>OX596381.1:99102709-100302709 GCA_951394425.1 Tipula unca
CCTAGTCTAGCGTACAGCAAAACAAAATTTATGGGAACTTCCCCTTTGAACGACCTCTAGGATCTTAGTAAGATCGAGATCCGGGACTTTAAACGCTTCTTAGTAAGCTCAGAATGGTTTAGCGAGTGAAGAGGAGGAAACTCAAATGTGGTACAGCTACGGACCATTTTTGTGTCTATGCTAGTCCTTTAGGACGGCCACCCTTACCGAACGTAACCTATTATTAATTAAACATACGTTATTTTTTCAATAGAAATTAATAAAGTTTCAAAATAAGATTAAAGGATATCGATTTAAACAATGATGGTTGGCAAAACAACTTATGTCATTTGAACGGAAATTACAATGGTGACTAAAGTATTCGATGTTTAATGCAAACGAAAATTATTATATTTAAATCCACTTTTATTTCAAATAAAATACGAACAACACATTTACTTATAATAAATATTATTTGTGTTTCATAATTGGGAATATCCTTGAGGAATTGGTGGAAACATGGCTTGGTGTCCTAACTTACTTCCAAGGGAATTGTTCGTTTCGAAATCGTTGTAGAATAAAAATACTAAAATGGCAGTGCCTGTTTTAATTGGTTTTTGTTTTTGTTGCCACAGCAAATTTTTTCATTTTCAAGTATTTTATTAAGAACATCACGTCCAACCATTTGGAATATTGGAGGCCTCTGACAAAATCGGTTGTTAGGATAAAACCTAATATTCGTTTCTAATGAAATTAATTGTTATACCACCGTAGATTAATAAAACAACTATAAAATAGTTTAATAGCTTATAATAGCCAAATAAATTTTTTTTGAATCAATGACAAAAGTTCTTGTTAGAAAATAAATTTACCATTTATTTTTGAAACTTTGAAAAGTTTGTATATTAATCATAAAACTAATTTTGTATTGAAACAAATTGTTTTTTAGTTTTAATAAAAGAATATTACATTACAATAAACTAATTTATTGGTTCTGATCAAAGAGCCTAAAGTCAAACTGTTATTGATAAGGACAAAATCTGCTAATTGCCATTAATATTTAAGCTTTCAAGCTTTTCGACCAATCATGATTGATATTTGGTTTAAAAATATTGTTTCAAATAAAGAAAAATGATTAAGGTTATACAGTTTTATGATATTTTGATTCAAAATTTTTTATATTAAAATAATTATTTTTGTTTGTCTACATTTCTTCAAAATCCTATTTCAACAAAATAATCAAACGATACATTATTTGAAAGGTAAGGTGTATGCTTACATGCAAAGTGTCATTAAGCGAGTACACATAAATAAATGTTTGATGTTTAAGTTGTTCAGTTTATATTGTTCTATGGATTCGATGGGTTTTAAACTCATAGAAAAAAAAAATACTTATTTCAATAAAATGAAAATGCTAAAAATCTTTTACCGTAGTAAATGTTTTACCCGAGTATTGCTCCACAAATAGTAAAATATCACCAATATTAACTTATCGATGCTACGTTTTATGTCAAATTTTCTGTTAAGTAGCTTTTTAAATACCCGCTCTTTTTATTATATCGAAGGTAAATAACTTAACTGAATAAATATGCGTAAATATATAATTAACCACATTCAACCTACCTATTACAAATATGATAAATTAAGCGCTAATAAATTTGTAAGTTTTATACATATTCGTTATAAGCGGCAATATTAGTTGAATAAATACTGCAGAATAACAACTAAATAGTGTTAATTTTTCTATTAACAAAGTCTTAAAACAGTAGGATAGTGTGTCAAGCGCTTTAATCACAGCAAAGCAGTGTTTATTTAGAAAATTTACAGGAAGTGATAAACCAATTTTTGAAAATACATTTATAAACAAATATTAACTTAGTATTTTGATAGACTGGCCATAGATCTGGCCTCATACCTAGTGATATTTTAATAATAACTTCTAAAGTATAGATATTGGTACCAATTTTACATTTCAATGAAACGACAAATATATATGAGCATTGGTTAGTATTTTAGGTTATCCCTTAGCAAAATAGTTATATTTCATTTACAGTTATGTCTATACACATTGCATACTTTAAAAGTTATTAAATTGTTATTATATAAGCTATCAATACCACACGAGATATCAATAAAACTGTCATTTTTGTTCCTATCTTCATTGTAGTTTTGAATCGTGTTTTAAAATCACCCTGTATACTGTCTTGTTTTCAGTTCAAAATCACATCCAACCAATCCATATTTATAATTCTCTATTTATAAATTCCGATTAAATTCAGAACCACCAATTTTCTTACACCACCTCAGAAATTAATAGTTAATATTGGGAAAATAATGTGCACGAAAACCAAAATTTGTGTATATGTATTTCAAATCCAGATACCGATTTTTGACAATATAGCGTGTTTCACGGATATTAAAAAATCAATTATCTAGTATAGGTATGTATCTCTGTTTTCAAAAAAACAAATACAATAAAATAAATACATAAACCAAAAAGTTCATTTAATTACTATTTGCCACAATAAAAGATAATCAGAGTAAATTAATAAATCCAATTACTTTTGAAATCAATTTAATTTTTGCCAAAAATATTCAATATATATATATTTTGTTGTTGTAATCAAAATTTGTTAATTATGTATTTTCTGTTTGGCAAGTACATACTCAACAAACTAACAAAATTTCATTAATTTTGGATTCCATTTCCAAATGAATGACAAAAGTAATTAAATATTATGTTTTTTGTTGTTAATTTCCAAAATACATTTTTAATGTAGAATTAACTAATGAATGAAGATTGTTTTCTGTTGTATAATTTTGAAATTTCTTCTTGTGTTGTATTTACGAGCATGTACATATATGTATATACGTATATGTTACAAAAATGGTAAGAAATACATAATAGAAATTTTTCCATACATATTTTTGTTGCTGTCGTTTTTTTTCTACTTTCCGTGTTTTTGTTCAGGCTCGTTTTTGTTTTGGCGGTGATGTAAATCAGCATTACCAAAATGAAAAATACACAAAAATAAAATTCTGTAAAGTTTATTCGTATCAGAAACTGAGTAAAAAACGTACATGGTAAAATTTCCTTTTTAATTTCCTTATTTATTGTGCTTGATTCTCTTGCATCTTTTGTAAAACTGTGTATAGGAATAAATGAAGATTTTGGTTTTGTTTGGTTTGAAAAGAAACAAGTAAAAATTTAAAATATCATTTCTTGGGTGTCGTTAGTTTTTTTTGTTCCGCAGATTACATCTCTCTACGTTCGTTTCGATGTTTTTTTTTCGTATAGGAGCTTGTTTGGTCTTACTTCGTAAAAATGAAAACCTTAAGGTGTAATAAGTTGGTTTTCAATATCCCCCTTTCAAAAGTTTACATGTATACAAAATTCGTTGAATTAATAGAAAAATTGTATGGGTTGGTAAAACAGTAGGTAAAATTAATGTTAGTGAAAGCGCCATTCAAGTACAATTTTATAGTTTTCATTGAACAACAACATGAACAAAATTTAACTAATTAAAAATTATAATTTACATTAAATATGGAATTTGGAGGTTCGCTGTATCGAAAATTGGCCAGGTACTTAGTTTTATAGAGATATTTCCCTTGAAGTAAATATCATTGGTCTAGCATACGGTGAGAAGTTGAATATTCAAATAAAATAAAATTAAGTTTCTTTGGGTCATGGCAAATACGACTATCATGACATTCCATATAATGTATATGGAATGTAGGATGAAGAAATTTCCAAATTATGCGGCTTAGACGAATAATTAGCTTCGATAAATAATTAAATAATTAAATTCGTAAAAAATGGCGTACCAAAAGGTGGAATTTTAATTTAAAGATTTATCTTATTTCCAATATTTTGATTTCCAGAAATTATCTATACATTAATTAATTAATATTTTAAGTGATCAACTGTGTTTTCGGAGCTACAATAGATGAACAATATTCACTAACAAAGTGTTATTTACCATAAAAATTAATTTTAAACATTTTATCACTTTGATATGCATTATACTTTATAGTTATTAATTCAGTCCATAATTACAAATAGTTATTATAGGTACAGTAAATACTCGGTTTACATGTTTTTTTTGTGCACATATGTGCACATATCAATAAAAACTAGAGCAATTGCTATTACCGGACATGTCGCTATATGGACACTTGAACAAAGTAACATTTCATAGCGTATGTTGTGTGTTCGTTTAAAAGCTATATTTCTACTGGGACATTTAATTTTTTACTGGGCGCATATTCGTTTCATTGTTAGTTTTATTGTCCCTCAGGCGGTCGCGTAATTCACTTAAGGGTATTTTATTGTATCTTCAGAATTCCATTCGGCGCCATTGGATCTCATGAAATGTTTTTAGCAATTTGCTTAAGTGAGTTTCATTCCAATTATCCCAAACATTGGCCAAAACCGTAACAGCGTACCTTAAAATTAATAATTTAATGGATGTTTCTATATTTGTTTCAATTGACGCTACAAATTACAATAGTAATAAACTTTTTTATAGCTTATCTTTGTTAAATTTATGACTTTTTGGTTCATTGGCTGTAGTAACCCAGTACAAATAGGTGGAAAGCATCGACTTATTATACTTAATCCGGTAATTTTCAAATCCGAGTGACGTGGGTTGCAAGGAGTGATTCTTTACCTTTTACGTTTTATTTGATAAAAGCATACAAAACAGGCTGCTTTCGTCGGTATTTTATACTTGACTGGCTGTAATGTAACATGCAGACCCTCTAATTCTTCATGAAACTTAATCAAAAATGAATCACCACCATGATTCGAGAGCTTTCCACTAACAACTTTTAAATACGAAATTCTATGGCATTTTTTAAAAAATTTTAGCCATCCACTGTACAAACAATTTTCAGTTGTTTTCATGAATTTTTTGATTAATTTGTCTCTCTTTTTCACATAAAACGGAAGTCGAAATAGTAGCATGTTGAGCTCGTTGATTACAAAACTATTTATAAAGAGCTTCTTCCATTTTATGAAAATCATGTACTTCTACAGTTTTTGACAACCTGGACCTATTGCGATTTCACATATGAAATCATTAATCACGCTATGATTATTTTTTTGCGAGTTATTTTTGATCGATGTACTGAATAATCGAGGCCTAATTTACTTGCTGAAATACCACGGGTAACTGTGTTGAAATTTCACGGTTTTTTCCAATTGAAAAATCTATCCCTTCCATTTCACAAAGGTTAAAAATTACATTAGTAAATATGTGTACTAGAAAGATTATATAGGCGTAATATTTTTATGAAGCAGCAGCTGAACTTCTTAAAATAAATCAAAACCTCCGGTTACCCCTTTTACATTCAAAAAACTATAACTAATTTAGATGTATTTGTATTTAGAAATAGAAATACAACATATTTTTCAAAATAAAAAACTAATGTTTGTTTCTGATTTTGTTGCAATTTGTGCTATATTTAGTTATTTCTCCTAATAAAAAAATGTATTTGTATCAAAAATCAATATCAATTAAACAGAGAATTAACTATGCCTGCAGAAAATGTGTCAAAAAAGTTGCGAATTTTGATACTGTAAGAAAACGACTCCGCGCATACATTGGGTTGACACAGTTATGAATACCGCCAACGTTTTCCGGTCTACACAAGATAGCCGTTAATCACATAAATTAGAAAATAATAAATTATCTATTATAGGTCAGATATAGAAATAAAAAAATAAACTACTAAATAAAATAGACAGAAGAATGAAACTATTTATCTATCTATTTATACTAAATCTATCAACGAAAATAAAATAATAAAAACAATAAAAAATAAATTTAAATTAAAGATCGGAAATCATTTTTTCCAAAATTAAATGTCGATCTATGCAGAAAAAATATAACAAAAGAAATTAAAATTAAATATTAGAACAGAAACTAGAAATAGGCCCACAAAAGTGTACAGGAGTCAGGGAGAGAAAAAAGTAATACAAAATAAAATAAAATAAAAAATTAATCGATCTCTTGGCTTTCCTTCCATTCGTTTATCTGTTTCTTATAGACGGTCAACATAGTAATTTTACTGTAAAATTTTATATAAATTTCTAAATTTTTTTTATCAAAATGTATTTTTCTTTAAAAATACATAAAGTGGAAGGGATAAACTTTATTAAATTGTAATTATAAATTATTATACACGATTTCAAACACTCCGGATACAGATAGCCCATTGGGAAAGGTGCGTTCGTTTAACGTCAAAGTGTTAAATTGAGCATAATCAATAAACACAAATTTGTTTTACTACCAAAGGGTGTTTCAAACACCATTCGTCTAACAGAAAAACAAATGTTACAAAATAATATCCAATTAAGAAACATTATTATTAATAGGCTTACGTTAAAATCTTCAATTTAATTCTCATAGGAGACATTTAATTTTTACATCACATAAATTTTCCAAATATTCTAAAGACGGGTTCAGCCCCTTGTTAATTTTTACTTTTTTTGTACGTAATGTACGATTTCATGAAAAAATGCAGAAAGACTTTGCTCCCATCTATCGTTGAAAAATTTAGATATTTGATATTTTTCTATAATCGTATGCATTTTCGCATTACATTTTATGTGTTTTATTAAAATAATCAACTAAGTTTGATTGAAAAACAAATAAATACGAATTAAATTAATTATTTAATAAAATTTTGTTGTTTCCTATCCCAAGTGTTTGTGTTTTTTTCGTCTCTTTCATTTAATTTCATGTCTCTTTTTCACCATCTGCGTTTAGTAAAACAATTAGAGATAGACAAACTTGATAAAAAAAAATTGAGAAGAAAAAAAAAATCATTTTTGATGGATTCAGATTTAATCAAATGCACATGATTCGTGTGTTTCAGTATTAAAAGTGAACTTAGTATTTGTATGAATTTGTGCCTTATTTATGTTATGAGTGATATTTAGTAACATGTGTTGGTAAATCATACATATTGGAAGCAGGCCGTAACGATTCTTGGATAATTTTGGTTCTTTCTCGAGAATTCAAATTGTAAAGATTATTTATAGCTCGATTTTCGATTATTTGTAATTCAGTTATTTTTGTTTCATTCGCAGATCCTCAAATTGCAATTCTTCTTAATACTCGTATCCCAGCTATTGAATACAATTTTCGCTCAACCAAGTCATCATAAACTGTGAACTGGATTGTATTCTCAAGTATTATACCAAGTGAATCCACACCCTTTAAACGGCAACTCTCATAGTAGATACTTAATAGTGGACTTCAGTCAGATGTCAGATGTATTTGGTTTTCTTGATATTTAATATAAGGTTGTTGTTTAACCATTTAACTATAGAAGCTAAATCTGAATTGATGGCCTCTTGGATCTCATCGTTGGTAGAACATTCATAAACGAGCGCTCCACGTCGGTAAATAAAAATATTCTTATTAAAAATATAATATATTTGCTATATCATTTATTAAAATGGAAAACAGCACAGGCCCAAGGATACTACCCCCGATGATGACACAGTTTATTCGCGGTGGATTAGAATTGATGTTAGCCATCTTTACATATTGTATCCGATTTTAGGAAATGATAAAATCCAAACCAATGCAAGCCCAGTTATTCCAATAGCTTCCAATTTACTGATCAAAATTGGTGTAATGACTGTATCGAAATCCTTTAGCCTTTTTGAACATAAGTCGTACAGTGCGATAGAAGTGTGAGAATTTCAGCTCTAATTCTAACATATCCATATTGTTGTTTACAGATGATATTATTCGTTTGTAAATAATTTAGAAGTCGGCATTTGTAGACGGATTCGAATAATTTAAAGAAGACTGAACTAATAGTGATTGAACGATAATTCGATACTTCGGTTTTACATCGCTTTTTGAAAAGTGTTATAATTTTTATTAGGCCGCGCTTTTATGACTCCGTCCGCTAAGGCACAGTAGATACCCTTCCAAATTTCATTTTGTTTACCGGTCTCAATCTACTTCCGAAAAATGTTGTGTCCTTCATTGCTTTCATAAATTTATTGTATTGGTTAAATAAAATTCAAAAATTTATAAACATTATAAAATAAAAATATTTTCAACAGAAAAATTCTTACTTATGCGTTGCGCCACTTCTTTAACTGACAAGACACATCGTCGACGCCTTTTCGAAATAAATGTTTCCAAATAGCAACAAATGTTAACGCTACGCTACGTTCCAAAAATTTGATCTAAATGCAATACTTGATTCCTGAGCCATCAATGTTAATAGTACTATGGGCTGGGGTAAACCTAAGTAATCTACGATTCTACACAATACGATTCAAAATGAACCTGTGCCGTACGGAAGGACGCTCAAAGCAAACTGGAGAAAGTTGGTCTTGGTTGAGCTTCGAGACCTAGAATCAATTGCAAAGCATAAAAATAAGCAAACAAACAAAACAAAATATTATTAATGAAAAATCCAAATAAAAGTAAACAAAATAAATGTTCTATTCTAATAATAAAAACAAAGTAAAAATGTTTTTAATTAAAACATAACAAGTAATTTTAATTGCTATTCCTTTATTCAATGTATAGATGCTGTAGGTATACATATTACATGCTACCTCTTAATATCGCTTTTATGTGTACCTTCATATGTAGAAAACGAATAGAGGGTATTTTATTTCTTCAAATCGAAAATCAATATAAAACATTTTATTTGTAAATAAAGTAAAAAAAGTTCATGACACCTTGTAACATGTTAATTTAGATTTTATTGTTAACATTTCTTTATTATTAATTATGACTTTATATTTTAAATTAATACTTATGTACTTTCCAGACGATTCTGTTTGTGTCGTTTGTTTCTTTCGATTAAACCTTATCCGCATTACATATACAATTTTTTTATTATGCTAAAATTTAAGAATTCATGAGCCACACAGCTTTTGGGATAATCGCTTTGCGGTAACCAGTTAGAAATTCTTATTTGTCTCGTTTTTTCTGGGTATAGATTTGGTTTAATTTTTCTGATCTGATATCATTGTGCTAAAGAGTGTAGAATTTAAATTTCAACACCCAAAAAGAAAGAAATAAGTTTAATTTACGCAATATTTTATCACATAATACCATGATTTTGGTACATTTAAATTATATATATAATCTTATGATTGATGATTTACATATTTATAATATAATGTCTTTTCCTACACGAGAAACAAATGCAAATTTACATTAAGTGAATTAAATTCCTTTACGGTTTTCTCATTTTTGATGAGGGTTTTTTTTGTTTCTATCCAATTATAATATATGCCTTTGGCAAATAACACGTGCAACATAACAATTAAATAACTCTTCGGCAAATAAATTTAAGAGGTTTGAGGTACTGAAGTATAATTTTAAATCATTTAAAGCAGTATATTTTCAATGTTACATTAGCTGGATACAGTTGATTTTCCCAATTTATCCACAGTTAAAGTTTATAATTTATGAAATGACAAATCTCTAAGCTTTATGGGAAAATTCGGTTTCACATAAAGAAATAAGCGTACTCTTATTTTATGGTGCTGCTAATTTAGCCTACAATGCAAAAATGTGATTTTTGATGTAGTTGTGATTATAGTCTAAAATGCGTTAAAAATATTTTATTGGGTTATGACTTACCCCCAAAATGGTAAAAATAAAAACACAGCAAAACAAAGGCACATGGAAATGGAAATCCATAAATGTAATTACTTTTCCGAAAAATCCGAAAAATTCATGACATTTCAATTTTTGATTTTTCAAATAATTTTCTATAATTATAATTTTATAACATTTATAAGTTTAATGTTAATAGTTTATTATTTCACTTAAAAATAATTTAGCCTAAATGTTTATTTTAAAAATAATATTCGTTGTTGAACGAATGTTGTTGTTGTTAAACCAAGGAATATCTAGTACAAACATCAATTGTTGTTATTGTTTTTCTAAATATATTATGATAAATTAATAATATTTAAATATAAAATTTTGAATTTTGTATTCATTTATTGTTATTTTTCCTCTATCTTATATTTCTCTATGAGAAATTTATTGTTTTTAGTGGCAGACGACTGGAATAATTCCTTTGGCATTCGCTATAATCAGCATTATACGGGGTGTCCGCCGGGAAGGTATACTACTTTATTTTGCCGCCATTTTGGTAAACGTTAGTCTTGACAGTTCATATTTGGCAGTCGTGAAGTAGACACGTGGCAAATTTATTATGGAAAAATATTCGATAAACCAACGTGTTTTAATCGTTAAAACATTTTATCAAAATCAATCATCGATTACTGTGACGATGAGAAAGTTACGTGAAATTTTTGGGAGAAACAACGTGCCAACAAAACGCACTATTTATCGTGTAGTGAATGATTTCGAAGAAAGAGGGTCTGTATAGGTGATAGGCCCAAGCATGGGCCACAACGTACTGCAAGATCGGCTGGAAACATTACTGCTGCTCAAAAAAGTGTTCAAAACAATCCATCAACCTCAATTCGACATCGTGATATGATTGACAACTTTTTAACGCCACAACTGCATGCTTTGGGCTTGATTAACATGTGGTATCAACAAGATGGTGCCACATCGCATACAGCCAGGATTACAATGGAATTACTGCGAGACCTCTTTCCACAACAAGTTATTTCAAAAAATGGTGATGTTGATTGGCCTCCACGGTCGCCTGATTTGACTGATCCGGACTTTGTGGGGATATCTGAAAAACAAGGCTGATGCAAACTAACCAGAAACGTTTGAGCAACTCAAACAGAATATTTTTGATGAAATTAATGAAATACCGCGTGAAATGTGTGAGAATGTAATGAAAAATGTGCTCAAAGGGCTCGCATTTGTGACGCTAACAGAGGCGGACATTTATCTGATATTGTATTCCATACATAATTGCCGACATTAAATAAAACATTTATCAATATAAGATCCATTCTCTTTCATTTAATCAAAAATTATAAACAAAGTAGTATACCTTCCCGGCGAAAACCCTGTATATTTTCGCCCGCGATTCCTAAGAACAAAAATGAAAAATAGAAGTACAAATGCAAAAATTCAAGATTTCGTACTAAACTATCATTAATTTTAATTAAAATTATAAGCACTCAATTTTAATCTCGATAAATTTAAATGAAATATCATTTATTTAAAAATAAATAGTTATACAAAACCGTGGTCAACAGATAAAAAATCTGTTGAATTTATAATTTTACTCTTTTGCAATAATTGCTCGATATTGTTTTCTATTCTTTCCATCAAAATCTCAAGGCAAAAATCTAAAAATTGATTTTTTAATCGGAACTTTATAGATTATTTCTTAGTCGGATTACAAACGTTTTGTAACTTCTAGTTCTAAGGCTATCGAACGAAAAGGTAAAAATTTAGTTTTGTTTTATATAAAGATTGTACGTGTCGGAATAATTAATTAATTATTACAATTAATACAACCAAAAATTGTATATTTCTTACATACATCATCTTTGTATGATATTAAATGATAAACCATCTAGTTGCACAATCCGTAATCAAATGTAGCGTCAAGCAATAAAATAAATAATTCTAACAGTTTCATTCTGTATGTTAACAGTTCGCTGCTAATAAGATGAAATAATCAAGTTACTACATCGATTTTTTTTCAATTTTCTAATGTCTACATTAAATGGAATTTTATTTTTAATTTTCAGGAATATTGGCTAAATATGTGTTTAACCATATATCATGTTCTATTCCGATTCATTTTATTGTATAGGAAACTAGAAGATGGCCAACAGCATATTCTTAGAAATTGCTGTACTACATGAATCAGTATAAGAAAAGTGCGTTCCAGTATCGTTGCTGTGGTTTTATTTCGATATTGATAGTCCTGTTTTTGCCCGCTAATCATGCATCCTCATTCTTTGAAATTCTTATTACATAAATATAGACGAGAAATTTCTGCTAACTAACAAAATTCAAACAAAGAACGTTTATAATTTTACAATTTTATATTGAATTCAAATCGCATTCAGTTTGATATGAATGGAAATTAGTATTTAAATTCAAATTAAGATAAATATGGCTTTCTAAGTTTCCACAAACCGAGCAAATAGCGCAGTGGTAAAAGCTGCGACGTTTGGATCGGGAGGTACCGGGTTCGAATCCCAATAGAGGCGGGATGCAAAAAGGGATTTTTCATCTTCCGATTACGATCGGTGATTAAATTGAAAACATCTATGACCCTCTGTTGGAATGTAGAACTCATGGGCCGACCCATCTTCCATGTCACTGTACAGGGTGACATGGAGCTATGTAATGCGCTCGTGGTATACTGTACTTGTGTGAATGGGATAAATGGGTTGAATGAATGTGTGTGAATGTCGTGTGAATGCAAGGGCAAGGCTATGGACCAATAATGTGTTTATGCCAAGTTCTTCCACAATGTTTGCTCATTTTCTATCTTAAGAATATTTTATATTTTATTTGTATTAGATTAAAAGGTATTATACTTACTGTTTTCATTTTCGTTCTGTTCTGCGCATCTACCAAAAAAATCTATCAACGGGCGGCATTAGTTGCGATAAAAAAAATACCAAATATCGTGATGTTTAAATGTTTATAGTTTTATTTTGGTAATTTTTGATATAAATTTCATAAAAAATTATTAATAATTGCGCTCAAAGTGTGTTTGTGTATTTTTAAAAAAATATTTTGTTGAAACTTTTATATTTTGATGAATTTTTAAGCGAAACATTGACGTTTTTAGATTGCCTTCAACTAGTGTGTGTTTGTAATTAAAAAACTAATTACCTTAAAACTGTATATATCGGTGTTAATTGATCAGTGAAATTTTAAGTTCCAGTGAATACATATAGAGAACTTTAAAATTCATTCTTTCAATCGAAAAACGGCATCCGTTAACAGAATTAAAAAGTTTTATTAGATTTTACAGAAAAGAAAACCACCGAAACACTAAAAATTCACAGAATACTGCTTCTTCACGACAAACAAACACAACTGGAATTTCAATATAATTGATTAAAAGATTACTGAAACATAATAATTTAATTAAAATATTGCTTATAACATAAGTCAATATTATTAATTAAAAAGCTTTCGAAATGCAAAAGTATTAATTTTTTTTTTTTTTGGTTTTATTTAATATCTATTACAACCGAATTATAATTCATCTAGTAACTTATCTATAGTAAATGTGTTAACTTTATTGGAGTTTCCCACAGTGGTTTGCTCCAAACTGATTATATGATTACAATAACTGCCCTAAATCTAAAGGCTTCGTCCTTCGAAGCCGTCTGGCTGGGTCTGCGTTGGTCAGCATACCACGCACATCAGCATTTTGATGTTGACCGAGTCGCTGTACATATTTCTTTGCATGGTTCTTGATTTCTTCGGTAACGTACTCCATCTTAAGATCCTTATGAAGGTTGTCGTTTGTAATGTACCATGGTGTGTTCACAATGCCACGTAAAACTTTGTTTTGAAAGGTTTGGATTATATCAACGTTGCTTTTCTTGGTACAACCACACAGTTGTATACCATATGTGCATATAGCTTTAAGTATCTGCCGATATAATATCAGTTTATTATGTACTGTTAGCTCGAATTTTCTACCTAAGAGCCAGTCTTTTTCACGTGCTCTCTTCCACTTGAGTTTAGCATCAGCATTGGGTGTGAGTTCAGATGAATTGGTTTGAATTTAACATTTTTGTTAGTGAAGTTGACGTGTATGAATTTGTTTGGTTGAGCTGAATGCGCGATGTCTTTCACCAGCTACATATTGCATTAGTGGCATTTTGTTATTTATCAGTCTTCTATGCTAACTCCAATTGCTAGGTATGTTTGTTCCTTTTGTATTTGGTAAATCTCTTTATCTTATGCTGGAGTTCCAGCCGATATTTGTTTTAGATCATAGTACTCATCTTCAAATTAAATGCGAACATATCGATCAGCTAGATAAGATTTTAATGTCTGGTAAAATTGATTTGGAAGGTCTCGGTGTAGTTTATACTCTAGTACTCGGTGCGATACTTTGTCAAAGTATTCTTTGCACTTGGTCTATAGTAGAGTGCCTCTCTATAAAGCCAAATTGATATGAAGGAATAGTTTTCTTTCTTCTATTACTGATTTTAATCTTTTAAGCAATAGTTATTCGAAAGTATTAATATAATTATTTTTAGATTGCATTCAATTAGAATTTAAAAATCGCAATTTTATAAATTTAGTTCAAATTAATTCAAATATCACTTATACAATAATGTAAATATTTAAATTTAATAGTAAAATATAGAAAACTGACGACTAATGCCGCCATGCTGACCAATTGTAGTTGGTTTTTGGGCATTTAAATTTTGGACATGTGCGCAATATATTACTATGTACTCTAATTATCTTGGATTAACATGATTGTATAGATTGAAATTATTTTAACTGTTTATATCCAACGTGGATAAGGTCATCTAAATCGTAATACAATTTTTAAAAATTGTATAAATAAAATTTAGTTTTGGAAGAAGGATTTTCTATAAGAGCTTCAAGATGATTATATATGCAAAAAAATCCTCATTTTTTAGAAGGTCACGGATCACGGATCAAAATTATAACCCTGAAATGATCTATAATAGTTTATATTCTATTGATTGACTACGGATAGATTATACAAATTTTAAAGAAAGGTTTTAAAATTAAAAATTTAACCATACTAAACAATACAAATTTTATCTTTCCAATTCAAAATGAATCAAAATCATATTATTTCATCACAAACAAATAATGAAAAAAATCATAATTCTACCAAAACCTAAAATTATAAATTTCATGCCAGAAAAGTTATGCAAGAGGAAAAATGTTATTTCATTAAGTCAACTAACAGGGTATACCTCGGTTTATTTAATCCAAATCTAATTCATACATACGTACGTACCATCAACATTTCAAAAAGGAAACATTATTACATAAACTAAACAAGTAAACGATTTGGGTTCTACCTATTGTTATCTTATAACACAATTTTATGTTGTTCTTTTGTGTATATACATCTTTCACCTTATTTGTGTATTAAATATATAAATAAAAACAGAACTGTTCATATTTTTGAACAATGAATGATTTCTTTTGTTTTTTTGATGCTGCCAAAATAATATGGGATTTAGAACCAGTTTGAACATGGCACACATTATAAATCGGATTTTGTATTTTTAATTAATTTCTATTATTTTAAAGCTTCCTAGGTAACTCGATTAAATAATCTTGTTTAAAATTCGGATAGTCATTAATGTTCTAGACTATAATCTAGGAAAACAATATTATAGTAGGAATAAAATATACAATCTTACTGACGATCTGGAACAATTGTGCGAAAAATGCTTCTATAGTTCTTAGAAATTTATCACCATGGTGCATTTTAATATTAATTTCCAATACGATGGTAATATGTAGTTTCGCTATTTCCAAATTTCGAAATTCTGTAGTTTCGCTATTTCCAAATTTTTTAATACTCCAAATTCATGATTTCCTGATCAAATCTTAAATTTGCTCATTTCCGCGTACATACATGAAAATTAATAAAATTAAATTAAATTAGTATTCCCTTAACCAAGTTATAGAGATATTACTATTTCATATACTCACACATTAATAACACCCAACCGTGATTTTTGGTTACCACCGGGAATCGAACCCTAGACCCTCGAATAACAAAGCAATGACGCCACTTACTGTGCCAACGAGGGCAGCATAATATACAGTTGTGGTTTTGATCTACTCAAAAATGTCGAACTCGAACTTGGCATTGGGCCTATAATTTATCAACGTCAAAATAATAAATTCATCAACATCTTTATCTTTAAGTTTGTATCTAAAGCAAATCTCAAATGCTTAGAACAAACCATTAAAATATTTTAGAATGCTGAGCCTTCTAAAATCATATAAGAAGAGCAAACCAGAGGCTAGTATACAGGTTAATACCATATAACAAAATAATATCAACAATAGTTGGTAACTTATGATTTAATAAGTATAATGATTCGAAATATAGAATTTATTTTTGGATTAGAAAGATTGTCATCTCGATTGAACGGATGATGAAAGATATCAAAATTATAAGAATTCAATTTTATTTTGTATCCGACTTTTTCAATGAAAATATCGATGTGTTATATATTTTATCATCCACAATTTCCAGAAAATTGTTTTATTCTTTCGTTATTAATTATTTAAATTCATCAAAAAATTCATTCCACCAACACATACACACACTTCAAAACAATTTTTGAACTGTTATTTTATTATTGTCATGTTAGCGACATCAGCCCAGCTATTCCAACAAACAAAATTGAAACATTTTTTGAAGTTTTCAACTCAGTGGATAACAAACATAATCAAATTGACATTAGAAAAATAATTGACAACAAACAAATTTTCATTTTTTGACATTCTTTGATTCACGTTGGTAAAATTCCTTGTGATTGGTATCACAAAGATGAATCTGGTATAGTATAAAAAAAAAGATTTTCCCACAATTATTATTGAACAACCATTATCCCAAAAAATTATTAATTATTATCACTAAGAAACAAAAAATGTTTACACAATTTCGGAAGTTCGACCAACAAAAGATACAAACTGTTCGGAACATTACAAATCTTTTATTTGTTATTTGATCTTTGGCAATATTCTACCAATGGTATAGTGGACCATTTATGCGGCTGAATGTGAAAAAAAGGATTTAAAATTAAATTAAAACGATTGAAAAAAAATTTTCGGACTTTCATTTTAAATATTTTGAAAATTTCTAAAACTCCTCAAAATATTTAAAAAGAATTATCAATTTTAAAAATGTATTTTGCGCCGAACATTTAAATATTACCATATTTTTAAAATATTTTAATTTTATTGATTCAATCGATCTAAGATACTATGTATATGTATATGTACATATATAATAAATCAGGGGTGATAAGATTTGTAGATCACAAAGAAACAAAAAAATTGATACTTTTGTACATTCAGTTTCCAAATTGTGATATATGAATTTTAACTCTGTTTTCTTAAGATTCACCAATTCACGCAGAAAATTAAAAATTTCTTAATGTAATTTTAAAATTCGACCAATTTTTATTGAGGACGTTTTTTGAATTTTAGAGCATTCATCCAATTTTTCTAATATCCGAATATCACAAATTTAGAACATGTTAAGTAAGAGGATGTTTAGGAATTTTTTAAATAATCAATTTTCAATCGAAAATTAAAGAAATGAATATAAACGATTGTTTGTTCTACTTCCTTTATACATTGTTCGATTACATTTACGTAATTCAGCGATTTGTAAGTTGATACCGACATTCATTATAGTTAAAACATAGAAAAAAGATATAAGATTAGTAACTTTCATATAACAAAATGACATTCGAACCACCAAAATATAAAATATTGCACTAGCTGCATGCTCATACAAAACGAGACCACAACACATTTTTAATTATGTGTCTATGCTTGTTGCGCCTTATTTTGAAGTTAAAAAATCGAGATTGTTTATTTTGTATACGCAAATAATAAACAAAACTATATTATGAATGAATAAAACAATAACAACAAGATCACATCAGTATGTTCGTATATAAAACGACCGATCGCTTCATTGCCTCTCTTTCTCCTTTATGTATAATTTTATTTTGAAGCCGTGTCCTCGAGATCGAATTTATTTCCTAGGAAATCAAATTCGATCTCTCTGAGAGAATTTTTGTGTGATTAAGAGAATTTTTGTGTAATTAAGTTGGTCGTCTGCGAGTTTTTTGCTCAAAGTTAAATATATTTCTACTCAAAGAAGAGAAAAAGGGGCGTGTTTTTCGTCATTTTAGTTGATTTGATTGGGAGAGAGATCGGCTATGATTTCCTAGGAAATAAATTCGATCTCGAGGTAAATCACACGCCTGACAAGAGTCATGCGTGTGATTTACCGACCAAAACGCGAAGAAGATGGTGCATACCGAGTTCTGTACAATATCGAGATCAGATATCTCATGTAGATTCCAGATATTGTACATGAAGTAAGATCTCAGCGGGTGCACTGGCTCGATCACGTTCTGCGTGCTGATCCGGAACGAATTGTGCAGCGATCTCTGAAAGGAGAGCCGCCATATGGTAGGCGCAGAGGGCGTTGCAGGCGACGATGATTCCACGTTGTAAAGAATGACTTGGCTTCTTCAGATTATCTAAGACAGTATGAAGACCAAGCTCAGTGTCGAAACCGCTGGAGTAAGATTGTTGACTCAAAACTGAAATAATAATAATAATAATTGATTGACTAGTATATATCTTAAATTAAACACTCAAATAAAACGTAATGTTTACACATTTTAATTTAACTTTTTAATATTTTTAATTTCCTACAGGTTTGATTTGAAAGTGATCATTTTGGTGTTTTTAAAAATTCATTATTTAAAATAGACCATTTACAATTTTTTCTCATTAAAACCAATATAAAAAAGTAAATTAATTTTCCAATGTGCTCGAAACACATATTATTATGATTTTTTAAGAAAGAGGTATACTTCTGTGCCACCATATCAATACAATTGTGGTAATATGTTTGGAGCAACTTTACTAACGATCTAGCTATCTGGCCAAATTCTTCTGAAGGGGTTGTTAGAGAGCCAAAATTACTTTTATCCTTATAAAAAAAATTTTCATTTAAAAATGTTTCTGACATATTCATTTCTTCCCCAGCTTTCAATATTAGTATAGTCGTGGGCGGTATAACAGGACACTGGAATACATGCAAGCATTAGTTGTGGTGATGAGGAGGAGGAATAAACAGTGCTACACCCGCTCTGCACTTGTCCTCGTCTAGCGCAACAGAATGAAATCGGAGGCTATATATTCTATTCGCGTTCATAGAATTCATAGAGTAAACAACTTCTAAAACATTTCACTTCAAAAACAACTTCTAAATAAGTCACCTCTAATTATTTAAAATTCTTTTAATATTTGGTCGTAATATGATATCGTAGAACCTATATACATATTTACTTATTAATAATTTTTACGGGCACCTTACTTTAAAATTGATTATATACAGTTTGGTTCCGAAAATGGTGGGACGTTTTAGTTTATATGAAAACAATTATAAATATATTGTCTTAGGTAGTATATATGTAGACCTATTAATAGTTATTATATGTTGGAAATAAAACTTTATTGATAACCGTTCAATCATATTGATAACCTTTCAATCATCAAAACAACAAGGTGACCACGCAAAAGAAAATGCGTCGAATACTTTAAATGAGTGTCAGCTAATATTTGTATATAACTTAAGCTAATTTAAAAATTTAAGTCAACCCTGTTTATCATATCGTCAACATTAAAGATAGTTTCCGACCTCTTAACCTCTTGAAATTCTGTTTAGATAAGAATTTAAATAAAACTGTATATAATTTTATGTTGAGTACATAATGCGACTATTACCCAACAATTATTATTACTTGAAAAATTTAAATAAAACAAATATATTTTTTTTAATTAGTTTTAAATTATCTGCGTTTTTTCAGTTTTTTCAATTTTGACTTTATTTTAAATCCGAAATCTGTAACATCTCTTCCCGATCGAACTGTAAACGGATAAATTATAGAAGTAACATTTTAAATAAATGAAATGTTTACATTAAATTATACGTTTTTATTATTATTTTTAATTAATTTCAATTTTTCATTTTCGTCCGAGAATAAACCTATAACGTCTCGCAAACATTTAACTAAACAATGGATACATGAAATCCCAGTGCAACGTACGAAACGTGAAATAACTGTTAGTAGTGTCGATAATACTAGATCGTTAGTAAGTGAATTTCGGGCATTCAATCCGGGTGAGTGATCTAATTAAATATGTCGCTATAATGTGAATGAATTATTTTTGATTTCTTAACACTCTTACTATATACTATTGCAAAATAATTTTAATCTAATGATTTTGTTCAAAAGAATTATTTTAACTCATATAACGTGTTTATGTATAATTTAAAAACTGGTATACTAAGAAGTTGACAAGCGATTTTAGAGTGTAGATTGATACACTAAAATGAGCGAATATCATTATATTTGTGCGAGCTCAAATTTTTTCATTACAATTCAGCATTCAGAAGTGGAATAACTGGAATTATGAAGTTCAAATGACAAAACAATCGTTTAATATCGTAATTAGATTTACTTGCACTGATTCCTAATTGTAAATTATTAGAGTTTCTGGTTGGTTTATTGTTCTAAATTGGTTTTGTAATTAAACAAATTTAATTTGTATGCTTTTATCTCTTTTCGGCTAAAGTTTCTTCACTATTTTGATATTGGAATCATTCCATCACACCATGCTTCGTTTAGAAATATACTACCCGTTCTTCTAATATGCTATTCACCAGAATCCAAATAGTTTGCCCTGATTTGAATGATACTATATGGCAATTGAAATTCAGAAAATTAGTTTTGTACAGCTCAATCATTTAGAACATTATAATCAAATTAACATGATTATAAAGTTCTAAATATATGCTGTCCCGACATTTTAAACAGTAATAAACACGTTATGTGAACACGTATGGGTTATGCACAAAGATAAACAGTTAGTAATTGTGCACAATCATAACTAGTAGTGCAGTTGAGTCAAAAAATCGTAAACCAAAAAGTATTCAACAGATCTACTCGTATGTATGTGGAGTATAATCATAGAAAAAAGATGTCTTTTTTCTATGGTTAAAATACAATAAATTAAGTGAATTAATTTTGGCTTAAAATTTGAATAAGAAGAAATAAAATTTCCAGATCTCAATTGTTCCAAATTTTTCTAGAATTACAGAATTTGAAAACATAACAATTCTTAATGAAATATTCGGCAATCTTATTCATTGTACAAATTACAAAATTTTAATCGACTAACAAATTTTTATTAGAACTAGTCTGTGTGATTTACAAACCGATGTCTTATTGTGGAATTCTAAAGAAAACGGAATTGAATTTTGGAAGCTGTTAGCATATTAAAAGTCCCAAATTTGATTGTTGATTTTGAATAGTTGGCTAAAAATTAAAATTAAAATTGACAACGTATGAAAGCGTATTAAAAATCGCATGATGCCGCATAGTGTATTGAGTTGTTGTTACTCATTTCTCCTCTATTTTTATATTTTTTTGCTGTAATATCGCCAAATCTTCACATGCAAGTAAAGTATTAATTATTATGATATAATAAAAATGCAAGCCCCATAAATAAATAAAAACTACAATTATATGATTTGAACCCCTCTTAAACTAACATTATTATTAATAATAATAATAACACTTAACCATACTCCATAATTCGAAGTCGAAATTTGCATGGTAAACTATTAAACGTAAATAATTTTGGCTTGCGAGCTTAACCGATTGTTTTACGATTTATAATTTTTTATTATTATTATTTATAAATTATAGTAAATTGAATTTTATCAAAAACAAATTTTCGATACAACGGTTTACTCGGTCTTGCGAAGTATTCACGTAGTAAAATATACGAAAATTGGTTTAGTCTAGACGCAAGACAATTTCTCGTATGTTCTGCTATGTGAGTGGTTAGCAAGGTCCAGTAAAATTTTAATGTTTTTTAAATATTATTTATAATTTATAGTTAATGAAAAGTTAGAAAAATAAATCCATTTAAATATCAAATTTTAGTCGACTGTTCCAAGCAATCACATAGTAAAACACACCAAAAATTGTCTAGCAGTGGAGCACGATTATTTTTCGTATGTTCTACTATGTAATTGTGTGGCAAGGTCTCACTATTTGATATCGAAATTTAATTTTTTTGTAAAATGAAAGTCGAAGGGAATTCTGTAGAACACTAACGAGCGCAATCAATTCCTATGTTGTAATAAAATTGTAAAAAACATGTTCATTAATTAAAGTATCTAATTATTTTTAAATACTTTTAACCGATTTTGCACCATGGGCCTTTGTGGTATTGAGTGCGGAACACTCATGGGTCCCAATAATAGCCGATAACAGTTTATTTTCTGTAATTCAGAAAATGTAAACCAAGTGATCTCAATTTATAAATATATTTAAAACGTTTTAACGCAAACAATTTTATGTCAAACCCAAACCTAATCATATACATTTATATATGTGTATGTACATATTTTAATTGTAAGCTAAATAATATAAATTCCTGGTATAAAATCCATCGTAATCCATGTTTTATCAGGACACAAAATATTTTCCAAGTAATTCTACCTACGTACATACACAAAAGTTCAATATTTTAACCAAATTAAAAAAAATATTTTGTAATTAAAAATACAATTTTATTCCTTCACCCTGTGCAACTCACCTTTAGCTATGGGTAAACTAAATTATGTATGTACGCATTATGTATATATAATATGTATCATGCATGTATATAAAAAAATTCAACAGTTTGCTAAGCTCTTATATTTTGGTTGTTGTTATCAACTCATTTGCCAAGCATATATATTTTCGCTTATTTCTCGTTAAAGAGGACTAGAATATTAATTTTGTATCGCTTTGTAATCAAAACAACCCAAAGTGAATTTGTTATGATTGCGGAATTTTGTGCTAGAAAATAATGTATATAAGAAGCGTATACGAATTGAATTTTAAATGAAAATGAAAATATACAAATATGTAATTGTTATCCCTTAAGATATTTTTCTCAATGTGTCAAACAAAGTTATTTTATTGTGTTTTGTGTTTTCAACTAAAATTTATCTTCTCATTTTTCAATATGTTTCTAAAGACATAAGTAAAAAAGCGTTCATACAAAATACATATATTATGTACGTTCATATCTATGTATATGATAAAGTATGTTTATGTTTGAAATAATAATGAATGAAAAATTTATTTTTTAAATTAAAATGGGATTTCATACATAACTAAGAAGTAAGTTAAAGTTGCAAAAAATATTTTTTTGCTAAATTAATTTTTATGTGGTAATATTGTACATAAAATATCTTTGTATCTCCGCAGATAAATACAAGTCCAGTTCTTATTATGAATAGTCGTATAAAACACTTCAGCGACGTCATTAAATTTAGGGCTCGTACTGTCGGGTATAGAGTACGTGGGTACCCGGATATTTTTCTGTCTTTTTAAGTACCCGAATAATCGAAAAGCTACGACGGATAAATCCGAAATGAGTTTTTAAATTATTTATACGAAGTTACCACGAAAAATCTGACTGAAGAGCTTTTAATACGTTTATATCCCAATCAGAATAATGAGGGAATGACCGTGAAGATCACATTTTCTCATGTGGTGTTTGAAGAGGAAAGGCTTACGATGAACTGCAAAAGTGTCTACCTTGATGATCCATCATTCAAACTTCGAATAAAAAATTTAAATTTTGAGAGAGCATTTAAATTTATTTATTATCAAAATTGAACCATTTACAAGTGCTCCTTAGAAAAATCCTACATCCACAGCTACCGAAAAGGTGTTTTTAGTGGCAAAATATATATTTACAACATGGTTCTTTTGTTGAGTTTATGATCATTTTGAAATAATTAAATTACAAATATTATTATTTATTTAACATTTTAAGTTTTACCATAGAGAAGGATATAAGAGTACTTTCTTTCATACATTAAAATGTCGTTAGATTCACCAAACAGCTTATTTTATAATATTTATTTACCTATTATAGCGAACTGTCAAAATTGTATTTTGCTGCTAAATTATTGAAAACAGTAAAGTTGAATAAAATAGGTTTCGAAAGAGTTTTTTGAACGGAAATTTAATTTTTAATAGGCTTTTTGATTAATTTTCACTCAAATTTTTCTAATGTGTTTGTTTACATTGAATCTAACTAATAAAACAAAATTCAATTGAAAAAACTATATTTTTCACTAACTTTAAAAGAAACAGGGTTAAGTGAGCCTAAAATTTTTAAATTTGATATTTTGAATGAGACTGCAATGTTGGTTTTGCGAATCCATAATTTAGCCGTGTGTCTCTGCGATAGATTTTGTTGTACCTTGGCTGTTGCTTTATTAACAGGAGTAGAAAAAATGGCATCACAATAATCAATAACTCGTTGTTGACTGATTATCTTTGTTCTTAACCGATGTTTTAATTTCTTAAACAAATCTAGTACCAAAGCGACAGTTGAACACCAGAAAAAAGCAAGTCCCCTGTATTGTACCAAACTGCGAAATAAAATAAAAATAAATCGGAGACAATATCCTTCTCTATGGTTTTACCTAAAAAATATTTAATCCGGTAACCCGGGTGGGTATTCGGTTTAATAACTACCCGATACCCGGGTACTAAAATTTCGGGTATTTACTAGCCCTAACTAAATTCCAATTATGTACGTCTACGTAATTTTTATGTAATTGATTTTTGATATATGTATCAGTATCAATATCAAGAGCATTTCATTCACAATTTTAGAGATAGCGCTGGGATGCATTCATCTTTTGGTGCATTTTCATTATCATTACACCGTGCGTTACCTATTTTTGCTGGGTGAGAAGACATTCCATCAGTTGAAAGCTAATAATATTTTCCTAATAAATTTTGATAATTGGATAGTACAGCTGGCTCAAGGACATCCTTTTTGTTACTATAGAAGCGATAATTTTGATACTTTTGCAAACTTTCCTTCCCAAACCATCACTAATAATAGTTTTTAAAATTCCAATTTGGATTTCTTAAAATGACTAATTTAAAAGCGACCGATTGAAAATTAGCTACTAAATAGATACTTTCTTGAACTAATGATAGTTTTAAAAAAAAAACAATTAAACGATACACCATACATATGTGGGGACGCGATTTTATTTGAAGCACACATCAAGATAAAAATCAATTCATCTTTTATTCGATAATATAAAATAATTCAAATCATTTTAAAATCAATTCAGTTTTTCAAGGGTAAAATAATATATATGTATATATTATACGAATAACACTTTTATCTTGGTAATTTAAAGTACGGATTTTGCAACATTTATGTATAATTATTATGGTTGTATTTCTAATAATTTTCATCTAAATCTCTTCGAAAGGTTAAATTTGAAGTAGTATTATAAAGGGGGCAAATTTGGTTCCTTCCAGTTTCTTTTCGGACACTGAACTAAGCTTGATAAGTGTACCTTATTCTTTGTACATTTTGTAGTAATCATCAACATACAAAATTGTATCTTTGAATCTTAACAATTTTTCGAGTTGAATGCATGAATGTATAGTGGGCCTGGTAGCCTGGTATGGTTTAAACAAGTTACACCTACCTTATTTTCTCTGAAGCTTAATTATGTGGCGAATAAGAAATCATGGCCATCGTAGCCTTTTGTGTTCTACACTCATCACAAACATAAAACGATACATGTGCACATCTCTCTCTCAAATTTCCCACTGACCTACTGGCACAACCGTTGGTGGACCACAAGCAGGTACTCCGTTTAGAGATATAGAAACACAATGATTTGTTTTAGATTCGACCGAGACGATCTTTTCAAAATAGAAGCGTTTAATTTATGAATAAGCCTATTAAACTGGTAGACAGAACTCCCGTACAAATTTTCTGAAACCATGTGATAACGTGGCGTTTGACACAGGTCTCGTGTTTTACTGATTTTTTTATAATTTTCTTGATTTTTTACGCCGTTAATAAAAAGATTTTAATTTTGCCAGAATTCTTGGTTCACCACAAAATGATCAAAAAAATCGAAAAATTTAATTTTGGCGTCAACATTTTAATTTTTAACTAAACGGCTTCGACGAATATACATATGTCCAATATAATATGTACGTAGAAAATATGAAAAATGTATTCTATTAATTTTATAAATAACAAAAACTGTTATGTACAAGAAAGTCGGTGACAACAACAGAACATCGTTAAAATTGTTTCATGTAGTTTTAATTGTAGTTTTTCCCCACTCATTCTGGCCCATATTATTCTATTTGTTAAAAATGTTGGCTGTACTGTATACGATTGAGGTATAGACAGAACCAGAGAGAGCGACGACAACAAGTGACATCATCAAAATACATTTGTCTGCCGGCGATATCTTCTTAATAAATACAATAAGAGCGTTAAAGCGATCAAAACACAATAACAAGATAACGTAAAATATTTAATTTGGATTGCACGCGTTTGCTCAATAACAATTTTTTATTCTCGTACATAATCTCAAATTATTGAAATATCTTCCAAATGGATTTAATATAAATTATAAAACTAACAAAAATAATGTACATAGGTTTTATGACAGTCAAAATTATCAAGGTAGTAATATCAACTCCAAAAACACGAAAACAGTTGGTATCACTGCAGATCTGTGGTAATGCGGTGGTTGCTGGTTCTGTTAGCATAAGAAAACATAGCTTCTATATGTATTTTTTAATTTAACAAGCCTCATCGCTTGTCGTAATTGCTCTGGTTCTGTTTCTACCTTTAGTATGATAACTATACCTCTGATCAATAAATGCCACAATGAGAAAACAAAATTGTACTATACATCGGAAATGAATAATCTTGTAGCCATTCTTAACGCATGAGCTGAATGAAAAAAACTCTTTCTTCTCAATTATTCAACTTTACTATTTCTCCTGGATTCATTCATTTCAGCCAGATCTTGTTTCTTTACAAGTTGTAAAATTATTTATTAAAATAAACTGAAATTTACTACATATGTTTTAGAAATGTTTTAAAGTTCAGAGATATATAGTTTAGGATATGTGGAATCATTTCATATATATACATAGTAAGACATGCCCTGGTTTAAACATTTTCGGCTCTTAAGAAGTAACAATTGCATTAGGTCTCCAGTTTCCATAAAAAACTTATTTGGGCGAGAAAAATATTCAGTACAAGATTGTTATATAAAACAGACGTCATCAGCAAAGGCTAATATTTACGAAGCTAAAAATAGAAAGAGTACATTATGGTTAAATATTTTTCTTGATAGTATTATTATGTTGTTGTACCTTTAATACCTAAGGAATTCTCTAGAGAACATTATTCATTTTATAAATTATACAAAAAAAAAAAAAACAGATAATAATAAATGATTTTGTCACCATACACACAGTACGCAAAAAAATTATGTTTAGTTATTCTATTTTATAATTAAGTATTTCTTAACATCAAGGGATAATTTATATATGGCAAAAAATTTATGTCTAATAAATTGTGTTGTGTCACTTTTTATTAACTTGCAAATTAATAATTATAAGATTTATGGTTATTAGTTTAATTACATAATAGTAAATATTGTTATGATTCAGCCTCTCAAGAATGGGGGTCAAAACTCTTATTTTGTGTGTAGAAATAATAAAAGATATTCTATGACTTCCATTTTATATTTTTTATGTAACTTATGAGGTTCAGGAATCTAATGTATTAATTAAGGTTTTTTTCGTAATTTCAGATTATGCAAATCGTGGAGACAAAAAATTCGGTGATCGTTGTAATTACACAATTGAGTGTGGTTTTCCTGGTTCAGTATGTGATCAAAAACAACGAAGATGCCAATGTGTACCTGAACTTCCAGCATCGAATCAAATAGATAAATGCGGAAAAAGTAAGTTTATTTATTATTAAATGTACATAATTACTACATATAATAGCGAGATATCAAATTGCATCGACCATAACGAATACTATAAACAGTATGAAAGATATAATTTGTCGTTTAAAAAAAAATCGATACTGTGGAACTGTTTCTGTTTTTTATTTACTAGAATTATATTTCCGATAGAATTTAATTTATATATTTCAAGAGGAAGGAAAACCTTTTTTTTTTACTTGAACGGTTGTAACTTTTAATAATTTTAGAAAAGTTTGTTTAAATGTTTTTTTTATCAACCGAATCGTAGAGTAAGCATTGGTTTTATAATTTTCATTTTATTTGTACAGGCTAATAGAAAGATTATTTAAATTATAAGATACAAAATAACTGAAAATGTCTTGTTTTAAGTACTAAGACGATAAATTAAAATAAATTAATTTGTTTTCTAGTAATTAAGCCTGGTATATAAATGCTATTTTTAGTAAACATCTGCTTTAAATTGATTTGGTTTATAAATTAATATTATCTAAATATATACATATTAACAAACGCTCAGTGGTAGATCAGTAATCACCACATTATGTTTTATATTATATTTTGCGAGTATACATAATATATCTACATAATATATAGTACGAGAAACTGTACACAACTCAGTACATAAACTTATTCTGGTCTGATGTGAAAGATCCGAATCGGTTATATGAGTACATAATTATGTATATTGTACTCGTACAGTATCTGGTATCTTCTTATTTATTTGCGTAGTAACAATTTATACTCTACCTGAATGTTACATACATATTATAGTATGAAACGAAAACGTATGTTTTTGGGGAGATAAGATAAATGTTCTTAAAATTTTAAATTATTTTATTCTTTACTTAAAGCATATATGATAAAGCATTTGTAAACATTAATCAACAATTTTTTATTATTTGTCATATGGCTGTAGTAAAAAGTCAAATTCCAATTAGTAGCAAATTAAGGACAATTTTCAACCTGATGTTTTTTTAATAAAAATATTTATTGCCGTTTTAAAGGTTTCAATATTTGTGTGTACTTATATGAGACAAATACATAAGTTGATAGTATAATTATTTCTAACTATTAGAGACACGCGTTTTTAAGGTAAACTAGAGCCTCAAGTTGCGTACCCTACCAAATTCGTTTTGCATTAATCTTCAGATCTAGTGATTTTCACAAAAATCGAATTAAGATGAAACTTAAAAGAAATTAAAATTAAGTTTATTTGACTAATAAAGAACAAACCAACTATAAATAAAATTTTATATGTATATGCGTATGTATATTAATTTAAAAAAAAATTAATTTTATAATTCTTGACTAAAACACAATCATTTAATAAAAGGAACATTATAAAGATAAAATATTCAATTGTAATTTACGATTCACCGAAAACCATAAACTCTAAAGTTAATTTTACATTTACATTTACGTTCATTGATTTGTAAATTTAAGTTTTACAACTTGTAATTATATGCCACCATTTTTTCACACAAAACAGTAGCCTAATTCTATAACGAATAAGATAACGTGAAAACGCGAAAACGAGTACTTTACACGTTTTCATACCAAAATGGTATTCTATAACTTTACACCAAGATAAATTAAAAAATCGGTAAGATATTAAACGTCAATAAACTACACATACAATTTATCTTGTGTAGTTCGTTTTCACGGATAAAACTTTAAAATTTAAAACTAAAATTTCACGAAGAAGGCGGGCTAGTGCCGAACAAAAAAACCATGTTTGTCCTTGTTACTCTTTATATTATATTATGAAATGAAACACTAACAAAACGTCAAAGTGGTTTTAGACGCGATAAAATTATTCAGCAAGAAAATTTACACGCTGACTACTTTGTTTTATAGAATACCATTTAACCTAAATAAGATAGAAATTGTGTAAATTTTTTTTGTGTAAACTTTTTCAATGCTTCGTTTTTTCACATTATCTTGTTTTTACAGAATTAGACCACAGGGTGATCTTAGCTGCTTTTTATTCTAGTATCCCAAGTATTGTTACTTTCGATTATTTTCTCATAATTCGTACTATAATCTAAACTTAGTTTCGAATTTAACTAAGTTTAAGATTCGAATTCAGCTAAGAAAGCGTATGAGTCTCGATAAGTCGAAACTGGACGAAACTCAATATACAAAAATTGTGCGCATTGGTTTGTGTATACATTTTAAAACAAAAATTGGCGGGAACAATAATGCACAAATGTGCGTAAATATATTAAATTTGAATTTTGGCGGTTAAATTAAATTAAATACCGTTTAATTTCAGCATTATATATATTCGATGAACGACAAGTCGATGAACGACTTGGAGTCACTTCACATGTCAAAAGAGTCGCGGAAAATAGCAAAAAGGTTTTCGCTGTGCTAAAACGAGTTGCTAAAGAGAACTGGGGCCTCAAGTAACGAACACTATCAATAATATATGAAAGCCTAGTGGTATCTTCATTAACATACACGTGCGCGGCATGGGCAGACCGAATGAACTGCCACCACCGGCGTACATTAGTTAGTGCCGAAAGAAGTATCTTGCTCGGAATTACCAAGGCTTACAGAACGGTGTCAACTGACGTCTTGGCCGGCATGATTCCTATTGATATACTATTAAATGAGAAAATTGCCAACTACAAGATAAGGAAAAGACAGAATGTGAGCTACGGAAACGTGATAGTGGAAGGCGATCAAGTTCAGCCAAACCTCATGGGCTTGCTCAAGAGGAAAATTTAGAATAACAAACAAATAAATAGTACTCACACACCCAAGATAACTAATGTCGTTTTCGTTTGATTTTTTTCCCCTCATTGGCAGAGTACACTGATTTTGGGCGTCATTCGAACATGAATCCGATTTACCCTCATTTATATTTGTGTTTTCTATTAAAAAAAAAAACCTAAACATAACCTATAAACAATAATTCCTTATTGTTTGTTTGAGTTAAATGAGTTAACACATTGTGATAAAAATACGTAGTGATATTAATAAATAAAAAAAAACTGTGATAAGTAATATAATAAATGTATATATGTATGTATATGTACATATATATAATGGCAGCACAATGACAGATAGTTAATAGTATTGGTGTAAAAGAGGGGTAACTCTGTCGAAAAACCCAGAGTAATTGCAAAAAATTTAGCAGTCAGGCGGTCGAACGGTGTTCGAGTAATTTGCAAATTTTTATGTTCAAACGAAAACGACATAACTGGAATGCCAAATTTATCGAAATTTTTCATATTTTGTCGAACTTCGAAAAATGTTATGTTAAAACATCCCACCCCTGAGCTCTTTAGTTTTTAAAATTGGATATAGTCACTAAATTGCTAAAATTGTAGTTGTTCTACAATCACATTTCCGACATTCGATTTACCTTTGTGTCTCTGCCCTGTTTTCACGAACAAAATTTTATTCTATTTCATATTCAATACAACAATTTCTATTGGGATCACAGCCTGCTTGATTCTATTTCTACACATTCATTCGATAAAGTGAAACGAGGAAAAAGAAATAGTGTGGAAATTCAATTAAAAAAAATGCAATAGACCACAATTAGGTTCATGGAAAAAGGGACTAAATGTCTATCGAATATCGTTAATGTGATGGTAGAACATTCCAGCACAGGAATTGAATGACAGATTCAATTTATAAACCGAATAATTTACAATATTATATATTTAAATATTTCACATTTTTAGAGAAAGGAATAATTTGACCATTAATCTGAATATTAGAAAGCTCATCTAAATTTATTAATTTATTTTATATTAAAATACTCTGAATTTTCGCGGTATTTAGTAGAAGTTGATTAACGCAACACCATTTGCATATATGTATGAGCAACATTCGTTTTTCTGAATAAATCATTCGCATTCCCTAGTTTATGACTTTCTTCAGTATATCACAAGAGGCCTGTTTTACCATTGCACTTAACAACTTTGTACGTATCATTTTGCAAATTTTTTTTTTCATTATCTGTTCAAAAAAATTTACTTTCAAAAGTTTGAATATTTTATTTCGGTAATAAAATGTATTGGATCGTGGCGACATCTCTATTTGAATAGCGACACTATCATAATATTAAAACTGTTATAAAGTAGATAGATGTATCTAGACTAATCTAGACAATCTCGAATTTTGTGGAGATTTCTAGAAGGTTGGAATATTTGGTATAAATACGCGATAAACATTTAGTAAATTAGTTGTGCTTTAACTGTGACAATGCTAATAGTAATAAAAAGGAAAAAGTGAAGTTAAGTGTTTATAAATTAAAATACAGTGTTCTGTAATTATTGTGAAATAATTAAATTAGTGTTTAGTGTAATTAATCGGACATAAATAAATTTAGTGTGATCTATAATTTACATCGTTTGTTTTATTCACAATCCAGTGATCGAACCTTGTTTGACAAGGCAACAACGTAACAGTATGATGACTTAAAGCTAAATACTACTGATTTGTATTTTTCTAGGCAGCCTAGATAAATTATGTTTTGTTATGATAATTGTAGCAAAGTTATGAAATTTGATGCAGTTGACGATTACATTTAAAAAATAATAGAGCGGAATCAGAAAGTGGTAAAAGTTTTGAATTTGTCTGAAATCTTTGGCGTGGATGTCAGTTAACACCACCCTAGCCAACCCAAGAATTTTATGCTGTTTCTCAAACGAGAATTATTTGTAGCAAAGTAAGTGTGCGAGCGAATAAATCAAAATGGTGTTTTGAAAAGACGAACGAAAAGTAAGATTGGAGCTCATGGGAGTGGAAATTTACCAACGACAATTAAAATACCTGAAGATGGAGAAAGAATTACATTTACAGAATTCGGAAATTATGCGAAATTTAATACTAGTTCAGGCTAAAACAAGCTGCCTCGCCGCCAGAACGTAAACAACATATAAATTCTGAAAATATAATTGAACATTATATGAATGTTAACGCTTTCTGAGTTATACATATAGTTCAAATAAATTGATGATTTCTTTGTTTATATCTCAGGAATTTTATATTTATTGTAAAAATTATTGTTTAATCTTTCGGTCATATTTTGGAAGCTATTATCCCGAACTATTATCGTACATGCAATATTGTGAATTGTTGCACAAACAATTACCACTTTGACAGCTGTTTTTAAATTAAGCTGTAAAATAAATAATTTAGGCATATGGAAACCTCTTTTAACTGATAGAATATACAAAATAATTTGAATGAAAAGGAACTTCTACATTTTTATATTATAATGTAACTGTGGCTGTGATATATTGCTGTATACGCTTCCTGGCCCATCCGCGTTGGCCGCGTAAAACATGGTATTGGTACTGCATAATTATCATCATAACATTTAAAGAATGATTCCCATGTCTAACAACAAATATCCCTTCATTAATTTCTTGTTAGGGCGTCAATTTTAATAGTGCGGTACCAGAATTCAACAAAGAATGTAATATCCGTGAAATTTTCAAGCCCATACGAAATTTTATATTATTTTATAATCATTGCGGTATGTAGCTAAACAAATTTAAATAACTCAACTAGTTACAGCTTATATCATGAGTTAATCACCAACTACAAATCAAATTTTTCTTTAGTTAATAGTATGCAAGATTATCAAACAACTGCAAAGTATTAACTCTTGAACTATATAGCACTTGTCCGATCAAATTTGTAAATTGATAAGTCTTTATAAACTAACAATAAATATGTTGAAAATAAATAATTACACAATTTGACAGAGTGTATAGAATATTTATAAATTTAATTTTCGTGATTTTATAATAATTTTACAGCATTAATAACAATAAATTGTGTAAGCACAGAATTACAACAATTACAAATACTTAGCACTTATCAAAAATTTGCAAAGTGATAAGATCAAAGTTGCTAACTGTGATGGTGAAATAGGTCCTAGATCATCGGCATATTAACGATATTGCGATTTTCATAGAATTGTCGGTAAGTCATCAATATACAATGAAAATAAGATTTGCCATATTATTGATCCCTGTGGAATGCTAGCAAACACCGACAACGTTTCGAAAGATGGTTGCCAATTAATTTACAAGCTGAATGTTTGAACGTTCCAAAACAAATTTTTGAGTTTCGTATAATTAAATCATGATTTATGCTATCGATTGTCTTACTCACTTCTTACTCAAACAACACTAGTATCAAAATGTTTTTAATAATTTTTTTTAAGTCATCATTTAAATTCAAATTTGAGGTAGTCGTCCATAGCCTTACCTTACATTCACACAACATTCATTCATCCATTCATTCATCCCATTCACACAAGTACAGTATACCACCTGCGCATTGCATAGCTCCATGTCACCCTGTACAGTGACATGGAAGATGGGTCGGCCCATGAGTTCTACATTCCAACAGAGGGTCATAGATGTTTTCAATTTAATCACCGATCGTAATCGGGAGATGAAAAATCGCTTTTGCATCCCGCCTCTGTTGGGATTCGAACCCGGTAAATTATTAATTAAATCCATTATGAAATTTCTTAACAGAGAATTTTTTCATCAGCAGAATGTTCACAAATTAACAAGGTACCTAAGTAGACTGCAACAATATGTTGAAAGTCAAACATATTCAATATTTCTATGAAATCGTGAACCGTTTTAATCTTTGAATGTTCATTAAATCCAATATGAGAATCATATCTAATACAAATTAAATTATAATGCCTAGGCATAGTATTAATAACTCTACAACTATAATCTATCTAAAATGGAATGAAATTTAGTAGCTTTGGATGAACTGGATAGCATGTTATAATTAAAAAGTAAACTTCGATGGAGTTCATCTACAATTTGACAACAATCAAATTTAGGTCGCTGATATCATAAACCATGCAACATTTTCTGCTTATCTTTCCTTTATCTCAAGGAATATAACCTCTAACTTGTGTTGATCCAACTTTACAACAGTTTTAGTTGAAAAGTTCTGTTTAGCAAAAATTATTAAACCTCTGCCAATTCTAACCAAACTAAAACCAGGAAGATGAAATATAGAAAACATGATGATCCTTTAAAAAAGTTTTAAAGTTTATGATAGACAAACTGTATCCATTTGAGAAAATACTGTATAACCATCTAATTTCAAACGTGTTTAATTTTCAAAATAGTAGTCAAATTTGGACTGATAGTTGGTTTTCTCATAGTCTGAAAGTTATGGTATATAGTATAGTTAGATAGTTTACTGATGTTGATAAATTTTTATTAGAAGTTATATTTTATGCAGATGTAAAGCTCTACCTGAGCATCCGTACGATTTTCAATCGTATAGAAATAATTTATACGGAATTAAGTTCAAATTATATTACATTTACTCGTAGATTAAATTTTCGAATCTATTTCTTAATTATTTCAATCAATTTTTTTACATTTCGATATGTTTGTTTAAACTTCAAATTACGTAGTAGCCAAAAACCAAATCGTATGGGAATATCAGGTACTGAGAATATACTTTAGTCGTAGAAATTATTAGAGGTATATCCTAATGGCTCCCCTGAGTGTCTTTCTGATATTAACATGATGTTTACATATGTATTTTCGAAGAGAAAAGTGTGTACAAACATAAGTATATCTACTTTGTATTTTTTAAAACATACCCGAATGTCTATTTTAAGGACAGTAATTTTTGATGATAATCAAAATATCAATTATATAATAGATAGTCAATAAGTTCCAGGTCTACTACAAAGAGATAGAAATTTAAATTATTTATCAAATACCAAGTTGAAAAATGTTCGATAAATTGGTGCAATGCAATTAATTCTTCATAAAATAGTAATAAGTTTTTTTATTTACAACAGTTTGGATATTTCACTTTGCTGGATGAAAAATCCCACATTGATAAGCATTGTTGTATTGATTTGAGTGTAATTTTTTAGGCTTTGCCAACTTAAAAAAGAGAAAAAAGTACTCTCAAAAACTAGTTTCGATTTAACTATAGTGATCTAAACGAAATGATATGTCGACCCATTGAAATGTAATCGCAGTTATGATTGGTACATGGAAAATTGTATTCCATTGGACAGAGAAGTCCAAGAGATGATTTACATAAAATTCAATCATTTAATTCAACATTGATGTTTTTAATTTACCTCTTTATGTCGCCATCCTTTCCAAATATTTTTATTATAAAATTTGCCTTTGGAATTTTTCAACAATGTTTCGTGTTGTTTTTCTGAAATTCTTCTCGTTTTCTGTTGCCATATTGAGTTAAGTAAAAAATAATCGTGTTTGATGTTGACAGTTTTGTTATGGGTAAAGTCCATCAAATCCCTGGAAATGTTGCGGTTTATGTTATAATTTGGAGATAATTTTGATAACAAAAATGTTCCTCACAGTTTCCCATTTTGATTTTGTTAAATTACGGTCACAACGTGACCGTACCCTATTCAGTGTTCTACAGCTTTTATATTCATTGATTCTTCCAATTTTATATACCTTCTTGTCGTTAGCTGTTGTTGCTTTTAGTTTTATCATATTTTTTTGATTGTTTTTTTGAAAATGTTATTGTAAATCATTTTGTAAGGTTCGACCAATTATGGTCAAAAGTTTAGTCCAAATTCGTTACTTCCCATAATTCTTTCAAATTAAATAATTCAAATTTACAAAACGGGCTGTGCCAGAGATATAGCCGTGACGTGGTCTTATGTGATCGATGTTTGATTGTTAATATCATACAGTTGCGGAACTTACAACCTACTCGTAAAATATGAATGAAGCCTCGGAGCAGATTGTAAGAATCGAATAATTTTAGTTTCAGAAAATGTCTTGGAAAAATTATCCAATACAATAATGTTTGGACAATCAGTAAATATAGGTCATAATTTGAGATCGTATGCAAAAATTGGAATGATTGACATATTCTCATGGATTGTTCATGCGGGTGGTATGGAAGGAGATCCGATAGCAGTAACAATCTGACGTATGTAAGTTTTTCTTCGCATGATTCTTTACTTCTTTACTGACGATAGAATGGAATATGTCAGTGAAGAAATAAAGAATCATGCGAAGCACCAACATTTTAGGTCCCTATATGAAAGTTGTCATTTCCTATGTACCATGGAGCATTTACAATGCCGCGTTTGTCTTTATTATGGAATGCTTGTATTATTTTTACATTTGCCTTTTGCTTTGGGATTGTGCTACCCAAAGCTGAATACCATAGGTCTATATAGGTTTTAGTATTTGCCGATATAAGGGCAGTTTATTTATAGTGTTAACTCAGAAAGTCAGTTTATTTATCTATATTTAATATTTAATTCTTCCTTTTTTTCACATGCTCTTTCCACTTGAGGTTATCGTCAAGAGTCATGCCAAGATATTTTGCCCTATTTTCATATTGAATATGTTGTGTATTAAGAATAACTGCTACCCAAATAACTTTTCGATTGGTAAAATTTACAAGTATTCATTTCGTCTCGTTGAGCTTAATTCACCATCTTTTCGTCCAGTTATACTCACTGTGTTAGTGACCTTCTCAGTTTGGCTGCTGCTTCATTTATGTTGTCACCAATTGCTAAGATTGCAGTATCATTAAATATTGCTATATTGGTTTCTTCTGTAGTCGGTAGATCTGTTGTGCATTAATTATACAGAATTGGTCCCAGAACGCTACCTTTTGGTATTCCTGCTGATATTTTTTAATTCGATGTATTCTTTTTCGTATTTTACTAGAAAGTGTCGATCAGCAATATAAGCTTTTAAGATCTGGTAAAATTGATCTAGGTGTAGTTTATATTCTAGTCATTGATGCCTTACCTTGTCAAATGATCTTTTTTTATCTAGTATTAGTTTGAGTCTCCTGAGTAGTAGTTTTTCGAATATTTTGCTGCGAGGAACGAGATGGACCTATATGATTTTCTGCCGTTAGGTGTTTTATTTTTTTGGGTATCATTAGTTCTACTACTTTCCATTGATGTGGGATTCAATCTGAACACTGCGTTGATATATGAAGTAGTTTTCGTAAACCTTTTCCAGGTATCGCTTTAATTATTTGTCCTGTAATTAAATTATATTCTGGAGAATTTTTTGTACTTAGTAGTGTTACAGGTAGTATATTATGTTCATCTACTTTAATTATTTGTGTTACATTCTCATCCGCTGTTTATCGAGGTAGGGGTTGAAAAGTATCTTTAAGGTGTACTGCAAACAAGGCAGCTTTTTGTTTAGCACTTCTAAGCCAGCTTTCATCGTCATTTTTGTTTAAAGGTATTTGCATTTTAGGTCGTTTTAATCCTTTTGTCGCTTTCCAAAGAGAGTAATCGGTGTCCCTTTGGCCAGTAAGACTACTTAGGTAATTGTTAATTGATTTATTTTTAAATTGCTTGATTAAAATTTTTAATTTATTGCATAAACGATTATTAATTCTCTGTGATTTGATTTCGCTTGCCAGGAATAATTTGCCTGTATAAATTGTACTTTTCCAAAATGATAAAGCTAATAATTGAAGGAAATGAGTGTGATCTGATTTTCATTAATTTTGTTCAAAATTATGGTCTAGTTGTATATATGTATCCATGAATTCTGAATATAACATTTTATATTGAGGATCTTTCTGCATTCGTCGCTCAACTGATTTCAGCCTGTTAATATCTATATAGATGCAGATTAGCCAAGTGCTGGCTCTCTGGTTACGTTTGCTGAAATGTTCTTCCACTGCTTCTTCTTCTGTGGACATAATATTATTAGAGTCATTCAATTCTTCACACTCGAAACCTTTATATTTAAATTATATATATTTGAGAGCTGGTTGCTTGTTTCCCCTTATAGCACCTATCCAAAAACCTATCCTCGCGGAACTTCCCGCAGCCAAATTGACCATGTGTTAGTTTCTAAAGGACGGGCTCAGGTTGTGCAGAATGTGAGAACTTATCGGTCAGCAACCAAATACGTAGGCAGCGATCATCATTTGGTCGCTGCAAAGCTAGGATGGAAATTTTCGTACAAGTCTGGGAACACAGCGAAACGCATGGTACGTTTCGACTGTGAAGGTCTGATAAATGAAGATAAAAAAAAACGATATCAGATATCAGGCTGCTGAACAGTCTTTAGGTATAGTGAAAGTCAGACTCAAGAATGATTGGTTTGATGATGAGTGTCGTCTTGCAGTTGAGCAACAAAATATAGCCCATAATGAAGTGCAACAACAAGTTTCGTAAAAACAAGGCTGCTCTTGCAAGAAGGGCAGCTAAGCGGATTTGTAGATGGAAGAGCGAGAATGGTGGAAGGCCGAGGTTTTGAAAGTACAACAGCTCAGCAATGAGCGCAGTTCGCGTAAATTCTTTAAAGGAATTACTGGACTGCACCATACTTTCAGGCCTACGTCAACCGCCATTCGGGATCGGGATGGAAACCTCTGTGTCAACATCGACACAGTACTTGACGCATAGAGTGGACACTTTACTGACCTGCTTGATGTCCAACATGCGTCACAGACTGTTGTTGAGCCACCTCTAATACAGACTGCGGAGATTTGCACTGAGGAGCCATCCCATGAGGAATTCACTAGGGCCATGCAGAGATTGAAACGAGACCGCTCACCTGGAGTGGACAGTATTAATTCGGAGCTATTGATATTCGGAGGGGATCTTTGTGAACTTTGTGAAACTGTCTTTTCGACCTTATTCGATTAGTATGGCGAACCGAAGTAATGCCTGACGAATGGAAAGTGGCCGCAATATGCCCCATCTTCAAGAAGGGAGACCGCTTGAAGTGTGAGAATGATCGCGGTATAGCTCTCCTTTGCACAGCATACAAGTTACTGTCATACATTGTTGTGGATAGAATCACTCCTCTAGCGGAGGGCTTGGTTGGTGACTATCAAGGAGGATTTCGTCCGAATCGATCAGTCACCGATCAGGTCTTTTCGCTGCGTATGATTCTATCTAAATATTATGAGACATCCATTCCCGTACATCAGGTGTTACTGGATTTCCGGCAGGCCTATCAATCGAGAGAGTTTTTGGTCTGCTCTGAAATACCTAGGAATGCCAACAAAACTGGTACGACTATGTAGGATGACAGTGACGCAGTCTCAATGAGTGTTAAAGTTGAGAACAGGCTATCGACAATTTTTGTAGTTAACTCGGGTGTTCGGTAGAGAGATGCTTTGTCACCGATACTCTTTAATCTCTTGTTGGAATACATCTTTCGTAAAACTGAAACACCGCAGCGTAACATCTTATATCGTCAGTCCAATCAGGTGCTTGCATATGCAGATGACATATGCGTGATTGGACTGAATAGCAACGGAGTGAACGAAATACTTGATCCGCTTGTAGAGTTTTCAGCTTCAGTTGGACTTCAGATCTATGAGTCCAAAACGAAATACCTGATCTCTAGTTTTAGGGACAATGGCACACCAGATTTTAGTAGTGGCCACCACATGTTTGAGGGAGTCAGGAGGTTAAAATATTTGGGTTCTCTTATCACTCACGATAACAGTGTGGGTGAGGATATTAAAGTGCGGATGGCAGCTGGCAGTCGTTCTTTGTATCTTCTAAGGCCACTGCTAAAATCTAAACACTTATCAAGTGCCGTGAAGCTGAATCTTTACAATACGTTGATCAGGCCCGTTGTTATGTTTGGATGTGAAAGTTGGGCGCTGACGGATGAGTACGAGAGATGGATCCTATAACATTTGAGAGAACAGTCATGCGTGTGATTTACGGAGTAAATGAAGTAAGATCTCAGCGAGAACGCTGGCTCGGCCACGTTCTGCGTGCTGATCCGGAACGAATTGTGCAGCGATCTTTGAAAGGAGAGCCACCATATGGTAGGCGCAGAGGTCGTTGCGGGCGACGATGGCTCCACGGTGTAGAGAACGACTTGGCCTCTTCAGATTGTCTTAGACTGCAGTATGAAGACCATGCTCGGGATCGAAACCGCTGGAGCCAAATTGTTCACTCAGTAAGGGGCCAGTAATGGCCTTTTAAACTGTTTATAATAATCCAAAAAATGTATTGTGTGCTATCTGGTATAGCTGGCCATTTTCTAGTAACAATTTGCTAGTAGTAACAATTTGTTAGATACTAAAATAATGTCAATTTCATTAATTTTATTGAAGTTGGGATCGGCTATAATTGCAGATTTTTATGTTGAAACTTGCCTTTTATATCGTAGTCAATTTATTTAGAATGGTGAAAACCGTGGCCAATATATTCATGCAAAATTAATTTTCGCCAACGGTTATCACTAACGTTACTTGGATTTGATTTACAATCACTGTGATGTATTGGACTACTTTTATTTACGGCAAAATGTCTAATGTTCAGTTAAATACACTGATACTCGTATCACAATGCGTCTTGTGAAAATAGAAAAACGTTTTCTTGTGAAAATAGAAAAAGGTTATTTACTGCAGAGAAAGCATTTATTTTGGACTAATTTCAGAAGCTTCTTCAATTTTTCTAAAGGATGTGGCAACTTTTACTTCGTTTTAAAAATGTATATTAAATAAAATTTCAACAAATATTTTCAAATGATTAGTACTTTATTTTCGAGAGTGCACCTTCCGATTAATAATGGAATACTATTTCATTCAAATGGCGGTTTCGGCTGGAACTGCAGTACCCCATTCTGTTAACCCAGTTTTACAGTACATTTTCAGTCGTTTGATCCCCTATTTCAACATCGATTGTTTCGTTGGCTGTAAGGTCATTCTAACTGACTCACTACTTTGAAAATAACTTTTCAATATTTCCGAACGTTTTCAACCGTATATCGAAACATTTCGTTCACCGGGAATATAGTACTGAATTTTCTCTTGACAGATGACATTAGAGCTATGAGCGACGAAATACCTGCAGCTAAAACGATCTAAAAGATGCCGTACCCTGTAGCTGCAGAAACTGCTTAGTTTAAACGAAACTTCCAAAATTTACAATCACAATTTAATTACTGAATTTCTAGAAAATTTTTAATTGTGTAAACTTAATTTCCTTATGCACTTTATTATAGAATTTATTACTTAATAATACAGTAATTGCTCTTGAAGCCAGACTGGAATGGGTCTAAAAGATTATTTTCATATAAAGATTCTTTCATATGCTTGCCTAAAAGACTCTCAAAGACCTTGGATAAATAAGGTAAAATATTAATTGTGCGAAAGTCTGATGCTTCAGATGGCCTTGAAACTTTTGGTACAGGAATCACGATAGCCCTTTTCCACGAATCCGGGAAAGTACATGTTGTTAGTATGAGTACATTTATTAATTTAGGCACTATCATTGTCATGACATTTAGTTATATCGCGTTTTTTTTTACAAACTACGCAGTTTAACATTTTGAATTTATTGGTGCATTCAATACTGATCTATGAGAGAAATATGAATAACACAATAAACATTTCTATTGATTGGATAAATTTGAGTAGACATTTTACCTGTTAATTTACAATGTGCGTGAAAACAAACAGATATTTTCAATATCATTTTCGGTTTTTCTATATAAAGAGTGATTCCATCTGCATCATTTTCTATTATTATTTCTAGCAAAGCATTCCAAACCACTGATGTTCATTAAGTTCTCATGGTTCTAAGCATATTCCGAATTTTGAATCATTGGTTAGATTCACAGACAGGTTTTGTTCAACTTCTGCGTTTTCATCGTATCTTTGGGTTATACGCGCATATCCGAATAATTTATTAATTTTTTTAGTTGCGGTCTGAGCATATATTAGGCAGTTTGAACATTGCTATTCTATTTACATGTATGCCATTCGGCGACATTTGATTTTGTCTGCATTTTGTTTGCATGCAACATTGAAAATTACATATAAAATCAAAACAAAATCTGCCACAAGATATCGATACCAAAATCTCAAGAAAATAATAATCCTTAATACCGAAATCTGATGTCTTTTTACTTCAGAAATTAGTCGATATAATATGTATTTAAAAAATTAATTAAAAATTGTACATGACTTCTGGTGGTGCCGATGTTTCAAACGAGATGGCAGATAAAGTCACTACAATGAAAAGCATTGTTTTTCATTGCTTAACTTAGAATTAAGTTGTAAAGCTGTGGACCAGTACTCGGATAAAATATTTATTACAGTTTTTGCTTATTTTACACTCATTTTAATCGTAGATTAATAAAACAAAATTAACATGAAGCATTCACTTTACCCTACTCTTTGATAAGGTAAATGAATTTACGAAGAGGTGTTTTTTTATGTTTAGAATTATGACTCAAGTCTACCATGGTTTCGTTTCATCATAATTGCGTGCATGTATCTTAACCTTTTTGTGACAAATTATTAGACGTATTCACGGTAACAAAATTGTTATAGTCTTATATTTTTGCAGGCAATTCTGTGAAAATTGACTTTTGACTATACGGGCAAGAATAAAGTATAAATCATTAGCTACATTGACTTAAAATATTCAAAAACACCAGGCTTTGTATACAATATACGTACATATGTATATATTATATTAGGAAACACAGTGAACACCTTTTAATGCATAAGTTATTTAGTTCGTACCATATGTACCCAAAATATATTATATAAGATGAACACATTAAAATTGGTTTGTTTTTTTTTCAATTTCAGTATTCTTTATATAAGCTACCTTTAAATGAATTTTTTAAAGTATACATTGTGGTTAAAAATGATTACACAACAACAGCAATACATCGCTTCACGTATTTCACATAAAACCAACGTTTTGTATCTTCAAAATTGTTGTATATTTGTACAAGTGTATGTAACAACAGATCCAACAAGAAATTGGCAAATATAATGGTTGTAATTGAATTTGAATTTAAATTTAGATTGGAAATAAAAACAACACAAATATTTTATAGTTTTTCGATTGGAATGAACGGATCTACCGGAATAGTCTACATAAATAAAATCTAAAAATATACGCATAGCAGAATAACAGTGTAAACTAATTTTCTAAATCTTATATCCTTTTTCAATCAAATCAATTTTCTAAAAAACGATTGAATTATGTTCGCGGAAATTAAATTTTAAACTTGATTGATTGATTTGAGCTGTCGCAGTGGCAATAATGAATAAACTATAGCATGGAAATATGCTGGAGCTATATAGTTGGGTTGTTAATACTTTATTGGGTTTGCAGAATCACAAAATCAATTTTCATTGTTGTATGCATGATGATTCAATATATTATTACACTCAACTATAAATATAAAGAACACGCTTCGATCGATTGACTTTGATTAGTCAGTTAGGTGAAATAAAATTGAAATTGATTATTGATTGAGAATTCAATTTTTTTTTGTGATAAAAATGTAACATAGTTTTTGCATTGCAAAATTATACGCACTGGGACTAGAGTTTATAAAGACAGAAATTTATTTTTTAGCATACAACGGAAACATGCTGCCTGTGAAATGAATATTAATTATTAGTCCAAGGTCGTTTACTTTGTCGACGGAATTCAGTTCAGCATTTATGTGTAGTTTTGGTAGAACAATTGGACGTGAAGCCTTAGCAATAATAATACTGAATTACATTTACCTTCATTAATGAGAAACCCATTAGAAGTAGACCAACGGCTCAAATTAAATAAGTCCAGGTTTACCAGATCAAAAACATTTTGAATTTGATGAAGCGAACCACCTAGATAAAGCTGAATATTAAAGCTGAGTCACCGCCCCCGTTAGCACAGTAAGTAGCTTGGTTGCTTTGTTATTCGAAGGCCTCGGGTTCCATTCCCGGTGGTGACCAAAAAATCACGGTTGGGTATTTTTAATGTGTAAGTATACATATATGTGTTTGTCCGGTTATTGTACCGTTAGTCATTGAGTGCTGGAGTAATCCGCCCAATTTAAAAAAAAAATAAAACAAACAGCTGAATATCATCAGCGTAAATCCGAAAACAAGTATTAATGCATGAAGTAATGGCATTCAAGAATAGCGAAAACAAAAATGGCCCAAGAACCGATCTTTGAAGAACCCCACCAAATACATTAGCGTGATCTGAGTATTGTCTCGTATAACAACATATTGCATCCGATCACTTAAATAGGAGTTTAACAGCTTTAATGCGGTGTTGTCGTACTTATAAATCAACATTCATGACAAACGTCTTAAAGAAGTCTATCAAGATTAAGATAACAAATGAATTAAATTTGTCCAAAAGCCGATTTATGTAATCAGTTGTTTTAATTTAAGCTGTTTGAGTGCTATAGTGATTTCGAAAACCCGATTGGTTTTCACTGATATACGAATTTGATTTAATATATTGTTGTATTTGGTCGAATATAATTTTTTCGAGGACATTTGATAAAAATTACAGCATACTTATTGGTGTTATAGTTTCGAAACTACATTTGTTCGTTTTTTTCGGTATCGGTGTATAACAGATGCAATTTTACATCAAGATATATCGACTACATGGTACTATATTGCGCATACGTCAAAAATTTAAATACCCAAAAAGTAACAACAATTGATCAACATGGCGGCGCTAGTCTAAATATATTTCTATTCACTTTTAACTTTTAATATTTGCGTTTGGTAATAAATAATTTTTGAATTAAATTTAAAAAAAAAAATTAAATTGGGGCTTTTAGATAATATTTGACTATAGTCAAAAACACATCGTATTAATACTTTTGTGTTCGTGGGGTTTTTAATTGATAATATTGATGTATAAATTGTGTCTGTTTGTAGTGAAAAAAATATTTTCGTAAAACTTTTATTTTTCGGTCATTATTTATTCAATTAAAATACAATTTATTCAACAGTGAATGTTAATTGTATCACATGTATTCTTAACAATATATTATTTAAACTTTTATGTTTCGATGCATTTTTAAGTAATAATATTGAGTTTCAAGTTGTGTTTGCTTGGTGTAAAAAAAAAACACACTACATTGTTGTTGTTTTATGTGTAAGGAAGTTCACACTGACAAAAAAATTTTCACTTAAACCACAATATAGTCAATTAAAAAAAATCACTAGACAATTTTTTTTTGCAGAAAATAATTGTTTCACCACAAACACAATCTAATCGAACATCTTAAAAAACTACTGGTCAATTTAAAATCACCAAAATATACAATTTTGTAAAAAATGGATTTTCTTCACTTCAAACACACACTACAAGCCAATTTTAAAGCGTCAATGTTTCATTTAAAAAACCACCGAAATATAAAAGTTTGAACACAATATTTTTTTGTAAACACACGAAAACATTCACAGCGCGTTTATTCAATAATTTTACTATAATTTATATCAAAAATTATTAAAACAAAAATGTAAACATTGAAACGCAAATAACATCACGAAATTTTCTTAATGACCAACGCCGCCATGTTGACCGATGCGCGAAAAAGAACGAAAATGAAACATCGGAGTATAATACCTTATATATGTATGTGTACTGTGATTTTACATAGTATAGGAAACGTTGAGGAAGCTATTGAAAAATTGAAAATGTGTGAGATACAAAAGTATAGTCTATATGCATTTTGATAACTCTACTATCATGTCCGATAAACCTGTCCTAATATAATTAATTGCCATAACCACTTTGCTTTTTGATACGCAGCAAAATGAAAATTGTTTTTGTACTCACATGCACCACCACCGTGGCGATTGATTGCGATCCAATCTGATAATATTATATCAAGATATATGAACTTGTGTATCAGATATATTGTCATCCAAGCGACTTTCAGCCATGCATAGAACATAGAACTATACTATACTTCATCGTAATGTTTTGGCAAACTTCGCATATTCAAATTTCCAATCATGATAGTTTTGTCGTCAGGACTTAGTTTTGATGAGTATACAGTTTGGTTAACAGTTGCTGCTTCCCTGAAGTTTATACTCCTTCTCCAAACATAAAAAAAAGGAAAATAGAATTAAACCGTTTGACAATATTAAATAATGATACAGTCATTCAGTTTTATGATGTATTCCAAGTCTTTTTGTTTCTTTATTAGAACTCCATGCGGCCAGAAATTCGCTACCTGCGGCCAGAAATTAGATGTAGGAAATTAGGATTCCAGGATTTCATCTCAAGTAATTTAAAAACTATACCTCCGTCAATACAAGCGTAAAAAACCATCTCAGACTTTCTGTCAAAAATGTTGTACAGTTGGCTCATCCCAGCCTATTTTGTCATACACAAAGTATACAGTTGGTGGTAAAAAAAATTCTGCGGTCATAGTTGTGGCCGGCCTGAAAATTTTTAATCTTGTTAGTTTTTAGGACTCAAAAGACAAATTAATTTGCAAACTTAGATAAAGCACATTGAAATTTCATTCGAAATTCTATATAAAATTTAGGAATTTACAAAATTTACAAGTTTAAGAGAAAATTTTTTAATATTTTCGATTGTAAAATTTTTGGAACTATTAGAACTAATATGTGACTCGTCGTTTTGAGGGACTTAGAACATTCAAAATACGCCTTTTTTAATGGAAGTTGTTATAAAAATGCGCTACCCTAAATCAGAGATTAAATAAATAAAATCGGTCGACATTAGCAAATAAGATAACAATTTAATTTGCTAATTTTTAATTTAATATTAATAATTGTGAATTTGTTGGTAATCTTTTATTACTCAAATAGTCTTATATAGTTTACTTAGATATTAATAATTTAATTATAATGTTTAACTTGAGTCTCCTTTCTGATTTAACTAAAACTCTGTTTAACTTGGTAGACTAGTTTCGGCCTGAGGTCTGAAACTGAATATAATAGCATCAAATTTCTTGTTATAGGGCAAAATTTTAATATTCAAGTGCTGAGGTGGTGTATAATAGTTAGTTATAGAGGAAAAATTTTACAGTTTACAAAAAAAATTCCAATTATTTATAACATTAAACCATTACTTTGTTTAATTTTAGTTTAAATTTATGCTGTAAATTTATATAAAGGAAAGAAAATGTGAAGTTTCGCCTCTAATTACCAATTTAGATTATCTTTCAACAATGATACAACTGTATACTAATGTGTGAACATATGTATTTATGGATATAATATTTTTTAGACATATCGAAATATGTATAAAATTAAACAATAAAAAATAATAATTTGGTGTCTTTGGTTAGTATGAAATAAATTAAATTTCCTTCTACTTTATATTCTTTTAGCTCGGTTTTTTACATTATGGCTCTGTATATTCATTATGGCTCTGACAACAGTTCATAAAATATCGAAAATATAAATGAAAAATGAATTTTGATATACATACTAATATGTAATAATATTGTTACGAATTTCGGGCTTCTCAAAGAATTTGTAAGGGATTATGCAATAAAACACTCGAACTATTTGTTTAACACTACACAATTTATTCGAGAATAAAAAACTTTTCAGAACTTTTAGAACTTCTCAATTTCACTACTATTTCACTTTATCTCACTTGTTTACTGATCACTGGTTGAATTTAAACTGTTCTTACTTTTTATTCTTTTCTTATCTTAAACTACCCGTTCAATGCAACTCTCGAACATTCCATATTGCATCGTTGAATGAAAATTGTCCAAGTATGCGTGTATTTATTCGAGAGTAATCTGTGACGTAATCATTGCAATTTGCACATTAACTATACATTTTATCTCTCTTGCCGTGCCATCTACAATTTGTGACTATAATTTAAAAGATTTGCCATTGCTGTCAGTATAAGCAAACATCGTTGGTTGATTTGCACTTTTGCTCGTGTTACGGTATTATAAAATACAATAAATTTGTTGAAAACAACATATGTATATAACTTCGAGATAAAGCTATAACAAATACTTTAATATGTGATCAGTATATGCTATGCTCACATTATTAATCCATTACGGATCAAATTTCGTTACCACCGTTTTTGAAATACCGTATAATTTGAGAACCTTACTAATTTTTTAACTAACCATTTTCTTTAAGAGTCTGGAGTTATTAAACTGACTAATAGTCGTAAGTCTAAGTGGCGTCTTTATGAAATATATTATCTTAAAAATAATATTCATCTTGTGCCGACAACAAAAGACACAAAAATTTAAATCATCAATCATCGATAAAACCATCGGAATATTATTTCACACACATACAAAAAAAATATGTTGTATACATAATTGATTAGTCGAATTAGGAGGCAAACAATTAAAATTAATCATTAGCAATAACGACGATTTTAAAACGTAAGAGTATGAAATGCATGATTTTATTTAACTAGCGAAAATTATCAAATTTCCAAACAGAGAAACGATTTTGGTTTTTCCAAAAAAAAATCAAATATTCAATTAAATTCTTCTACAGAGCTTTTCTTTGTTATACATACTTCTGAACATTAATGTGTTATAACCTTTTTTGTTTTATTGTTTAAAAACGTATATACATATATATGTATGTATATATATGTATAAATTTTCCACATTTTCTTTTTGTTGGTTTGTGTGGTATATTTGAAAAAATTGTGTGGCGCCAATTCATTGATTTATCAATTTGTCATGAAAATTTGAAAAGTATGGTTGTGTATGGTATATATAGATGATCATGATTGTTAAAGTTATTTTGTTGTTGGTTTTAGTATTATTATTCTTATTACTACCGCAAAAAAAACAAATAAATTAAGATTTTAAGTTGTTTGAGGTTATTTATTATAATAATATAATCTGTCATTGGGTTCTAAATTATATAGGTTTGCTTAATTAGATGTGGAATTTTAGATTCATGTTTTTGTGGTGATACTAATATTTAATATAAAGACAAAATTGTTGATTCCACACAAACTATTTAACTTGTAACTGAAAACAGAAATCAAAATTAACTGTTGAGAAGTTCTAGCCCTGTTTAAATTGGTATTCGATTTGTTATTTTTGTTATAAGCATGTGTATCAATAAATGGTTACTTCCTCAAAATTATTTTTGTACGCCTTGGAAGGTATAATTTATTCCAAATTTTCCTCCGAAACAACAAATTGTTTTGAAATCACTCTTTTGAAATAACGCTACTTGAGCGATCGAAAAACCAACGTTGTCTAAGCAACAATTGTCATTTGTTTTGTGTATATACAATAGCGAATTTGTACAAATCAAGAACTGTAGGCATTATTTGTCCTCTCAAAACGTGCAACTCCAATAATTTTCCTTATCACAATTCTCAAACTGGAATAAATCTAAGAATTTTCCCCACCCCGCTGTTCTTAATCTGAAAACTCCCAGACTTATCCTTACCGTAATTATAAAAAGAAGATGTTCTACAAGAAGTAATTTCCAACTTTGAGGGTACTATTGGAATGGCGTAACTGCAAATGTTGGGCCCCCCGCAATACTTTATATTAGCCTCAAAGTTGTAGGTTCTTGTACCTTCTCGCAAATCTCTTCCCTTTTCGGAATAATAAAATGTTGAACTTTTTTATTTCAGAAAAATATAGTTTCACAGACTACGAGTATCTATTAATTATAATATTCATGTTATATCTGGAAGTCCACAGGCTAAAAATTAAATTAAGGTATGCACCAGTTTCTAGGGCACACATTTCTGGTAATTTTTACTTGAATGTAAAACTGAAAAGTCACTACGAAAATGATTAGTTTTCATCATTTAACCGCGATTTTCATCATTTAACCACATTTCTACAGATTTGGCTGTAAATTCTACTTCAAAATGCAGATTGTCTTGTCATGGAAAAACGTACTAAAGCAAAGGGGAAAAAGAAATAATAAAATTGTTTATAAATTTTCAAAGCTGTTGAAATATTTTGTAATATTTTGAAAATCACTTTAAATGTCATGTTCACCGCATGTGGTGAATTGCTTTCATTTCTATATTTTTATTTTTTTTACAAGACCAACAGAGAACAGACGGGATATACACAAATTCCAATTACGCATATGAGTGTTGAATCAAATGTATGATGTGTTTCAATGTTTTATGTAATATTACTTAAGAAACTTGTGTTTTAGGAAAATTCAATCTAACCCTTAATTAATTTTTAGAAACATAAGTAAATATGATTGCACTGAAGTTGTGAGATCATAATTCGAAGCGTGAGATCATAATTAGAATAATGATGAGTTTCCTAAATCCAAACAATGAAAATTCAAAAAAGATAGAATCTTATTAAAAAACAAATTGGTATTAAGTACATATCCTGAACTACATAAATTATTGTATAAAACGGAGTACAAAAATACAAATTCATATCAATCAAGTCTATATCTTCAAACGTTTAATTTAACATTTTTAGGTTCAAAACCTTTGGAAATCCTTTATTGAACCTTTTTTAGTCAACTGTATTCCAGATTTCTGTCGTAAAATTATTAGGCTTTCTTAGGAATTACTTGAGCATGTTGAATACTACCTGCAACTTAGCTTTTGAACGACTCAAATAGCGAATTGTTGACACATATTTTAATAAAATATAGACTTCTAAGGCATTAATGATTAACAGGGATCCCAATTCAGAATTTAGTACGAAATGCCTACAAGTATACATATGTACTATATATTTGCACTTTGATGTATTTGAATATAACTGAAAGGAAACCAATGTTTCGGTCATTTTACTAAACTTAACTATGTTTAATACTCGCAATAGTTTGGAGAAATAGGGCTTCCTTTGGCGTGAATGACCAGCCTATATAACCGTATACGCATGGACTCAACTAATGTTTTTGATATCAATATGCTTCCAAGACCGAACCATGACTTCCTTAAGTGGATCTCGTTTGTTAAATAATCGTTTACCAATTTATTTGTCCAGTGAATAGCACTGGAAAGATTAATCCCATAAATTCACATGAAATTTTGCCAAAAAACCCATTGTTGGTTTTGAGCGATGCTTTGGATCGTTGTCTTGCATAAATAAAATGTTGTTACCAAGACGTATAGTTTGCGGCCTAATGACTTTAAATTTGATTTCAAAATGTCAATATTTTTACCCAATTATCAAAATAGGTAATTTTTCCCAGCGTTTGGTGTTATACATATATATGGTATTTAAGTCAAACTGAGGTATTTTTTTGGTTATTTTTCTACTATGAAGCATTTTCTCATTATTTATAACATATTAGGGAAACTTTCCAAAAAATTCTATTTCGTTTTTCTACATTAGACCGGTATTTATCATAGTAGAATAATAGAGAATTTTATCCTGATGTTTCACAGTGGTTCGAGTACAGCTCAAATTGAAGGGTTCACCCGAGTTTCTTCATACATTCGCGTTGCCGTCGAATGACTCAAGATTGAATTTTAATCACAAACATTTTATTTTGATGCAATTGTATGGACCCTGGTTGTTACTACCTGGTCTTTCAAGAATAACTTTTTTTAAATTTGAAAATAAACACACATTTTGCTAAAAATATATGTCATTCTTATTTATTGATGAAATAATATCTGGCACATGTCCACGCACGTTTGCAGAAGTTTATCATTTGGTCGAAATTATCCATCACATTTCTATAATTGTGGCCCTATATCACGAATGATGCGTCCGATATTGGTTTTGAGACCTTCGATTGATTGTGGTAATTCCAATAAACCTTTACTTTCACATAGGCCCACAAAAATAATGTAATGGTGTTAGATCACACGTTATTGATGGCCAACTAACATTCCCTCTTCGCAACATTAAACGTGCATCCAATCTGTTTCTCAACCGACTATTTCACTGGCTATATGACGTGTAGGATTGTTGAAACCACAAGTCGTTAATATTCAAACCATTAAATATTGCCCATATAACCATGTTATCATGTCTATGTAGCACGAAATCTGCAAGAACATTTGTATGCAATTGTAGCATGGGTTAACCATAAATGGAGAATTAAGGTCAATAAGTGCAAATCGGTACATAATACATTTACACTTCGTAAACACACCTGTCAAAGTAAAGTTAAATAATCTCAACCTATCGTAACATCAAAATATGAAATATTTAGGTCAGGTCTATATTCCTAAGTGTATAACAAAATAGAAGGCTGAAACACATTGAAACATTCCAACTTAAGCCTAGACAATAAGATTATGTTGTATAAAATGGTATTTAAACGAATCTGCAGTTAATAATATTCGATTAATCGTAAATGCAGCATGGTATGCAAGCTATACAACCAAACACCGCGACCTACACACCGAAATGGTAGCAAATAAGATAAAGCAATACAGCAATAAGTTTCAATCGAAATTACAACAACATCCCAAAGCATTGACTAGGGAATTGCTTAGAAGGCCCAGATTTCGGCGCCACCAACAAACAGATCCGTTAGATCTAGCTATTTAATTAGAGTAACACTACTAGAGTTAATAATTTATATTTAATGAGTTGTAATGCAATAAATTTTTAATAGCGGGCGAGATGAGCCATTTTGTCTACTAAAAATAACGCGAATTTTACGAAATGTTGTTTCAACAGATGCACCATTTTCATAATGGATTTTAATCATTTTATTTTATTTTAATCATTTGAAGCTAAATTGAATTCAATTTACAAAATGGTCAATTTTCTACTGTTTATTTAGAATAACGAAACTTGCTAAATAATTTGAACTATGGGGTCTTTAAAGAGAGCCTAGCTATTTTTTTAATATGTTGATCTACAAATTCAAGTCGGCGCATTAAATGTTTGGTTTATATTAAATAAAACTTTAATACCAATACAATGTAGACACTAGTAAACTAACAAAATGGTTTTGCATAAAAGAACGAATATAAAAAATATTTTATACTTAATAAAATTAATTTCACATTTTATGGATTATTTTCTAATAATCACAAATTCCAATTTCATGATGTTCCTTGGAAAATGTTAAATCAATTCCGAGACGTTTATTTAGATTTCCACCTAAAATGCATACATATATACATATCTTTCCTTCGGCGATATACGATATATTTAATATTTTATTTATTTATTTATTTTTACAGGGGCATCCATTAATGAAAGTTGTTTTTTCAACGAACAATGTGAAGAAGTCATCCACCGTACACAATGTCGCGAAGGAAAATGTTTATGCTATTTGGATCTCGTTCCTGTTATGAACAAACAAGGGATACTTGTATGCGAAAGTAAATACCAGCAATATATTTAAATAATTCATTTTAACACTATAGTTACCACTAAATACACAATACCACCCTCGATAGCACAATAAGTAGCGTGCTTGCTTTGTTATTCGGGGGCCTTCGGGTTCGATTCCCGGTGGTGACCAAAAATCACGGTTGGGTGTTTTTAATGTGTAAGAATATGTGTTTGTCCGGGTAATGCACCGTGGGCCCATTAGTGGCATTTAAGTGCTGGAGTAATCCGCCCAATTTAAAAAAAAAATAATAATAAATAAAATACACAATCATTTTGTTTTTTATTTATGGTCTATAGCTGCCCGACCGGAAGAACCAAAAAATGTACAATACGTAGACCCAGCTATGATTGGTATACTCGTTGTAATGGCATTAATGTTTATCATCATTTGTGTTGTTTTACGTTTATTCAGTCGGTAAGTAATTTTTATGTCCTTTTTATAAATTTGTTGTTCATACGAGTATGTAGGTATACATGTTTACAATATACACGTATATACATTCAACGAAATATTTTATGTGTTGGCAACATAAAACCCAGCTTATACTTTTTAATGCTGCTGAGCAAAACTACTGAAAGCAATAAAATGAAATAAAAGAACGTCAATAATTTATATTTGTCATTTGAAATTTGAAATATTTATTTATTATTCGGTGGAGCGTAAATATGTAAATAAAATTAGATTTTTAAATTTCTATAAAATTAATAATTTATTATTATGTGTTATGTTTTTTTAATGATTATAAGATTTAAATTATACCATTATAAATTAAAATTGTGTGGATTACCACCTGGAAAACGTTTTATAAATTTTATGTTCGCAATTTTATTTTTATCGTGAACGGAAGTTTTTATGTAAAGGCAAAATATTCGGTTTGATCATAAAATTAATTTTTTATGGTAAATTATTTAATTGTCTCTCCAACCATATGTTAATAGATTTAACAATAAAATATACATCCTTAGTGAAAATAATCGTTTATGCGAATTTGAAGCAATATTTAATTGGAATTTCGTTGAAATTTTGATTGTTCAGCTAATTGTTAATAAAATAATTTACATACTGCTACCTGTTACAAAACAGTTCGCAGAAAATAACATTTTGTTTCTGCAAATAAAACTGTTAAAACTGTTATTATTATTCTGCAAATAAATTAATTGCCGGGCTAGAGTAACCGGAAAATTATTTCAACATGTATATTTCAAATGCATTCAAATGTTACTAGAAACTTAATCAGAAGTTTGAACATGAAATTCGGCTGTCCATTCATACATATACATTTTGGAATTGGATCAAAACTGAATTTATAAGGGTTAATTGTATCTAGAATTTTAAAATTAAACTTCTTCATCTTATCAACTAATTTTAGGGTTCCATGGTCATTTATAGAAAAACAATTCACCGAAAACGACCAATCACCAAAATCACTAATTATCTGAGAACGACCATTCATCGAAAACGACAATTTGAAAGATATTTTAAAATGATTATTGAATAGAGAATAGAACTAGACTATTTCTTAACCGATTATGATGAAATGCCAAATGTTTATAACTTATAGAATTATAACAACGGGAATGGGATTTCTGGTCGTAGAAATCGCATAATGTCACCCTTTCAGACACATGACTAAATCGCTCTCCTGAGAGTGCCACAAATGCTTAAATTGCCACTAAATAATTTGTTTTATAGGATTTCACTGTAAATTCGATCAACTTAGTTAATAATCCACTTGACTACATCTCCTTGAGCTCATCTATTCATATACCTTTTTAATCTTGTGAGCTCTAGTTTGATTTATGGCTACCCATATATATATTATATTATCTCCTAAATTTGTAGATTCCATTTACTCTTGTAGAGAAAACACAGAATACAATCGAACGAACCTCGTTGAAGTTATCCCAAGATTTCATCGCTGTATTTTTTAAAAATATCTCTGACAACTCAAGCGTAAATAATCCATCGCGGATTTCTTAAAAATACATACAAAATTTATATAGTTGTTTCATCCCAGTATTTTTTTACATTCATACTATCCCAGACTTTTTCTCCAAAAAATATGCAATTGACATATAAATGTGGCGCTTTCGCCAACATTCCTATGAAAACTTGAATCGGAGAAAGCGTTTAGTCAAGATTTTATAGGGTCGGTAATATTCTCATATCGATTGAGTTTGGGACCTTGTTGGCCACCACTGTGCCAGCGTTCATGTTTTTTTGACCGTTGGAATTTCCGCAATATAAATAAATGTGGCGCCTTTGCCAACTTTCCAAAGTAAAGTAAAATCGAAAAATATTGCGGAAATTCCAAAATTCAAAAACACATCAACGCTAGTACAGTGGTTGGCCAACAAGGTCCCAAACTTAATCAGTATGAGAAAAAAGGCGAGCCTATAAAAGCTTGGTTATACGATTATTTTTTTCGATTATACTTTACTTTGAGAAGTTGGCAAAACCGCCACATTTATTTATATTGCAGAAATTCCAACGTTCAAAAAAACATCAACGCTACCACAGTGGTGGCGAACAAGGCCCCAAACTCAATCAGTATGAACAAAAAGCCGTCTCTATAAAAACTTGGTCATACGATTTTATTTTCGATTTTGCTTTACTTTGAAAAGTTGGCAAGGGCGCCTCATTTATTTATATTGCGGAAATTCCAATGGTCAAAAAAATATCAACGCTGGCACAGTGGTGGCCAACAAGGTCCCAAACTCAATCGATATGAGAAAAAAGCCGACCCTATAAAAACTTAGTCATACGAACTTTTTTCGATTTTATTTTACTTTGGAAAGTTGGCAAAGGTTCCACATTTATATATATTGCGGAAATTCCAATAATAATGAACAGTTTTAAAGGCCATTACTGGCCACTTACTGAGTTAACTATTAGGCTCCAACGGTTTCGATCCTGAGCATGGTCTTCATACTGTCTAAGACAATCTGAAGAGGCCAAGTCTTTCTGTACATCGTGTAGCCATCGTCGCCTGCAACGACCTCGACCTGGCACCTGCCAGCGTACTCGCTGAGATGTTACTTCATGCACAATATCGGGGATCTTCATCAGAAACACAGATCTCAAAATTGTACAGAGCTCGGTATGTACCATCTTTTTCTCGTTTTGGGCCGTAAATCACACGCATGATTCTTCTCTCAAATGTAAGGAGTCATCTCTCGTACTCATCCGTCAGCGCCCAATTTTCACATCCAAACATAACAACGGGCCTGATCAACGCTTTGTAAAGCTTCAGCCTCACGGCACTTGATAAGTGTTTAGATTTTAGCAGTCAAAAAAATATCAACGCTGGCACAGTGGTGGCCAACAAGATCCCAAACTCAATCGATATGAGATAAAAGCATGGTAATAAGATTTTTTTCGATTTTACTTTACTTTGAAAAGTTGGCAAGTGCGCCACATTTATTTATATTGCGGAAATTCCAACGGCCACAAAAATGTTAAAGCTAGCACAATCGTTGCTTACAGGATCCTTAAGCTAATCGCAAAGAGAAAACAGTCGTCCATTTAATGACTTGCACATTAGAATTTATTTTCAACCAAATTAATTTTACATATTAACAAAGTCTGGGATAGTATAAATGTAAAAAAATCCTGTGATAACTTCAAGAGGCTTCGAACGAAATAATTAGAAAATAATAAGCTGTAATAAATTTGGACCATTTAAACTCATTTAGATACCACAAGATCATAACAAAATGTTTGAAATTGGGTATAATAGAAAGAGAACTGAGGGAAATTGAAACTATACCAGGAATATTCCTCTCAAAATAAACAAACAGATGCAAATTTGATATAACCGATGAGATCATTCGGATTCAATGATCAGTATAGGACCGACGATATAATATTTCTCTACTACATCAACTAAGAAAATATCAATTTTCATGCTCCATCAAAAATGCATATATGACAATCATCTCGTTTTTAGGAATTAAACTTTATAACTGTTTAAATTTTAAGAAAAGAGTAATACGGAATATTTTAAATCTTTTGTGAAAAATCACAGTGGATAAACGTATGGCATTTGGATCGGGTGGTATCAAGTTTGAATTCCATAATAAAAGCGGGAAACAAAAATCTAGAATTTTCATCTCATATAAAATGACTAACTGATAATTGTGATACAGTTAAACAGGAGGCTATCTCCGGTTCCACTATACAGATGATGAACAAAAAATCAAATTGTATTAAAAAACTAATCAATCAACAGATATCAGATTTTGATACAGAATTGAGTTTCGATAAATATTAAACAAAAGAAAAAAAGAAAATTAAATCTCAGCAGAGCAATTGATAATAACGCGTCAGTATATAATTAGAACAAAACAATTTTTGGGTAAAAATCAATAAAGTCTATATAACAGAATAGATAGACGCGTGACAACAAAAATTCGACTTGAACATTACACAATAAATTTAATTAACAGCTATAAAACTAATCAATTCCGTTTCGATTGGAATCTTTCAACATAATTAACGATTTGTTGACACGAAAGGTTCGGAAATATATTGATATCCAGTTTTAAGAAACAAATGATAATGACCGTTCAGTTATTCAATGTGACACAATTTTGTTTGCAAATTGCATGACATTACGGCCATATTGTCCCAGTGAGATTTTTTATTGTCGAACATTTATTGATTGATGTTCAATATATAGGTACCCCCTACACATGCATACATAATAGATTTGTAGTGTTTATATGAATGTATGACTTATATTTTTATGCGAATAAACAACAAAATAAATCCGGATTGGATTGGAATATCTGGTTAAATTCAACATCGTATCATTTCAATATGTACAAAACTAACGGAAATAATAAAGCAATAATACAAACATAGCTACATATTTATGTATTAAATTGATGTGACATGTAATAAAAGAGTATGTATCATCAATTGACAAATTTAATTCAATTGCTTCACATAAATCATAAATAAAATATGTATATATATGTATGATAAATTATTTTATTACAAATTATATTGTTTAGTGTATATATTGTAAATTACATTAAGTACATACCAATCATGTTGATATTATTTAAACTTATTTGTGACATTATTTTGATAGGTACCTATTTAATTTATTATGTAGGAAACATTATATTATATTATTTTCAAATTATGACCAATTATTGTTGTTATTTAGATTATTTTATAAAAAATGACATACCCGCTTTCAGAATAACTATTATTTCCACATTAAGAAATCTTTCCCAATTTAATTGAAACATTTCTAGCTAAATTAAATAAATTGAATTTATTTAGTTTCGTATAGGAACTCAGTTGGAATGCTGTTCCATGCATCGATTTTGGCATTCTAACCTGATCCTTCCAATATCACAAGTCTAATTTCTCTATTTATAATGTGCCCATACATTCTCAATTACATTGAGATCAGGGCTCTGAGATGGCAATCTCACAAAGATTGATTTAAATTTTTTAAAGATTATAGAAACATTCCGCCTTTATTGGAGCATTATCTGATTGCAGCATAAAATGTTTACCAGTTAACTTACATAGTAATAGCCACTAATTCTACATCATTAAGAAACTCCTGAAAACGGTTTTAACCATAATATTTCCAGTAATCGGACTGACACTGTCATACGATATACATCGCCATAACATGTTTTAATTTTTCTGAAATTTTCAAATAGAACAATTGTCTTCCACAAGTTTTATCAAGCGAGAACATTGATTCCTCCGTCCATAAAAAATTCCTCCAAAATTGCAATGGCTTATGAAGATTCCATGAAAATTGCTATTTCTGAGTGGTGTATTTTTTAATCTTCTATCCCTTTAATCCCCTGTGTATGATTGGTTGGCTGGTTTGTCTATTTCTAGAAGAATCTATTTAGTTCTGGATGTTTCTTTGCATTGTTGCTGAATTGATTTCCACAGTTCCAAAATCAAATTTAAATAACTGATATGAAAACCATGTTAAATGATGATTTTTGATCGGCACAAATAATTAGGATAATTTTGTATACAACTGAATTAGCTGTATATTTACCCGCCAATAGGCGAGTGTTGTAAATCATCTGAGTTAATAACATCAATTATATGCGAGTAGGATACGATACTTTGTCCACGACCGATAAATAATATTGTATTTTATGATCAAATCCTTTAAATAATTTCCGTCTTAAATTTAATTTTAATGAAAATGGCAAGCTTCCCTGTCATCGTTCTCCTTCCAAATTCCCCACCTTGCTCCATCCACCATATTACAGGTTTTATCCAACTAGGTGGGCGGTGCCATTTGGTGGTGCCACTGCCATTTCTCCCATTCTATCATTCTATTTGGTGGTGCTGGTATATACCACCAGGGTTACCATACAAAAATCCAAACATTTACTGTTTGGGGTTTGGTGCATTAACCCAGCGATCTCTACGATCGATGGTACTAGAATGATCCCTCTTTGGAATTTGTCTCGCCTTGTTATATAAATTTTATTCGTATAGATATTAGTACAGCACACTTTGTTATGTACAACAACAGCTCAGGGTTTCTATTTACTTCAATTTATTTTGTACATAGCGTTAAACATAATAAAATAATGAGTGACCAGACAGAAACTAAGGGGAAGGAAATTTAGACGATGAGATACATTTTTTTTAAACATCTAACTTACTTATAATTTTTAAATTAAAAACTTGATTGTTACAGTGCATACTTCAGATTTTCTTGTATCAAGAAACAAAATCGCCTGAATGTATGCTATGTGTATATATGCACACATACATATAATATTTTTGTTATGAATTTGGTAGGAATTTCACATGGTATTATAAATAAATTGTATTTTTCAGATTACTCTTTACAAATCATAAGGAAATGAATTCAATTTATTTATGAACGGTTTCATTTAACTTGCCTAAAGCTTTTAATTAATTTGAAAAAAAATTAATTCATTCTGAAAAAGGTTTTAATAATTTGATTTAATTTTTTTGCACTAAACCTATTGAACTAAAATATATAGGGTTGAATTATCATATACCAAAAAATTTCGAAAATTTAATTAAAGCCACTCCCTAATGTGCTTCATATATGTGTTTACATATATACATAAATGACGGTTTATTCTGCAGTACTGTTAATATTATAAGTAAATTCTAAATAATATATTACCCAAGACACTACTAAATTTTATGTTATACTTTGACGGGTTTAGTAACATTTTTGTTTTGTAAACTTCGTATTGACTATAACAACCTCAACAAAAGGCAATTATACACGCACTTTTATTTAACGTCCATCATACCATCAACTTTGTATAAATTACACATAAATATTTAATGTAATTGTATATGTTTTTGCCGTTATACGGAAGAAAATACTTTGATGTTAATTTGCAATTTATTTTAATTATTTGGCAACTTTAAACAATTATTAATAATATATTAGATAAGCTTACAAAAAAAAAAACAAAAAAATGTTGACACATGAGATGTATTGTATATTTGGCGATATATGTACGAGCATAATAACGTGACATCACGCATATCAATTTAAAATAATTAATAACACACACACACACAAAATATAGAAATTAAATTATAAAAGTATAAAAATTATAAAGTTAGGCGACTAATTGTTAGTGTTTTTTGATATAATTTCAACTAACCAAATAACCATAAATGTAGCAATGTATGTACACAAAAGAATAAATATATATCCATTATTAGGTTTTTCGTTCTAATACTTTTTTTTAAAAACTAAAATTAATTATGCATATATCCATGTTGGTTTTAGGGAACGTAAACTACTTGATAAGGATATTAAAAAAAATAGTTTTCGTTTGCTTTCTAATTTCAGTTAATTGTTTCAAACATGAATATGACACTTCGTACATATTAACACATACACGTATGTGAATAACCAGTAAAAATAAAAATTCTTTTTTTTGTTTATTTGTCTTGGTTAAAATAATTGATGCTGGCAAATTAATCGTTCCGTCGATTTTAGCAGTATAATAAGACGAAACAATCTATTGTTAAATGTAATGTAAATGTAACGAATATAACTAAAAAGCTTTCATACTTCAATTGATATAGCTGTTCATTAATTTGAATAAAAAATGTTTCTTTACAAATTTTTTTATAAGGCAATGTTTAAATATTTAAGATTGGTTAATTGTAACAATAAATGAAAAACAATCTTTCGGTAAAGAAGCTTGCTTAAGAAATCTTTCCAAAAAGTTTTAATATACATAAAGATTTAAGTAGTTAAATCTGTTTACAAAATCGATAAGCTTTTCAAGGTTGAAGAAATAAAGATCCATAAAACTGTGTGTGCGAACAAGTTTTCAAGTAATATTCTAAAAGTTATTATTTAGCAGGGGTTTAATTCCAAATACACTAAAGAAACATCTATTAGTTTCAATAGGCGTACTCTATTCAATTATCCGCTTTCAAATTAGTGAGATCGGTAGATAATTAAAAAAAATCCTAAATCATACAAATTTTAAAGAGATAAGTGATTGATCCAGGAGGTTCCCATATACAATTTTTCAAAAATTTAATAAATGAAAATTGGAAGCATTCAATGCCACTAATGTACAAATAATATTACTCAACTTCTGAAAATATGTATTTGCTAAAGTTTTATTCTGAAATTTTGACTTGTAATATTCTAATAATGAAAGCAATGTCTATAATATTGCTATACAAAAAGTTCAATAGTGGGCAATAGGCTTTAATGGAAAAATTGGATCCAATATCGAATGTCATGCTACATTCGAGGCCATAATGAAAACAATTTGAATAATCAAAATTTATATATATGTTTTTTGACAAATTTATAACTGTTATTCAGATTTGGGAATGCAACTGGTAAAATAATTAGAAGTAACGTGTGCTTTCATTTTGGTTTCAATCAGCGATGTTTGCTTACTGAGGAGTTTCAGCAAGTAATCGTGTTATGTTCAAGAAATTGAATGATAGAATAGCAATCTGAAGAAAAACCACCCCAATTTAAATTCTTCCTCAGATGTTATGTTTTTATATTAGTTGGTACTCGTCTTAAAACTAAATTCGCATAGTCATTTATCATTAGCACCACAAGCGAAATCAAACCATCAATAAATATTCTAATGAAACGTGCAACTCTTACTGTAGAAGAAACTCGTTTGATTAAAAATGTTATAGAAATCAAATAATTCAAAAAAGAACATCTACACATTCTAATTACTAAGGCCGACAAAAGGTGCGTTTTTTTATTAACAGAACTTCAAGTTCTATAAGAACATCGGGAATAATACTGCGAATTTTTTTTTAGTTTAACCAATATATTTAATTTAAGTTCTATTTATTTGAATAAATTTCAACTTCTAACTATATTTTTTGACGTCTATTGTGAAATAATACAGGTATCAAGCATAAAACAATGAAAAATATTTGTTTAAAATATTTCCTTTTAAAATTTCCTTTTTTTTCGAGTTCGTCTACTATGAATTTATCGCGAACTTGAAAAAACCAATGTTTTATCCAGAACATTGAAAAATAAAGTTAAATTTGATTTCATTTCGATAATAGTGAATTAAAATGTGTAGTTTAACATTAAATGTATCTTATTTATTGATAAAAAATTAAATTCATTTGGATTTTACTGAAAAAATGAGAAAATTCTTATCCAGAACTTCATTCCAATAAGAAAATTTTTGAATTAAAAAACACGACTAAAGAGAACATCACTCGAGAACAATAATCGAGAGGAGAAAACGTTAAATTGATCACAAAAGAAAATACGACATCTATTAAAAATAGATCAAATAAAATGGTGGCGACATGGGTTAAAGAACAAACAATAGATGTGTAGGGGAAAGTTTAAAAAGCCCCATTGGAGTGGTGGCGTTGTGCAATTTGCCAAAATTTTATAAGATTATACAGACCATACAGACCTATAGTAAGTTTCATCGGCACTTGTCACTCTTTCTTATTAAAGTTTAGAAAGATTGAATTTTACAGTTGATAAATCTTTCTCGGAAATCAATAACTCTGAAGTTTTCTGCGCAAAAATTAGAATCATATCATTATAGACTTGATTTCCTTGTTCACCAGAATTGATCGTTAGTTGGCGGTGGAACATGTTGAAAAACAATGGAATCCATTAAATCTAATTCCAAAGCTATTGAGAGTCATTCATTGATTGAGAGTCGCAGGAAGATGACCTCCGCAGCGGAAGACCAACAAACGCTGTTACTCACGAAATGGTAATTTTAACCGAGGATCTTATATTGGAAAACAGGCGGATCACCATTTCAAAATTTAGTATAATATTATACATATATATTGTCAGTGTTAGCACAATTTTACACAATCATCTTAATGTGTCAAAAGTTAGTGCAAGATGGGTTCCCCGATTGTTGACTATATGGACTAAAAAACATATCGAGTGGAAACTTCTAAGGTAATTTTGGAAATGGTGAAGACAATCCGGTTAAATTTATAAACCAAATAGTCACCGGTAATGAATCGTGGATTCATCACTATGATCCAGATTCGAAACAGGAATCCATGCAATGTATAGCGCAGGGAAATCCACCACGAAAAACTTTAAGGTTCAACCTTCTGCGGGTAATATAATTGCTACAATTTTTTGCGATGGTGATTTTTTGATTGAATTTTGATGATTGACTACTTAACGCATAACACCACAATGGCAGAGGCTTATTATTAAATTTGGCTTTTGATTAAATTGATAAGTGCTATCAGGGAAAATCGACGAACTCCAATCAAGCAAAAATATTGCTTTTACATGACAATGCACCAGTTCATAAGGCGAATGTTGCACAACAAGACTCTCGAGATTGCAAGTTTAATAAAATACCGCATCCACCTTACATTCCAGATCTGGCTCCAAGTTATTATTTTTTTACAAATTTGAAGGAACAATTAAGAGGGCTAAAATTTTCAAATGACAGTGAGGCAATGTCCACTGTAGAAGAATATTTTGAAGAACAATAGAAATCATTTTATTTTGATTGTTTATAAAAATTAATTGACAGTTGTAATAAGTGCATTCGCGTGGATGGAGTTGATATTTAAAAATAAAAATATTTTTTAATATAATTTACCGTTATTTCATATAGGTTGACCGAATAAGTTCTATAAATATAAGAATAACACCCCTCGTAATTGTAATTTTTCATTCAACAATTCAACTTGAAAAAATATAAACAATTATTTGAACCACCAATGGGTTTACCTTTAATCGCAACTGTTGCCAACTTAGACATGGAGGCATTTTTTTTCTATCGTTATGTTGACGATATTATCACTGTGATTCCCGAAAACAAGATTCAATACATATTTGCTAAACATAAATTCTTTTATCACACAAATAAATTTCACAATAGAAGAAAAACATGATAGGTTATCGTTTCTAGACAATGGAACGTTAATCACCGATTTGTATCACAACTTGGTCCAGCCGATATTTAAACTCCAATAATCATTTGCCAGAAACATATAAACGTAACATCATAACTCTTCTTATTAAAAAGATTCTCATTTTATCAGATTCCAGTTTCTTTAACAAAATTTTTTAAATATCTTACCATTACACACATCGATCTGACAGCACTAACACCAATAAATATATTTCTATTTCGTACATTAATAATAATAATAATTTATTTCATAAAATTAAAAAATGCTTAAGTAGTTTCAGAGTAGTAGGACGCTCAAACATCAGTCTGCGAGCATCAATCTTTTCCCAGTTGAAAGATTAAATTAGTATGGAACTTACTAGTAACATAGTCTATATAGTAAAGTCTGAAAGCGTCTGTTCTTACATTGGTCAAACGAAACAGTATCTCAAGATTCGATTCTATTAACATAAGTATGATGTAACGAAATATTTGAATAATGATGGTAACGTTGAAGAAAGTGTAAGTGCCTTATTATCAAGCTCACTTAGTACTCAATTTTAGAACGCGAATCGAATTACAAAATACGACGAATTCTTGAGATGCTGAAGAAAAAAAAGAATCCCGACACCATCAACCGACAAAATGATTGCGAAAATATTCATTTATCATACTTTTTAAATTTAATTTTTAGTTATGGTGTTAAATGTTTGACATGTTGCCTTGTTTCCCTCAATAATTTTCAAAACATTTTATAGTTAACGAGAGACATCTATGTATGAGTGGCTTTATTGGTATAAATTTATTTTTACATTTTTAATTCACGAAAATACCGTTTTATGATTTATTTAAATTGTCAACTCGATTAAAACCTTGATTGATGTGTCAATTTGAAAGATTTCTTAAAACTTAACGCATTGCCACATGCAATTGTAATTTCGACCGATTCGGTAGAAATTATGGTAAAACACGCCGCATGAGCAAAACAAAAATACGATCGATTTTTACAACAAAATTTATATTTTTTTGTCATGAGTTTATTACCGAAGTGAGGTTATCAGAACGAAAATAAATATCGCCGATAATTTGCTTCATAATTTTGATTGGGAAGGGTTCGTTACCGACAAAATTTATACCATTTAAGTAAAAATTCGTTTTCAGGACCGACAAAATAGAAAAACTCTTATTATTCAGTTAAATTATAAATTTATAATTTTAATTACTAAGTTCAGTTATTTCATATATTTTCTCTCGTCGATATTTTTGTCATGTGGTAATGCCTTTAACCTAGTTGGACAAATACAGAACAGCAAAACGATCAATAATACAACTTTGGACGTACTAGTTGCACATGTTAATGTAAAAAATCATCAGTTATAGCAATGTTACACATTTTATCGAATTTTCTAGTTCTGAACTGAAAATAGTGTTTTTTCAATTAAGAAATTTATCAAATTTTAACGTTTTTTTAAAATTTTAAATTTTTTATTGAGTTTTTGAATTTTTATTATTGTTATTAAATTTAAAGACGTATCAAATTACCATATATGAAAAAGCTTTATGTTGGAATATCTTATTTGAAGGATTTAACGGTTATATCAGTTGTATTATGTCCATTTATTTTATAACTTTAATTTTTTAATTGTATTTTTTTTTTTTTTATGTGTTTGTTGATTTCGTATTTCCTTACGTGTCATTTTCTATCAAAATGATTTAGATACAAACGTCAAAGATTTTTATTTTTGCAAATTGGCGTCGCGTAACAACAGCACATATGTATACATATGTTTTTTTTAGACGCAGTACTAATTTTTAGATGGTATTAAAAAAAGAAGCTACATTTGAAATATGTAAAGGGTGTAATTGGATTTAAAAGGATTTAATCTTGATAGAACTTGAAATTGTAAAAAATAAAATAAAAAATTAAATTTTAATGAAAAATATACTCTAGCAGATCCCAGTATACTCTGGCAAATCATCATGAATTCTCACGCTTGAACAACGCTACGAAATTATTAAAATTTATTTTGCAAATCAGTCGTCGATTCGCGCAACTTATAGACGACTTCGTGTTTTTCATGGCGCACATAATCGTCCATCTGAGCAAGCCATTCGTCGAACTGTGGATAGATTTCGTACCACATACTCTCTAGAGGAAGCTAAAACATCAACACGTCAAAGGAATGTGCGTACTGAAGAGAATATCGCCGCTGTAGACGAAAGTGTGGAAGAAGAAAAATTTGGAAGATCCAAATTTATCGATTCGTCGTCGTTCGCAGGAATTGGGGAAGATTTTGAAGAAAGATCTTGCCCTATACCCGTACAAGATTTTGCAGGAATTGAAGCCACTATACCATTATCAGCGTCGTTCTTTCGCCGATTGCGGGCTCTAGAGCAGTTGGAAAATGACCTGTTGTTTTATCGTCAAATTGTGTTCAGCGATGAGTCTCATTTTTACCTTAACGGGTTAATAAACAGAATTGCCGCATATTGAGTGAGACCAATCAATTCAGCAACAATTGACGCTTTGGAGGCCAGCATGGTTCGTGTTATTCGTAACAAACTGCCAGTAGTGCTCGAAAATGCAGCCCAAAATTGGACGTCCAGAACGCGTTTCCTCAAAACCAACCGCGGTGCATCTTTCGAATAAAAAAAATTTTTGATTACAATTTAATTGTTTGTGTTATTTTCTACAATTTTAAGTTCTATCGGGCTTAAAAAACACCCTTTACATGAATGCCAACAATCTGCAACAATTATTAATACATTTTAAAAATTAATACTTTATACTTTATATCCATTTCAAGTATTTAAATGTAAACTATTTCAGACTGCTTTGAACATGCCTTTGAATAGAATTTGTTTTCTGGGGTTATGAAACTTAATGTATTTTATATAAGTTGTAATTCTTTATTGCCACATCTTTTGCATTTTTTATGAAGCTGGTTGTATCTTTTTATTTACGTATATGTATAATAAATCATTTTTAAATGTGTTTACAAACCATAACACAATAGAGTCAGATTAAAAAAATTGCGTATTAAATTCATGGAATAAATACATGTATTGCAATTGCTATTATTGTTGCACATGCGGTATATAAATTATATTTCCGTACTTAAAAATAAAAATAAAACTACATACACAATTTATCCTCGAGTATGTACGACACAATTAAGTTATTTAATATAGCAATTATAAAAATGTTCTCGAAAACTTAAAAATTCCAAATGACATAAAAAACTATCGTCTTGTAACTTTTATTTCTTCAACAACTCATATAAATTAAATTATATTTTTATTTCCCAATTATTTGTTATAACTTCGTTATTATTATTGTTTTATCATTGCGGAAATTATGTTTTCCGTTTTAGAGGCAAACATCTCAAAAATTTTATTTACTAAGTGTTAACATTACCATAATTATATTTAATAACTCGAAACATTTTAATATCACTTTATTAATATATCGATTAATTTTTTGTATTAATTAACTGGCGAATTATTGTATTTTCTATTGTAAGTCTAAAAAGAAAAATTTGATTTGACCAATTAACTGAATGTTTATAATTATTATGATATCATCGATAATATTACCATTTTTGCAATTTCCAATAGCAGATTAAAATTATCATTTCCGGTTTGCCTAACTAGTTTATACAAATAACTTGATTTTTGTTGTAAAAGTTTATAAGGATAATCATATTCTACCAATTTTCCGCTATCCATAACTAAAATTTTGTCATAGTCAATAACGGTGTGTAATCGATGGGCTATTGTTAATATTGTGCAATCCTTAAACCGTTCCTTAATGGTATTTTGAATTAGTTTATCGGTTCTAAACAGAAATGAAATTTATGTTAATAATAATTTTGTGTTGATTATGGGATACTGTTTAAACTCACGCTGGATCAACATTAGCTGTTGCCTCATCAAGTAATAAAATTTTATTGTTACGTAGAATAGCACGTGCAAGACATATTAATTGTCGTTCACCCATACTAAAATTATTACCGCCATCTGAAACTTTCGCGTCTAATCCACCAGCTAATGTCCTTATCATTTCGCTTAATTCCACCTGTTATAGCAAAAAAAAAAAAAAATATACAATCAATTGATATACAACATTTTTCTTTTTGTCGTATAGTTTGCTGTGAATCAATAAAAAATAAATTAACAGCCAGTATGTCGTATACTTAAATATATAGTCGTATATATACTATAAACACTATTAACAACTATTGTGCCAACACAATGTCAACTTTTCGTTGTCAAGAATTAAATATTAAATTATTATATATAGTATTATAAATTTAATTGGATTCAAAGTTTCACATTTTCAGTTTAGGTTTTTACATTTTTTTTTGTTCGTTGTTATCTGATTAAATTAAATACTCATGATAATTCAAATTATCAGAAATTTTAAAATAATAATTTTAAATTTGCGTGGTTGGTTAATTACGAGTTTATTATATACTTTTTTACTATAACCCTATTCTATATAAAACTACAGAAAAACGCATATTATTTTACCTGTTCTAAAACATTCCATAATTTATTATCGTTTTCAAGTTTTAACGGATCGAGATTGTATCGTAGCGTACCGGAAAATAGAATTGGATCTTGTGGAATAATTGATATTTTACTTCGTAAATCCTTCAAACTAATCGTACTTGTGTCAATATTATCGATAAAAATTTGTCCATGTAAATTAGCTAGACGAAATAATGCTTGAATTACTGATGATTTACCGGCGCCTGTTCTGCCTACTATCCCAATTTTTTCCTGTAAATCAAAAATACAAATCATATAAAATATGTATATTTGTTAAAAATTTATAAAAATATTTTACTTTTGAATTAACAATAAAATTTAAATTTTTTAAAACCATTTCACTTTCGGTAATATAAAATAAAGAAAGATTTTTAAATATAATTTCTCCATGTTTTGGCCACTCTTGCAACGGCATCGAATCTACTATCTGTGATTCATGTTCAATTTCCTTAGGCAATTCAATATATTCCACAATTCGTTCCACTGATGTCATTTGGTTTTCTAGCTCTGCTGTTTGCCGTAATCCCCAATTACACATACCAATCATAGATAAAACTTGAGTAACAGCCAAACCAACATTCCCGCCCAATACATCTAAATTTAGAAATGATTAAATATATATTTTTTTAAACTGTATAGTATAACATTCCATGGATATTTATAAAAAAAAATATAAAATGAAATTGCTTACTATTCCCCAAACTGAAAAAACTTAATATAACAACAGATATATACAATAGACAAACTGTATCTAACCAAAATGCAAACCCCCTGGTCGTTGCTAAAAATAAAAATGATGCGGTTGTATTTAAATCCAAACTAGTGTAAAATTCATTTTTTAAATATGTTTCCGCATTCATAGAACGTATTGTTGATAATCCTTGTAATGTTGCTGTTACATGTGAAAATATTGGACTACGTGCTATAATGAAAATAATAGTAAATACATACATCTAGAACATTTGACAAGACTTATTTATATATTGTAAGAAAAATAAAATTTAATTGGTGTACTTATTGCTTCCACACGTTTGATATTTCGTGCGGTGCTAAGAAAAACATAACGTAGTACATAAAATATTATGAACATTATAATAGTTGGTATTAAAAGCCAATAATTTAAAATCGATACGACTATTAATATGCCAATCAGTTCCAAGAAAAACTGAAACGAAATATGAAAAACCAATATTGACATATTAAAATTTGTTTGGATGTGTCTAATTGGTATATGACTTATATAATATACATTATACATGTTTATATAGGCAAATAAAATACGTGATAGAATGTGTTTCTTAATTTCTAAATGATTTTCGCCGTTATTTTAAGAACTTTGTGAAATCTGTCTTCTTGTACGTGTATTTTGATACTCAGTAGGCTGAATCAAAATTTTACTGCAAAAGCTCGGTTCGGCACCGAGTTCTAGATAACTGCATTATGCATATATATTTTTTGATTTACTGTCAGGTTATCGTAATCAATTTATCGTGAAATAGATGCAATTTATTTAAACTCGATTTGTTTGTTCTAATTCAATGAAACAAAACTTTTCGTAAAGCCAAATTATTGATGAAATTTAGTTTGTTTTATGGAAATGGTTTCATACTCATCCATTGAGTAAGGCTTGAAATAAGACAAATACGTTATATCAATGGAGCTCATATTTTGTTATATTATGTGAAGTAAATTCTACTAAATTAATATATTTATTTATAATCGGTCAACCGACAGCCTAGTTCCGATCCAGTTGGCCATATTCCAGAACTTCATTGAAAAATAATTTTAGAATGCTATTTCCATCCAACATGTAGAATTGTATCATGGTCGGTCTAGGAATGTGTAGTTTCGTTCACTAACTGGCCATTTTCCAGAACTTCATTCCAAAGTCAATTAAAAGTCCCATTTTTATCCAACATATATCGAATTTCATTGTAATAGTTCAAGGAACATGGCCGGTTTCGTTGGTCATATTCTAAAACTTCACCCAAAAACTATTTTATAATTTCATTTCCATCCAACATTTAAGAATTTCATCATTATAGGTGGAATGGACTAAATTCCGTTTAAGTTGACCATATTCCAGAACTTTATTGAAAAATAATTTTAGAATCCCGCTCCCCTACATACCAAAATCAGTCATAATCAGTGAAGAAATAGTCCAGTGTGTATGTAAAAACCGTTTTTTAATATACTTTACGTAAAAAATGGTAAAAAATAGATACATTAAAGTTACCATAAAAAATGTCAAATATGTAAAAATCCTAAAAAAGTAATTGGAGTCAATAAAATAAGCTTTCAAATAACAGTTTCGTATAATACTGCATTTGTGTATTTTGTCAATGTTATCTGATTACATTTTTTGTTTGCATAAAAATATTTAGCCAGCTTTTCAATATTTAGTAAATCGAAATCGGCCAGCTAGATATTTAATCGCTTGTCACCTAGCTAACGATTAAAACAATTTTGATGAAACAGGCCCGTATTCTTGAATTCAACATCAAGTTCCCCGTATGGATATTTGTCAAAATTCCCCATGCAATTTCCTTATGTCGTTTTCGTTTGAACATAAAAACTTGCACTGAGTGCAAAAAATTACACTAAAACCGTTCGTTTGAACCAAAAAAAATTGCCTGACAGCTAAATTTTTTGCACTCAGTGCAATTTTGTCTACACTGGTTTTTTCGACCGAGTAACCCCTATTTTACACCAATACTATAATTTTATCTGTCAATGTGCTGCTATTTTGACTTTTGTGAACAAAACCGTCTATCTATAAACGGTTTTGTTTGTGAATATTCATTTTTTTTCAGAAAGCACAAATATAAATGAGGGTAAATCGGTTTCATGTTCGATTGACGCACAAAATCAGTGTACTCTGCCAATGAGAGGAAAAAAATCAAACGAAAACGACATTAGTATTTGCCTATGCATATTCCACATGCAACCAAAAGTCGCATTCTTGAAACATTCTCCACTTCTAAATATTAAATTCACCACTGTTAAATTGTGACTAACTTCATAGTATAGTAGATTTATTGTAGAGAAATATCTATGTAATAATTGTCAAACTGACAATTCTAAGCTAATATATAACATTAGTGTGTGTTTTGTGTGAGAGGCCAGGCCAACTCGGTTACGATCCAATACTTATTAGCCGGACGAAAACTATTTAATTTTGACAAATAAATCATTTAGAAAAATAAAAATTTAGCTGTCAAAATTACCAGTGGGGAATTTTATTCCACATACATAGACCCCTTCGGAAATTTTTCCTTAGTGTGATATTCAAGAATACAAGATTTAAAATAACACATATATTTTTTTGAATTTTGACAGATATCCACTCGGGGAATTTGATGTGGAATTCAAGAATACGGGCCCAGGGCATTAGTATTTAAGAGTGACAAATCAAATTTAATCTAGTCTTATTGGTAAATTTCGATTATCTCAATATTTTACAGAAGATTTTATCATTTTACACGCGTATAAAAGGCTTGACATATCCCGCTACGGAAATTCAAATATACGACTTCTTAAAAAATTTGAATTAGTTTTGTTTAAAACGTTCAACAATTATATATACTATATGAGGTCATACGTGACGCCAACATTTTAAAGCAACATGAAGCCAACTTTGTCAGCTTAATCATAAAAATCAAATTTTGATCATACAAATGTTAAGTTTCTGAATGGAAAAATCATTTACGATTACACCATAAAGCTTAGTAAAGACACAAACCTAAAATTTAAAATGTGTATTATTTTCCAATTTTATCATGATAAACAAGATATTCAAAATTTCAAACTATGCTTGCAAACTATGGAAATATGAAAATAACTTACAAAATATGCACCTCATATGTTTGCTATAAAACGAACAATAATTAAACAATACTTAAGAATTATATCATTAGCGCAGTAAATTTGAATTTTTAAAATTTTTTGTGTTTTACGTTTTGTTAAATTAGCGTAAATTACCCAGTGTAAAATACAGACACAACACTGTCAGAGTGCCAGTAGCTATTTTGTAATGCATCCTTTTTTAAATACATTTATGTAATTTTGAAAGGTAAAGTTTGGTTCCTACTTAAAAATCCTGTTTTTCCAAATTCTGTTTTAAAATACATATGTTACTAGAAACTGTTCCCCCCAAATACACCCAAAAAGCTTTTTAGAATCCTATTCCCATCAAACAAATCGAATTTCATCAGTAAATTTGAAATATACCTAAAAACTAAACTATTATACGATAAATTGTCAAAATGGTAAACTATTTACGTTAAATTGTAGTGCGGTAAATTGTTTACGATAAACTACCTGGCGCCCATATTTTTTCACCACGTCATATTAAGAGATAATTCATTAAAACAGAACCTGAATGTTAAATATAAGTCGTGTTTTGCTATTCAAAAATTTTCGAGTTCGAATACTGTACTGGATAAGAATTTTCTCGTTTATTCAGTAAAATCTAAATGAAATGTTTTATCCAGAACATTAAAAATAAAGTTAAATTTTATTTTATTTCGATAATAGTGAATTAAAATGTGCAGTTTAACATTAAATATATCTTATTTATTGATAAAAAATTAAATACATTTGGATTTTACTGAAAAAACTTCATTCCAATAAGAAAATTTTTGAATTAAAAAACACGACTTACAAATCTTAATTCACTATTATCGAAATAAAATTAAATTAAACATTATTTGTCTATGAACTCGATAAAATCATAGTATACGATCTCGAAATTTTTTTTATCGAGTACATACATCGAAAAATAATGTTTAATTTTATTTTATTTCGATAATAGTGAATTAAAATACGTAGGTATAGTTTAATCGAAAAAAAAAAAATCATTTAGATTTTACTGAATAAACAAGAAAATTCTTATCCAGTACACTATTCCAATAAGAAAATTATCGAATTAAAAAACGCCCCTATAAAAGTTGGCTTACACTGTTAAATTTTCATATTTTTCCAATTGGAATTTTATTTACATCATAATTAAAATTTGAAAGATTTGTACATTTTGAGTCGTCGATTCTAGAGATTTTATCATGAGCAACTACATATTAGGTTAGTTTAAACTTAGACCAACTGCTATCTTAATTAAATTCTAATGAGATGTTACATTTACACAGAATTTAGAAGTTTCATCATTTTGAACAATTTTTAATATTTTCTTCTGCTGATACTAATGTCCCACTACTCATGAACATTTTCGAAGAGTTCAGACCAACTAGGATTGTTTGGTCTACGGACTAAAGTCTGATGGACTTTACAGTTTGTTTTACAGAATTTAGATGTATATATTTACGTGATTTTGACGGATTTTTAAAATTTTGTACCGCCAACCCTATAAAGATGTTTAAAGTTACACGTCTACATTTTCGTATAGTTAAGACCAACTAGAAACTATGGGGTCAAGGAAATTAAATTCTGATGGAATTTAATATTTTTAAAAATTTCTGCATTTTCATGATATTGAATGATTTTTATCCAATTCTAAGGACGTTGATGGCTCGTCTATATATGTTAGGATACTCGTCCACATTTTTGAATAGGTTAGACCAAGAGTTTGTAGAATTTACCATTTCAGTGATTGTTAGAGATATCTATTAATGTTCTTATATCTTTAGGCTAAACGGGACTCAAGTCTGATGGTTCCACAGAATTTAGAATTTCAGTGTTTTTGGTTCAATTGGATTTTTATTTGTGTATTTTAATTGGAATAAAATAAATTAATTGGAATAAAATAATAAAAATCGGTTCAAACCACAGAAATTTTAAATTCTGTAAAACTCACCATACAGAATTTTGGACATGGTACCCGACCATATAGACGAATTTTCATGAACATCTCTCGAATAAAAAATCTCTTAATTCTAAATTCTACAACGGAAGCGGTTGCTGTAACACTTGAATATATTCTAAAATCTGGACGAGGATCGTGGAACCTACACAGATCGGGAGTACAAAAATTTACAAATCGTTCATAGTTAGTTAAGAGTATATCATATGGATGAGTACCCATGGATATCTGTAGGATCAGAAGTACAAATTTGTAAAAATAGAAACTAGTTAGTCTAAGGTATCCGAAAATGTCCATGAGTATATCGGACAGTAGAAAAAATGTAAAATTATGGAAGTTCTAAATTCTGTGAAAATATAACAGCACATTAGAATTTAATTCCGACGGACACATAAATAGAAGTTGGTCTAAGCTAGCAGAATATTTAGTCGAGAGCATGTGAAAATCTCAATAAGGTTCGGTGCAGGCACATAATTTTCAAAACACCTCAAATTCCAATTTGAAAAATTGACAGTGTAATTTATTGTTATTTTATATTATTTACATCACTGCAATCATATTAAAAGATTCAAGATTAAAAATTCATGAAAATTGAATAAAATGTAAAATTACAATGCATATACACAATTTCGATTTAATGATCACAATAATAACGATACGAGTAGATTAATAAATATTTACTTACAATAATACAATCCACTAGAACAGTCGGCAATGATGTATCAATTGCACCAACATCCTTTGAGAATCGATTTAAAATACGACCCGATGTATTTTGATTGAAGAATAACATGTTAGTTTTTATTATACCATAGAATAGTTGATTATGCAAATTTTTCGATGCTCTCAAACATATACGATAAAATGAAAATGAACGATTTAAGGTTGCATAAATTAGTATTACCATAAGCGCCGTATATACATAAATATAATTTTCTCTTACATCCCAGAATGAATTATTGTTATTATTTTTATTTTCTGTAAATAAATTTAAATTGAAAATTTATTTATTTGAATATATTCTCTAGCAATTTACTAAATCGATATTAATTACTGTTTTATGTATGTATATGTACATATTGTATCTATGCGTTTTGTGAATTGATTATGAAATTATGCGGCAAACGAACATTGATATTATAGGGGTGGTCGAATGAGGTGAACTAACTGAATAATTCTCCAACAGAAACAAGCGTAATATAATATATAAAGTATCTTCGATATGTGTAATATATTTTTTGTACACTCAATCACATTTACTTACATATTTTTATGAGATTTAAAATAGATTTTAAACAAAACTTGTCAGTTCATAGTAGACTTTTATTTAAAGTGTATTTCCTGAACAAAATGTGAACCGAATTTAACCTTACAATAATTTTAAAATTAAAAATTAAAAGTTTTTTTTGTATGTACACTACACAGTTTTTAAATTAATTAATTTTAATTAGCTATCAGTTAATTTCGGAATCAAATATAATTGAAATAAATGTTGCGAATTATATTTATTAGTATCTTGATTGTATTACAAAAATATAAATTATTAAATTATACACAATTTATAGCTACCTATAGGTTGGTATGGAATGAATCTCAACATTAATAATTATTAGTAACAAGTAAATTTTCATTGTTTAAAGCAATCTCTATTAGTATCGCTTATACGTATTCCTAACATACTTTGAAATGTGGATCAACAATTGGCACGCTAAATTAACGCTCATCGATTCAACTTGTTCAATAAACCTTATTTAGTATTTTGATTTCGCTATACATGTATTATAAACAAATACAAAATGAATTACTAATGATAAATGTATGCTTTTTAAATTATTAATAAAAAAACCGAAAATTTATTAAAAGAAAAAGTTCTACAAACAAATTAATTTTTTTTTATATGTATACATATATGTACCTACATAATATATATATGTTTATATATGTGAACATGTATTTTCATAAATATTTGTTCTGCATAAAAAAGCTTCACATAAAACTTAATATCAGAAAAATAAACTGCAAACACAAGCATAACAACAACAGCACATAAACAACTTTTAAACGAAAAATTTACAAAAAACTTCAAACCTTCAATAATATTTGTTGGTTGGGTTTCTCTTTTAAACTCTTCTTTTTCTTCCCAGTTTACCCTTTAAAATATAAAACATAATTTAAATATTTTATTTCTTCGTACTTGAATTTGAGTGAAACATAAAATTTTTTGTTAAAAGTTTAGAATTTTTAATTTTTTTTTTTGGTTATAAATTAGATAAATTTCTCTTTCAACAAATATATGTGTATTATACATACCAAATTGACACAAAATAGTCAACACCACTCTTCATCGTTTGGGTTAATATGAACAAGAATATAATAAACCCAACAATAAATTTGCTATTTGTTGAATTGATGTAGGATTGATAAACTTTTCGTTTAACTGATCCAATTTGAATATGTTCTGCATTATCCTTCATATTTATGTGAGCTTCAGCAATAGTACGGATGACCTAAAAACATTGAATAAATCAATAGAAAAAACATTTTGTTTTTCAATTTGTGCTGAATCCGATTAAATTAAATCAAATTAGGGTGAATTTCTAAATTGAAGAACAAACTTATTTCAATCTGATAGCAAACAGTTTTGTGGCCTTACATTCGTCCTTAATCATGTACCAAAAATTTACCACTAAACATTATAATATTTGAGAATCTTTAAAAAACAAACCTTTAATTAACTATATTTATTGGTCTATAGGGTTTAGCAAAATTTAAACTTGATATGGAGTATAGCAGCGATTAAGCATGTAACTTAACACAATATATTGAGCCAAATCGCTGTTTTTCGTTATTGGTTTATAGGAATTAACTTGAAAAAAGCGGTGGTATAGCAACCGAAGATATTGCTTTTTGTGAAAGATTATATATTTGAGCTATTTGTTAATATATAAAAAGTTTGAATAGAATCAGACCCAATTGCGTACTAAATGTTTAATACAAAGGCTTTGCGCCATTGTAGTGATGTAAGTTGGCTGATACCGCGGTTTTCAACAAATTAATTTGTATGAAAATTAAGCTCCTATATTTCCGAGATGTGCGTGCTGAACGCCATTTATACGTCCTCCGAAACTTTTTTTTTTGTATAGGGAATTGTGAAGCGACGGAAGCGCAGCGACACGACAAATTTTTAGTGAACAATCTTAGCAGATTATGTAGATTATGTAGATTACAAGAAATCGTTAATTGAACGGTAAAATATCTATAGCTTATATTATTTGATGGTCGCGAAAAACAGTTCAAATTCTAAATCTAACATTTCAAGTAAATCTATCTATAAATTGATCAACTTTATAATTTTGAACAATTTAGTCACCGTTTCAGTATATATACTGGATTTTTAGTTAAACGAAATAATTTTTTGTGATAATTTGACAAATATATTACAGTCATTATTTGATTGAAATAAATCAATAAAAATCGTCCATTCTAAAATTTTATAGTATTTTGTATTTACGTTACACATATCAGCTAAAAAATTTAATTTTATCAAACTAGATTTAAACCATTTTGAACAATCAATCTTATAAACTCAATTATTCTAAATAAACAATGAAAATCCCAAATAAATAGTAACATATGTAGCTTTTTAGCAAACTTTTCGTAGTTGATAGATCATTCCATTACAACTACATAAGGTTGAGGAATATATATTCAAACTTTTCAATTTAAATTTAATTTAATTTTTTTATATTTAGAAAATTCAATAATTCTCTCCAATTTATGTAAATCTAAAATATTCAAACGAAAAGCTTGAGAGACAAGTTTATATTCACTTTCCTTTTATCGTATTACGAATACTCACTCATTCGGTGTTTTTTTTTTCTTCTTCAGAATAGATTTACTGTTACGATATACTTGCAATAATATATTTATTATCTTATCAAAATAAGTTGGGTTCTCCTGTACCAAAAAAGATAAATCACCAGACGAATTTATGAGAGCAATATTACCTATGTACATGGAATTTTTTTTATTGATTTTCTATTCGCCTCAAAACTCGTAACTAATTTCTATCATTTATATCAATTAATAGCTTATTTTATTGCTATATACGAACTTGAATATAAATAAAAGAAATCAATATACGGATAATGATGTTGGAAAAATAAAAATGATATATTTCATTAGCTCTCTTACCTTATCACCGTTTTTCAATTTATCATTATTATTTGAATCATTATTTCCACTATCGTGGCTAATATCATCAATCGTTGTATTACTTGTACTGGCAGTTGGATTAACATTATTGTAATTTTCATTAAAATCAATTTGAGACAAAAACACCGTATCATTTTTCATCGAATAAAGCTGATTAAATGAACCAAATTTCGATATCATTCCATTGTCTAATAAAATTATATTATTTTCATGCCGTAAATGTTGAACTTGATGTGTCACAAGTATCGTTGTTTTATCTCGTAAAAATTCTTTAATACACTGATTAAATAGGTATTTGGATACATGTGAATCGACAGCTGATAATGGATCGTCCAATAGATAAATATCGGCTTTGAAATAAATGGCACGTGCTAAATTGATTCGTGCTTTTTGTCCACCACTTAAACTTATACCGCGTTCCCCAACAATTGTTTGATCACCATCGGGGAGTAAATTAAAATCTTGTTCAAGTGCACAACATTTTACTACAGCCTTATATCTAAAAATGTAAATCATTAGTAAAAAATATAAAAATGTTAACTAAAGCTGGATATACACCTCTCATAATCATAACTTTGTACAAAAACAATATTATCCCGGATAGTTCCTTCGAACAGCCACGGATCTTGAGACGCATAGCTGACTGTACCGTTTACTATCAAATCACCACTATCGCGCTCCAATTCTTGTAAAATAACTTGTAGAAAACTTGTTTTCCCACATCCAACACTACCAATGACGCAATATAAATTCGCCGAATGCATTTCCAAATTCAATGAATATAAACCATTTCGACTACTAATATTCTCAGGATTCCAGCGTGCTGTAACATTTTTCATAAAAATTGATCCAGCGGACAAATTAGACATTTGTTCAAATATTCTGGTATATCTCTCATCGATTAATCTTGGTTTCCGTTCACTTTTCATTAAAAAATTTTCCACACGTCGAAATGATGTAAAACCTTCAGCCACACAGGTTAATGCTAGAGGCCAGTATTTAACCATGGAATTATTTAATATATTAAAGAAGGACGTAACTATAAATATTTTGCTAGCGGTTACATCATTTCCAAGAGTTACATAAAATATTAAGCATAAGAAAATTGAAAATCGTGTTATAATTTCGAAGGATAGTAGAGTTGCTTGTATATTACAACTATTTCGAATTGCTGAAATTTCAGTTCTGTAAATCAGATGGTTTTGATTAGTAATTTTCAGTTGCTTAAAGAAGCGCATAACAAACCTTCGCAGAGCTTTAATCAGATTGGCAAAATATGACTCCCATGTATACATCTTGATCACCTGGATACCATGAATAACTTCACCCATATTATGTACTCTGGCATCTGTCGTATGAGCGATTTTGTACCTAACCGATGCTGATTTTTTACCCAACCAAGCTGAAATATATGTTGAACAATTCTAAAGTGTTTGTTTTTGTCAAGAGATTTGTACTTCCAATATACCTTGTAATGGAATAAAGCAAAGTAATGATGCCATTCCAATTAGTGCAGAATATCCAGCCTCCTCATACAACAAATATCCAACAATAAAAACTATTACCGGCCCAGTCCATAATTCATGGAAAAAACTTAGGGCCCATTCAAATGTGTATATATCACTAGACATTAAATTTATCACATGGCCGCTTAATCCATCACCCATTGAAGATTCCTTCATACGAAGAATCTAAAATTTAAAGAAAAATAATTTAACTGTAAAATGTTCTTACTATGTATATACGAGTACAAAGTTTGATTAAAAAAAACATAATTAAATAATTTTTTTAATTAAAAAAAACTGTTTCTCAATATTTTAGGGAAATTAATTTTTTCCTACACAGTAAATTTATGTCGGTAAATGTTTAAGCCGTTCGGTACCTCGGCCTATGTATATAGAATATGGCTGAATTTTGTTTAATATCATCCAACCGATTACCACCTCACGTAGATATGGCAAAGAGGTTGTTTCGGGCATGGTAAAAACTCTGTCAAATTTGCAAGCAGCTCAGACCCGAGTTCAAGACGATTTCTCACGAATATTTTAAAATTTGTATTTCCTAGTTACGGTTACAATATTTTAAGTCTCGACTCTTGCTACAACATTATGTGGCCACTTTTGTGTAGTAAATTAATTGATTTATTTAGCATTAACAAAACAGTCTAAAATTAATTTATTTGAAGAATAGTGATTTTTGCAATACAAAAATCCTCTAAGTACTTTTAATTGTTATTCACTGACGTGAGAAAGTATACGTACTCTTATTATTCGAAATTATACTGCATATGTATATAATTCAACTGTTCATATAAGAAGTTTATTAAATATATACAATCTACAGTTTAACACAAATTAATTCAACAAACTGTTGTAGTTTTAACTTAGGTTTAATAAAATAGGGTATTTAATACAAAAGTGTCCTAAAAAATTGTCTAAAAAGTACACATTTGGCTTGTACTTAAAATCCAGTTCAATATCGTGTCATTCTCCCTTTAGCTTTTAACAGCTTTCATTCATTTTGGCATATCTATAAAATTAATTTTCTTGCAACGGACGGCTCGCTGTAGTGGTCTTCTTAATGTGACTTTTAATATTGCACTGCAACCAAGGGTTATCTTGCTGGAGAACAAAATCGTTATTTTAGCCCCAAACGACGTGCGCAGGTATGCCATTTATTTTACAAGATGTTTTGGTAATCTGTTCACAGTGTTTTCTACAAAAACGAAATTTATAACACCTGACATAGAACCGCAGACCATTACGCTGTAACCACAATGTTTCGCGTTATTAATCACGTTTGTCGGTTTCAATACTGTTTTTTAATTTTCTCCACACTCGGACCTTTCATCATCAAATTTGATTTCGTCTAAATATGACCTGGTTAACCAAAACGATTAATTCATTTTTATATGATTTTGAGCAAAATATTACTTATGGTTGAACCTACATGATATGTTTTAGATTCAATTAAAGCTTAGTTTTAGATTTTCTATTGAGTTTTCTAATTATCTTACGTGGTTCTGCGTCATTTAAGGTTATAAGGTTTGAACTACAGTGATCCATGATTCTTGTATTTATTTTTATAATTATTTGTATGTTGGAGAGCGGTATACAACCAGTATTACATTGAGATTTACTTTTCGCATTTAACTTCTCTTGTTTTAACCATAATAAAATTAAACTTGTAAGAGTAACCATACTTTTCAATTATACTTATGAAACTGAAAGTGATATAACTATTGCATTGTCTTATCAAAAATGATGGTCAACAATGGGTTACGTTCAAAATTCTGATTAACACTGTATTCTATACGTTTTATTTTTCGGCCTCAACAATAATAAGAAGAATAAATCACTTAAAAAATTTGGTTTATATGTTAGTTTATGTATTTTTGCGGAACTCTCTCTCAAATTAATAAAACATGTTCAAAATCAATCTGATAAATACCTCATTTCAATTATACAATTGTTTTCTTATCACAAAATAGCATTTTCAACCAAAATTGAATCCAGTCAAAACAAAATTATTGCACGACATCATTATCACTGTTACTAAATCAGTAAATACGTAAATATGTAGTTAACAAAAAAATATGTTGATAAGCACTCACTTTAATGAAAAACTCGCCAGACCATTACTTACTAATCTAGTTTTTAAACATACATATACATGGTTATCGACTTACCTTCGCATAAATCAAAGAGCAACAACCCAATCGCAATTTATAAGCCATTTGAAATAAATACATCATTAACGGATGAAAAAGTGCTGTTGGTATTATTGAACACAAAATAATACCAGCACCATAAAAATATCCGTCCTGTTTTGTGTATTCCGATTGGCCCGATGTAAAATATTTTATTAATCCACCCAAACACAATGGTTGAAGTATTCTATATAAATAAATCGAATATTTATTTTAGGACCAACAATCCAAATTTTCTCATTTTTCAAAATTACTTTGCCACGGTATCAAGTATCGAAAATACCATTCCAAATGTAAAAATTCGCCATCCATACAGTTTCATAAATATTTTAAATAATTTCGGTTGTTTACCATCGGCAACATCGTCCATCCACATGCTATTAAATAAATTGGATATATTTTTACATTTATGACTTTCAAGTGGCCGATACAAGTCATAATCAGATATTGGTCGCTTGATACCGATTTTAAAAAAGTCCCACATCCATATATAAAAATATTTGTAAAATATATTAGTTGTTTCGTATGGATTATCTTTTCGATAAAGATCGTTTTGAGCTTCTTGACGATTCATCATATACTACTTATTTCTAGCACAAAATACACAAAAACTAATTATACTAAAAACAAAAATGAAATCATTACAATAATTAATTTGTACTGATTATCACTATTTATTACTGTTCAATAAAAAGCCAACCGCTCAACTGAACGTTATTCCGTGATTCTAGTTATGCTATACATTAAAAACAAATTAATAACACGGGGTTACACAGTTGATAAGATAATATTAAGATATAGCTGTGTATGTACAAATAAATTGGACATACGAAATTATGATTAATTGATTACTATTTTAATTGGCACTTGAATTGATATTATACATAAAGATAATCGTGGTTCCTGAACGAAATCAATAATAAAACTTGTTCATGAAAGTTAATATTTTTATATGAAATAAGGTAGGTAAGTCAATATTTTATCCTTTTAAAAGAGCGTCCCGTTGCATTTATTGGGCCTGTTTAGACGATGTATACATCGCATGATGTATCTCCTCGTTTTTATCTCTTTGCCTATAAACTAATTTTAGAGTGGGGATATTTGTGTTGCGCTTTTTCCTCAAAAATTAGAATTGCGGCACGATTTGATACACACTAAACCAATGATACAATGAAAAAGCAATAAAAAATTTGTTTGGGTCGGATTTCTCTCAAAGTATCATACTGATATGAAAATAATTTTACACATACAAAGGTAAATCGCAATTATTGGTGTCAAGAGTTTGAAATTTTACGTCTAAACACGAATGTCTGTAATGTCATGATGTAGTACATACACGTCTAAATAGGCCCATTGTTTTACACCCAAAACTTTATCTTGCATACTTGAATTTAAAATAAATTATAAACATGTTCTACACAAATTACACTTAGGCTGTTTCCGAAACATAGGCTGTTTCAAACTTATCTACTTATTTGCCGCCATCTTAAATAAGTAAGGAAAGTCATCCGAATTGATTTCACTTACTTATTTTGACAGAAACACGAAAACAATAAATTTTTGTGCTTCTATAGATAAAAATTTTGTTTGTATTATTTATTATAAACATAACAAATATTAATATTTATGGATAATTTAAAAAAATTGTTGCTTTTAAATTTAATGACGAACAAAAACGTCAATTCGTATATTATATTTGTTCTTTAATGATAATATATTCATTATAAATTTACTAAAAGTTAATTTTAATTTGATGTTGTCATTCAACAAGAACAACAAAAAATTGACAATTAATTTAGCTTTTCTAGCATGAAAGAGATAGCAAATAAGTTACCTCGCGAGGAGACTTATTTGAATAAGTCAGGTTCCACAAATAAGTTTTGAGCCTTAAACAGCCGATTAACGTCGTCCACTAGAACAGTTGTATTTTAATAATTTCTTAATTAAATTATTTAAGACGATGGAGCTAAAATATGCAATCAACACTGTATGTTACCAATTATAGGGAATCCAAAATTACCGAGGGTTTACATTACCGGTTTTCGGTAATTTTTTATCGGGATTACCGGTTTATCGATAATTCCCGGTAAATTTCGTTATTGGGAATAAGAAAACGCCATTATATTTTTTCAAAATCTGAAGATATTACAGTAGTACTTATGTATATCAATATTAATAAAAAACAATTCATAAAAAAAGACAAATTTATATATTTCATGTGTAGCTATGAACAAAACATTTTAGGGCTTAAAAATATCACTTTGATCAATAAAATAGGCCAGCAAAAAACACAAATTGTCGACCCGCGGCTGGAAAGGCTCTTTCAGATTCAAATTCAACAGATGTTGGTTTTATTGTGAGAATATACTGGGCCCTTATTATGAAATTTTTCGATTTCGGATTTTTTCGATATCTAAAAAATTTGCCCCATTATAAAACTAAAAAAAAAAAATTCGACGCGTATTTTTCCAAACTCACATGTTATCAAAAGAATCCGCCATTTTATGAAACTAAAAAAAAACATCAAATCGAATTTTTCCGAAAGCACATGGTTAGTTGACGAATTTCAAATTCGAACGTTGTTTAGTTAATGCTATCGTGAAATAAAAACATATAAAAACATTTACAATGTAAGTTTTATTATAAATATATTTATATATTTAAACATATGTATGTTGCAATTTTTAAATTCAAAATAAACTTAATATAAAAATTAAATGGTTTTAATAAATTATTTTCATGAGAATAACGCTTTCTTATGGTCATCGGCAACACTTCATCTTGAGAATCCTCATCACTCGAACGGGTAAAAAAAACAATATTGGCCATTTAAAGACGAATATTTTAAATTTATTTTTATTTAAAATTATTAATGTTATATGTATATTTATTATAAACCATCGGAAAATAAAAAACATCTGCTGTGTTGTTGTGATTTGTTGTGCAAATTCGATTTCGGAAAAGTTCGATAACAAGTTTCATAATAAGACAAATCCGCGGCGGATCGAATTTATTAGATATCGAAAAAATCCGAAATCGAAAAATTTCATAATAAGGGCCCTGGTAAGCTCGCTCAAGGTAATCTCCACGTTTTTTATTTTCTTCAAATAAAATTAGTGCGTCGTTCTTTCATGGATAAAGTGCTGAGTACAATTATTTCTTCTTCAGATTTATCGCTTTCTGATAAATCGACTTCTGCTGCAATATTAATCATATCTAACCCGTCGGGATTGTGTAAAAACTGAAAGAAATCGGAATAGTTCGAGCGTCTCTCTTTTAGAAGGAAAAATAGTTCGATCTTCGTTTAGTCTTGTATTTTGGTTGGATAACTCGTCCCACATAAACTTAATAGAGGCATCGGCACTTAATAAAGTGTTATTACTTAAGCACAAAGCTTCCACAGCTAACTTTATAGGTAGTAGTGATGATATTATCTCCTCAGTTAATTTAACTTCATTTTCTGAGAAACTTATATCAACACCTAAATCAATAAAACTTTCCCGCACACAGATTTTCAATAAGTAGAATCGTTCTACCATAGCCAGTAGACTATTCCACCTAGTCTTTGTATGATATGATAAGACCATCTGTAAATTGAATGTCTTCTTCTACAATATCTTTGCATTCATCGCTATCTTCATTTGGAGGTACTTCGGCACAAGGGTCTGGTTCGGAAAACAGTCGATTATACAAAACTTTAACTACGGCTCCAATACTGTGTTCCATGTGCCAAACATATTTGATGTTCGGCATCTACTAATCTGCCTGGTTTTTTCATTACAGTCGTAATAGCAACAATATTGGTAAAATTTAAGCCGAATTCGTTTAGTTTTTTTTCAACCAAATTTAAGCATTTATCTGCAGGGAAATATCCTTTCATCCGAGCAAGACCCAAATCCCAAAACTTGTTAACCGTATGTACATAAACCTATGATTTCTTATTGACATCCATTCGTTAAACGTAAGACTAAAACGTTCAGCTTCTCGGATACGCCTAACAATTTCAGATTTGATTTCATTTCGGACATTATTGCCAACTTTCATTACGATTGCACTAACTATGCTAGGAGATTTTGGTACAACGTAACCCTTTGATGCTAATAGATTTTCTAAATCATAAGACGTGCATATTTTTTCGAAAGGCATTCCGTCTTTTGCGACTAATTTTGATATTACTGCAGGAAAAGATTCGTCAACTTTTGTCTTCAAATATTTGGTTAGTTAACCGCTTGGACGACCTTTAGGCGATTGATTTACCTTATTAAACTCCGACAACGATGCAGATGGTCCGTCTTCTGACACTTGCCTTTTCAACAAATTAATATTAGGTTGAGTTTTGAGATGAGAATGTAAACTGCTATCCTCCTTTAGTTTGCAACACCTCATTACACACAATACATTTAGCGCTTTCTTTTCCAGTTCCATGTCGAATATAATAGCCCCATATATTGCTTTGTTTGTTTATATAAATTTTATCCCGTTCCATAACTAATATTTTAAAACGGATGAAATAATTTTTCAAACAAAATTTAATTATCAGTGTTCAAAAATGACCAAAGTATTGACGAGCATCACGGATTCCACGTAGCGGAATTTTGCTAAAATAAAACTATCTATCTATTGCCGTTTAAAAACACACAGCCACCTAATTTCGAATACAAAAACAATAACACATACTTAAAATGGATCGTTCTTTTTAATAATCATTTTTTCCACGAGAGGAGCTAAGCCTACTTTTACAATCGTCAATAGAAAAACTTACCCAATGTTTGACATCAAAAATAAAAACACAACAAAAAGATACTACATAGTTTTACAAGTATAAAATTAATCATTAAAATGTAGAATATTTTTTCAGTTATATTTTAATACTTGTTCCCTGTGCAATTTCCTTTGCTGTACTAAAAAAATATAACGTTAATTTAGGCATTGCCACATGCAGTTGTAATTCCGAGCGATTCCGTCGAAAATATGGTAACACACGCCATATGAGCAAAACAATAATCCGACTGATTTTTACAATAACGAAATTTTTGTTTTTTGTTTTTAACAAAAGATTATACTCACAACGAAAATAAATATCGCCGATAATTTGTTTCATTGGGAAGCATTCGGAACCGACAAAATTTATACCATTTAAGTAAAAAATCGGTTGTCGGACCGACAGAATAGAAAAACTCTTATTATTCAATTAAAACTGTTATATTATTATAAATTATTTTACTTACATACTAATTGCAGTTATTTTAAATAGTTTTTCAATTATTTAAGCCAAAAATATGCAATCATTTAACCATAAATGGAAAAATCGGTCCCAGGCTATCGTCGATATTTTTGTCATGTGACAACGTCTTTTGCTTTGTTTTGATAGAGAATTGTAATTAACGTTATTACTCACTCATTATGAGGATAAAACGAACGACAGAGACACAATTTTGTTTGAGTCATGAATTCTAATTCAATATTCAAACTATAATGTATTTTTTACTCTAAAAACTCAGTCACTAATGGGGATGAAAGCAACGGCAGAGGCAAAGTTATGCATGGATCTTAAACATTACTACAAATTATATTGTATTTGTATACTCTTACAGAAAACTCTAAAATACCTTGAATACTATACAGAGAAAAATAGCTTGAATTTTTTTGCGATACATCCAATGTTAGCAAAACTCAATTCCTTCAAAATATTGATCTGAAAAAATTATTACCGAAATTATTTCTGTAAAAAATTTCGATAATTATCGATAAATTATAAATCAAAATTAGACAATAATTAATAATTAACAATATTTTTGATTGATTCAATTTCTGATTTACGAATATTTTTGATTTAATAATTTTAAATTGGCGTGGAAAAAAATCAAAAATTTTTGATAACAATTAACACAAGTACGATATACGATGGGTTCAATGATTTGATTGGTATGACTATCGTTCAATTTAATATTTTCAATTAAACAATATTGACAATTAAAAATGAACACATTTGTTGGAGTCAATAAAACAAGAAAATGCCTTAACTTTTCAAGCACTTATGAGCTAGTGAATATAATTCAAGTATTTAATTGACCTATATTCAAGGATTGAGTGGTGGGTTAGTTAAAATTTAACGTTCAAGCAAATGCTTTTCTTTCAAATAAATTATGAAAAAATTTCTACTAGAATCTAAGAAACTGTGAATAAATAAAACTTAATATTTATACTTCTCCCATAAATACTTGAAGACTTATAAGGTTGTATTCACATAAGCTTGAGTTTTCATTTCGAATCATTGTTTTATTATAGGATGGCCGGAACTAGAAATATTCGAAAACCCAAAAATTGCTCTGAGGGCCCGGAAACAGACCCAACTAAAAGTAAACAACTTTTGTGATTTGATACTTAGGTTATTGATTATTCTTAAAATTAAATATTAAGATTAAATTTCAGTAGTTTGGGAATCATATCTCTTGGTCTAACACAGCCTTCTTTATTTTTTGATGGCATCGAATTTACTAATTTATATATGTAACTTCCGGCGTGAGTTTTTAAACCTTCTTTCTTTAATGTTCGTTCTGGATCATTTTTAATTACTCATCTTTTATCTTTATGAATTTTGTGTTCTATAAGGCGGACTGAAGGAAGTGGCCCGCCGGTTTTAAACCAGAGAAATAAATATACAGTCAATCTCAATATATGTACATTATACGTACAATAACATTGTGTCAACATTAATGCAACAAATATAAATTTATAATAATGATAAAATTAATTTTCAAAACATATTACCATTTACTAGTTGTCAATACAAAATATGTATGTTGATAAAAAATTAGTCCTCCCGCCACTACCAAGTAAATAAAACTTGCCTGAAAAGGCAGGTCAAACTAAAAGTTTATGAATTTTTGATTGGAAACTATTTCTAATTTTTATTGAAATTCGGTAATCTTAGTCCGGCTATAGCGCCGATCACAGAGATTGCCCTCAAGGTTGGCGACTGACACGTGATTGCCGGTATCTATTGGAAATTTAATTTAATTTACCCCATACCTATATCAGGTCGAACTAAAAGTTTATGAGTTTTTGATTGGAAGCTTTTCCTAATTTTTATTGAAATTCGGTAATCTTATTCCGGCTACAGCGCCGGTCACAGAGATTGCTCCCAAGGTTTCCGACTGACATGTGATTGCTGTACCAGGTCGAGCTAAAATATTTTATTGTACATTTATTTTAATCTCAATTAAAATACTGAATATCTCAATTAAAATACTGAATACAATAACAGTAACGTTAAAATAACATATTTAATAAAATTATTTATTTTTAATTATATTTCTTGTTAATCGCCATCAAAATTACTAAACATAATATATCAGCCCAAAAAAAATTTACATTTTTCCATTTTTATTTATACCTTATTTTGCTTTGTTCAGTAATTTTTCTCATCTTATTTTCCGTCTTACTATGAATTTGTACCGTAACAAGAGAAACACACCATTTCTTTAAAACGCTTTTTCCGGGATGGTTATTCGGGCTAACTTCACAACGATCCTGAAAAGAAAGTAAGTTCCTATATATGTATATAACCTAAAAATTTTCCATTAAAGACTTGTTAGTAAAAGAAAAAGTATCTATTACGTATGCATTATTCATTATTATCTATAAAAATTATGGAAGTGTGAAGATATTTTAAGCACACCTAAAAATTAGAAATACATATATTTTAAATCATATATTGAGATGATTAATGTCCAGTTTCAATGCTATATTTAACGAAAATTTCAGTTCAAATTCTCTATACAATTCATATTTCAGCGCATAGTAGCTAAAAAACTACTAAAAATTAGAGACAAATTACGGCAATCATATTATAAAACGCCGATAGCCAATAGCGTAAACACGAACTTAGGAAACTTTACCACATCTATATCGAGTAAAGTAACTGATCGCAAGTCGTTTTCACAAGTGGTGGCATCCGGGCTACAAAGTACGACCCCACACAAATCAGTAAATTTCAAAGACTCCAAAGATACATTTATGCTTGAAAAAATATTTAAAAGCATCGAAGCGCTAAATACACGGCTTATAAGACAAGAGAGATCCATAGATGCTTTGAACAGGCGACTAGATAGCCGAGAAACAGTGGATGAAATAATATCCACATTATACTAAACGAATATGATAAATAAAACATTAAGAAGTGTAAACTGGAATGCAAATGGAATAATCCAACATATTCCAGAGTTAGAAATCTTTTTAAATACTGAAAAAATTGATATATGTTTAATATCAGAAAGCCATCTTACTAGAACCTCATACACCAAAATACGTGGTTACGTCCACCTAGACTAACAAATTACAAAACCAATTGGGAATTATTTAGGAAATTGGTTGAAGATAACAGCGATCTTCTTGTACCAATCAAGGATCCGGTTCAATTAGAAAATGAAGTGGAACTATTAATCAATAATATACAACAAGCAGCATGGGATAGCACCCCTGTAATCCAAAACAAGGAGCGTAATAATTTCATTTATCCAGTCGAGATCAGGGACTTGGTTAATGAAAAACGGAAAGCAAGGAAAACATGGCAGAGAAACCGAGCACCACAAAGCAAAAGAATTTTGAATTACCTCTGCAATAAGCTTAAGCAAAGAATTAGAGAACTAAAAAATGAATCGGTCACCCGTTATCTTCGTAGTCTTACAGATACTAAAGAAACTGAGTATTCTCAATGGAAAGCTACAAAAGCATTAAAAAGACCAAATTATCAAATACCGCCAGTAAAAAATGATGAGGGAAATTGGGTAACAAGTGAAAAACAGAAAGCAGCACTGTTCGCATCTCATCTTGAAGAAACATTCCAACCATATGCTAGACAATCAGCGGATGAAAATATAATACCAGTGCACAAGGAGGATTGTAGGGAAATACCACCTGTAACTCTACGAGAGTTGAAAAATAAAATTAACCATTACATAAATACGAAAAAATCTCCTGGCTATGATTTAATTACAGGTGAAATAGTAAAGGCACTTCCTGAGAAAGGGGTGCGAAAATTTCTTCATATAATCAACGCTTCATTTCGACTGAAATATGTACCTCTGCAATGGAAAGTAACAGAAATAATTATGATACCAAAGCCGAACAAACCATCTAATAATAAAAAGTCATATAGGCCAATTTCTCTGCTTCCAGTACTTTCGAAAATTTTTGAGAAACTGTTATACGAAAGGATGAAACCTGTAATACTTGAGAGAAAGCTAATACCACCACATCAGTTCGGATTTAGGGAAAACCAGTCCACCATAGAGCAAATTCATAGGATTACAAGTATTATTGAAGATGCACTTGAAAATAAGAAAATATGCTCAAAAATATTTCTGGATGTAGCACAGGCCTTCGATAAAGTATGGCATCCTGGATTGGAATATAAACTGCATCGAGATTTGCCAAAAGAATACTTTCAGATATTGAAATCTTACATTGATAACAGATATTTTCGCGTTAGATGTGAAGAAAAATTGTCCGAGCTAAAGAGGGTATATATGCAGGGGTTCCCCAAGGTAGCGTGCTAGGGCCAGTGTTGTATTTACTTTACACAAGTGATTTACCAAACACAAGCGGCACAACAATAGCAACATTTGCGGACGATACTGCAATTTTAGCTACTGGTTATAAAGTAGACGAAGCAACCAGAAAACTGCAACGGGCTACGAACCAACTTTGGACCAAAAAATGGCGCATTAAGCTAAATGAAGAAAAATCAACGCACGTTAACTTCACCAATCAAATAGTTAACTGGATACCAATAGAACTAAATTCCAAACAAGTTCCTTATGCTAACACACCCAAGTATCTTGGCATGACTCTCGATGCTAAGTTAAAATGGAAAGAGCACATTAAAAAGAAAAAGGAGGAACTACACATTAAATATAGAAATATGTATTGGCTAATTGGAAGGTATTCAGAGCTGTCAATACCTAATAAGTTGCTACTATACCAACAAGTTTTAAAACCTATATGGACTTATTGTATTCAGCTTTGGGGCTGTACTAAGAAAACCAATATTAAAATAATACAAACTTTTCAAAATAAAGTGTTACGTGGAATAGTGAACGCTCCTTGGTACATAAGAAACGATAACCTACATAGGGACCTCCGGATGGAAAACGTCAGCGAAGAGATAACAATTCATGCAAAGAAACACATACAACGGCTTGGTCAACATGAAAATGTTGAATTACGTGGTATGCTGAGTAACATAAATGGAGTACGAAAGCTCCAAAGAAAGAAACCGCTGGAATTGGGAAGACTACAATAGGGTGGCCAAATTTTTAGAGACTAACTAATGGGTTATATCTCTGCAAATTGAACATAAGAAAGATAGACAAATTACTAGATGATATATGTAATCAGTTGTAATATTTAAAATTATAAATAAAAAAAATAAAAAATAAAAATATTTCAGCTAAACCACGCAATACATATTATGAAAAAAAATCTGAGTTTGCCTATAAAAGGGTTAAATTATTTCTACAAATTAAATGCGTCGTTTCGTATATACATGTGAAACATTTTTTGGCAAGTTTATCATAATATGTAGTTGCCAAAATTAATATTAGTTCTGGCAAATAATACATAAAAACTGCTCAAAAATAATACAATACATATGTATTATATAATTTGATATCTAAAAAAAAATGACATGCACATAATAAAAGAAACCCCTACATATATAATATAAATACATTGAGTGAAATATTTATAGATTACATAATGAAGTTGGTTGTAGAACCCCAATTCATTACTTTGAAGCCATCCTGTTCTTCAAATTTAACTTGCGTCTAAACTCGTCTTTAATAAAAAAAACTTTGTGTGGAATGTAAATAATTTGATGTAAGCTGTAAAAATAAAGATTTCCGTCCACTATGTTTTGATCGTCATCTGGACAATAACACAAACGTTTGTTCGATAAACAGATTATTTAGCGTGATTGATATTAATGAAGGCTTTACAGAAAGTACAACAATTTGAATCCAGATCTGTCACACTGAACTCATAATTATTTCACTTTCAATATAATTTAAAAAAAGTGATTGAACATACATTTATATTTCGTTTACTATAATATAATCATAAACATGCCTACATTGCCCGACTGGGCGGCGCCGCACTATATTATAACAATAGTTAAATATATAAACTCATATACTTATTCTAAATCGATATGTTTTAAAGATGGTTTCTTTACGTGCATAGATTTTTTTTTCTAATTTTTATTGTGTAGTGTTTGTGAGATGCGTTTGCTTAACAGTAGTTTTAACTGAATATTTTACATCAGTGTTGTTATTATGCGTGACTTGGCTAAATAAAAACCAAAAATTATTTATTCACAAAAAAGTAAATTGAATCTGATTTTGGCCAGTTTTTATTTGCAATCGTTAGATTTCCTTTTAATTAATTTATCGTTATGGCTTTTAAGGAATTTAAGAGTATCTTGAAAAATTATTGACCCATTTTCCAAAAAACTAGCAAAAACTAACTTTTTGTGGACAAACAACTAACTGAGTAACTTGACTGTTCAAGAGTAACTTTCAAATCTTTAATATATTTCAAATTTTTGAGGGTGAATACAATACATATATGAAAATAATACATAATATAAAAAAAATTAGTTATTATTAGCTAAATCAACAAAATAAAAAATTAGTATAGTTAAAGTATAATAATAATCACGGTTGTAGTTGTTGATACTTTTGAATTGAAACCCAGAGCGCTTTCGATTTTATATTTAAATTATATTTTTTAATTTTTAATTAATTATTATAAAAAAAATCGAAGATCTTACTGTAAAATTATTTTATTCGGATGAAATATTTAAAATAGATACAAAACAAATAAAAATGATAGTTACTTATACATATTTATGTGGGTATGTGGCTCATTCCATTATATTTTGAACGGGCTCCAAAATTCATCTCCCTTTCCCGTTATTTGGTATTTTAGTTTTGACAGTTTTCAAATTCTAATTTTTGCCTCACACATAAAGTATTTATTGTATTTTCAGTTTTAACAATAACATTTTCAAAAGCCACACGTTTTTAGAAACATTTTGCTTTAGTCTTATTTAATACGTAAATTAATTTAGTAAAGTACCGTTATCTTAGTGTGATAGTTAGGCAGATCGGAGAATATGTGTTTGCCGCTAGAGAGAAGAGACATATTAGAATAAATATATCATACAACAATTGATAGTTAATGCAAACAACCTTTCACTCTAACGCACTCTAGTTTAGCCACCAGGGGTACGATTCAGTGTCGGTGACAGTAATAAATAAACAGCAATTTTTATATTTTAATTTGAAATAAATTGATGTTAAACCCGACAAACATTTTTAAATGTTTGACCCGCAAAATTACTCAGTAATTTGTGGTTCTTTGGGCAGGCCGATTTTACCGATTCTGAATTTTTTCGGTTTCAAATTACTGTAACATATTTGTGTTTGTCACTGAATTTTTACGTGTCAAATTTGGAAAACTCAGTTTGTAACTGTTATATGTCAACCTTTATTATGGAACTCATACGTTAACATTTTTGGTATTTTTACTGGAATAGTGGAATATTTTACTTTACCTAATTAGTAATTTTGTAGTACGAGTAAATGTAAGTATTTATTACTGAAGATTTTCGGGTCTATTTTGCATTAATGGGTCGGTATCTTTACGGTTTTATTTTCTGTACAATGTCAGCCTTTATTGTAGAAGTCATACGTTAACATTTCTAGCATTTTTACTGGAATATTCTACGTAACCGAATCAGTATTTTTTGGTACAGGGTAACTGTAAAATATCAGTGTTTATTACCGGGGTACAATCGTTATCCATTTCATCGTTGAAATTATAAGTTGTTGTACATATATTTCCTCAGCGTTAATCGCTTCAGGCTGTGTTTCTGCAATAAAACAAAAGAAACTTCGTATTACAAATTACAATTAATATGACAAAGCGAGATACCATGTAAATCCACAGTACTTACCGATATCATTTTTTAGCATTTTGAAATCATATGGTACTCCGTCCGAATTCACGTCTGCATCATTTCGGTATTTTTCGGTTGTTGTTCTTGTAATTGTTACCGACACACGGTATTTTTGAGCCCAATATATATGTACATAGCTGTCGGTATTAAAATGTTCGTCGGGAAAGTGAATAAATAGTGTAACAATTTATTTTAATAATAAACAATACTTCGATATATAATTAACTTAAATTTACACTTTAAAGCTTAGTAGGGCAACACGGCCAAATAATGACCAAAAACTACATTCACTCCAATTATTCGAAGAACATATAGATTTGGCCAATGATAAGTATGAGCCCAAAACAAAAGCAATTAATAATCTTTGTGAAATTATAAAAGCCAACCACCCTAAATGAAAAATAATTTTAAATCATTTCATATTTAGTATTAAGTTATTTTATTTAATTTTTAAAAAAACAATTTGCTCCGATAAAATGTTTGAATTAAATTAGTTTTTTATATGATAATTTGAACTGATAAACACAAAATGAAAATTTAAATGGATTCTGTTTTTTTCATTATCATTATCACAGAGTCGCACTCCAGAGGGCTTTGATTTTCACACCACAGTTTTATAATTTTTACCAGTTGGTTATTGCAATCACGCATGGTTCTGAGAGCCTTTGTATTTTTACAGGTGATCCACCCAATTCACCATACGATTCAGAGAAACTATATCATACACGATAATTTCTTGTGGCGATGTTGTTCTTTCCTTTAAGTCTCGATTTTAAAATTGGTAAGAACGATTAGGTAATTTTTTGATTTTCCAAATTAAAAGGATTTTTTTTTTTTTTTTTTTTTAAAGGACGTGGCATTTTCGGCCATAGCCTTGCTTTACGTTCACACAACCCATTCATCCCATTCTCAAAAGTACAGAATACCACCTGCGCATTGCATAGCTCCATGTAACCCTGTACCGTGACATGGAAGATGGGTCGGCCCAGATGTTTTCAATTTAATCACCGATCGTAATCGCGAGATGAAAAATCCTGCCTCTGTTGGGATTCGGACCCAGTACCTCCCGATCCAAACGTCACAGCTTTAACCACTGCGCTATTTGCTCGGTAATTAAAAGGATTACAATTTTGTGGATGGACCATTTTGTATTCTGACTTCAATATTTCACTGAACCACTTAGAACTTTTAATAATAAATTTATAAATAATATGATATGTACTTTTCATTTCGCTGTTAATTATTAACTAAAGATCCTAGAAATGTGCACTTCTATTTATATGGTGGTTATTGACCATATTGAAAATTTGAGGTAGTGGAAAAATTATTCAGGCGGTAGTTGTTTATATCTGGTAATAAAACATCTTGATTATGAATCCTAGCTATAAAATACTAATAAGTGACATCTCTATTTGAATAGAGCAACTACCGTAGATGTAAGTTATAGTATATGTTTCTTGACTTTTCAGGAATAGTTTAGACACTTCTCGAATTTTATGAAATATTCTAGTAGGTTGAATATTTGGTATAAATACGATATAATATGGTAAAAGCTAGTTAGTTGGGATTTAACCACGATTGAGTTAGTAGCAAAAATTGATAGTTAAGTGTTTTTAAAGTGTAATAAAGTGATTATTGCGAATTAAAGTAAATATGTACGTGAATTAAATAAATTATCGTTTGTTGTAATAATTCGAAAATAAATAAATTAAGTATTGTCTAGAATTAAATTGTTTGACAATACTAAATCGTAACAATACTTTTAATCCTAAAGTACCTGTTAAATTATATAATGATTTGTAAGTCTATTTATTTGAGTTAGTTGCAAAATTATTCAGATGTGCTTCCAGTTGCAAAAGGTGCTTCAAACTGCGTGCTGTATTATATCTTTGACCGTTTTAATCCTAAGGTCTCTATAGATATAATTTCGGATATACCACGGAGCATTTGTAATACTGATGGTGACATTGTTTAATTTTACCGCTGGACATGTAAGTGTGTTCGACGTATATGTCATGTGTTGATTTGTTTTCATTCGCTTTTATCCGCCACGTTCGTTGCCATTTCTCTTCTTCCCTGTTTTTCTTTTGTATAAGTGATCTTGCAATTCTCTTGATGCAGTTAGAGGTTTCTTGTATGTAAACGTAATAGCTGTCTCATCTGCAAATGTTGTTGTGACAACCTTACCAGTTGTTGGTAGATCAGCTACAGTAAATACAATATTGGTCCCAGTGCGCTGCCTTGTGGAACTCCTGCATTTATGTCATTTAGTTCAGTAATGGCTGAATTATGTTTAACCTATGGTATTTCCTTTGAAACAAGGACTGCATGAATTTTTTTTGGCAAAGGTGTTTTAACTGTTTATTTAAGGCTTTCATACCTTTGTCGAAAGCTTGTACAATGTCTAGGAAAACTGCCGAACAAATTTATTTTCTACTAAGGCGAGTTTAACTGTGTTTACAACTCTGCTCTACAGTACCATGCTCGTCTCGAGCGAAATCCAAATTGGTGGTCTGGTATAATGTGTCTTTCAGATAATATTGATTTTAATTTTTGTAATATCATCTTTTCAAAAATGCCCACATCTCAAAATCGCATTAATGATACAAGTTATGAGTTTTATGCATTTATATGAGTTTTTCTGATCATTTTCCTGGTAATAAAATCGTGTCCTGAAACTTTTACACAGTTTATAGTTTTTAGTGGTATTTTTAAAATTCTCTGTTACATGACTGTAATACGTTTGATAAATCATGGCTATATTCGTAATAACTAAATATTTACCAATATATAATATTTCATTTACTATGAAAAATCTGATAAAATCAATAAATTTCATGTCTAAATTTAGCTCGAACATTTCAACGCTTACACTATTTTCAATTTGATGGATTGTTGATTTATTGTCTATGAAAATAATTTATAAATTTTCCATTAACCGCAAATATTCACATATTTTTCTTAAGCAAATCCCTCTGGTGGGTATAATAGAGTAGGTACAAACATTATTTTGTACTTTTTTCTAAAAGGTTGAAGTATTACCTATCAAATGCTATCTATCATATATTTGCCCCCTAGCGGTTAAACTAAAATCAGACCGATCCAAATGTCACACTAAGATAACAGTACTATAAAATTAATTTATGTACGTATTACTTTAGACTGAACCAAGGCCATTCAAAAAAGGTATGGATTATAAAAATGCTATTCTTGAAACTGAAAATACAATACTTTATGTGTGCGGCAAAAAGTAGAATTCGAAAAGCGTCAAAATTACAATATCAAAAAAGGGGAGAACCGAAAAACAAAATCTAAGAAATGAACAATACAAAATATTGGCAGTAGTATTTATAATGGAATCACCCATGTATATTGAATAAAATAGTATAGCTTCATATAATAACCTGCCATCTATTAAGCAATAGAGTAACTACAAATATCATAAAATAAATCTAAGTAGATATTTAAATATATCTATTAAATTTTCATTATTTGATTCATTTGTTTGAATTTAGCAATAGCAGGACAATCATGACTACATTTTAAATAGCGTTAATCAGTCGATTAGGTACATTTTTACAATAATGTTATAACTTTTTATTGTAGGGTATAAAGAAGTAAATTTCTTTAATGGATTCAAAAACAAAGGTTATTATTGGCGTTAGGCTAATATAATTTCCACTGGATAAACAACTATCTGCGTGTTTATGCAGTACATACAGTTCTGAATTAAAGCAAATATTATAATAAGCCACAACATGCATTAACCTATCCGGAATTCATTTAATATGTTAAAATATGCCATATTAATATATATTTCATATTCATACTAACTTTTCACTGTCAACTCATATTCAGGAAGTCAAATTCCAGGACTAATTCTAAGTAGACTGTTAGACTTTATTATTAAAACACAACTTCTTTGGTTTCTTTTTCTAAAATAATTTTATTTATTACGACTTCTTTTATTCCTAAGAACTTAATGGCATCGTTTTGGCAAAGATTTTATGGATCATTTCTAGAGAAGATTGTCTAATTGTTTTGGCAATGAATTTACTTAGCAAGGATTTTAAATAATCCCCCGTCCACCTATGAGGAATGAGATTAAAGATGCGCAGTTTTTCAATGTAATTTCAAACAATTCTGAATTAAATTTGGCCTCAGGAATAACCTAATTTGTCATTTTGGTTCCAACATATGATATTCTCCTGAACAATAATAGTACAATAGTATACCTTCGGAACTTTGTTCAAGAAACAGAATAAATTTAAATTTCAGTTTTTCATGTAGATGCATATACCATCTGTAGAAGCTGTTTAATTAGTATATTAAAGAAGAAAGAAATAATTGGATCGAATTTTATAGTTCTAGCTCTCGTAATGTAGAAACTAATTAAATTGTTTGTATAAAAGTATGTCAATAACCAGATAGGTTTTGATTTGATTTTAAAGTTGACAAAAATGAAAATTATATCAATAGAAATGTTAATGTATGTTGTTATTATAAATTCTTATCAATGGAATGCCAATTTGTTTAATTTTTTTATTATAGCCTGAGTTATAAATCAAATATCAACTGCCTTATTTGCATACAATTAGAATTTTATTACGTTCACATCTCAATAGGCAACCTATTATATTTTCATCGAAATCGTCGACTGTAAACTTGCTTTCTTTAGTTTATACCGGCACCTTAATATTTTAAACCGTAATATTTTATTTAGCTTTAATATTTTTTGTTAGAACCTACTTGGTACTCCTAAAGTTATTTTGCAGGAATATTAGAAATATATAATAAATAAAATCAATTTCATTAGTTGAACATTTTTGATTATTTAAGATGTTATGGTTATTCCAATCGTACTTTTTGGCAGTAACATCATCAATTAATCCCAATACAACAATAGCTGTTCGCTCCTCTTTATTGTTTATTTTGCACGTTGCACCCCCTACCTTGATTATCCTTTTCTGAAGGTTCTATAGATTCACCATAAAACACTACATTCCCGCTTTCTTTGTGTTTCTTTGGGCAAAAATGATAAAAATATAATGATATTTTTATCACGTTTTTCACTTAGAATTTTTTCGGTTCTATAGCTGTCAAATTATGTACATATGTATATACAATATAAACATAAACGTTCATGCATTTTAAAATATTTTGTTTTTACTTGTATTCGTGAAAATTTAAAATTTACAACAACCAAAACGCACAAAATACAGGAAATTTATGATTGTGACCAAAATGTTTTTTAAAAGATCCTTAACATACATACTTAGGTTAATAAGTGATAGAATAAGGTTTAAATTATGCTGTTTCTACCAAGCTTATACGTGTTTTAGGCCACGGTTCGTTTTCATTGTGGTCTGTATTATAATGTACATTTTTTATGTTCGTCTCTTGCAAAAAATCAGAATCGTTGGTATTTTCGATTTAGTTTGCCGCCTTGGTCGTCTCCTCTTATATTCCGAAAATCTATGCTATAGATATCACAGATATTTTATTTTATTTTTACTTTAGAAAATATTAAGGTTGAACATTTTAGCTTGCTCGAATACTGTAGAAAATATGTCCTCTCCTGCTTTTTTGTTATTTTTTGATGTACATTGTACACTATAAGTGTTAAAGCATTACAAATTTACAATACCAATGAAAACTTTTTCCGGAATTTTGTATTTTTAATATTGCAAATTTTGCTTTCCGTTTTACTTTTTCATCTAAATTACCAAAAATAAATTTAAATACATTGCACTTATTCACGGTTGGAAATATGATATAAGAAAACAGCCAAATATAATTGATCAATGACTGTTACTACACGTAATTGTCTTTACACCAAAAGATGGAGCGAATCATAAAAAATAATGGTGAATAAAATATTAAAATATGGATCGAGTCTTTACTAAAATTAGTGTCACTATTCACAGTTAGGGACAGGGGAAGTTAACAAAGTTCTACTGACACTGTAGTGCTGACTACTGTAATCTTTCATGTAGGCTTATTTCAAATTATATTAATCAATTCCATAACTTTTTTAAAATTTAAATACCGCCAGTCATTGGAAAATGTATCAATTACCGCTCACATATTGTATTAATTGACCGAGATTTGATAAAACCAAATTGAGAGGGAATTATTTTCTTAATGCCACTAACTTAACTTTTTCATTACAATAGTTAAAATATAATTTCCCATTTTGTATGTAATAAAATAGACTATATGAGAGAAAATAAGATCGTTGCTGCGTGTCTTATGAAATCCATCGAACGAATTATTTTTTAATTAAATTCTTAAAATTATTAATAGTTTATTTAAATTCCTTTTAGTTTTAAAATTTACTAAAGTTCGAGAAAGTTATTCAATGGTGTAAGTTGAATGAAGATTATACAATGTATGTTAGAAATTTGAAAAAGTTTATTTGACCGAATTTTAAAATTTCAAATTTTTTATTCGAACCTGGCTGAACTTAGAAATATTAAATTTTTTCCGTTATTTCAAATTATCTCCAATACTATTAAATTATCTGGTAAAGTATTATTATCTGGTAAATAAAGGCATTTATTTAATCTAGATCAAATACTATTTTCAATACTAAGATATTCTAAAGTTTGTTTTGCAATAATAGTTTAATTTGTATATTTCGACATATATTCAATTAAACTTTACTTGTAAGTTGTATTAATTGTACTGGGTTTAGAAAATACATATATAGCCTCAATTCTTCGAAAACAGTAAAACGTAAGGAAGTTTTATAACGTTATGTGAGTTTTTCAGTATGGTGCCAACAAGTAACTCGATGAGTCGATGATATATATTTTGAAAAATATCTCATAACTTAAGACATGGTTCAATTATTTGATCATTAGAAAGTAAAGAAGGAGGAGGCTAATTTATTACAAAAATCGTACTAATTAAGTATAAAGTAGATTTTTACATTTAATGTTTCTATATCCATCGTTCTTGAAAATCTCTATCCAGATACATCCAATTTATATATTACAAAAAAAGAAGAGACAACTAGTATTTTCACGGAAAATTACATATTGCGCATTTGCATGCAAATTGTATATAATATGTTCATATACATTCATTTAATGTTAGCATTAGCAACAAAGGAATTAATATTAATATATGGAGGATATCTAATAACAAATAAATTATTTAAAAAAATGAAATAGAGAAGCAGATATATTGATTTATGTGCATAGATTATTCATTCATGGATCACCTGTAGAATCGAGGTATAAAATTTGGATTCATTCAAAATGTGTCCGGTGCCCTAAAATGTGTCATTCCAAAAGAGGTTCCTTAAAAGTAATATTTACCACAAAATAATAAATAATTTTCCCAATTATAGATACATAATAAATTATAATTTAGACAAATGAGTTTAAATAATTTAACAAGCAGGTAACACAATTTTCTATATCTTATGTGAAATATTCTTCCAAGAATATTATCAAAAATCAATAAAACAATTTCAATTTTTGTAAGAAAAAAACTTATTTTATATTTATAATGTAACTTAAAACTGTACATAAAACTAAATTTAATTATTTTTAACTAACTTAATATCCCAGCCTTCTTCACAGCCTTGTAATAATTACACCTGTTCTATTATAATAATTTTCTTCTGCTATTTGACTTAACCTATTTGCCATAGAGCTGCCTGTTTGATCAACAAACATTTTAAATTTGCTATTCGAATTTTGTAGTAACAGATGTGGATGGTCAAATTCAACACATTGCCCTGCATCCATAACTAAAACCCGATCACTATCCATTACCGTATGTAATCGATGCGCTATCGTTAGGACCGTTGAACTATCAAATTTTGTACGTATTGTATTTTGTATTAGTTTATCGGTTTCTGGATCTACATTGGCCGTTGCCTCATCCAATATTAAAATATTATTATTACGTAAAATTGCTCGTGCGAGGCATACTAATTGTCGCTGTCCCATACTAAAATTACTACCACCATTAGAAAGTTTTGTATGAATACCTTCCGGTAATTTCGAAACCATTTTCTTTAATTCAACTATATCGAGTACATTCCAAATTTCTTCGTCCGATTTTATTTCAAATGGATCTAAATTACTACGCAGCGTACCAGTGAATAAAATTGGATCTTGAGGAATGATCGAAATATTATTCCTTAATGTTTCTAAATCTATATTTTTTGTGTTTATTCCATCTATTTCGATAACACCATCGTTAATTGCCAATCGAAATAACGCTTGAATAATTGATGACTTTCCTGCGCCCGTTCGTCCGACGATTCCAATTTTCTCTTTTGAATTAATTACGAAATTAACATTTTTCAATATGTAATCATCATTTTCGGAATATTTCAGTGATAAATTGTTGAATTTTATTGTACCTTCGTTGGGCCAATTCTCGAGCGATTTTTCTGGTTCGGTTGTAATGGATGATGCAATAGTTGTATCAACTTCCGGAATATAGGTTTCCGATTCTAGATCAGTATACTCTAGAATTCTTTCAACAGACGTCATATGATTTTCCAGTTCAGCAGTTTGTCTCATACCCCATTGTGACATGTAAATCAAATTTAATACTTGGGTTAATGCTAAACCGACATTACCACTTAAAACACCTATGAGTAAGCCAAATATTACCAAGCGAATTAAAATAAAATTAAAAATTGTCATTTACCATTTTCAAATATGAGGAAACTTAATGTGACACAAGCTACATACAGCACGCATAAAAATTCTAACCAAAGTCCAAACGCTCGTGTCGTTGCTAGGAACATAAAACAAGCCGATGTATTTAAATTTTGGTGTTGATCGAACTCTTGCACTAGAATCTCCTGTGCTTTTAGAGCGCGTATGGTTGATAATCCTTGTAATGTTGCATTTGCATGACTAAATATAGGACTTCTGGCTGTAATATAGAATCACAATATAAATAAATCAGACGAAAAATTAATTTACTTACAAACTTACTTAATGATTCAACTCGTTTAATGTTCCGTGCAGCTCTAACATAAACATAACGTATTAGGTATAGGAACACAGACAGTATAAATGTAGGTAATAATAGCCAATAATTTACGATTGACACAACCACTATTGTTGCTCCAAATTCTAAAAAATACTACACGTAAAGAAAACGACTATTAGTCTATAAATATTGTTTTTCATTGGGTATATTTCAGTTACTTACATTAATGCATTCAACCAACGTAATACATAGTTTGGTATCGATTAAACCGATATCCTGTGAAAATCTATTCAAGATTCTTCCTGATGGATTATTATTAAAAAAATACATAGTGGCGTTTGTCACGCTACGAAACAATCTACTGTGTAGATTTCGTGAGATTATCAAACACATTCTAAAAAAGCTAAATGACCGTTGCAATGTTAACAGCAGCACGATACCCATTAACGATGAATAAATAATAAGATGATTGTGACGAAAGTATTCCGTTTTCGTTCGTATTTCATCATGTTTGGCACTAGACAGAGACGTATTTGACAAAATCATTGAAAATGTATCTTCTTGATTCACCCATCGTGACACCAATATATCAATTCCACTGACAGCAATCTGGGTCAACACGAACAGTACGATGACCCATATTAAAAAAATATTACTTTGTACGGCTTTAAAATATGTCTTAAATGTTTTAAAATTTATCGCACCCGTGATTTGAGATTCTCTGGACTTTTCAATTAAATTCGTGTCATCGTGTTTATCCAAGTAAGTGTTAATAGGTTCCACACTTTTCGCAGTTTCGTCTTCGTCATACGTATTATTTTTTTCGTCATCCTCACATCCTATTGTTATAGGCAAATAGTTTTGATTACGTTTTAAACTATTATATGTACCCTGTGATTCTATCATGCCCAAATTCATCAATACCATATGCTCTACGTCTTTCAGATATTGAAGTTGATGAGTTACTAGCACACAGACTTTATCTTTTAAATAATTGCTAATGCAATTTTCGAATATATGTTTGCCTACATGTGTATCGACCGCCGAGAGTGGATCATCTAAAAGATAAATATCAGCATTTCGATATATAGCTCGGGCCAAATTGATTCTCGCTCTTTGACCACCGCTCAAACTTACGCCACGTTCGCCAACAATTGTCATGTCACTGTTTGGCAGTAGTTCTAGATCGCGTTGTAGTGCACACACTTCAATTACTTGTTTATACCTGAAATTAAATAATTAAGAATTTTATTGTAAATGCAAACCGACAAAGATGTGTTATATTTACCTGTTTTCATTAAATTCTTCGGTGAACAAAATATTGCTTCTAACGCTGCCTTCAAAAAGCCATGGCTCCTGCGACGCATAGCTAACTATTCCGTTAATTAAAACGAAGCCCTCGTCAATTTCAAGTTCACCCAATATAACTTGCAACAGAGTTGATTTACCAGAACCAACTGGACCAACGATTGCACACAATTGTCCGCTATTTATTTTTAAATTTATCGATTTAATTCCTGTAAATATTTCTTTACCATTTTCTGTATAAAATGCTGATGTATTCTTGAAATATACACCTTTTGTCTCTGTATTTAAGATGACACGGCGTTTCTCGGTTGATAACGAACGTCGAAGATTAATATTTTTTCTACCAGTATTACGGATCAACATGGGATTTTCGTCATTATTATTCAAATTCGTATTTTCTATTTTATTATTAAAATTTAATAAAAATTCGTTGTTTAATAAATTTTTATTTTTTCTTAAATTATCAAAATTATTTCCTTCGAAATTTTTATTTGCATTGTTCTTACTAAACTCAATTTTTGGCTTGTGCTCCGGATACAATAAAAATGTTTGCAGCCGTTTTATCGATATTAAAATTTCGGCTATCGATATGAGTGCAACAGGCCAAAATAGTAACATGGACGAGTACAGCATATTAAAATATGATGTTATGATAAATACTTTTCGGGCTGTAAAAATATTGCCAAAATAAAGATACGATATTAAGCTAACAAATATCGAGAAACGTGATACAATTGTGAATATAAATAATGCGCCACGTATCAAAAGTGTCCCTTTAATCTGTTGCAGCTCTTCACTACGAATATTTTCGATTAATTTCGCAAATGTTTTTTCCCACGCATACATTTTAATAACTTGTATTCCTTGTATAATTTCATTCATGATCCGTACACGAACATCAGTTTTCTGCGCGGTTTTCATACGATATGTGCCTGACATTTTGCCCATCCATATTTGTAGTGGCACCACACATAACATAAATCCGATTCCAATGATACCCGCAATACCAATTTGTTTGTAAATGAAATAGCCTAAAATGAGTATTTCAACTGGTCCCACATATAAGTATTGAATAAATACGATTGCTGTGTCAAATTTGGATGCATCATTCGACATTAAATTTATAACTTTGCCCGCCAAGCCATTCACGATCACCGATTTGGATATTTTTAAGGTCTGAAAATAAAATACAAACATAAAATGTATGCAATAAAAACCGCTATAAATTAGGTAATATATTAAGTTTTTATTCTAATATATTTCTCACATTCCTGACTGATTATAAAATTTAATTTCGTTTTAATTGTCATGACATACACGTGTCATTAATTTACACGTAAACAAACTTCATATTATATTTGTCATACAACAAACTTCAAATTATATTAATTAATTTTATAAATTCCGCGAATCTAGAGAAGCCCTAAATTCTACTCAGGTCAAATAACGAAAATTGTGAAAAGGTTGCAAATTAAATTGTTTTTGAGTGTCTGCATATACTATTACGTTGTGTATTAAAAAGTAGAATTTAAATAAAATCAATAAATATGAAAAAAAAAAAACAAAATCAATAAATATGAAAAAAAAAAACAATAACGATCGAATTATTTTACTTGATTAAATAGAGTTTGGTAATTGATATTTATGTATATTAGACCTTGACAATTGCTCATTACAAAATTTATTATATAATTAAATGTTGTAAATTGGCTTCCAATTTTTGGCGACCAGAATTGGCCAACAGAAAGGGAGTTGTGTTCCATCATGACAATGCGCGGCCACACACATCTTTGATGACTCGGAACAAATTAACGGAACTTTGTCGGGATGTTTTGATGCATCAAACGTATAGCCCGGACCATGTACCGTCTGACTATTATTTGTTTCGATCTCTACAAAACTCTCTTGATGGTATAAACAATTAGCAGACCGAAGCGCCGCTGAAAATCATTTGGCCAAGTTTGTCGACGATAAACCACAGAAGTTCTACACCGATGGAATTATGAAGCTACCCGACAAATGGAAAAAGTTCATAGATAATAATGGCCAATCAAATACATGATTAAAATTTATTTTCCATAAAGAAATTTTTGTTCAAAAATGTACCAAAAAACCGCGGAGACTTTTAATATGACCTTATATTACGTAGCGGACAAGGGTATGTTGTACAGGTTCGATGAGCATCTATGTTTTCTTTTACAGTTTATTTTTTCGATAGATAAACATGCCTGTTCTGTAACTCGTTTCCACTGGAGAAAAAAAATTCCATTGGACAATTTGCTATTCTGTATCTCGTTCAGCAACAATTTGCTTAATCGTTTTTAATCTTAGTAGTGTAGTAATACAGCTATTTTGTTACAAAAATGTATGTTAAAAACAACAAATAAATGTCGGAGAATCATTACCATCATTACATTTAATGTTATAAAACCACATTCAGACGTACCAAAAATAATTGTATTATTTTTTTGGAAATTTCTGTGTTATAAATAAAAATTACCAAATGTCTTTTTTTTTCTCTATTTGGCACTTTGACAGTAAGTGTGAGAGTGGGATTCTCGTATTTTTTAACTCCCAAAAAAATACTACGGTAAAAGTCGAATTCTTTATAGTATGCCGCATTTAGGGCTGCTAAGATTTAACTAAACTATAGACTTAGGCCCGGTATGTTAAATTCCTATTTAACAAAAGTTAATTTCTTTTCTTGAATTTAATCGATGGTAACTAGAGGTTATCTGTTCCACCTTGTTTAAATAGTTTAAATTTCAGAAGGGGCCCTAACACACATTATCTTTTTAGCTAAAATGTATTTAGAAATTTTTGTTCGGCAATTGTTTTATAAATTATAAAAATACTTTTAAATTAATTTATATTACAATTTAATAATATGTCAAATTGAATGAGATAGTTTACATGGCATATAGTAATACATTCTAAGTTGGATAAATAACTTACCTTTTTATAGACCAGCGAGCAGCAAGCTATCCGAATCTTCATGCCAATTTGTACGACATACAGTGTAAATGGGCTGTACAGTAGTACCGGAATCAGACAACACAGTATAAGTCCTGCAGCATAAAGATATGCTTCATTTATTTTTATTTCAGTTTGTCCTCGTTCAAAAAATGATACTAAACCACCCAAACATAATGGCTGATAAATTCTGCAATAAAACAAATATTTATATTTTATATAAATGTATATATGTATAATTCAACAAAATATATAAATCATTCTAATTTAACAAAAGCTCGCGATAACTCCTTGTATTCATATACGTACGCATATATGTATGTAATATGTGTGCATACCACAAACTATATTATTTATTAATCGTATGTATTGATTAAATAAATTTTTAGTTTATATTTGTACAAATAAATAAACCGAATGATGCTATATATTCCCTAATTTTCCGATTATATATTACGCATCAGGAATATAAAATTTAATATGAATAAATATTTAAAATATACATTATGAAAAAATAATAAACCATAATTATATTTTTTTTATTTAGTTATATTTAAATTTGCTCAGCGTGTGCTAGAGTTCCACTTCATTCATTAAACATGCATCATATCATGTGTTATAGTATATACATACATCATGTACATATATTTTACTTGCTGGAAAATAAATTAACACATATTTGTGACAGAAAATATACACAAAATGAAAAAGCCATAAAACATTACTTGGTTCTCTACTACTAATATCGTTTACTTATGCTAACTTTAATCTCTAAAGACCGTTGGGGTCGGCTTATCGACGTTTGTAATGTGTTTAGATTGTAAAATTGATCATTGAGGAAACAAAGCATCACATAGTGATAAGAGAATCCAGATATACTTAAACCTTCTCATTCTTCCAAATATGTATGTAAGTAGCTGTATTACCACTACAATTATAAAATCTTGTGACCCGCGTCTCTGAAACCAGACAAATATTTACCTTCCACGTTTTTGGTATTGAGGTCGATTAAAATCCGTTAGCGCTTCACAACACTACCTAGCGGAAGTTAGTTAGTTAAATTAAACCTCGTTTCTTGAATTAAACCTCGAAATATTTTCAAAAAAAACAATTATATCAAACTACATATAATAAATATAAGGTTGTATGTATTGTATGTACATTATTAAAAAATATGACAACATTTGTATGATAATTTTGAACAATATTTGTAATTTATGAAGATTGGAAAACTGACAAAACTATATTAACTATACTACATTTGTCCGACAAATAGGTTTCCTGATGGTTTCTGGTCGACTTTAAAGTCTTGATATATAAGAAGGGAACCAATACAGGCTGTTATAGAAGACCTTGTTTAAGACACATAACCATCTTATTGGTACTGTGTACCAAAATATACAATACACATGCAACAAATTTACAAAAATTTTGTGATCCGTTGCGGATCATCGATATTTAGTAGAATATGATTATATACCACATTGCAAAACATAAACATAAAGAGTTTAGATTGACGACAAAGAGAGGTCGTAACCTGCAACATCATGGATCAATCAGTGGCTTCAGTGGCTTCATATTCAACTGATACGAAAAATTTTCGGATAATATACTAATAATCAACTATATGTTAATGCAGTGCCATTTCTGAGCGTGTTATTAACCTCTCGTCGCAACCATAAAACAGTTTAGACTTGTACATATAAGGTAACAGAACATCGCTTAAAATATGGAGAATTATCATGGAATAGACGATTGAAACATCTTAACTAACTTTTCTATTTAATTTCTTTAAAACTCCCATTCTACCAAAAACTGGTTGTCGTTTAAATCAGTTTCGGCCAATATACACAAAGCAATAAATTAAATGTTCATTTCTAATTTTTCGAACATTTCAAAAGTAAATTAAACCTGCATGGAGGAGTTTTTGATGTGTCTTGGTTAAATGTATGTTAGATAGAAAATTAACATTTCGAATCGACCCTGTATGAATACCATATAACATATCGTCAATTTATGTTTTATATAAAATATTTGCCACTCTCACATTGAGAGATTCGAGGAGATTTTATAATTATGTAAATATTAATATTAAATTCTGCTGTTCAGAATTTACACGATTTTAAACTTCAATTTGGCACGTTCGGTGTTAATTAGTTCAAAATAGAAAGTTAAAAAAAACTGTAAATGGCAAAACTTTTGCGAGTTTAAACCGCATATGGGAATTCATTTCAAAATTTTCAATTTATAAAAAAAATGAAATTTTAATCAACATGCTGCATTGAACATGTTAATCGAAATTTAATTCATATCAGCAATGATTTGATTCTATTTCATTTAAATTTTTTTTTTAAATATTCAATTAAATGTTCAATAATTTGTGTTCTGCCTTTGGAAACGATATAATTTCGCTGATTGGTTCGAAGCTCAATCGCAATACGAATTATCATGTATAGATGGCTCTATAGTATAATAAATCCCGATCGAAATCAAGGATGCACAATCCTTTATGCATCCCCCGTCTTTATTTTGATTTGAACCCGGTATCTCCCGATCCAAACGTAACAGCTGATACTGGATTCAACACACTTTTTTAGAATAATATCCAAGACATTTGCGGCTGAAAACGGTTTGTTGAAGTGTATAAGAATGAAAGATTAGTAAAGAAATATTATATTCTGCAAGTGTCAACATTTTAGAATGGAAAAATTAAATGCGTAATTTAATTTATTTGCATTTCATGAAACATAAAATAAAAATAATACAGAAATATTTTTTTTTTAATGAACATTTAACACGATATACATCCGATATGCGCATTGAATTAGTTTTCCTCATTTTTTTTTTCATTTATTCCATAATTTCAGTTTACATAAAAAAAAAATTTTAAAACGAACGTTATAATGACATAAAAAATTATGTATTAATATTGTGTAGAAAATGAAATACAAATCAAAACATAAAAAAGAAATAAAAGCTTGGCGACAACAAAATACTGCAGTGGCATCTATTATTTCCGATATAATTCTGGTATAAGATTTGTTATAGTACTCCCAATCCCGGGCCCAATTTCGCAAGAAAAACTAGAACATATACATATACTATGGTGTTATGACACAGGACACTGGTTAGTTTTTAAGTGCGATAAAGTGCTGTAAACCAATTTTAGCAAGAAAGAGAAAGAAACAGGAGACAACATTATTGGGGATAAGATTATTGATTTTATATTTAATTTTAAATTTTATTTTTAAAAGGTCGCTATTTAACATATCAAAATGTCAAATAAAAAGTGCGTATGTCAAAAAGAAAAAGAATCAAAATGTAATTCTTTTCTTCTAGAATTGACCACTTTTATTGCTAGAAAATTTGAGCTACACTGGTTTTTTGACATATAACGACTTTTTTACGTACTATGTCGTATTCACTCACACATGAGTATATTTTGAATACATGTTTTTTCTCTCGCTCGGTTTGTCTTTTCTAGCCGCTAGAAAAGTCGGAAAAAAAGCCAGTGTCATAATACCATAAATATGTTTCTAATTTTTACTGATAACATATGTACATAAATAAAAAATCATTAGAATGATAATGAAGCTTTTACATACATAGCTTATATTCTTGTTGGAATGTCAAGTCGTAAACTATAATTTAAAAATACTATAGTTGTTAAAAAGTCTATCGTTATCAAATAACAATTATTTACGACAAGTGTAATGTTTAGTTCAAATTAATGAATTTTTTAAAAATAATTTTTTTTAATTTTTTGGAAACTTGGATACTTGAGAAATTTGTGAAATGTTTATGCCCTTAACACAATTTCAGTAGAATTTTATATGGAATGTGTTCAAATTATGAAAAATAATCAGTTACAAATACATATGTAAGTATATCAAAAAACGACATGAGTATGAAATCTTAGCAAGTTAAATTTATTTCGTATCTAGTCTAATATATAAACAAAATTGTAATACAATCTTATAGAACTCAAGCTGTTAGTTTTGATATTTTAAACAAAAAAAACAGAAGGTGCATTCCACCACAAGGTATAACTATACTAATGTCTCAATAATTTTTTTTGAGCGTTTATCAATGTCTCCTTAAAACGATGAAATGCGGAATAACTGTAATTTGTAACAATAAATAAATAATACATTCAATTAATTGTTGTTGTTGTTCAACTAATACCAACAAGCCGATAGCAAATATATCACCCAACAACTAAGGTACGAATCAAATTTCGGCGCCAATATTAAATTTCAAATTTGCAATACCAAAATAAATTATGAAAAAAAATGTTGTATCAAGTTTTAAATCAAATCATGTTTAAAGTCAAATTTAAAATACTTATTAAACCACCTACTTAATTTGTTTAATTAATTGGTTAGCATTGAATCCAATATGTAAATAACAGAAATGTTTTATCGGATGCACATTTATCGCACACTTAAGAATGATATTTTATGATTTATTGAGTAAATTATAGTGAACCGATCGAGCTCAAGCTAGCTTTAACTAAAATTACAGTTTAAGATAATTTTTAAAATAGTTTAGCTAAATAATGGTTTTACACCGTAGTATATAATCAGTGATGGACATTTATGCGTCATCTATTATTTTCTATATTGACGTGTCGACAACCCGTAGATAACGTCAACAACGTAAACAACGTCGATAATGTAGACAATCCCTAGAGTGGTTTTGTCAATTAGTTCTAAACTATAAAAGGTGACCAAATTTCATTAGGAACAATGTGTTATTGGTGATAGTTATAGAATGTCCGTCAATACATTTAAATCTCTTTTCAAAAAGAGCGGAATTTAAAACTGATCGTGCTCAAATACCATGAATCTACTTCAGCGTCATGTTTATCTATTACAAAATTATTAAATTGACCCAGAACAACGATATATATCGTTATTTAGAGTGGGGCCCTTTATAACGATGGAACAGTATAGAACAGCTCGCTGAAAAATCGGAAAAACGGCTCACAAAAAATCAAACAACAATGTTATAACCTTCATTAAAAATAATCCGGGGAATTTTAACTATGACCGTGCTATAAAATTTAACACACCCCACTCCATGGTAAAAAGAAGTCAGGTTCAGGAAGGCTATGAGTATTACAGAGTTAGTAAAAAGGCAAATGGTTGAGATAACCCACACTGATTCGATAAAATATGTGCCAGGCAGACGATAAAATTTTCACAAAATTTAATGGATGTATTTTGATGGATGACGAAACGTACATGAAATTGGTTTAGAAACACTTCAAGTTAGACATTTGCAAAAAAAAGTGTATGATTTGGCCAGCAATTTGCAGTTGTGGAGCCAGTTTTTTGTCACATTTTAAATAAAAACGTATTTTGCCGCTAATTCTTCAACACGATTCAGCAGTAAAGTTTTGGCCATATAGCTCGTTCACACGACTCTAATTCCAACAGAAGCAATACATTTGCACGAGATTAATCAAATTAATGTTATCTCAAAGAGTCCACAGGTTTTCGACGTATCGAAAAATTTTGGGGTATAGTGGAAAGAGTGCTGAAGTGCAAAAGTCAAACCGGCAGTTATGCCTGAAATAGGGAGCATCAAACAACATGTGCGTGATTTTATCCGTAATAACGAAATCTATATATTCAGGTGATTTGTGCAAAAATTAAAAAAACTTCAAAAATTCAATTTAATCGTATGGAAACTTTATTATCATTCGAAAGAACATTTCTTGTCATTTATTTTTTAAAGATGAGTTCTTTCAAATGATGGCCGCAACTGCGATGGTCCTTTCTCAAAGTCCAATTTTTGATGACGTGCTCGAGCATATCGAATGGTATTTGGCGAATGACACGAGTAATGTTGGCTGCCAATGCCTCAAATCTATAACTGGTTTATTCACATAGACTTTGGACTTTGCGTAGCCCGAAAGAAAAGAGTCTAGAGGTATCACACGATCTAAATAGCCAGTGTAACGATCCGAACCGTGAAATTAATTGCTCGCCAACATGTTTTTTCAATAAGTACATTGCTTCGTGCGCTATATGGCAAATAGCGCCGACTTCTTGGAACCAAATGTCGTCGAGGTCGGGTTTCAATTTCAGGCAGCAAATATTCCGTTATCATGGCGCAATAACGAGCACTATTCACAGGTACGTACCGGCCGTTTTCTTTTCATCCAATACTGTAAACTGGGATTACTTTTCGATGGTGCTCCAAATAGTGGTCACGACAGACCGATTATGTCAACCGTAACTTGGTCTAAGCGCACGAAATACATTCCTCACAGAGCGCTGTTTTTCGTAATAAAGCTGAACAATTTGTAGACGCTATGCTGGGCTCAGTTGTTCCATGATGAAATGGCAATCAATACTGAATAAATAAAAACACGATGATAGTTTGAAACTATTCATGCGTAATTTGTCAAAACGATACAAATGAAAAAATCACCTCTAGATGAACACTTTTACAAAATACTCCAGCGAACTGGTGCACTCGATATCATTATTTTAACTGTCGACGCGCTGGTAAACTATCTTTCAATATATTCTGACGTAACGCAAAGAATCTGGATACAGACATGACCTACTCAAGATAATAATGCTTAGCAAACGATCTACGAAATTCTTTCGAAAGTGTCAAAATTATTACACAAAGCTGCTGTAATTATTTGGTAAAAATATTTATCACAGAAATCCGACACGGTCTTAGTACTCTAAACTGGTTTATTAAAACTAGTGTGTAAACAGTCCATAAAAATTATATAGATCGCAAAGGGTCGATTCGAAAATTTTCTTTCAAATACACATTTAGCCAAGACACATCGAAAACTGCATCCGATGCAGTTTTAAACGCATTTAAACCTATATTTACTTTTTGTAGTTTTAATATTTTCGAAAACCGGATGTTTTAGAGATTTTATTATATATGTTTATACACACATACATACATCATATACATAAAAATATTTTTTCATACTATTTAGCGATTAAGAATATACTTGTAGGATTATCGTGGATACTACTATCATTTTTTGCATGATTTGTTTGATATCGCGGGCATTCAAAGTTCACAGCGATATTATATTACATAATTAACGGGGTTTAGATTAATTCAACAAGATGATTAACGTGGCTGAAATTGTACATAAAATTATCGCTATATGATTATAATATTAAAATGAGTAAATTGTTTCATTTATAGCATAGCCAAGATACAACCGAGATGAAAAGAATTTTACGTTCAGGATGGTATTTTTAAATCATGATTTTATGAGTGGAAAGTAATTTTTCCATAAAAACATTCACCCATACAGAAAGCTCGTTTCTTTTACAGTCAAGCCGTTTAATTATATGGTTTGATGTTATGGCAATAAATTTAAATTATTTTGTTGGCAATCTAGTAGACAGAGTCAACTTATTGAACTCTAGGTTTGGGTAGATTAAACTAGTTTCAAGAGTGCACGTCACCACTTCCGTTCATGGTTTATGTGAGAAATTTTTATGATTCGAATTAAAAACGAAATGTGTGCATAAAATTAAAATGAATGCTAAAACATAAACAAGATTGTTATTTCTTAAAATATATAAATATTATTGTTGAATTGAATAGTTGTTAAAGTTATCCGATATTTTAAATTGTTTTATAGAAATATATACTATAAAATATATACATGCATATGTAAGCATATTTATGTATATAGTATGTTCGGATAATGCAGCACACTGCGGGACTCTCACCAGTTTAGTAAGATTTTCATTAAATTTTTATGTTGCATTCCTTAGTTTTTGATGGGGCCCCAATGAAACCTCAATGCGCTGGATACGCGTAATATTACATACGAACTATAATATACAATATTTACAGAATAAAATTGTTGGGATGAATTCAGCTTTATTCTATTTAAAATCGAAATTTTCTTAAATTCTTTATTAAATCGAGAAATTGGAATGAGTGTCATTTTACCTTGAAATAACATTGGAGGGAACATAAACAGGTTTGTGTAATTTAAAATTAAATTAATTAGGGTTATAATTCGAATTAAATCAAGTAACTAGCGTCTTTGCTTTGGCATTCGAAGGTTTCGGGTTCGATTCCCGATAGTCACCAAAAATCACGGTTGGGATTTTTAATGTATAAGTATATTTGTGTGTCCGGGTATTGCACCGTGGGCCCATTTGTTCTAATTATCATTAGAATTTGAGTTGATTAATCGATGACAATGATGTTGTATTCTACTGTAATGAGATATAGGCTTGGCTAGGTAGAACATTGATGAGGTGACCGCCGAATATAATTGGTATATTTATAATTTTGATATCAACACTATCACTCCATCGATAACACATAAAATGTTAAATTAAAAATAAAATTGTTTCAATACAAAATAAACAAAGGCCTTGGTTTCAAAACCTAAATGTTATAAATGATATAAGCATTGTACCTTTGTCTCCTTTCTTCATTGCCAAAAATTATCAAAAACTATTGTAGTTATATTTAAAGTAGCACGTGGCTTTATATTCGTGACTTTTTTTGTAAATAGTCGACGAGTTAATCATATTCTTAGTTAAGTATGTATAATGTAATGAAATGAGAAAATGACCTATATAATTTACTATCAAAATGTTAAAAAAAATCTACCAAATTATATAACATTACTCACATAAATAAATTAGCTGCTATAAGAGTTTTAAATAAATGTCAATTTTTGTATCATAAAACAAACATAGTCTATACACTCCTCAAAAAAATTACGTAGCCTACGGATTCTAATAAAATAATAACCCATTCTACTGACCTCAGACAACCAGAAAAGTGAAAAATGCACTATCCGATGAATATCAAGAAGAAGCCAACATATAAGCAGAATTATCTAAAGTCAATTACTGAGAGAATTTTATTATTCCTTTAAATTAACTTTTCAACTATTCTTAATCCACTATACAATGTTACAATTTAAATTTATATGAGGAATGTATAATAGTCATATGCATTTGTTGTGAACACACATTCACTATAGAAAAAGTCTTATCAAGTATATAAGAGATGATTCTATCCAATTGTTTAATCTAGACTTAATGTCAGAGTATATAAAATATAAGTGATAATAAATGTAGGAAAGTTGAATACATATAAATGTTTAATTTTAAGAATTTAAAAGAATTAGTAATAATTAAAAACTAATAGTAATATATTTACCTTGTTATCAATAATATTAGTGCGTACACAAAACTCATTCCAAATATTCTAAAACCATAAATTTTTAATATAATTCGTAATAATGATGGTTCGCTATTACCATTTTTACCATGATTATATTTTTCCTTTTCATTTTCCCACAACTCTTCAAATTCCGTGCACAATTTCGTGGCATCGTGTGATTTAAGTGTTTCATAAATATTATCCTCACTTATAACGCTATTTAGTCCTAGTTTAAATATATCCTTCAACCACCTAAACAAATTAAAGAAATAATTAAATATTAGTAAACCTAAATCGAAATGTAATAATATTCTATTATTGGTTATACGTTAGGAGAATATTTTTAGTAACTGACCACCACAATTGACTTTTTAAATTTTATTAATAATGAAGTAGAGATGATTCGGCTTGTAAGCAGATCTTTGACACTATATAAGTATATACTTTATGTATGATAAGATATTAAAAATTAAACTTTGGTAGTATACAATTTGTCTCCCATGTTCGTTTAATTTTAGCTAAATTATTGTACTTTCTGCTTTATCAAACATTTAGCAAGTGTTTTAATATACATATGTACATCATATATAGACACACAAGTAAACTACTTCAACTAAAAATGTATGTTTAATTATAACACATTTGTCATAACATTGTACATAAATTAGTAGTAACAATATTAAATATGTACTTGCTTATTTACTTCTACACAATATTTACATATTTCAAGAATGTAGAAAAATGAAAATGAAAATGCATGTTTTTATATTATAGCATTCCTATAAATTATTTATGGTGTTTAAATAATCGTTCATCAAAAAGTGAATATATTCCATCAAATTTGTCCATCCTTAACAAAAATCTAATTAATGGCAACGGTTTTTGTGCTTTAATATATTTTTAAAAAAATTAAAAATAAAACATTAGTTTTAAACTGAGTTTAAATAAATTGAATTGAAATATAATAATTTTTTTAACATTATCCATTTTTATCGGTAACAATGTTCATTGTGTTTTATATTTGGCTAAAATAATAAAACTTAATGGAAATTCATTTTTTTTTCTAGAAAACTGCACTATGGTCGCTTTAAAATTTTTTTTTTAAATACAAGTCAGGTTGCTGGGCTCCCGTTCCTTCGCTCACTTATTAGAAAAATAACCTTCAGTATAGGTAGATACAAATTTGAAACTCGATTGGAGCGAGTAGACAGGGGCAGGTGGTTGCCTTTGATTGTTATCATATTAAACGCCGATCAGCGATTCAGTATAATGATCAGTAAAATTAATGCATATATTTAAACATATATTTATAAAGAGTGTGAAAGTATTATATTATAAATATATGAATTAAATATTTAGAGCAATTGATTTTAACCATGGGTACAATATAGTATAATAATATAATGCTTTTTGCTGTAGTCAAATATAGGGATAAGACATAGGAGCATACCTGTTCATTCATAATTAATATATTTCTCTTCTGCTTTAACTTTAACTACTATTAAATTTTTAAAATCACTTAATTATTAATGAATAACCATAATAGATATTATTACATAATATTAAATTAATTAATAAAATACTAACTTCGACTTACCAAAATGAAAATTTTGAAATTAATGATGCATTTTCATAAGGATTTCCATCTCTATTAATTCGTTTAGTTCCATAATCCATTATAGTATTCTGAGATTTGTATTGAAGTTACTATTTTTTTTTTTACTTAAATACCGAGTTTCTCTGATATTATGCACGTTCAATTTAAAAAAAAATTAAATTTTCATTATATGTAATTGTATTTCAATTATTTTTTGTGTGTTAAATATTTTTAAAATTTACAAAACTTTTTTTTTTTTCAAAATCACTCCACTAAATCAAAAAATACGCAGTATACATGCACCACCGACCAATTTCAACGTTAATGTTCACCAATGAAAATATTTCTTAAAACTGAAATGAAAAATAAAATTTAAAATAATTTTTTTTGTAAGTTTGTTTATACATTGCTTTTTATTTATATGTCAAAAAAGCTCACAATAATAATTCCTGATAAGAAATCGTTTGTTTTGTGTTGTATATGTCTAATTGTGAATTAATAGAACACTATATTATGTATAATGAATGTCTCAAATAAATGATTATAAACGACAACCAAAAATATAGTGGCCACTATGAAATAATATATCCATTTAGGTTATTGTAGTGTGGCCGATCGGTTAGAATTTATTTATACTTAATTATCACTATACTTTGTGAAATTTTCAATTTTGTTAAGACACTCGAGAACGTACGCACCGTTATCAAAAGATTTCAGTTTTTTGAGTGTTTGGCAGTTGGGCGAAAATGGCACGTTCCATGGTACATACTCGTATAGTACTTTCATTTTTTTTTATCCTACATATGTAGGTTTAATGTAAAAGAAAGTTAAACAATAACAAAGAAAATTATTTATTATATTTGTATGTATGTAGGTATAATAGTGACGATAAAAAAAATACACCGTAACAAAGAAGATAAAGTGTATGTACATTATAAGAAAAAAGAAAATTCATTTCCCGGTTTAACCATGTTCTAATTTTTTGACCTTGAACTATTATTTCATATTACGAAAAGTCTTAAGTTTACTTAAATTTAGACGCGTTCATTTATTATGAATATTTAAATTTTTTGTGATAATAGTTACTTATACAACAGCCATTAAAATTAAAACTGACGAATGATTAAAGAATAAATCAAAATAATGTCGAATTCTTTGGTGCCACCAAAAGTGATGTATGTACATTAAAATTTTAGCAAAAAATGTTGATGGCGTTTTGATGTACATCACTTTTCAAATCCTTTCGTGACAAGAAATGTCGATTTTGCCTTCGATTTTAATTAACACCAACACAAAATTATGCGTCAATTCGAAAATATAAACATAAACCAAGCAAAACGTGATTTGTAGCCATTCGTGTTTCTCTTGTTGTTCTTAAAATACGTGTTCATAAAATTACTGTTGAATTAAATCTTATCAAAAAATTCATATACAAGTATATGAACATTTTTAAAGTTTTTTTGGAAGTACATACCAATTTTTTCTGAAATTTTAGCTTATACCAACACATGTTCATATCCTGTTTCATTTAATATAAACAATCGACGGAAGACGTCATAATAATACATTTCCCCTCGTTCTATCAGTATTTTCCTATCTTTCTCTCCTTACTAACGCAAAGACCAAAAAAACATCAATTTCACCAAAATCTTCTATACTAACAAGTCTGACTGACTTTTTGACTGATATATACTACGCCGGAAGAGTCTTGAGCCTCAGAACAAGTAGAGATCATAAAAAAAAAGGTTGTATTGGTGAAAAAATACATTAATATACAGATGGTTGTTGTTTCTAATGTATCTTTGTGAAAAAACAAAATATAATACATGTTCGACGTATATGTACCCAACCAATACAATGAAAAAGAGGCAGTTTGTGTCTTTACATTTTGGAATAGTCAGAGTCAAGAGTTTGCAAACCGGTTAAAACCGGGTTTTAAAAACAGAAATTATTTTCTGGAATAACCATGGGTTACATCGTGGCGTTACAGATATTTTATGATATATTTGACGAATCGGATTGTGATATCCAATATGATAATGTACTCGAAAATGAAGATTATGAAGCTGAATACTCTGACATTTCATTCGATAGGTATGCATTAATTCAGTTCAATGTTACACAATTTTTCAAGCGTTTCCCTGTACGCAATACAATTTTACAGCAGTATGTTAAGCAAACGTTCAATGTTGAGATTGGACTACTTTTAGACTCTAAAACTCGTTGGAATAGTTTGATACTTATGATCCTGCTCAATGATTGCGTAAAAAAAGCGTTGGGTGATTAATTGTGAAATATTGCTTAAAGATATTTGTAATGCTTTATCGCCCGTACAAGTAGCAGTGAAAGCTTTGGGACGTAAAGACTCTACAATAATAACGGCGGAAACCATAATCACATTTATGTTGATTAAAATAGATCAGCTAAATACGGAAATTAGCAAAAGTCATACATAAAAAAAAGAGTGCTAGGACGTAAAAATATTAATTTAGTGTCTTTGGCGAAGTATTTGAAAAACCAAAATTATGCAAAAACCAAATAACTTGCTTAACCGGGAGTTTCTCTGCCATATTCGTCAAAAACAGAAGTGCCTAATTTCGCAAGTGATTATTAGAAAGAATGTTTCAAATAGAATAAGAACCAAAGAGTTTTGTGGATGGTGAGGATAGTGAAATTAACATAATAAATGTGCATGACGTGGAAATGTCGCTTAATGATGATAATAGATATGAACTAAATAATAGATAATAGATATGAACTAAACATGGCTATTGCAATAGTGTGTGCAAAAATTACATGAAATTGTTAATTGTTAATAATTGTTAATAACAACCGGGAAAAGACCAAGCAACTTAGAATTGCTTTTTAAAGCCTTACTTACAGTTAAACCAACCTCATCGGTTTCGGAAAGAACATTGTCTGTATCAGGAAATGTTTGCAATAAAAATAGAAGTCGTCTTGGAGATGACTCATTAAATACAATAGTATTTCTTAAATACAATTTTCTAAAAAAAATTTGTAATACGAAAATGAAGTTTTGTATCTGAAGTTGAAATTAAAATAAAATCATTAAAAAGATCATTAATTAATCGTGTTTTTTTATTAGATAATTATAATAATAATAAGTTTATAAAGGCCATTACTGGCCCCTTACTGAGTTAACTAGTTGGTTCGACGGTTTCGATCATGAGCATGGTCTTTATACTATCTAAGACAATCTGAAAAGGCCAAGTGGTTCTCTACATCGTGGAGCCATCGTCGCCTGCAACGACCTCTGCGCCTACCATATGGTGGCTTTCCTTTCATCGATCGTTGCACAATTCGTTCCGGATCAGCACGCAGAACGTGACCAAGTACTCGCTGCGATCTTATTTCATGTACAATCTCGGGCATCTTCACCAGATCTCTGATCTCGACATTGTACAGGGCTCGTTATGTACCATCTACTTCGCGTTTTGGGCTTTTTTATTAGAAAAGAAATATAATAAAGCAAGGCGATTTTATTATAAATTTAATTTTTTTAATAATCCGGGTTTTAACTGGTTTTTAGATTGGGGAAAACCGGGTTTTACTAGAAAGACGGTTTTTTGCAAACCCTAAGTCAAACTTGTTAATATAAAAGATTTTGAATTCACATCAATTTCTTACGGCTTCTGTCGTGTCAACAAAAATTTTATATTTTTTAAAACCCGAAAGAATTCCACATAACAAATCGAAACATAAAAATTCTGTTTCATTTTATTTTGGACGTTAAAATACAGATTTAATTTAATAATAATTTTTCTATTTGAATTCGCGCAGATATATAGATAACAACAAAAGATAAACATATAACATCTTGTCATACACAAAATTCCTAGTAAAATTTAATACACAATACGAAATTAAAATGAATGGGATCAGTTCATTCCACCTAGGAAAAAATAGAAAATCAGTTTGTAAAATTTAAAAGAAAAATCAAAAATAATTCAGTTTTTCAGAACCTTCATTTATTTCAAATGAATTGAGAGTTCAAAAACATCCTTTTCCAATTATCATAATTTTTGTTTGTTTTTTTTCTATTACAACGCAAGGGACTCCGTAAAGTAGGTTTTTAGCGTGATTACAGATTTCTCGAGAAATTTTATTTCTCGAGAAATCGAAAAATTTTCAAAACATTTTCCTGGGAAAACTTAAATCCATAAAAATTTTAAATTCATGCAATAATACGTCATGTTAAGCCGACTTTTAACTGGAAAATCGTTAGTTTGTGCAACCGCGGACATGAGTACATTCAACACAAATTTACACACAATATCTACACAAAGATGAGTTTTTCAAAGCTAAAGAAAAATTTTCTAAAAACTATAAAAATTTAACTTGATTTATCTTTTTTTAGAAGTAAGTAGTTTTAAGACATCTAATGACTTTTCGGAAAATCTTGTTCTATTTTTAGATACTTAATTATTTTCTGTATAGGCAAATTGCGCTAATTTTGTTTACTCGTCTAGAGCTGGAGGCCGTGTTTGCTTCTAGAAATGTTGTACTGAAGGTCTTATCGCTTCTTCTAATTTGTTTTCAAGCCCTGTATACAGGATAAAGTATCGGTCACCATCATCTTGATCTTCGTATCCAGTTAAATTGCCAATTTTTTCATAAACAGTTTAGCGATTTTAAGTATTTTGTTCATTGACGCAGATTTATGTAAAGAACTCGGCATTTGAAGATCAGTTTTTCTTTAACTTTATGTTTTTGCTATTAATCAATCATTTTAATAGAAAAAAAGTGATTAAACATCGCGATTTCGAAAGTTGTGACTTTAATTTGATTAATAATTCTTCACTTATACATACAAGAAAAATTTTGTATAATGTTTTAAAAAGGAACTGGGGTATCCCGTTAGAAGATCATAAATTTGCGTCTCAAAACTAAAAACACTTTGGTACTTTACAATTGCTCAGTTTAATAAAAAATGTGGGAACTTTATTTGAATGAACAAAACAATTGAAAGAAACTTTTCCAAATTGCTCAAATTTCATCAAGAAATAAACATGAGTTTCAAAATGAAGAAAGAAATATTCCTTTTTAATTCCTTGCCGGAATACCCGGACTCATATTCTCGCGAGAATACTCGGACTCAATCGATAGTTATGATGCACCAATTTTCAATTTCAGCCATCATTTTGTATGTTTATGTACTTAAACAAAATGATTTATCTCGTATTACCTGTCATAGCTAAAATAAAACATTTTTTAGTTTTCACTATAGCAAATTAGAATTTAAAGTTATGCTACCTACTTCGTGGAGTCGATTTAGATTTTACTTCCGAACAGTTTTCAACAAGAAAACTTGACATTTTGTTTTATGTTTTCATTTAGAGTGGTCATTTGTCTTTAGTTGAGCGCCCTTCCCGAATGTTAATATTACCAACACATGAAACAAAAATGTTTGCTACTGCTTTGGGGCAAATGTATATCTATATAGCTAAATGACATAAACCAAACTACAAAATTTTCTTACTTATAAGTTTATAACATGTTAAAGAAAGGGCCTTCTTAAATATAAGGGTGAGGATAAACAATAAAAGTAATATTAACATCGACAAATACTAGTCTTTAGTATCGTTTTAAAAATATCCCTGATATGTAAGTCCTTTTTAATAAATTTCCGTCAACATTTCCGCTATGTCTGCACGAATAATTACTTTTGAGCGAGCAAATACAAGGTCCTATACATCTGCAATATTCAACTTCAGTTTTGGAGTCTCAGACACACTCTTCTGACGTCAAACATTGCCTTATATATTATTCATAAATTTTGTGTCTTGTCTATAATAATAATACACTTACATCATTACCACGTTCTTCAATTAATATAAATATGTATTAGTGATTTTGGTTTTTGAAAAAAAAACTTAAGTGCGTAATTTAAATAACATTCAAATATCAAGCACTGTTGCTATAACCTGTCAAAAATATGGGATATTTAATAATTTCATTTCGTGTTACATAATAATGATTACATACTACATTCTAATTCAATAACAAAATATAAAACATAATAAATTTCAACGAATATGTAAACGCAACAATTGCCGAAGGTCAAGTGGAATATTTTGCAGAACAACAGAAATTTGCCTTAAAACAGAATTGTCTTCAATTTGTAGAAAAGTGCATATTTAAAATTTTACAAAAATTTCGTTTAAACGATAATTTGTTTAAAGCCGTAGAATTTTTAAACCCCGAAATAGCCCTTAACGTTTCAAACCGTCAATTTTCAAAAACGCTAACCGCACTACATGATTATGTTGAGCATTTCTGTGATAAATGTCGACTTGAGGATGAAGGGAGCGATTTGCCTTACGGGTTTTCAGAAACGGAAAAAGAAAAGTTGCAGAAGCTAACATTTGAAGAATTTTGGAATGAAATATCGTTAAAAAAGGCAAATTCTGTTTTTCCCAATTTAAGTGCAGCGGCCAAATTTATATTAACCCTACCACACTCCAATGCATATGCAGAGCGAATATTTTCGATGGTAACGGATATTAAAGTAAAAAAACGAAATCGTCTTGGTGAAGAACGGTGAAGAAATTAATGCAATAATTTTGTATTTAATATGTTAGCAATTTCTATATATATTATGGCTTACAAACTACATATATGCAAATGCATTTGAAAAGCGTAATTTGTAAATTGTAAATATATAATTATTTTTATATCTTAACTAAACTATCTTATCACATCATACATATATAATTCTATTCATATTTATATAAATATTTAAGTTATTCAGTCATATTTCAAATAAAATAACTCCTAGTAGAGGAGTTGCGTGTTAAATAAATATTGATTCGACTAAAAACTTCAATCATTTTGTAAGTCAGAATGTAATAACACTTTTCACTTTGAATTTAAATTATTTAGCTTTTCTATCGTTCATTGGCACCTACTATAAAAATATGTCTTTTTCATTGAATAAAATAGATATCCTTCGACTAAAGTATTTATATCCCTTAGCATAAAATATTTATTTTGTACTAGTAAACATACTTCCTAAGGTTATAATATATGTATTAATTTAACTGGCAACGTATGCCCAATAGTAAATGAACAATAAATTTCAATACTAAACATTGTAACCCATTTTTCATATTAATTCTCAAAATTCTGATAATATCTTAATAGTAATTTGATTTTACCTGTTAAATAATAATTATGACATAATTATAATGAAATTGTAATAAACGACCATATAGCAATTAAAATATTTTTCATTAAAAAACGGAATTACTTATGTACATTAATTCGCGCGATGATTATTTTAGTTACTCTTTTAACATTTTATATATTTTTGTCACAAAAAATAAAATTCATTGAATAAATATTGAGATTATAAATAAACGATAAAGACATGAGCGTAATTAAAATTCAAACCATCAGTGCAATTTTCAATTAGTTCAACTACATAACTTGAACTGAAAATTTAACTATTCATAATAGTACACACAATGCCAGTAAAATTATTAATATAAACAATATTTGCACTATTAGTTCTGTGTTTATAAATATAATCAAATATTTATTTATTAAATAAATATTTGGTAGATTAATTTCCATAATAAATCATTTCCAACATAAAATTAAAAACTGGAAAAACTTTCTTTTAAAATGTATCTATCTGCCAATAACCTAGGTTTAATGTTTTATAATTTTAGTTGCACTAAAATAATTTAAATTTAATAAACATTGATCGCAACAAAATTCAATTTTAACTAAATTGAATGTAAATAAATACGGCATTTCTGGGTATATAGATGAAGATACTCAAATAACAATATATGTATATAGAAACAGCAACAAAATATGTTATCTAGCCTATTGTTACAGGTTGGTTGAGGCTGAGGGCTGACGCGATCTTCTTGGCCGGCTAAGCTCAAGGTACGTCGTGGGGTTTTGTCAGGCAATATACAACCTTGCTAAATCGCTGATTATTCTTAACTGCATGTAAAAGGAATGACAAACTCTATGGTTATAAACTTATCCCTGTCGCAGCATTCTTAACTCACCACATATTTTTTGGTACTTAACTAAATTATTAACAAACTATTTTTTTTAATTTATAAAATGTTTTATTATATATAAAATGGTCAGACAAAATGAAGGAATATAAACAATTTGCCCAATAACTGAGCTTCAAATTTCTTAATGAGATAAATTAATATCTTAATTAATTTAAGATAAGATATTATGACGGCAATAATTATTTAATATTATTACTATTATTAAGTAGAAACTTTACTATTTAACTAAAATTTCTATTCATTCCATTTCTAAATTTGTGATATTTAAATAGTATTTATGAATGACTTAAACCGCAGCCGCACGACTCGCGAATATAGACTAATGTTCATCATTTGAACAAATAGTTAGATTGTAAATATAAATAAGATCTAAATTACAAATTGTGTGTACATACAAATTTCATACCTATATTCTTCAATTTCATGACTAGTAGTGACATCTAGTAACTAAAATAATAGAAAAAATAATTGGCCAACGTTGGCGATCATTCGCTATTCACAACAATACGAGTATTCGATGAATCGTGTGGACTTCATTCGTCTACATTCGCGAATCGTGTGGCTGCGGCTTTAGAATCACTGACCGACGAGTACGAATGATAGCTCCTTACATTTGAGAGAACAATCATGCGTGAGATTTACAGCTCGAAACGCGAAGTAGATGGTTTACGCTCTGTACATAACGAGATCAGAGATCTGATGAAGACCCTCGTACATGAAGTAAGATCGCACCGTGTACCTTGCTCGGTCACATTCTGCGTGCGGAACCGGAACAGATAGTGCAGCGATCTCTGAAACGAAAGCCACCATATGGTAGGGGCAGAACGTTGTACAGAACGACTTGGTTTCTTTCAGATTGTCTAAGACAGTATGAAGACCATGCTCAAGATCGAAACCGGTGAAACCTGATTGTTGACTCAGTAAAGGGCCAGGCCTTCATAAACTGATATAATGTATATTAAATTAAATATTAATATATTTAATTAGTATAGGCACTGTTATAAATTTATTAAATCACTTATTGTCGATCGACTTATAGATTCTATAACTAAACTTTTTTTCAAGTTGTTTACAATAGGATTTTTAAACACCCGACTAATTAAAACTCAAAAACGTACTAAGAATTTTAAGCGTTCGTTAGAGCATTATAACAAATTTTTCCTGAGCTATACTCACGCATAATCGATTATCACTGTTGTCTCTTAATTGTCATTGGCAATATCGATTTGAAGGGAAGCAGAGAATCAAGATAATAAATTTTAAAACGTATAATGATCATTAGTTGTGATGAATCTGCAAAATATAAATGGTATAAGACATCTATTTTGCCAATACTAAAAGGTTGCTTCCGTTTATACGAGGTATTTACTACAGGTAGTTTGTACAAATTAGATAATATTTTAAACCTAGAATTTTATTATACATGGACCACGAAGTTTGCAAAATATTCTTATTTATAATTCTCACAAAATATATGTATATTTTATATAAAATAAAATAAAAATGTTTCTCACTTATAGTTGGGTGGTACAAGAACAAGAGGATTAGTATAAATATTTAATGAAAGTCGCTAGGTATGTTTTATGTATTCCGGCTAGCAGTGCTAGAAAGAAACTTGAGCGTAGCTAGACAAGTACTGCAAAAATGCCGTACAAATTTAAAACCAGAAAGCGTCAATGCTATAATATTTTTACATAGCAACACCTTACATAAAAACCTAATTGAATTTGAAAAGTAAAGATACACAATGTAGTATTAAGATTAAAATCGTAATTGTGGTTTCTTTAGGATATTTACAATAAGTTTAGAGTGAATTTCATTTTTTTTCGGGTCGGGTCGGGTTCGAACCTTAATAAATTATGAAGAGTCGGGTTCGGGTCGGCTGGGCCATTTCAGTTTCAGGCCGAGTCCGGTCGAGTAAACAATTTACTGGCCCGTGCAGGCCTTTGCTAGCCAACAAGAGGATTGCTCGCCAGCTGAATATAAATTATTTTAACAGCTGAACTAGTACGTCTATAAGTAATGTACTATAATCTGTGTTAAAAGTAGATATTTTTTATATTAGTATTTGGTAGCTGAAATTGTCTGGTGTGGACATGTGACTTTTTTTGGTTGTAATTTTATTTTTATTTTTAATTTTTGATTGTGAAAAGAATCCTATAACTAATTTAAATGAATTTTACCTTTAAATCATTTTATTGAGCAAAATAATATCTTCAAAAACTATACCAACGTCATTTTTTAAATCTTTTGCATAAATTTTAGGTATACGAGTATTATGAAGTAATTAAAACTTCCACAGATCCACAGATATATTATATTGAATATGGGGCTCACAAGGGAGAACTTATTTACATTTTTATTTGTATCATTAACATCTTCGCAATTGATTATTTATTTTGATAACATAGAAATTCATTCATCTTCACGAGAAAAATAAAACGGAAATAAAATCTTAATAATTGTATATTAATCATCAATTATTTTTTGTTCTAATCGCGTTGTACATTTTTTATATTTTTAATTTTCACATAAAATATTTATATTTCTTTAATAAGATTATTTTTAAATTTATATAATTCAAAATAAAATGTAATTGAATTTTAGATTTAATAATTAATTTAATAATTTTTCAATCTATAATAATTATTCCGATTATATCAAAACCGACAATTTGAAATATATACTTCAAAACCACTATATACTTCACTTGGGGTTTGGGTACAGTCATCAAATAAACGAAAGTTTCTTCAACGCGTATTTTACATTAAATAAAATATTTCATAATAAAAATCATTTTAGCCCACCACTGGTGTATACATAATACATATCACAAACCTTGATTGTAAAATTTATCATTTATGCTACCAAACAGTATATTGTAGATAATTTCCATTCATTATATTAAACATTCTTTGTATAAGAAAGCTGTGCTTTAAATTAAATATAGAAATCATTAGTATATAGTTGTATGAATAATAAACAAATATGTTCACATTTTATGATTCGTAAATTTAAAATTACATAAAACTAAATACTGGTGAGTTGTAGTTTAGGCATCTTAGATTAGCATGAAACTAAAACATGAACTGTCCAGTATTTCCACTTTGTCGATCCGCCTGTAATGATATATTAATTTGAAAAGTATTTACTTGACCGAAACAAGAATTAGCAAAAGAAAGTCCTCGTATTCGCAATTAGAAGCACCACTAGTTTCAAATAAGATCACCGATTTGTTTGCATTATTTATATTATATCTTTTTTAATGTCCTTACATTGTTTAACTTGTGATCCGGATTTAGAAGTTAAGCCCCGGATACGCTATCTTCAGACTGTGTCCGAAACCTGTGATAAAAAATCGTGAATTAATTTTTTAACATTTGTTTGATAAGTATTCCCCTATATTCACGATTTTTTATTATGCTGTCCTAAATGTGCCCCCACGTGTTATATGTCAATTTTAGTTTTCATAACCTCAAATTTTTTGTGACAACTAATAAATTGCACAGATAATTTAAGAAAATTAATATTAAAATAATGGATCCGATAATCCTTTTATTATTATTATATGTACTAATAATTTTAGAATATATTATTATGTATGTATAAATCACAGGTTGCACATGCATACACAAATTGTTCGATAGCTGTCAAAAATTATCATAGTCATAGACTCGAATATTTTGGGTGTGTTCGGTATTTTCAAGTAAATATCAAAAAATTAATTCACGATTTTTTATCACAGGTCCCAGTCTCAGTTAAAATATTCATTATACATATATTTCAAAACAAATCTAAAGAACTATTCATACGTTAAATTGTAAAGCATATTGAGAATAACAAGTAAAATGTAAACTATAAGGAGATCTAACTAGAGGTAACTAGATATTTTTAAATTATTCTACTATGTACATAGAACAATCCAAAAATATCTAGTAACTTGTGCTGGGATGTTCTACCATCACATTTTCAATATTCGATACACATTTGTGTCTTGTGACGAACAAAATTGTGGTCCATTGCATTTTTTCAATTACGCTTTTTCAAATGAGACACAAATGTATATCTATTATTGAAAATGTGATGGTAGAACATCCCTGCACTGAATCTGTAATTGTCATTTTTCTAGAATAACAACATTACCTCACTTTGCGTAATGAATAGTGCCATTTTATAACCATAATATACATAACTTTCCGATATTGATCATTAGAATGGTATGTTTTTATTTGAAACTAACACTGCAAACTTAACTTTATATCAATAATAATTCAATAATTTTTAACAAAATGTTTTTATATGGAAATCAACATAAAAATGATTTGTTTATCTTCCTAAGGTGTACTATAGTACTGCCCGAGCGAGCAAGGAGTGAACATAATTCGATTATGTTAAAACCGTCATTACAAAATTTTTATAGTTTATAGTAGTTGTAAAAAACAATTTTATTAGCAATGTGCAATGCGTTAAAAAACACAAATACATATCTGAAATTGTTTTGTTCTACGAATACCGTAAATATAGAAAGTAGGCTTTTGCACTAAAATTTTATATCGCAAAATGAGTATTTTAATTTGCAGTAGTCTGTAGTACGAAGAGAAGAAGAACAAAATGTATCCCTGGTATTTTGACAGTTCGTTTTCGTGAAGTGTTGCCTAATTTTTGATTTGTTTCGTTGGTACGATACTGAAGTATAGTCCTATTCAGATCTTAAAAATATTTTTTTTTTAATTATTCTACGCAACTTTCAGTGATGTAGAAAAAAAAATTATAAAAATTTTGATGGGTCGCATTTATCGTAGGTAGTAAACCTAAATAAAATAAATAACCAATAAAAAGAATTATATTTCAGTTTTAATACACAAAACATTCAAAATGATTATGTATTTATGTTATTACAATCATATTTCAAGTAAAAATTAATAGGTCAAAAAAAAATTGCACGCCTTTTGGAAACAATGTCAACATTTAATTTTGGTACGGACTAAGGAAAATAAATGACCAAATGACATTCATATCTAACAAAACCACAACAACATAAAAAGCAAAATTAGTTTTCAATTTAATTCTTAATTTATCGAATTAAATATTAATTTCAAAAGTGTCAATGACTATAAGTTAAATTATATATATAAAATATTAAATTATATAAAAACAAACTATTAAAAACGTTCCTTTTCCATTTAAATACAAATACAACATAAAAATGTAAACAATAAACACAAATTATTGTACTTAATACATCACTGTGCATCCGCCATATTCTTTCTGCGCGATAACTGTTTGAATTCCAGCGAGATTTGAATACTACTATACAATTGTTTATGAAAATAATGTATCTCTGTTATGTTGGCCCGAAGCAGTACAGATGTACAGCAGTACATTTTCAGTCTTTTTTAAAATATAACAGCACTTTCGTATTCGTTCAGTCGTACATTCATATATAATTGTATATGTCTATTACCAGAGCCACCTATATATACAGAGCCCTAAGGTTAAAAATTGAGCTTTTTCTAGAGGAACTAAAATTGACGAAAAAAACGTTTTTTCCATACAAAACATATGAAAAATTATATTTTTTGTGGTGCGATATTTTTCAATGAAAATGTCGATGGATTAAGTATTTTAACATTGAAATAGAATCTACAATTATCATTTTATAATTGATTAAAAACCTGATCAAAGAAATTGTTTAATTTTTGTTATATTTATTAATAAAATTTATAGAAAAAAAAGCATTTCTCCATTAAATGGATATAAATACACACAAATACCAACGCAATAAAATTAAACTGCAAGACGAAAAGAGAAAACAGTAAAAGCGTGGTTGTGTTTCCTTTTGAATTATATTTTTGTGAACAAAATAAAATACTTAAAGGGTATTTCAATAAAACCTGCATGATTTTGTTTGAATAAATCTCAAACTAATTTCGCTTCAATTTTAACGTAAATTTTTGATTTTAGAATATAAATGGAACACCATGACTATCACAGTTCTTCAGGCACGGTTCTATTTTATTTTGGTAATGTTTAGTTACGCATTTGTGCATAATTATGGTTCTAAACAAATTATGCAGCTGTTATTGGAACTCCCTGTTGTAAGTTGTCAACATCACATTTTTTTTTCTATCGATCGATGTTTATTTTCTCTTTTTAAATTTTACGCTATTTCGTGAATCCAATTTTGATTTTTTTCTATTGTGATCGCAGCATATTAGAATAATTTGGTACTCTATCCCTTTTCCCGATACATTTTCAAATGTATAAAAGGAAATAGAACGATGGTTTATTCGACATGCTGCGATCGCAATAGAAAAAGCGAAATTAAACAAAGGTAAAGTGTGAGATTTAATTCTTAAAAAAGAGACAAAATCATCGATCGAAAGGATGACAATATATGTTTTATTTATTTATTTTACCCACACATTCAAATAAATTCATGTTTACGTAAATATGATAAATTCATATTTAAATTTATTTAATGTTTCTTAAATTAATAAAAGATTTAAGGTTCTGACTTTCAGATATGTCCTGCTTCAATATAGAATAAATTCCATAAAATATTTATCGAAATGAAAAATTTAACTTTACATTGATGAAAAGTAATTGGAAAATGCTCATTTTTACATTGATTCTTATGGGATAATGCAAAAAGTAGTTCCGCTAGAAAAAGCTCGACAAAAAACATGGCTGATCCTTACGGCTCTGTATATATAGGTGGCTCTGCTATTACTTGTAATCAGTGTTACTACATGTTTCAAAATAAAAACTTAACATAAATAGAAAAAAAACTTGTTTTCTAGGAAAAAAAACTTGATTAGAAATTCAAAATAGTATTTAACATAGTATGCCAAAACTCAACTATCACAGTTTTTTCATTTAATTTTAAAGCATTTAATTTTTCATTAAATTTGAAAATCTAAACGACGTATTTCACGCCAGTCGTCGTCAATCTGTTGGAAATGTTCTAGTTGAATTACATGAGAAAATAAGGAACATAAATTTGATATTGTAATGCATTTTTTTGTAATTACACATATCGGAGATATGGTTTCAGCTGCTAATAAAAAGGGGTCTTCAAAATCAAATTTTTTAAGAAGGTGGTTACATAATTCAATATAAAATCTTAAGCAGATGGATCTAAACTCTATCTGTTCTTGATTATTCAAAACAGTTGTTGTGGTTAATGTCAACATTATTTCTGCACCTAAGTATACATCATCTAAATTTTTTATCATATGTGGTGTATTTATGTCCAATTGCCAATACCAGAACAGAAATTTCCTCTTCCTTGACAAAATATTCAAAAAATTTTAAATAAAGGCGTTTTACTTCAGAGACCAACATGTGGACCCGTGGAGATTCGCTTTGGAATATACGGTTTTATCGATTGACATCACCTAAGATCATAACGGAAGTTACAAAATTATAATAGTAACCAAAGTAACCAAAAATTATAATTCTTCTTTGGTAATTAGCAAAACATCGCCCATTAAACCAAAAATTGTGAACTTTTTTTCTATAAAGCGATTTATCGCACCATTAAATTAAATTGAAAAAAATTTTAAATAAAAAACTTCATAAAAACTTGAAAACAACACTTTTCTATAGAAAAACTTGATTTAGCTATGAAAAACTTAAAATCCTTTTTATGGTCAAAAAAACTTGAAAAAAAAAGATAAAACTTGACATATGGCAACGCTGCTTGTAATTGTACTTTTTTCACTCTTGTGCAGTTCTTGACATCGACGTATCACTTTGGAGAGCCGTGTCCCAGTTAACACCAATACTGAGTTAATATCTGACTATCGTAAGAACATTATCTTTCCATTGAATATTACTCAATGTTTTTTATTCGATCAAGCCTCATTATACTTTGTCCTTAATATTTTTATTTGCAAAATATGTTGGGCATGATCGATTTCAGACAACTGCCCTATTCTACCGTAAGGTTTGGTTATTTAATGTGCTTCTATTAACTGTAATAAATCATTTCATTCTGTGAGCTAATAGAAAACATAGTTTCGCAAGGGAGATATTGATAAAATATTCATTAATTTGCTCTAAAAAAAAACTATTCCTAAACGATCTTGAAATTCTGCTAAGCAAAGTTGTTGTGAAGTGGTACAATATTGGTAAATTTGCAAACGGGAAATCTTTACTAATTCATCTCATCGGTATCCAACACCAACACAAAAACCACTTTTTTTGATGTAATGAGGATAATGAGGTTTATTCGTCGATTATTCTATACGTCGAATGCTAACTTTCTGTTCAAGCTAGTAATTTAGGGTCTAAAAAATCATGCACCATCGATATTACTATCATTAATATAAGTCCGAAGGAGATTTCAACAAAGATCGTTTAACTATATAAGCAATGGTGAAAGTTAAAATAATAATACATAGAAATATTCAATTCACGCACTAAAAATCATTTTATTTAATTTTTTTAATTTTAACACTTTAGTTCTGCAGATGGGAAAACTTGTGTTTTATTTATTATTATTTTTAATTTATTATTAAAATTTAATCATTTGCGCAAATGTAAATAAAGCAGTATACTTCAATTTATTTCAAGAAATACTTATGTTTTGACTATTGAAAAAGATATTCAACATGTTAAATAATTAATCATTTTCATAATAAAACAATAACAGAGCAACTTGAAGATTGTCTATTACAAATTTAATTGTTATTAAATTCTTTTTAGGACAAAATAACAATACACTATATACTACCTAAATAAGTGTCCTACATATTATATTATATATTTCAAAATGAAAGACAACATAATTCTTTTGAATCTAAATTTTCAAACATTAACAAAGATTAACTTTACGATATATCACACAAACACTTCTATATTTAAAATAGAACAGAACCAATTCTGAGTCACACGAAAATAAAATGTTTTAATTGCATTCTGTTGTATAAAATACTGCAAATATGAAATATTGTTTTTAAAGAAAATGTTTATTGATAAAGATTACCTTTTTATACAGATGTACGAGCAAATTCAGTCAAGGATGTTCAATGAACTTAAAATTCTCAAATTAATGAGTTTCATCCATTTCAAGTTTAATATACAAATTTTGATTATCGATAGCACATTTTCTGAAAAAATGACCAAATTTGCTTACACAAAGGATAGTAAGTGGTTTTACGTATTAATAGTTGTCCCAAAAGTACATACTATTGCAAAAGAAATATTTTAACGATGACTATATGCAAAAGTAGTTTTAATTCAATAAATTACAGTATGTTTGTACTTTATTATTAAATTAATATTAATTGGAATCCGTAGTTTGATTATTAATGTCCATTTAAAACTTACACGTTACAATCGGAAATAATTAAACAATAAATTATAGTTTTATTTTTATACATCCGTTGTATGTATATTTTTATCAAAATCAATTTAATTTCCATAAATCAATTGTTTTTAATTAAATTTAAATGTAAAATTAAATAATGTATTACTTACACTAATAATGCACGTAGAATACGGTCCTAAATCTTAAACTTTAAATAAATGTACACTACTTAACACCAACGTAGTATGTAATAAATGTATAAACATAAGTAAATTAATCTCTCAGGCTAGAATTTACTAAATTACTTGACTAAATTTTTTAAATCGTTACTTTTATTTTCTGTTTTTATTGCATATAACACTATAATCACGAATTTTCTTTTGGTATTTAAAACAAAACAGAAACAACAACAATTCAAATTTAATGCACCATAATTATACATATACTATTAACCTTCACATAATGAATTTTTATTTAAACATTTAAAAAAAATAAAATAAATAAATAAACACAAAAATTATGCATACTAAATAATTAAATATACATTTTTTCTAAGTATAATTTATAGTTTTGAATAAAACTATTAACATTATTATTTTTTTTTTTTTAATTATTATAAATTTTTAATATCAGTTTTTAATCTTTACAAAAATTGTATTAATTATTCTTAACGTGTCAAATATTAGATATCAACTAAATTTTGCTTTAAGTTTTTCTATATTTGTTTAACTTAACGAACAAAGTTTTGTTTACACAATGAAAATTGTTATTTATGCAAGTGAACAATTTTTTTTTTTTTTGAATGTTTTCATTTTTAGTGAACACGTTTATAAATCGTTGAAAATATGTTCGTTTGTCATGTGAAATGGTTTATATATTGTTAACATTAAACCTTTAATGATAATTACTTTAGTTGACTTAACATTAAAAATTAAAAAACGGCTTCGAATACTAGTAGTTTGTTCAATATTATCTAATACTAGTGCTTCCCACTTCACACGTCATGTCGCTGTAATCATTAAAATGATTGTTCATTTGCTTGTTTTCTTTATATTTAAAATTTTATTGTATGTAAATGTAGCTATTTAATATATTTTATTCACATATAAGGTATTTTATTTTATGTTTGACTTACTAAATAGTTCATTGATTTATGTATTTCTTTACTAAATTTACCAAAATAATTGAAATTCTCGTTTTATCACGGTAATTCATTTTATATTGAAATATTATTCTTGCACGGTCATCCCATCCTAAATGTATACAACCAATGATACCGTGTGTACACTTACCTAAATTTAAATGTACACGTCAATATAATTGCAATTGGCTACTTTGTGCCAAACAAAACATATTTGTATTGTTTTTTTGGCTAACCCGTGTGCAAGATGTATTTCGAAGTTAAATCATTTAAAAATTTTAAATTATTTGAACATTTAAAAATATATATGACGTTTTTAACCTAATCCGAATTAAATAAATTTAAAAATTTTGGATAACATTCCGTTCAAAGACTTTCAAATGATTTTGTTCAAATTAATTTAGTTCAAATTAATTTTATTGTCGAGGCAAAAATAAATTTTAGTGTTCAGTGTGTTATTTGCAGCAATAATTAGAATTATGAAGATGATTACTAATATTGTGCTACTAAAATACATAGTTACTTTTCTAATGAATACATACTTGTTACTTTCTACAAGTGCTATAAATTGCTGTAAAAAAAGTTAAGGCCAATTAGATCACGAAAAATGATATTCTGCAAAATTTATAGAACTGCACGATTCAGTTTAACACTGCACGCAATATAAAAATACCCATTAGTTAACCCTTAAATGCATGACCGTTATTGGTTGCGATCGCTCCTCTGGATTCGAAGAAGGCGTCATACCCACTTATGTGAATATTAAACTGACCTTCCGGTAGTCCTGCAATGTCAATGTGCTAATGTCAATGAATCAATTTCATAGATCAACAAGAGGAAGTATATGGAAGATAATATATTTGTGTTGTTGGTTGTAGATTCTAGATCATCAAAGTATCTTGTTCAACGTGTATTACTGTATCATTTTCAAAGGAGTGCTTAGTGTCCGCTTAAAATGACGGCCATTTATCGTTATCAGACAATCAAAAATAAATAAAAAAAACTGTTTCATACGCATTAGGCATATTAGTGTTATCTACCTGATTTTTTTTGTTAGCGTCTCTGATTTTGTAACATGATTGATTTTAATCATGTGTTAAACAATAGATCAAATATGCATTTACTAATAAAGGCTGTCCCAAAATTAACGCAAAATTTGAATCAAATAGAAAACACAATTTTTAGCACCAGTAACAGTTACTGCTTGACCAGTAACAGTTAGGTTAGGTTAGGTAAGGGTGGCCGTCGTAAAGGACTAGCATAGACACAAAAATGATCCGTAGTTGTACCACATTCGAGTTTCCTCCTCTTCACTCGCTAAACCATCCTGAGCTTACCAAAAAGCGTTTAAAGTCTCGGATCTCGATCTTACTAAGATCCGAGAGGTCGTTCAAAGGGGAAGTTCCCATAAATTTTGTTCTGCTGTACGCTAGACTAGGACAGGTGCAGAACAGATGCAGCACATTTTCCTCCTCCTCCTCATCACCACAGCTGCGGCAGAAATCGTGGGCTGGAGTCTGCTCGCATGTATCCCAATGAAACAATGTCCCGTTATAGCTCCCACGACCATACGAATATGGTGCCGTCGAAGCGATATCAGTTGGCCTGATGTAGACCGGTCAAGTCCATCTGCCTGGTTATTACACGCGTTAGACCATCTGACGTTCGTTTCTTTTATGGCTTCTTCCTGAAGCAGCAGTTTACATGAAGCAAGCGGTATCTTTATATCCCGCCTGCTTTGGGTTGTTAGGGGTGCTGTACCCTTGCGGGCCAACTCATCTGCTATTACATTCTTTGCGATATTGAAATGCCCTGGTACCCACATCACGCGGATGTTGAACTGAATAACCATCTCATTTAAAGATGCCAGACAGTTCTGGGCTACCTTCGACGTCAGGGAGCATGATTGTAGCGTTTTAATAGCAGCCAGGCTATCCGTAAAAATGCGTATATCCCTCGGAGATATTACATTATACTTCAACCAATCCATGACTCCCATTATCGCGATCAGTTCAACTTGAAAAACGCTGCAAAAGTCGGGAAGACGAAAAGAGAGGTTAACCCCTAGTGCCTCACAGAATATCCCGCAGCCACCCCTCTATCCCTTGTTGAGTTTGGAATTTCATCTCAGCAGATGGTAAAGGAATAGCGTAGTCGGTAGCTGGAATACCCCTGTTGCATAGGATTGATGAGTGCCCTGAATTGTTACAGGTTCACACAGATATGGATTTGAGCCGAATGGCTGTGCAAGATGCAAGCTGCTCGGCCGCAATATCCAAGGGAGTTAGATGAAAGAGAATCTCCAGAGCTTGAGTAGGTGTGCTCCTGAGAGCCCTACTTATACACAAGCAGGCCGTTCTTTGAACTTTCATCAATAGTTTAAGGTTTACCATAATTTTTAACGCTGGCCACCAGACGACAACCCCATGCAGCAGTATAGGTTTGACCACTGAGACGTAGAGCCAGTGTACTATGCGGGGCTCCATACCCCATCTCTTTCCAATGGAATTTTTGCAGTCCAAAAGCAGTCCAAGGTATTTTGCTCTATCCGTAAAGATCTAGCGAGTACCATTTAATGTTGGTTGGTTACACTGAGGAAGTTTGTGCTTCTTGGTAAAGAGGACCAGCTCCGTTTTCCGTGGGTTTGCGTTCAGTACGCAGCCACGTGCCCACTCAGAGAGGTAGCCAAGCGCGCACTGCATGCGCTCACTCAGCGTACTAGGATATTTACCGAAGACCGCAATAGCAACGTCATCCGCGTAAGCAACCAACTTGAAGCCTTGCCCTTCCAGGTTTAGTAACAGGTCATTTATGACCAAGTTCCAAAGAAGGAGGGATAGAACCCCACCTTGAGGTGTCCCTCTGCTCACGTATCTGCCGACAGACGTCCCACCCAGATACGCTGTCACGATCCTGCCTCTAAGCATTTGGTCTATCCAGCCTCTGATTGACCCCTCAACCCCCAGACACGCGAGAGCCCGAGTGATTGCCCCCGGTCTGACGTTGCTAAAGGCCCCCTCTATATCCAAGAAGGTTACCATTGAATATTCCTTATATTCAAGTGATTTCGCAATCGGGCCTATAAGGGAATGGAGAGCTGTTTCCACCGACAGCTCGTCCGGCTTGATTGAGCCTCTAATGTGAGCCACTATTATTCTTTCCAGTGTTTTCAACAGAAAATAAGATAAGCTTATAGGCCTAAAGTCTTTACGATAGCAGTGAGCGCTTTTTCCCGCCTTAGGTATAAATATTACTTTTACTTCAGTCCATTTGCTAGGAATGTGACAGAGTTCTAGGCTGCCTTTGAAGATAACTTCCAGCCAGGGTATTGCCCATAGGATATTCCGCCTATTTACTATATGACTTACGGAGTCTACACCCCTATTTATCATGAGTCTCTCCGGAGCTAGCACCGAGCACTCCGGGAAATGCGTTTCTAGTAATAGCTCCAGGGATTTCTCACTACACGTACGTAGTCCATGAACCATCCGGTCGTTGTAGATAACTTGGGATGGAAGGACTAGAACATAGCACTTTGCGTAGCCTAGGAGTCTCCGAGGTCTCCTGTATGTTGCCACAGTAGTGCCTCCAGGCCCTTGTTTTTGCTGCTCTTAGCTCGTACTTGTAGGTTTTAAGGACTTCCTTATAACAGTCCTAATCTGCAGCAGCATTTGTGTGCCTCGCTTTCTTGAACAATCTCCTGCATTTTATACGAGTATCTTGGAGTACTCTCGACCACCAGGGTGGCCGAGACTTACCCAACTACTGATAGGACATGCACCTAACATGGCTTTGTTAAAAGAATAAGATAGCTTGATTACTAGAACATCAAGCTCCTGTGTAGATGCAGGTGGGTTTGAAACCGGTACCTGTAATGAATTACCCAGAATGGTTCTAAATCAATCCCAATCAGTTTTCTTCCTATTTCTGAAGGATGGTTTTTTAGTGGGTTTTGTATCCACATGATGACTACGTCTATTCGTCCGTCTTTGAGCTTCTGTTATTGCACTACCCAACTTACCTGGTGGTATATTTTCCTCCTCATATGGTCGGTATTTGCTAGCCACCACTACATCAGCGTTTCTGTAATTTAGTACTATAAAAATGTTCAGATTATTTCTAGCGAGAACGTATCTTACCTTCATTTTTCGCATTTCGTATTTTATATTTGGAAGTTCTGAGGCCCATCACCCGGTCTCCACTGACCCGAGGCTCCTGGACCAGAACCACATCAATGGACTCAGATTCCATTTTGAACAGAAGGGCCGCCCAGGCGGCTTTACTGTGATGGAGGTTGATTTGAAGGATCTTAAGCATTAGATAGTACTTACCTCCACCACTGTTGAGTCAGACTCCTCCTCTGACGGCGATTCGTCCATTTGGAGCGCACAGTGTAGCTCCATTGAGCTCGACATCTCCGAGTCCAGCGATAGTGTCTCCTGAGCGGAGTACCAGCATTCGTGCCTTTGCCCTTTAGTGTCGAGGGGCCAGCCTCATTTATGGTTATGCCCCTTTTTGCGCTTTGGAGACCGAGTTTAAAGGCCGATGTCTCCACAGCACTAGCTACCGGTTTTTTAAGAATACCATGCAGCCTTATCCGGATACACCGTTAGAGACTGGGCCCCCAGCCTGGTCGGTTATCAGCACGGTACGGTTAACACTTTAACCCGGCCCAGTTGTTTAGCGCCGTGTTTTCGCCTAGTACACCACTTAAAACATGTTGTACCAGTTGCCCAGTGGTCACCACGGGGAGGTAACACGCACACTTGTGGAAGCTGCAAGATACGGAGCTGACAACAAGTACCAACTTGATTCCCCCAAGACAGCTTCGCACCAGACCACCACCAGTAACAGTTACTGCTTGACCATCCTCACTTTCAAAAAAGTATGGTCCAATGATGCCTCCAGCCCAAAACCGCACACTGTTTGGTTTGGCTTGTTCACATTTTAACTAACCCTAACCACTGAGCTGTCAAATTTTTTTTTTTTTTGGGGTTGTCCACACTTTATTGCACAAATGGCGGCAAATTAAAATCTTCCGTTATTTTTGGGACACCCTTTATATACACATATATACCAATTTTGCTTTCAATACAACTTATTAAATTTATTTACTAGTCGTCCTTTATAACGGACGATATTCGTGAAACGTTAAACTGAAAAGGAATATGTACAAAAACAACAATGCTATAATTTTCTGAATGCTTAATTGTAGAATTTATTATTAGCAGCTGAAGGATTGTTTATGTATAAATAGCAATTTCACAGTACATATTTTTGTAATGTAATTTATTGTAGTCATATATTTTTCGTCTACATAAGTCCGTTTTTAAGTTAAATTAAAAGTTACATTTTGTAACATTTCAAAAGGAGTTTTGTCATTAATTTCTTCGTTGTAGAATAGCATTACGTATAGTTATAAAGAAATTGTCGAATTGATTTAATAAAGAAATTGAATTTATATCCATATAGCTAACATATCATAGTATTTCTAACGAAATATATGGGTGAAGACAAATCTGTAATTGTCACGAGTTTAAGCTCAAATACTTTTTAATAATTTGTTGTTTTTTTTCAATACGATAGTTATGAAAAATAGATAAGTAGATAAGGTTGAACTATTTTTGAACAAAAAAAACCTATTCATACTACATCACACTTGAGACGAAGTTGGAAATTGGAAAAAAGTACTCTACCACAACGTAAATTACCTCAAATTAACTCACTGATCATTCATATTATGAAAATGGCAGATCTTCAGATTTAAATTAAAATTAACATGTGTAATTGTTTACATAAAGGATTTAACTTTTAATTTGATTTAGAAAATTAACTAAGCTTTAGATGGAGTGTGAGATCATTAAAAGGCTTCTATTAAAATGTTGACAGGAAAATCCAATTTTTATTACCAATTTATTTGTTCCTTTTGCGGTTAATAAAAATTAATTAATTAAGTTTTTTATGTTTTAACAATTTTTTAACTAATTGACTTAAGAAATTTTTGAATGTTTATGAAACCGAATTTATACCTATAAAAAAAATGGTTTCAAACATAAGTCTGTCAAGATTTAATCTAAACTAAATAAGTCAAGTTCAAACTGAAGTCGAAACTAAACGCCAAATTTAATCACAAATATACCTTAGCACTGCTAAACTCAATCACACAATATAAACTTAGTTTTATCACAAAATATGTAAAAGTAAACCTCTCTTTATACTTACCGCTTCATGGTAGTCTTATATTTCGACATAAAGGTTTTGCCTATAGGTATGCTTATACTCTGGAATATAAAACGGTTCAACGGAAAAAATAGGATTAGAAAATCAAAATTTTGTATCCAACGGTCAAATAATAATAATATAAAAAAAAATTAATTAAATTTAAAATAATTTTATTTAAATATTATAATAATTTATAATTTTCCTTAGCAATATTAATTAGTTCGTACCTTTGGTTCTCATCATAATTTTCTAATAATACTTTAAAATATTTATTTGACTTCCCAATTATATTATAGGGATGATCATATTCAACTAAACGTCCCTCATTCAATATTATAATTCTGTCGCAATCCATTACATGGTTTAAGCGATTTGCTAATGTTATAACAGTGCAATCTACACAAAATTTCTTAATCGCCCGATGTAATATTTTACTAAATTCTTCATCAACGATTGCTGTTGATTCGTCCACAATAATGATTTTATTCTGTCGCAGAAGCGCGCGCGCCATGCATATGATTCGTTTTTGCCTCACATTCAAGTGTTCTACAATATTATGTAAATGTAAAATGGCGTCATCCAAAGCCAATTCAGATACGATTTGGTGTAATAATTTCATTATTTCAAAATTCGATCTTTCATTTAACGGATCCAAATTATAACGCACCGTTCCGTCAAATATAATGGGATCTTGAAGAATTATCGTTATATTTCTGCGTAAATTATTCAGATTAATTTTTTGGATATCAAATCCATCAATTTTAATACTTCCGCATTCTGGTTCATAAAATCGAATTAGCGTATCTATTAAGAGTGATTTCTCATCTCCTAAAATAGCAATTTTTTCCTTTGGTTTTACTTCAAAATTTAATCTATTAATTATATTTTCCGGACCCTTTAAATTAACATTTTTAAAAACTATTTTACCATATTTCGGCCATTTATAAGTTGTTGGAAGAGTATCTTGAAGTGTGGCGCTAGGTTCACGTTCACATTCACAATAATTTAAAATTTTAGTAACACTTGACAAACGCATCTCAACCTCAACTGATTTTTGCATTCCTCGTTGACAAATACCTTTTAAAATAAATACCTGCGAAATAGCCAGCCCAATGCGACTGTCAGTAATGTCAGTTGGGTTCATAAACATAAAGCTAACGATAACCATAATAATAAAGAAACAACAAACAATATCCATTACATACGTAAATAAAATCAATTCATTTCTGAAATATGTAATTGTCAAACATTTTTCTTGATATTTATCAAATTTATCAATAAAGTGCGATTCTGCATTATGTGCTCGAATTAATGATCCACCTTCTATAGAGGAATTTAAATGGGCTCTAATAACATTTAAATGTACTGATTCAACGTTAGCTATATGTCTAGACAACTTTATACAAATATTGCAAATCCAATAGAATAACAAACATACTGCTAGTGATGGTATAATCAATAATCGATTTGCGGTTACTAAACAAATTATGATGAATATGACTTCTGCTAAAAACTATAATATAAAACAAATATATTTTTTTAATATTATTTTGACGATGTTTTGAGATACTTACAGTCAAGCAATCTAGCAAATCCATTGGTAAATTCAAATCGATATTTTTTATATCATAAGAAAAACTCTGTATTACTTTTTCAGACGTTGAATCATCAAACAATTGTAATGTTGCGCCCAATATTACTTGATACAATTTACTGTGCATAGTTCTAGAAATATCCAACGACAAAGCAGACATAATTTTCGTTCGTTGAAATAGTAAGTATCCTACAGCTACAATTAAAATGGCGTACATATACAAATATGGCTTTATCTGTAGCATATGATCTTCAAACAGAGCTTCAGTTTTAAATTCTAATATACTTGTAGTATTGTGTTGTAGTTTAGCCCTGAAACAAATTTCTAACAATAGTATATCAAATAAATAAAATATCCGCATGATTGTACTTACCATTCAGAAACAAAAATATCTATTCCCCCCATCGAGACTTGAGTGAAAAAAATCAAAGCAATAGCAATTCCAAGTAATTTGGTATTTTCTAGTACACGAAAGTAATTTTGTAAAATTGATATTGGCCGTATTTCTTTGGAATTGCCATCTACGGTATCATCCTTTTCTTTTAATTCTTTATAAACCATTGGCGCATAATTTATATAGTCACGTGTAACACTAGAATATTTTTCAAACAACGACTGATCAAACTTGCCAATCTCTTTTACATGGCCATTTTCCATCGTAATGATTTGATCAACTAATTTTAAATATTTTATTTCATTTGTCACCAGTATCACACATTTCCCTTTCAAGAATTTTTGAATACCATTCTCATAAATAGAACAACCAATTTGTGAGTTAGAAATACAAAGTGGATCATCTATTAAATAAATATCAGCTTCACGATAAATTGTGCGCGCAAGATTAATTTTCGATTTTAGTTCATCACTTAAGCTATGTCCGTTTTCTTCCACTATTGTTTCGTCTCCCAATTTTAATGTGTCAAAATCACGATCTAAAGCACACACTCGACAAACGGTTTTATACCGATTATCATCAAATTTTTCAACGAATATTATATTTTGTTTAATGGTCTCATTAAATAACCACGGTTCTTGTGACCCATAACTTATGGTGCCTTTTATGTCAATTTTCCCTTCATTAGGTTCTAGTTCCGCAATAATTGTATTTAAAAGGGTTGATTTGCCACATTCCAGTTTACCTGTAATTCCATAAATACGATTGGACTGTAAATCCAAATCAATAGAATAAATACCAGCTACTATATTTTGATTCCAAGTAGCTGATACATTATTTAGAATAACTCCTTTCTCTGGCGAAGTAGTATTATGAATTCGGTTCTTTAACAAATCGTTCATCTGATTTTTATTTCCGTTGAATTTCAATAAAAAACATTGAATCCGATCAATTGAATTTACTGCTTGAAGGAACTCAGCCAATGCCATTGGAAATGATTGCATAATGGATATATTTAAAAATTGATAATATAACGAAATCATAAATACGTGCTTTGATGTCAGCGAGCTGTCACCGTTTAAAACGAACGTTGTAAATGTTACAAACGCTGCAAGCCTTGGAATTATATTCAATGAGTATACAACGGAGTACAAATGAGTGTATTGTGAGATTACATTGATTTCTCTCCTATAAATAAATAAAAATATTTATTACAGTTTTTGAGGTTATAAGATTTATAGGAGTAACTTACTCTCTTAATTTTTTAATAATATTTTCGAATAATTTTTCCCACGTATACATTTTTATCATCTTAATCCCATTGATCATCTCTTTCACGAAACTAACTCGTTTATCCGTCGTGTAATTTAAATGCATTTCACAATCATTAATTAGTCTTGCCACTAAAGTTTGCATTGGTATTACAGTGAGCATCACTAACATTCCAAATATTGCCGGTACTCCAACTTCACGATACATCAGGTACATGATTATAAATGTTTCGAACGGTGTTTTCCAAATATGATGAATTCCAACTAAAACATTATCCATATTTCCAACATCGTCCGTTATTAAACGTAACACAGATTCTCTAATATTATGATCCTTAACGTTTAGCGACTTTTCATATATCAGTGATGAACATGCAACTCTCATTTTTATACCCGATTTATTTGCGTATATTTTTAATGGGTTATAGAGAAATCCAGTCAAAAGAGCAAAAGCCACGAGTCCCACCGTAGATCTGTGCATTTCTTTTATAGAAACTGATTCTTTGTCAGTTGCATAATACGATACAATACCACCGACATAAAGTGGCATTAGTATATGTGAAATCATTTCAATTGTTGAATAAATGGCACCAGCGATTAGCGGCAATATTCCAAATGTTTTGGTTAATATTTTTAACAGATTAGGATTTTTACTCTTTTCTATTTCTAAATTCCAATTTAGTTGTAGCTCTTTTGTTGCTGAATGGATAAAATTGTCGAATTTATAGAAATCTGCGTTCGTTTTATTAAGTGCATGTTGCAAACATTTTGTAAAAATATTGTAAAGCCAACACATGATGATGGTGCACCATTTGATCATTTCTGCTATGGTTAAAATTTATATCTGAAAATCGAAAATAAATAAATCAATTAAAAATAAATCAAAATCTGCAAGATTATATTGTTGCTAATGTCACCGGAAAAACCAGTTTTAGACGGTATTTCCCAGATTAAAAGATAATCCGGGTTAGTCGAATTTGCAAACAAAAACAAAAAAGTTTCAAGTTTGAAAGTAACCAAATTTATTATTGCATGTTGGGCACGTCATTTAAATAATTTACCTAAAATTCCAATATCTAACCCGAAACTCATACTTGTGTTTGGATATTGTTGAGAATCACCTTAAATAAACTTAAGCAATATATGTAGCTTACCTGACATATTATAAATAGCTTTAAATATAATAAACCCATCAACTTTATTATTTGAAATTTGTACTATAATAATATGCATGCACACCTGTACAAATATACAAATTTATAACTAAGTGATATTTCATATAAAGAAAGTAATATTGAAAGATTCCAATTATGTAGATGAATTACAATTTAGAGCTCATTCTATGTGACAGAAAATTTATTTAAATTTCAATGCTAATTGGTAAAGTTCTTCCACTGATAGATAGTGATTGGCCAACTACATAATAATAATAATAATCAGTTTATAAAGGCCATTACTGGCCCCTTACTGTTTCAACAATTTTGCACCACCGGTTTCGATCTTGAGCTTGGTCTTCATACTATCTTGGAATGGAACTAAATGCAAGGAGCCATCTCTCGTACACTCATCCGTCAGCGCCCAACTTTCACATCCAAACATAACCACGGGTCTGATCAACGCTTTGTAAATTTTCAGCTTCATGATACTTGATAAGTGTTTAGATTTTAGCAGCGGCCTTAGAGGATACAATATAACAAGCACGACTGGCAGCTGCCAGCCGCACTTTAATATCATCACCCACACTGTTATCGTGAGTGATAAGAGAACCCAAATATTTGAACCTCCTTACTCCCTCAAACGTGTAGCGGCCGCTACTAAAATCTGGTGTGTCATTTTCCTATAACCAGAGATCTTGTATTTTCTTCTGAACTCATTGATCTGGAATCCAACAGAAACCGAAAACTCCACAAGCGGATTATTATTTCATTCACTCCGTTACTATTCAGTCCAATCACGCATATGTCATTTGCATATGCAAGCACCTGATTGGACTAAGATGTTGCGCTGACGTGTTTCAGTTTTATGAAAGATGTACTCAAACATAGGACAGAGTATCTCCCTACCGAACTCTCTAGTGAACTACAAAAATTCTCGATAGTCTGTTCTCAACTTTAACACGCATTGAGACTGAGTCACTGTCATTCTACACATTATCGTACCAATTTTGTTTACATTTCTAGGTATTCCAGCGCAGACCACAAACTCTCATTACATACACTAAAGATCAATTTGTTTCAATTTCTATTCAAACATACGCTTAACAATAAATGTTGACCTCAATCTAATCAAATTATAAAAATATATTTGAGTTTCATCTTCAAAATATTTGATTTTCTTATGAATTTGAACCAAATAGAATCATTGGATTGAACATACTTAATCAATAACGATTATAAAAAATGCCACAAAATAAAATTTATTAAATTTGACATTGTTTATTTGATGTAACTACTCCTCGCAAATTAAGCAAGTAGCGTGGTGGTATCTGTGTACAACATTGTGACTATTGTATGTGGTTTGGTACCGGTTTTCTATTGATTAGTACTTAACATTAGGAACATCTGATACAATTGTTATCGAAAAGTACATCGCAAATATTCTCTCTACAAAATTAGTTAGTAAGTAAAGAATTAAGAAACGCGGAATAAAATCGGTTGTCCAAATAGGATAGTTATATGCAGAATTCAATACTAATCAAGAGGCTTTTCGTATTTTGATTTATGGATTTGGCGTTTTGATTATTTAGCAAAATCCTAAGTTTTGCAATTCATGTTCACATAAAGAAAAGTGTAGCGATTTTAAATCGCATTTACTTGGTCGTCAAATGGACGTAACCTCGGCGAGAAAATAAAATTAAAGTTGGGCGGATAACTCCAGGACTCAATGTCACAAACAGGCCCACGGTGCAATACCCGGACAAATATACACACTTCAGACATATACATTAAAAACACCCAGCCGTGATTTTTGGTCACCACCGGGAATCGAACCCGGGACCGTTATTAATAAGCATACTTTATGTTAATTTTTACTGAGTCACTGGCTCTTTACTGAGTCACAAACCGGCTCCAGCAGTTTTGTGACTGGCTTAGACAATCTGAAGAAGACAAGTCGTCTACACCGTAGAGCCATAATCGACTACAACGATCTCTATGCCTATCATATTGTGGCTCCTCTTTCAGGGATCTCTGTATAATTCGTTTCGGATCCGCACGCAGAACGTAACCGAGCCAGCATACTCGCCAAGATCTTCCTTCATGATATTGTACATCTTCTCCGATGTATAATATCAAGGATCTTCATCCTCTGATCTCGAAATTGTACATAGCTCGGTATGTATGTTAAACAATACTATGTGATTTTATTTAATGCAATATTTTCTGGAATTACTAAAATAGAAAATTATTTTCCTAAATTATTAATTAAACATCGACGCAGTACTTGACGCATGGAGTGGACACTTTACTGACCTGCTTGATGTCCATCATGCGTCACAGACTGTTGTTGAGCCACCTCTAATACAGACTGCGGAGATTTGCACTGAGGAGCCATCCCATGAGGAATTCACTAAAGCCATGCAGAGATTGAAACGAAACCGTGCACCTGGAGGGGACTGCATTAATTCGGAGCTCTTGATATTCGGAGGGGATACTTTGTTGAACTGTCTTTTTGACCTTATTCGATTAGTATGGCGAACCGAAGTTATGCCTGACGACTGGAAAGTGGCCGCGATATGCCCCATCTTCAAGAAGGCAGACCGCTTGAAGTGTGAGAATTATCGCGGTCTAGCTCTCGTTTGCACAGCGTACAAGTTACTGTCATACCTTGTATTGGATAGAATCACTCCTCTAGCGGAGGGTTTGGTTGGTGACTATCAAGGAGGATTTCGTCCGAATCGATCAGTCACCGATCAGGTCTTTTCGCTGCGGATGATTCTATCTAAATATTATGAGACATCCATCCCCGTACATCAGGTGTTCCTGGCTTTCCGGCAGGCCTATGACTCGATCAATCGAGAGAGTTTATGGTCTGCCCTGGAATACCTAGGAATGCCAACAAAACTGGTACGACTATGTAGGATGTCAGTGACGCGGTCCCAATGTTGTGTTAAAGTTGAGAACAGGCTATCGACAAGTTTTGTAGTTAACTCGGGTGTTCGGCAGGGGGATGCTCTGTCCCCGATACTCTTTAATCTCATGTTGGAGTAAATCTTTCGTAAAACTGAAACACCGGAGCGTAACATCTTATATCGCCAGTCCAATCAGGTGCTTGCATATGCAGATGACATATGCGTGATTGGACTGAATAGCAACGGAGTGAAAGAAATACTTGATCCGCTTGTAGAGTTTTCAGCTTCAGTTGGACTTCAGATCAATGAGTCCAAAACGAAATACCTGATCTCTGGTTTTAGGGACAATGGCACACCAGATTTTAGTAGTGGCGACCACACGTTTGAGGGAGTGAGGAGGTTCAAATATTTGGGTTCTCTTATCACTCACGATAACAGTGTGGGTGAGGATATTAAAGTGCGGCTGACAGCTGGCAGTCGTTCTTTGTATCCTCTAAGGCCACTTCTAAAATCTAAACACTTATCAAGTGCCGTGAAGCTGAAGCTTTACAAAGCGTTGATCAGGCCCGTGGTTATGTTTGGATGTGAAAGTTGGGCGCTGACGGATGAATACGAGAGATGGCTCCTAACATTTGAGAGAAGAGTCATGCGTGTGATTTACGGCCCAAAACGCGAAATAGATGGTACCTACCGAGCTCTGTACAATATCGAGATCAGAGATCTGATGAAGATCCCCGATATTGTACATGAAATAAGATCTCAGCGAGTACGCTGGCTCGGGCACGTACTGCGTGCTGATCCGAAACGAATTGTGCAGCGATCTCTGAAAGGAGAGCCACCATATGGTAGGCGCAGAGGTCGTTGCAGGCGACGATGGCTCCACGGTGTAGAGAACGACTTGGCCTCTTCAGATTGTCTTAGACAGTATGAAGACAATGCTCGGGACGAAACCGCTGGAGCCGAATTGTTGACTCAGTAAGGGTTCAGTAATGGTCTTTAAAACTGTTTTAATAATAATTAATTAAAAATCTCATAATAATCTCAAATATCGCGTATTTTTCCATTAGAGATTAGCTCGAATCAACAGATTTATAGCCACACATCATCACTTTAAGCGATAAAAAAACTTTCAAATCTTCATTGATGGGACCTTACGAGAAAGACAAAATCTTACAATTAATTTCAATGGTTACAGTTTAATTACATACTAAGTCAGCCATTAGTTCAAAGTTAACACTAGTAAGCTGCGCCTAACGATTCAGACTATTTGTGATTTTAAATTGTTAAGTTTTCAAACGTTAAACAATTATAAAGCTGTTTACCTTTGTAACTGTTTAACGCTTGAAATGAAAAAATTAATTTTATAAAAATTATTTTATTAAATTAATTATTATCGCACTGATAATACACAAATATGCCAACTAAATTGAGAGTCAATCTCGTGACCTGTCTTTTCAATAGCCATCTGTTGGTTAGTAGTACAATTTACCATATATAATTTAGTTTGGTCTGTAATTTAGTCGAAATCATCGGTGCGCAGAGAATCTATCCTTTTAAAAAAATGTTGTACAACTATTTACTTTAAGTTTTTCTCAGTTTTGAAGTTCTCCATCAAAGCACTATCTATTCGGCTTAAGGAGTTATATAGGGATCTGAGACCCATGAGCTGGAGCCTAATAATCATTAAGAAGTTTTAAATATACAATTATCGCTTATTAAACTTGTTACCAAAAATTTCACCTGTGTTCTGTAATACATTTAAATTCTCTAACTACGGCTTTCTTATTGCCATTATGTACTAATATCTTATATATTACAATGTTTATGATTTGATAAGCAATTGTATTTTTTATTACACCAACTAATCTAATATCAAAATTCACTTAATAAAATTAAATATAAACTTTAAGCACCTTAAATTAAAAAAACTAAAGAATTTTATTTTTTTTAAAAGCACGTACCATGTGCCTCAATTTTGAACTATGTTTGATTAAATCTTTTGAGTATTTAGCTACTGCACTATTAATATTAAAACGCATTATTATGTTTTAAAATTATCTACAACTAAACATTATAAAGTTAAGTTGTTATGATACATGAACATACTTAAGTATTTATTTATTCTTAAATCTGTGAATCACTATATTGAAAATTAGTATACAATTCGAACTGAACGCTAAAACAAAAATGAAATCGATAATTAGAGAAAACTAAAAAGTATGACTATCACCTTCACTAAATGTTTTAAAACTGAAATCAAATTATAAACTAACGCAAAATAATTGTATTTCGTGTGATATTTACACTAATAAAACGGTAAAATAACCGATAAAGTTGGGGAAAACGTGGAGAAATTTGAATACAAGTGTATAAGTAAATATTTAATGTGGATTTCCCCTTTCCTACATATTTGTTTCTTTATTGCTTTACAGTACAACCTGTTCAATGATAATCATCTTGTGTACTGCAGACAATTTGCTTGGAGGCATTTTAATGTAATTTTCAAGGTTTTTTTTTAAATCAAAAACTCATACATTATAAATTTGTGATAGCGTGTAGTACATACTATGAGGTCATTAACTTATATCATTGTATGTACATACTTATATTCACTTTCTCAGATTGATTTAATTCTGAGGTATTAATAGAAAGTGAAATCAAATTGATTTGTTCAGTTTTGATATTGATGATGTGGTGGCATTAATATATAAAATGTGTTTTGCACTGAAATCCGATCATTTTCAAATATTACAATTTATTTGATTGTTGGTGGAATAGAATTTTATTTAAATTCTTCAACTGTTAATGCACATATAGAAAAACAATGCAAACTGTTCTAACTTATAAAAGATCGTAAACGAATATCATTTGCGACGTTGTTTGTGTAAACATACCTACTTATGCACGTTTACGTGTCGTTCTTCATTTATAATTATTTCCATGATCCTAAAATAGAATCGATAATAATAAAAATAAAATCAGCAAGAGAACGTAAATAAATTAGGTAACACAAAATTTCATGTTTTGTTGACCCCTTACCCATACTGCACCGTAACGCATCCCCAAATCTTTCGTTGAAAACCTTACATTACAAATACATGAACATTAATTCATAATTAATTTGAAAAAAAGAAATGCCATTTGCAGCTCAGAAATAATTAAGCTATTGAATTAATGTGTTCAGCTTTCATTTGAGATATCGCAACATCTTATTCCGTTTTTCAACACTGTCGGCTGATGAACTTTAAGCTGGTATCTATGATGAATATCAATAAGGTTCATGGAAACAAATTACCAGCCTCTAAGAGCCACCAGAATGGTTACCGTGTTTTGCCGTTAATACCCTTCAGATTATAACTTACTCTAGGAATTGGTATGCAGTCAAAAAGATGTGGAAAGTTCTTATAATAAGTTTTATTAATGTCTCGCTAAATGAAACACCTGATGGGACTATAACACCAATAACACAGTATCCTTTATCCTGACTACTGTTGCCGAATTACATATTGGTCATGGTTACTATATTTAGATGTATCAAAAATTTGGCAATAGGACGTTAATGAATTATCACTGTGCTCCAAATGAGTCTAATATTCACCACGTGTTTTACTTGTCAGTAATTCAGATAATCCAACTGGGCAAGTTTACAATCATGTTCAGATAAATTTAATACACTCACGGTTGTCCGTGGGATATTTGATGTAAAAGTTTCAGGGCGGAACTACTATCATATCAAATTACACACTGCAGATTATACTCACCTTGATACTCACTAGTACACGGTACACGATTCCTTCCACTGCATAATTGTTCTCAATTTGTAATAATTCGGGATATAATAGATAACAATCTCCCCATTGAGCATTATCAGTAATAAAGTGACGAAAGCTTAAATAAAAATACGATTGTATTTCGTTTACCATAATTTTATTAAAATATATAATAATCTGTACTTAATAGTTATTATAATATATTAAATAAAAATAACTGATAAATTTAATCGGTTGATTTTGGAACATAGGGGTAAGTGCTTTATAAAAGTGATCAAAATAAAAAAAAACTTTTCTATCAAAAAACATATTTAATTGATCGCCTGGAAACATTTATAGCCAAATTTTTTTAGCCTGATCTCGCGCATGTAAATTAATACCACTAATAATACAGTATATCGATTTTTTTACGTCAATTGATATGCAAATTGTCGATTGGACTGGGTTGCTTCTACTCAGGTGTTATTTTATGTATGTATATTTTTTACTCACTCGTTTTTCCTTGTTGCCAACAATTTTGGAATGTTGGTAATTTTTTGTCTATTTGAAATAGTCTACGGCGGGGCTAATACTCGGGTAAAAGTCAACTTTTACTCTAATTTGCGGTAAATTAATTTACCTTATCAAAAAATAGGTTAAAACGAATACACAAAAGTAACTTGATTCATTTTTTATTGATGAATGAGTTTAGATAGCATGCATATAACATTTTGCTTGCTATATTGCATAACACAGTCATATGTTGTATACTCTTGTGTTTGTTAAATTTTGACTGACGTCAACGCTCTATACAATATTAAAACAAAATTTCATCGAAACAATCAATATATGTATATGTTTTATGAATAAAACAATATACAAAATTAGCAATTTGAGAAAAAATGCGAAACGATCATTGAAATCTTAAACCTGTTTGTTTCTATTCAGGTATTATTTACGTAAATTGTTTGTACATGTCACTCAACAATATTTTTGATTGATTTCTTTTTAAATTTATAGACCAAACAGATTTGGTGTAGTCTGAAAAGTAATTAATTCATGTTCTTGAATTTTAAAACACACCTTTATTATGCGGTTTTTGAAGTTCTATTTTTAAATAATACTCAACTTCTTTTATTCATGAATTTATTTTTATTGTCCTATTTTCTGGCTATTTTATTGTTTCAGATAAAAATAAATATTCATTTTGTATTTGTACATAAAATAACTTAGGATTTCTTTATATTTCAAACAATAAAATAATACATATGTATGTACTCGTATATATACTTAAAAAAAATAAAATTATAAATTAAGTATCTAAAGTTGCAGTGTATATAAGAAATTGACTATTCATGAGTAAATTAATAAATAAAATCTCTAACTAAATGTGGCCGAATGTTTAAGTACATTCGAAAAATCTCTATTCTCGTAACTCTGAAAAGATAATAAAAAAAATTTTTAGGATCTTTTCTAATATCTTTGTATATTATTTATTCCACTTACATCTTGTGCAACTTTGTGCAACACGTTAGCCGTGGCAGTACCTGTTTGCTCAACTAACTTTCTTAAATGTCCACCCGGTCTTTGTAGTAATTCGTATGGTGCTGCATATTCAACAACTTGACCTGCATCCATAACTAACACGCGATCGCTATCCATTACTGTATGTAATCTATGTGCTATTGTTAATACTGCACATTCAGAAAATTTTGTTCTTATTGCGGTTTGAATTAATTTATCCGTTTCTGGATCAACATTTGCTGTTGCCTCGTCTAATATTAAAATTTTATTATTTCGTAAAATTGCTCTAGCTAGACAAACCAGTTGTCTTTGTCCCATACTAAAGTTGTTACCCCCATCTGACATTTTACAATCTAGTCCTCCAGCTAATGCCGAAACAGATTGTTTTAATTCAACTTCTTCTAATGCGTTCCACATTTCTTCGTCTGTTTTTTCTTTAAATGGATCCAAATTGTTTCGCATGGTGCCCGAAAATAAAATTGGATCTTGTGGTATAATTGCAATTTTACTACGCAAATCGTGGAGACCTAATGTTTTGGTGTCTATTCCATCAATTTCAATTTTACCATCTAGTTCGGCTAATCTGAATAGCGCTTGAATTATTGACGATTTACCAGCACCTGTTCGGCCTACAATACCAATTTTTTCTTGTGATTTGATATTGAAATTTAAATTTTTCAATACATATTGTCCGTCTGGTGAATATTTTAAACTGAGATTATTAAATCTAATTGCACCATATTCTGGCCAACCACGTGGCGGGCGGTATTTTGGCAATGTTTCCAAAGCTGGTTCTGATGGTAAGTCACTATATTCGGTAATACGTTCGACCGAAACCATTTTATTCTCCAGTTCTGCTGATTGCCGCATACCCCATTGAGACATACCAATCAATAAGATGACTTGTGATATAATAAGACCAACATCCCCACCTGTGCTATTCATTGAAACAACTAAAAAACTAAATGTGACAACTCCAATGTAAATAGCACAAATTATGTCGAGCCAAATAGCAAATGCACGTGATGTTGCCAAAAACAAGTACAGTGGTCCAGTATTATTATTTTGATGTTTATTAAATTCCTCATTGAGTACGCTCTCTGCTTTGAATGCGCGTATTGTAGCCAGCCCTTGTATCGTTGCATTTGTATGCGCATAAATAGGACTTCGAGTAAGCGACTCAATCCGGTTTATAGCTCGTGACGTTTTAACGTAAACTGAGCGGAATGCGTAAAGAAAAGCACTTAAAATTATAGTTGGTATCAAAAGCCATGGATTTATAAGTGACACCAATAGTCCAATTCCGAACATTTCAAGGAAACACTGTATCGAAAAAAAATAATGTAGAATTACATAAAATTATCAAATATCCTGTATACAATTATTGAAACTTACCGATAGCGTGTCCATTAAGGCTGGCGGTAAAAATGAATCAATTGCTCCAATATCTTTGGAGAAACGATTCAATATTCTGCCTGATGGATTATTATTGAAAAATAACATAGGCGCACGGGTAATGCCGCGAAATAAACTATCGTGTAAATGAATTGATGCTCTAAGGCACAATTTAAAAAAGGCAAAGTTTCGGTTAATTATAAAATAAATTAATAATATTGTAAGAACTGAATAGACTATCACATATTGTTCACGTACTGATTCAACAGTAGTTTTACTACTTTTTGGAAAAAAAATCTCTAATGGATTGGTTATGTTGTAAAACACGGATATATTAGACGTTTGATTGAATTGTGTGAAATTATTTGCGCCAAATAAATCAAATTCTATGCTTGTCATATTTTCCAGTGTTTCATTAATTGAAGCGGTGGTGTTAATTGAAGCTCCGACGTTTAAAGCAGCCATTTGCTCCTCCCAATTTACCCTATAGAAAAACAAATGGTTAAAGGATATAATTTTAAAGAAAATCTTTGTGTTTAACTTACCATTGAGCGACAAAGAAATCTATTCCACTAACAACTAATTGGCTTAATATAAATAATATTCCAACGAATAGTATGATTGGTACGCTTTTCACAGATTTAACATAATTCTTGTACACGCTAAGCGATACAGAACCTTCGACTAATACCTCCTTTTCTTCTTCTTCCTCTATTTCATCATGTTTTGCTGGTTTGGCATGTTCTAATTCTTTTTCAACATCATTTTCATTCTGCTCACCTGATTCGTCATGCATAATCAATTCTAATATAGAATTGGCACGATTTCTCTTAATTTCGTCGAATGACCCTTGGGCATCTATTCGTCCATTTTGCATTAAAACTATATGTTTAACATTTTTTAAGTACTGCAGTTGATGTGTAACTAAGATTACACATTTAAATTTTAAGTAATTTTGAATGCATTCTGTGAATATATGTTTGCCCACTCGTGTGTCCACAGCTGAAAGCGGATCATCTAGTAAATAGATATCTGCTTTCTTATAAATTGCTCGGGCTAAACTTACGCGAGCTTTTTGCCCACCACTCAACACCATACCACGTTCACCGACAATTGTTAAATCACCGTAAGGTAATAATTCAAAGTCCCTTTCTAATGCACAAACTTGGCATACCTCGCGGTATCTCTCTTCATCATATTCTTCAATAAAAATTATATTTTGTCGAATAGTCCCTTCAAATAGCCATGGCTCTTGGGGAGCATAACTTAATATTCCGTTGACACTAATTGCACCACTATCAAGCTCAAGTTCGCCAATAATTACGTTCAGCAATGTGGTTTTTCCGGATCCAACTAGGCCAATCACAGCACACAACTTTTTTGGTAAAATTTCCAAATTTATAGAGAATAATCCGACATTTTTCTCTTTATGTGTCCAGACGGCTGTGGCCGATTTTAAAATAACACCCTTATCATTTGAATCAATATTTTCAATACGCGTCTTTGGTAACAATTCCACATATTCATCACCATCGTTATTCTTTGATTTTAATTTGTTTGGTTCTGTAGTCTCGAAATTACCATTCGCCAGTTTCTCTTTTAATTTTGATTTTCTCGTCTTACGGTCATCGTTGAAATCATGGTCGTCAATCGATTCTTTTACCTCACGATGTAGTAAAAATTTTTCGATACGTTTTAGTGAAATATAACCCTCGGTCACCGATGTGATTGCCATCGGCCAATAAAACACCATCGATAAATTTAACACCATGAAATATGATGAAACGATAAATACTTTACGGGCGTTAATAATGTTGCCGAAATACACATATGAGATAAGGCTTAAAAATATGGAAACTCGGGAAATTACAAAAAATGAAAATAGCCCAGCACGAATGTAGTTCGAGCCACGTATTGCGTTTATTTCTTTTCGACGAATTTTGTCGACCATTCCGGCAAATGATTTCTCCCAGGTATACATTTTTATCACTTGGATTCCTTGAATAATTTCGTTCATAAATCTTACACGAATATCGGTACGCTTGGCTGTTTTTAAACGATATGTTGCCGTTTTCTTTCCAATCCATGCTTGAAGCGGAATAAAACTTAAAAGAAACACCATTCCAATTATAGATGATATACCTATTTCACGATAAATTAGATAACCAACTACTGCAACCTCCATTGGACCTTTCCACAAATCATGTAAAAATATTAGGCCAATATCGAACTTTGTCACATCATTTGTCATTAAATTAATAACCTGTCCATTCATACCGTCAAAACATGTTGACTTTGACAATCGTAATATTTTTTGATACATTAACGAGCAGCAAGCTACTTTTAGTTTTAAGCCAGCCTGAATAATATAAAATATAAACGGATGAAATGAAAACGCTTGATACAGCGCAATTCCTGCAATCCCGGATGCATACAGAATAGCATCTTGTTTCGTGATATCAGTTTGGCCTGGTGCAAAATAAGATACCAAGCCACCCAAACATATTGGTTGAAATACCCTAATAAGAAAAATTGTACAAATTTCTATAATTAAATAAATGCCATAAATATCTCTGATTATGTTTGTCGAAGTTTATTTCGATCGTATAATTCACTTCTATTCACCTTGTTATTGTTTCGGATAGGGAAAATAGAACTCCGACCACCATAACTGGTATACCATACGATTTCATAAATATTCGTGTGATACTCGGTTTTTTTCGTTTCAACTCATCGTTCCACAATTGTGAAAATAAATTGGATATATTTGCACTTTCATGCTCGGGTAGCGGAGCATATACATCATGTTCCTCAATTGATCTGTGCATGCCAATACGAAATATGTCTTTCAGCCATCTAAAAAATTAAATTGCTTTTAATATATGTATGTATGTATGTATGTATGTATGTATGTATGTATGTATGTATAATAGAATTGAATGGAAATTTAAGTCATAAATTTAAATTGAAATCATTGATCGCGATATAAAATAAAACAATTCAATAAATCATAATTGAAATCAATTAATATTTATTTAATTGATTGATCGAACAACTAAACTAAATTATTCAGGTGTTTAACTGTTGTGAAACAATTAGGCATATAAATTAAAAATCCAGCATTTACAGATGCAGACAGGCTGGCGCCAGTATGTCGATAATTATAAAAGTCGACATTTCTGTTAATAATTCGTTTAAAAGATTTCATTATAAATATACATAATATATTTATTTTTAAAATTTAAATTAAATTATGTAGTTATTAAGAAAAATACTTTACTATATAGTAAATACACTTAACATCTTATTGCTCGTATCACATTAGTATTCTCGTTTAGTGTACATCGACATTTTAATACTTACAAAAATAATAGTCTTGATATTAGCCATGTTTTAACAATTGGATTTTGTGGTTTCTCATTATTAGTCACTCGATACATTTTCAAAACATAAATTCACAAATCGTTTCTTCTTACGCACTTTGTAAAACACTAATTAAATATTATTATTTATCTTGTTTTTACTTATTTATATAGAATTATTAATATTTATTTATGTACTTATGAGCTAGTGACACATTAAATAAATCATTTTGCTAATTTTCAAACTGTTAATTTTATTTAACTTTCGGTTTCTTTTTGTTAAATTAATTAAAATAGAGTAATTGCTTTTAATTTGTTCCAAAGTGGATTTATAATTTTTGTTTCGTATCAAATTCTTAAAAGTAACACAATGACAAAAGTTTATCTTTAATAAACAAACGTGGTTAAATAAATTTAAAAACGATTTTTGCTGTTATTTTTGTTCCTCAATTAATTATTACAGACCTTCAAATTTGATAAACAAACCGAATATTGATTGTACGAGTATATTATGCTCTTGAAGATTGTTGCTCTTGAACACAATACCAAAAAAGGTTTATAATAATAAAAATAATTTATACGATAACAGAACTGTTTAAATATTGTCAGTTTACTATTTAATATTAAAACAGCGATAATAAGATAATGGTAATCTACAACCAAATTGCTTAATGTTGTTGTAGATATTCTCATATACCTAGTGCTTTTATCATTGATTAGGAAATTTAGAATTACCTCAATCAGATATGTATATACATTATGTGGTTATGCAAAATTAAAATTGTCATGCTATTTGTTATATACTATTGTATATAAAACATAATTACATATACGAATTATATTATGTATGATATTTGTTTATAACAATGTACAAATAAACATAATATACGGGTTATATATCCAAGCACAGTATTATTGGTTTTATAATAATAACCCAATGATAATAATATGCTCTGTTGTCAGTTACAAAAAGTTTGATTAAATTAAGTTGGTGGTAAACATGAAATTAGACTAAAAATAAATTTATCGTTTAATGATCCAGCAATGACGTCATTAGCTAATTTAATCATAACATAATATTATTCTATCTTCTATAAAATGCTTGTCTGATAAGAGATATCAGATCAATAGTCCAACAAAAACTATAAAACCAATTATGTTTCAATAATTAAGAATTACTCATTGCTAACAAATTAACATGCCAAAAAGAACTAAGTATATGTATGTACATATTATAATTACATTATAAATTTGTGTTCGCAAAATGTACAAGAAACTAACAAAACACATTAAGATTTGCAATTTTCTTTGTGACGTTAACAGATAAAATTAAAATAAAAGCTAAGTTGGTTCTATTGTCTATATAGGATATAGTAGTTCATCAAATCAATCACAATTTTAAACAATATAATTCACTTGTTTTTTTTTATTTTTTTTAATAACGGAAATTGCGTAATTCAGGTGTATAATTTTTCACAAACAAACAAATAAAAATCATTATAACAAAACACTTTGAATAAACACCAAATCAATTTAGGTAGATGAATTATTCACAAAATAATTATTTTATATTGAAATAATAAAAATAACAAAATTAAAATCTAAATGATTTTATTCAGCACGTTCATAATTTTTCAACTTGTATGCGACGAACGTTGATTCACAACTACTTTCGCTTAAATAAAATTTTTACTGTAGAAACTGAATAAATCCACTTTACACACGTTTTAGTTTTTTATTTTTTTATTTTTTAACTCACAGCTGTTTTCAACTAAGAACCAATACACATAACAAAAAATCATGTACATATGTAGTGAAAATGTAAATGTAAAATATGTTTTTTTTTGCCTTGACGACACAAACATTTACAGTACGTTTTCAATGTATGTATTACGGTACCGGTAAGATAAGAAACCAAATGAACTAACTTCTTCGATTCGTGTATATATAGTTAAGAATATGGTGGCGGTAACTAAAATTCGTCATAAATATACAAACAAAAATATATTGTTATACAATGCGCAGAATCGTTGTTGGGTCGTTGCGAATGTTATCGCTATGTTAAAAAAAAATCCAATAATGCGGCATATTCGTTAGACGTCTAATATAAAAGTGAAAACCCATTAAAAATTTAGTTTTTATCAAACAAATAGGAATACATACATAAAAATCATGGCTCATGCCATGATGATCTTAAACTGAAATCAATGCGGCAGTTCATCAAATTGTTAAACTAACTTCATATAAAAATCTGAGGTTGCCTAAGGCCTTACTACTATAATTGTTTCGATCGTTATAGTTTTATATTCGTTTTATTAATTATAGAGATGCTTGGAGTCAAGATTGTTCAACATATAGTATGTACTAATATATGTAGTTTCATTGTTTATTTTCGTCTGTCTCCATTTCTGATTTTCGACGCCTCTTTTGCTAGACAAAATAGTTTTCTACATCTGGAATTATTAATAGTTTGAATTTTGAATCCTTACTAATGTAATGTACACATTGTATAAGTTTAAAAAAAAATCCTCATTCCTTGTTAATAATAATTACCAAAACCCTTATTAATGTTATTCTCCACTCCACTAATATACATAATGGCATGTGGCTAACTCTACGTCGAGTTTGAATCGGATTTTGGAATGGACAGGGATATTTTAACTATGCCGAAAGTTGTTCTATTTTACAAAAACTAAACAAAAATAAAACGAGTTAGTTAATACAATATGTATACACTCGTACATGTATGTAAATATGTATATATAGGATGGCAGTAAGTAGTATAAAAGTCACTATCTGTGACTTAATTCACTTTCACACTAAATTAAATCAAAACAAATGTCATCTGTTTGATATGTTTATCAACGCAGGAAAATTTACTACTACGTAAATTTGAAATAAATTTGTAGATTACAAGTTTACAACACACTGAATTGAATAATGACGTGTCTTCATTTTTTGTTTGCTTGCTTTGATTGTTTATTAATTACTTTACACATACACACAGTATAAATGAAAAATCATCGAAAAGTAACCTCATAAATTGACTGCTCGGCGCATAATATGAAACTTCCAATTTTTTTTATTGTAGTTGTGTGAGTGAATGAATCCACAATTGGTGTTTACGTCCAATAACATCATGTGATGGAATGTAAAATGGTTTGATTTGTTTCACAAAACTTGTAGTATTCGAAAATGAAATATTTATTGTGACCTCTATAGGTTAGGTTAGGTTAGGTTGAGTGGCTGCTACAGCACACTTAGACCGGCGACGGTCCGTTGTGATACCACAGGATCATACTTCCCTATTACCCTTATGAGAACCAGTTTGAGCTACTTATGTAGCGTGATATATCTCGCACCTTACAGTTCTCGAGATCAGAGAGGCAGTCCCTTAAGAATTTACCCAAATATTTATGTCTTTTGTGTGCCAAAGCCGGGCATGAACAAAGGAGGTGGACTACCGTCACTTCCTCCTTCTCGTCCATACAGCTTCTGCAAAAGTCATTAGCTTCTAGACCTAGCCTCCTCGCATGTTGTCCAAGTAGGTAGTGTCCTGTCAGTACCCCACGATCGTTTTTAGTTCACTGAGTCCAGCGACTTGACTGTTCACATAGATTGCGATATCAATCGATATCACCTCTGCCTGGTACACACTGCAGTGATCAGGGAGACGAACTGATATATCTACTTCCAATTTATCACAGAAGACTCCAGCTCCTACTTTACCGTGTAGCTTGGAGCCATCCGTAAAGAACTGCAATGCTTCTGTTTCCGCAACCGACCCGCTCCTCCAGGATTCCCTTGAGGGGCAGGAAGTTTGGAACCTTTCATGAAGCATAAAGTTGGTGTAACTAGTCTAGATTCGCTAGTTCCTTCCTTAGCGATCTAATTTGTCGAGTTTCCTGTCTGAAGACATTTCCACTGAGATATGGCTGATAGTCGGGTGGCCGTAATCGCCGCCATCTGCTTAACATAAATATCGACGGGGAGAAGGTGAAACATAACCTCCAAGGCACGTGATGGTGTTGTCCTCAGCGCCCCGCTAATAAGCATGCAGGCCGTTCTTTGCACCTTCTCGATCCCCTTTTTGTAAGTTACTTTATCAAGAGCTGGCCACCACACGTTCACCCCATACATAAGTACAGGTCTTACTACGGCACTATCTATTGGCTTCAGGCTCTATCTATTTCCGATGGCGTTTCTGCACGAGTACATGGCTATATTAGCCTTGTTTACTCTTTCCAAAATGGCTTCCAAATAAGCTTACTGTCCAAGATTACGCCTAGAAATCTTGTCATCTCAGTAAAAGCTAGCCTCCTGTCAATTAAGAGAGGTGGATCTACTACCGGGATTTTATATTTCCTAGTAAATAGTACCAGTTCAGTTTTGGACGAGCTGATTGCCAGTCTACATCTGAGGGCCCACCTCGTAATGATTAGGAAGGCATTTTGGATTACCTCCTTCCATGCTGAGACTGGGCCCAGTCACTAGGCTTTATTTTTGAACGTATATAGATATCCATCAGCCTTTCCAAGGTTTTCAATAGAAAGGATGATAGAGTTATAGGTCTTAAGTCCTTTGGGTAGCCATGTGAGCATTTACCCGCTTTCGGAATAAACATCACTTTGACATCTGCCCACACCCGCGGAATACAGACCGTTTTTAAACACCTTTTGAAGATTACTTCCAGCCAGGGGAGAATAATCATTGAGTTGTTCTGAATCTCCGCTGGAATAATTCAGTCAGGACCATCCGATTTATAAGGTTTGAAACCTTCAAGTAAAAGTTTTCTGCATCAAATCAATCATGACGGCTCATAACTAATAATTCTTGTTTTGTTCAGACGCTTAACTATATTGACAATTAAAAATTGCTTAACGTGTACATCTTCATTCGGAACAGATGAACATAAAGATATCGAGTTGGAGTAAATGATAAGGTTCGCTTTTATTTTGATGCCTGATTTGTTCTATTCTCTACCGACATTAAAACATTCAATGTATTATATTTCGTTTTTAACGGAATGAATTGGTTTTAAAATAAATTTTGAACAAATGGCGTAAGTAAAACGCCAGTTATCTCGCCAGTTAGACTATGTTATCTATATACCAGAAAGTACGAGTGACATGTACGTATTGTGCGCTGTGAATTATCTGGTTTTACATTTGTTGGAATGCATTACAATGTGCTCCATCTTAAATTTTGAGTTTCTGTATTGGTCTTTTCCAAAATTTGTAAATGCGTTTTAATCAAAATTCTATGTTTATTGAACAGATGATAATTGCTAAATACATATGTATTCTGTTTAATATTCCAGAAATTTATCCTGATTTTTTAAATTTCATTACTCTGGAACCAAGAAATAGGTAACGCGGCTTCACTCCTGATTTTGCGACAACAGAAAATTTTGGAATATTAACCGCATTTTCAACCGATTTAAAGCTTTATTAAATGGACTATGGCACTGGAATTGCTTGATTCCATTCAATTGACACAATTTTACAAAATCACTTATTCAAATCAGACTCAAACTTTGAAAATTATTTTTAGCGGTAAATTATATAAAGATTCTAAAACTGATCTATAATTCTTGAGGTAATTTTGAAATACAATATTGTAAAGTAGTTTCAAATCAAGCAATTCTAATCCAAATACAAAATGGCTCCAGTGTTGATTCTAAAATTTTTATCAGATTGGTTCATCATTTAGTACGAAAATAGGAAAAAAATATTGATCAAAAAATGAAGAGCCATAGAAAACACACTTTCTGTATAGACATTAGGGCACCATTAAAATAAAATTGGTAATTTTATAAGTCTTTATAACTAAAACTTTCTTTTCGAAACTCATGGAATATTCTTAAGTGTTGAAATCGTAATTTTGCGTTCATATAAAAAATATATTAAATAGATGAGCCGGTCCCCATTGCCGGCCCTAACTTTTCCGTCAGCCATACACGGAGAATTAGGATTTAATATTCCACAGGAACCATGAATCATATTTTTTGTAACAACCTCATGTAACAGTGGATCTTCTTCATTAGCGGGAATTTCCGCTGATATCACATCATTGATTTCATTCGGTCTTATCCACTCAACCAACCATATGAGGATATGTGTATGTGGTAATTTTCACCACTCGACTGAATACATTCAACAGCGCGTCTCGCCGAACACGCGATATTTTAAATAAAATCCATGAGATTTTAATTTTTTTTTAATACCATGGTGATGTCATGGCGATCAATGGGTCAGGAAATAATTCTTGTCGAATTTCTGTCCACTGTGGATTGCATAATGACGTACATACGGTATCTTGAGCGTATTCATGCATATGTCACGGACTTATGACGTATGTTGGGGAGAATTGTCATTCTGCCGACGTTCTATTCATTTCCGTCAGCATTGATGGCATCCCGAAGATGAATGTATTCGTCGGAACGAAGTTTTGCCTAGTTCAACCTGATAAATGTTAATCACTCTGTTTAAACTTAAACGGAAATATCCATAGCATATTGGTGAAATAGACGCCGACATTTGAAGAGGGGATCGTCCTCATTTTCTCAAACCTTCGGTCTTTATGAATAATAATTTATTGAACTAACTTTTTTGTTAGTTTCGGCGCTTGTAAAAAATGTTTTGTGTTAATAAGATAAAGTATCGTTGTGATTATGGTAGTAAAAGTAGATTGGTTCTTTCCCTGTAACTGGATTTATCATCTTGATTGAAAAATGATACCCATCTTCACCTTGCCAAATTAAGATCGTTTTCATCGTATGCATTGTAAAATCTTTAGGAAAACTTTTGGAACATTTACCATTAATCTTACATGGTGAATTCATATTAATTGCTCCACATGGATCATGGAACCATATTTAATTTAACAATTTCAAACCGTGTCTTCATCAGGAATTTCATCGCTTATTACGTTGTCGAAATCGATTGATCTTATTTTACTTAACAGCCAAATTAATATATGAGAATGAGGAAGTCCTCTTTTTTGCTATTCGATCGATTACATCCAACAATTCGTTTGCCCATACACATGATTCTTTGTAATGAGATCCATTTTAAAGCATTTTAGAGCATTTTAGCGTTTGTTTAAAAACTCGCGCTATAATGTCATGTCGCTCATGCGATTGTTGACCATGCGGGTGTTCCGTAATGACGAACGCAAGTCATAAAGTCTTGAATATACTCTTGCATATGACGCGGACTGCCAATGTATTACTGATGTCATAATAATTCATAACATTTTTGGTCAGTTCTGCGCCGGTGGATGGATTTGTTTTGTTTTATGTTGATGTGATATCCATCATCACCTTCCCAAAAAATTAAAGGGTATTGTCATGCGTCGTAAGAGCGATGAGTGTCTTCAATTTTCTGAATGACGTTATCTCTAGGGCGAATAACTATGTCACGTGATTCAAAAGCTTCCCCAACCATTACAATAGCAACTTCATCAACTGTTGGTGCTTATATCCACGGACGTGGGCACCTGTTGGTGTTTTATCTGCTTTAATGATGATCATGTAATTATCATTTTCCAATTGTGGTGTAATTTTTTGGTATTAATGATTTCACGCTCTCGAATTACGGTTATGCGATGTAGGTCGCAACGTTCTTGAACTTGCTGTTCATTTGATCCAATAAAATATATTTTCAAAAATTTCACATTTTTATTTGGTATTGGATACATTGATCCAATGTGGTGTTAAACTTGAATTTTAAAAGTTGATGCAAAATTACGACCAAGAGAATCAATATTGGTAATTTGTTTTGCCCCAAAATATGTCATTTGGAAACATTGATTAAGTTTCCTTATTTTTGACAAAAATAGCTTTGAATCACTTCATTCTCCTGTCATCAAGGGTTTTAAAGATTCAGGTGGTGGATTTAAAATTGGTAAAACAACTTTACCTGAAATATTTTACGATAATAATCGGGGAATGGGTGGTCCAAAAATGTCCAAAAAAACTTACCTGAAGAGCAACACATCCCAAGAGTTTCATTTATAAATTTTTATGCATGACAATAATTGCATTCTTTATCCATTTCACCGATAAAATTTTAGGATGAACGTAATAATCGATGTCTGGTTCATAATTTCGATGCTCTTGCCGCAGCTCGAACATTTCTACATTGCTCTTCGAGTAGTAACTCTTCGAAATTCGGTTATCTTTTCTTGTTGAATTTCACGTTGTAAGTTGAGCTCGCTTTGTGTCTTTAATTCTGATAGTTGTTGGACAGCATTAATATTTTCTCAATATCGTCTAATCGCTTGGTTTCTTCGCGTATTACGACTAATATTTGAGGGTCGATTTTTTATGAAAGAAACACTTAATTTTACTATAAAATGGAATTATCTTTAACTGCCACGTCGTGTGGTTGGTAAGACAATCAATAATTGATAATGTATGCACTTTTATGCATCCTGCGATCACTGTTTTCGCGTGCTCTTTTATTTTCATAAAATTTTATTTTTAATCTTACTTTAATTAATTTGTGTTTAACAGTTATTTTGTGTAAATTAATAAAAATCACTACGTGATAATGTTTTTTTACTGTTAATTATAAATTTTATTTTTAATTTCGCGTCCTACGATGTATTCTTGCGCGTGCTGTAATGAAACTAAATAAATGTCAAAAATAGCGGTATTACCACCTACTATTTTGAAAACAGCGGCACCTATCGGGCCCAAATTTCACAAAAAACCCAAACCGCTAAAATCCTAGTCTATGGTGAAAATTTCAGCTTCCTGTGATGTCTGGTTCCCGAGAAAGGCTATTACAATCATTACAGACACCATTTGTATATATTAGATATACAATTGCAATGCAGAACATGAATCGCTTCGATATACTATATTTTTTTATAAAATAAATTTTTTTATAATTCCGAAAAATCGAATGACGTAGAATACGTATCAAACAGAATTATTATTTTTGTCTTATTTAATTTATTGTCTTAAAAATATCATTCCAATATAGATGTGTTCACACGGGTTGTTAATATGGCTGGATCATTGTTGAATGTTAAGACAAATTGATAATCGATCAAGGTTAAACATTTTAGGTTTCTCTTATAAAAATCCAAATTTAAGATACTATATTTTTTGTTATTTTTACACGTCATTGACTATAAAATAAAAATAAGGCCCTAATTTGCGTCTTCATCTATTTTTAATTAAATACAACTTCATATCGGTACTTATTTTTATATGACATAACTTTCTTATTTGTAATAAACATTTGAAAACATCTTAAATTTTCTGTTGATTAAAATTAAATAAGAAAGTCATGAAATCGAATATAAAATGTTGCCCAAAAATGTAACGGTCTTAGCATGATTAGGAATCACCAAGAAAAACTTACATATTCTAAGACATAGAATTTAAGTTTTCCTCTTAACATTAATGTAAAGATATTTTATTAATTCTCAACAAACTCTTATCGTATTTTTATACATATTATATTACAAATTACTGATACCGAAATGTAATAGGTTATTCAAAGTAAGTTGAATTTACATAAAAATTAATAAATATAAAATACCATTCTTTGGTTCCAAATTTTAATTTCTTATATACCCATGTCACCTTTCAAGCTGTGCAGACAGGACAAGAATTAAGAAAAACTTCAACTACATATTTTGAATTCAGGATTTATGAAATAATAGTACTTGTCGTGTTCTAAGAAAATAGTATTTGTTACAAAAATATTGACTATAACTTTTTTGTTATGAAGGCGTTTTGGTTAAGTGATCATTACTCTTAATTGTTTACAATTTAGATAGTATAATTCACTATAACTAATATGATATACATATTAAGATTTAGCTAATATCGATTTGACGTCACCACTTATCATGGACACCAAATTTTTCTTTATATAAAAAATGGGCGGTTTAAATCGAAAATGTATAAAAAACAAACAAATATATAATAAATAATATAAAATAATTAAATATGATTTTTTTTAAATAAAATTAATTGGAAAATATTATTATTGTCAAAATATTATTTATGATATTTATGTGCAACCAAATGATGTCGCTAATAAAAATTGTTGATTCAATATTGTTTAATTTTATATGGTACATAATAAATTTAAATAAAGTAAACATATATGGGAATCGAATTATTGAAAAATCCTATTAATATACATTTAAGCTACAAGAGGTATTGACAATATCAACATTCTATACTATAGCAGTACGGTTCGAAAATGTTCCATAATATAACAAATGTTCCATAAAACCGGAAAAACATTTAATTCAGACATATCAATTATTAATTATCATAATTTAAAACTCATGGTTCACAAATATGTATATATGTTTGTATATATTAGTAGCGATTGTAAAAAAAATTACAATCCACTTTAACAAAACGCTGATTACCTAACAATCTACCAAAAAAAAAAAAAACTAAACTGTTTTGTCTTTGACACATTTTATGCGCAATACCATGTATGAAAAACGTTGGTCACACAAATTGATTGAAGCAAATTTAGATTTATCGCAGAATCGTTCTGGAATGAATTTATTTACAATTTGAGCATTGGAAAGTGTAAATATTATTATTTGGTGTACTATACCTATAAACCAATATAAATAAATTATTCATTTTTAAAATTTTATGATGGCAATTTTGATTTTATTCTGTTTGTCTTAATAAAATTGTTTTTACAAATATTGAAAAAAAACCAGTTAAAACTAAATGTTTTCGAAATTGAAAACAAATTGTGATAATACTGAGAAATGTGTCACTATATACAATATGCATATAAATATTGTTTCTACTGAGAAATAAGTCACTCTTGTGTATGTATATGAATTGTTTATTGGAAAGTCTGTAGATACAGGAATACCTCAGTTAACGCTATACCGCGTGTACAATATACTATTATGTAAAAGTACATACTTGTATGTTTTCAGGATTAGTTAGTTTCCGCTTAGTAGCGTTTCTTATGACGATCAGTCCTGCACCCAGGATTCTCAGACGTCCCGAAAAACAAATACTTGTATAAATAATATAAGAACTGTTCTACCCATACTTTGTCTGACTATAGTATCGGATAAGTAGAAGTAATACAGTAGCCAAACAGAAATAGTAGAAATTGCAATCGATACATTAATAAAAAACAATTTCGATAACAAATTTCAAGCATATGTAGTAAAATACACGAAAAATTATCTTGCATCAGTGCTGGATAATTTTTTGTATTTTACTATGTGAGGGCTCAAAGTAGATTAAAATTTTCATTTATTTTAATTTATAAATAGTAATAATAAAATAAAATAAAATTCCCGCTATCAAATTTTAGTCGACTTTTCCAAGCACTCGCACAGTAAAATACACGAACAATTGTATTGCATCAGTGTAACATAATTTTTCGTGTATTTTAGTATGTGAGTGCTTGGCAAAGTCGACTAAAATTTAGTATCAAAATTTTAGTGTTTCATAAAATTACGTTTACTTTAATTTATAATTAATAATAAAGCATAAAAGTATTGAATCGTATGCACATAATGCATGTGGAAAATTTAAACTTAAAATATTGTTTGATGTCAATAGATTTATGATTTTATAAATAAATGTTTTCTTGAGTGGTGAAACGAATACCCACCTTGTCTAATTTGACGGGCCTAGATGAATGAATTTTATATTAAGCAAATATACTTGTCAAAAACGTTTTGCTAAGACTGTGTCCGAAACTTGTGATAAAAAATCGTGAATTAATTTTTTCACATTTACTTGAAAATACCGAACACACCCAAATTATTCGAGTACAGTAGATTTCATTTACAACGACTAGCGCTTTAACGCCATTTGGCATATAACGACTTGAATATTTAATCCATGAATTTTTCATGTTTTTTTCATATAAAATCATCCGTTTAAAACGAAATGGATATAACGACTATCGAGCAAAAAGCTAGCATATTATGGCGTCTAGCAAATGGTGAACACAATACTGCCTTAGGCCAAAGAATTCAACTTAGCGCATCCAACTTTGTCGACCTTGTGGAAAAATGAAGACAATATCAAAAAACAATTTGAAAGAATTCTTTAAAAAATAAAAGAATTAGAAACCGGCGCATAGTAAGATTGATGAACAAATGTCAACACGCCAGGCATATTCTTCAAATGACACTATAGATACACCATGGATCGATTTTATTCAAATCGACAGTGACGTTGTGATCACAGGTGCATTTAAAAATGCAGAAATAATTGATCAATTACAATTTCAGTCTGAATATTGAATTGAATACCGAGTCTGATGAGATAAATGACCCGGGCGATGCCGAAGAATTTCAACCACATACGATACATAACACTTTAAAGGCGATTTCAGCATTTAAAGATTTTGCTTATTTTGGTCAAAAAATTACTGATGACCATTTAATTAAACAGTTCTTGACATCGAAAAGCGTATTCAGAATGTTTATTTAGCTGATAAAAAGTTTAAACAATCTTCAATACGCAACTTTTCCAAACATCTTAAATTTTAATATTTAATGAAAATAAATAATTGTTACGTTAATGAAATTTATTATTTGCATATACTATTCTTGTACAAATATATGTATTATATATGCATTTCGATAAAACTAATAATTAAATTTTCGTTTTTGGACTATCAAAAAAAATAGTTTTATAACGAAATCTGGATATAGCGACCGAATCTGGACGGTTCCTTGGAGGCCGTGATAAATGATAACCACTGTATATTACTATGATAATTTTTGACAGGTATCGAATAATTTGTGTACGCATGTGCAATGTGTGATTTATACATACATAATAATATATTCTAAAATTATTAATACATATAATAATAATAACGTGACATTAAAAGGATTATCGGTTCCATTATTTGAATATTAATTTTTTTAAATTTTCTGTGCAATTTATTAGTTGTCACAAAAAATTTGAGGTTATGAAAACTAAAATTGGCATATATGACGTGGGGAAAAACCTTATGAGGTGGGGAAATTTATTACACATTTCGCACAGCATAATAAAAAATCGTGACTGTAGGGGAATAATTATCAAACAATGTCAAAAAAATTAATTCACGATTTTTTATCACAGGTTTCGGACACAGTCCTAATAAGGTAAAATAAAATATTAACTATTATTTAAATAAAATATAAAAATGTCTAAAAAGCATTAGTTTAACAACAAAATGTCCATCAATTGTATGATAGACTCTCGTTCATATGCATACTTCTTTGAATCTGAGATCCCTGACTGCACTTCCAATACTGGAAAAATAAGTTCATTTCATCCCAGGATATATAAAAAAATGTAAAATCTATTATTTTATCCTGCCACTTAGTATAGCTGGTTGAGAGCTGACAAGTTCGTTTTAAAGCTAACCCGATAGCTGCAAACCAGGGAAATATTTTGTTTACGCTAACAATAATTTTTTTAACCATAAAATACAAATAGTCATTCTAATCTATTTGAAATTCAAAATTAGAATTTTAATCGTATGGTTAGTTGTTTGAAACGTGATTTATTAAAATATTAGCTAGTAAATAGCGCCGTTGCTTTGGTAGTCAAGGGCATCGTTGTTCGTAGTTTTTAACATTTAAGTATGTATTTATGTAGCCTTTTGAGTGCTGGATTTATCCGCCTAACTTTATTTATTTATTTTAATTAAGCATTTCCAGTTGGTTTCGAAAAAATGGCACAAATATAGCCAACATTTAAAATTTACTTTTGTTCAGCCAAGTTTTAAAAAATTGAAAATTTAAGAGAACGAATATAAATGCGTATTTGCTTAATATAAAAAACTAATTTGAACGAAACCCCTAACTGTAAAGATAATACAACACCTAACCATCTGTTATATCTCAGGTTAAAGTTAACCAGACAAAATTGGACGGTTAACTTTTTTAACTTCTCGTTTTTTCAATTCTAATTAAAATAATAAAAATAAAAATTATTTAAATGCTACAAAGAGAATACTAACTTTATATTGCATAGCGACAGTGAAGATGATAATTTTTTGTTCACTTTAGCTATCAGTATTCCTAAAATGAGACAATATTCAGAAAGGCCTGATATTTTATGTATACAGATTTGGAATTTCGCGAAAGATTCCGATTTTCCAACGAAACGGTGACAAAGTTATCTGAAACGCTTGATCTATATCTAGCGACCAAGACAAATAGATCGAAATCAATATCGACGGTAAACCAATTATGTATGGCACTGCGGTTTATATTATTGCACCTTCGTCATCTATAATATAATTTTAAACTTACATTATTTTTTAGATTTTTAGCTACGGGTTCCTTCCGTAAAATGACAGTTTGCCGCAAAACTGTTATGTAGAAAATAGCCCTATTATGTCGGTTGAATACTAATCATAAAAATGCCAACAACAGCGGAGGAATTAAAGCGTACGAAATTAAATTTTTACCAACTGGTCGGTTTTCCTGTTATTGGGGCAATAGGTAATTTAAATTTAAATAATTTTATTTTGTCCAAATCAATATTTCTGTTTCAAGATGGCACGCATATCAAAATTCAATCTCCTGTGGGACGACATTGGCGAGGTATATCGAAATAGAACAGGATATTTGTATATAAACGTCCAATGTGTAAACGACTCAACACAGAAAGAAAAAGACATTAGATGTAAAAAAAAAAAACTATAAATTCAATTTTATTTGAAAAAATAAACGAGAATTTACTTTTCTTTTTGTGTTATTTTTATTTAAAATAATGTTTTAATTTTATTTTAAAGAACTAGTTTCGACTTCGCTCTTCGTCAACTTTTAAAATATTCTAATTTGTATCAACCTCAGCTATTTAATATATACTCGTATATTTCGTTGTATGCAATTTTGTCGTTTAGCAGCATTGGGTTGTGTTTGTCCTTGTAAATTTCCAATTCTTCCATTCTATTTAAGTTTTCCCCTTTCTTGATTTTGTGGATAATACTTAAATTGTCAGTGTAATTGGTATATGTGTGTTTGTGTTGAGTGAGGTGTTGTGCGTAATTTGATTTTATATTGTTTTTCCCAATTTCTTGTATGTGTTCTTTGAATCTTGTTTGGAAACTTCTCCCGGTTTGTCCTATGTAGAAGGCACTACAATCATTACATTTTAATTTGTATACACCTTGGGTTGTTGTTTTTGTGGGGTTTGTATGTATTTCTATTTTGTTGTTTGTGCGATATGCAATGTTATATTCGTGTTGTCTGAAGATTTTATGTATTAAATTCATAGTACTTTTATTGTAATCTATGGTTATCAACCGGGTAGGATAATATATTTTCAGCGTACTACAACTTCTGTCAAAACATATTTTTTTTTTTTATTTCTCTCATTTTTTTTTTTGTTTATTGCCATAGTCGTACATAAAATTATTTAAGTTTTCATAGGGTTAAAAAAAATTGGATTTTTAGAAATTTATGAATTTGTAAAATGTACATAATTATGTACCACAATACAAAATTGATAAATATTTTTTACAATATACTTGTAGAAAATAATTCCACCCATTTTATTTTAGATAATATAATTTAATTTTAATAGTTTTTTAAAGGGATGATTAATCTTATATCCCGTTTACACGAGAAGAATAAAAGTTTTAAAATAAAAATTAAAATAAATTAAAATAAAAATTTTCACGCATTTTAACAACAGAAAAAAAAAACCACAAAAAAAAAATAGTTTCGCCGGCTATGAACGTTTTTATATAAACATCAAACAAAGCAAAATGGCCGCGTAATTTTGTTCTATTTTTGGTATACAAACAGTTTAGTTTTAATTTTTTTGATAGTAAACTAAAACTGATTTAAACTAAAATGGGTGGCCATAATAAGGATTAAATACACTTTAAAACTGCACAATTATTTTAATTTTCATTCGAGTGAATTAAATTGCGATCGAAGGGATTAAAAAAATTTTGAAAAAATATGCACTTAACATTTACCTAAAAAAGTTAATTAAACACTTTTTATAATTGTTTTTTTTGTATTAATTTGCTTCCTATTGGAGCAATTTGTCACACAACACTTAATTAATTTAGCCATCTTATATTTTTCACTTATAATTTTTAATTTTATTTCGATGTTAAAACACACAAACACAAAACATGAAATAAACAAAAAAAAAAAATTATTTTTGACAGAAGTTGTAGTACGATTTTCTTATTCTCTTTTCATACATTTTAAGTTTTACACTCTCTCTATATATCTTTATGCTCGAAGATGGTTATGTATTTTTGGTTTTCTTGTTTTTCTCTCGTCAATGTGGTAAGTGCTCTCAGTTGTTGATGGTGTTTGTATTTTATGTTCAATTTATCTATTAGATTGCAATTAAAACCGTTTGTTGTTGCAATATTTTTTATGGTGTTTGTTTCGTGTGTATAATCGTTTTGGCTCATTGGTATGTTATTTAATCTGGTGATCATGTGGTGGTATGCTGACATTTTATGTTGGTATGGATGATTTGATGTGTAGTGTATTGTGTGATCTGTTTGTGTTGGCTTTCTATATATTTTAAATTCATGTTTTTTATTTTCATTTTTCGCTATTGTGACGTCCAGGAAATTAATATGATTGTTTGTTTCGTTCTCTAAGGTGAATTTTATGTTTGGGTGTATGTTATTAATGTAATTGTGGAGAATTTTAAGCTGTCTTTGTGTGCCATCAAATAATATTAATATGTCATCAACGTACCTATACCAATATTTTATGCGATTTTGTATTGTATTCTTTTCTTCATTAAGAATGTGTTGTTTTTCGAGGTCATTAATGAATATTTCTGCTAATGTACCAGATAAGGGATTTCCCATTGGAAGGCCATCGAGTTGTTTGAAATATTTACCATTATGTTGGAAATAATTTTGGTTTGTTATTATTTTCAATAGGTCGATCAGCTGTTCTACTTCTATTTTGTCCATGTTGTTTTTTATTAGCAGGTCCTTTGTTATTTTTAATGTTTCATTTACTGGAATATTGCCATACATGTTGGTGATGTCGAATGAAGCAAGTTTTCCATTGTTTAGTATATTGACATTTTTGATTTTATTTATTAGTTCGATGTTGTTTTTAATTTAAAATGTGTGTTCTGTTTTTATTTTATCACTCAAGTACTTATTTAAATATTTTGAAAGCTTATATGATGGGGCTGTTGTGCAATTTACCAGTGGTCTAATTGCCGTTCCTTCTTTGTGTATTTTAGGTAAACCTTTTAACAATGGAGCTGGTGGTTTTATCATTTTTAAGCGGTATCTGTCTTTTATATCAATGACCTTGTTGCATTTGTTTATAACGTTGTTTACTTCTAATTTGTATGTTGCTGTAGGATCTTGCTGCAATTCTTCTATGTTGTTGTTGTGTATGTACTGGTTTATTTTTGCATTATATTCACTGATTGGCATTATTACTACAGTATTTCGTTTGTCTGCTTTTGTGATTTTTGCGAGATTGTCAGATATTTTCGTGTTTATTTCTTTTATTGTTTTATTTTCTTCAATGTGATGGCTATTGGTTCGTCTTGGTGTGTGGTTTTTGAACTGTTGAACAATCGTTCTACGTATGTTGTCCCGGTGTTGTACTTGTGTTTTTACAATTGCATTCTCAATTTGTAGAAGTTGCCTTTGTTCTTCGTTTTTATTTTGTATTGGAGTTATGTTATATTTTAGACCTTTGTTTAAAAGAGCGGATTCTTTTTCGGTGAATATGATGTTCGTGTTGTTTTGGATTCTCCGGTAAAATTTGTGTGTTGGTTGTGTGTTGTTTGTGATGTTTAGTATTTTCTGTAAACGTAACCTGCTCATTTTGTTGTTAATTGTTCTCCTTTTTATTTTCATATCAATATCCGTTTGATGTTGTATTTTATATACTATGTTTTCGTATTCTAATTTGTGGAATCTTTTTGATATATGTAATTGCGTGCACAAAAACAACAACCCAATGTGAATCAGGTGTATACAAATTAAAATGTAATGATTGTAGTGCCTTCTACATAGGACAAACCGGGAGAAGTTTCCAAACAAGATTCAATGAACACATACAAGAAATTGGGAAAAACAATATAAAATCAAATTACGCACAACACCTCACTCAACACAAACACACATATACCAATTACACTGACAATTTAAGTATTATCCACAAAATCAAGAAAGGGGAAAACTTAAATAGAATGGAAGAATTGGAAATTTTGGATTCTCCGGTAAAATTTGTGTGTTGGTTGTGTGTTGTTTGTGATGTTTAGTATTTTCTGTAAACGTAACCTGCTCATTTTGTTGTTAATTGTTCTCCTTTTTATTTTCATATCAATATCCGTTTGATGTTGTATTTTATATACTATGTTTTCGTATTATAATTTGTGGAATCTTTTTGATATATGTAATTGCGTGCACAAAAACAACAACCCAATGTGAATCAGGTCTATAAAAATTAAAATGTAATGATTATAGTGCCTTCTACATAGGACAAACCGGGAGAAGTTTCCAAACAAGATTCAAAGAACACATACAAGAAATTGGGAAAAACAATATAAAATCAAATTACGCACAACACCTCACTCAACACAAACACACATATACCAATTACACTGACAATTTAAGTATTATCCACAAAATCAAGAAAGGGGAAAACTTAAATAGAATGGAAGAATTGGAAATTTACAAGGCCAAACACAACCCAATGCTGCTAAACGACAAAATTGCATACAACGAAATATACGAGTATATATTAAATAGCTGAGGTTGATACAAATTAGAATATTTTAAAAGTTGACGAAGAGCGAAGCTCGAAACTAGTTCTTTAAAATAAAATTAAAACATTATTTTAAATAAAAATATCACAAAAAGAAAAGTAAATTCTCGTTTATTTTTTCAAATAAAATCAATACTCAGTGATATAAGTGCACAAAAACATGGATATTAGCCATAACTGCAATATATATTCAAATGAAATGCGATATGAAATTTCGCCAAAAAAATTTTTTTAATCATTCAAGAAATAAAATAATCCTTTTTAATTCAAAAAAATAGTATTTTTAAAACTAAAAATTGGTTTGTCCAATTAAACTATACATTTTTATTTCAAAAACAAAAACTTTAGGCCCAATTTATTATTTCAAACATCTAAAGTTTTCGTTTTATGAAAATGTTATTTGAAATTAAAACTTATATTTTTGTTTTTAAAATTTGAAATTTTTTATTTAAAGAACTGAGTTTTGTATTCAAATGTAATATATTTGAAATAAAATTTAAATTTTGGTTCTAAAAACTTTAGTTTTTGATTTAAATACTTGGATTTTAATGCAAATCACGGATAACAAAATTTAAAACTTTAGTTTAAAAACATTGAATTTTCGATTCAAAAAGGAAATTTCATGAAGTATAAGTCAATAATTTATTATTTTAATTCAATTTATTTCATTTAGTAAAATAATAATTTATTTAAATTATAAATAATCTAATGAATAATGAAAATAAGTAATATTTTCCATCACCACTTTACAAACATCTAATGGTGGACTTGAAAAATATTGAATGGGGTACCCAACATTAGTATTTTTATTAGTTCCCACTTCGTATGCATTATAACGAGAATCATACTGCACTATTTGTATTTCATTACAGATACCGATTATTTCTTTATCAACATTTTTAAACGAAATTATTCTATACAAAAAAAAAATGGATCATAAAGTTTAGAAAAATATAAATTTTTTTGGTACTTAGTATTTTTATAAATTAAAGAATGATTGTGCTGAAATAATCGTATTTTCCATAAAATTAAAATTATTAAAATTAAATGAATTTATTTAGCAAATTTATAGGAACTTTTCGTTGCAAGTGTTAATCAAATATTTTTTCGAGAAGTAATGCTTGCCGCATAAATCTTATAATATTGATATCTCCAATAAATATTATCATTGGTAGAACGCTGGTTTTATTCTGCCCCACACAATTTTGCCTCGAGGTGATAATTTCCTGCAATTCGCTTAAGGAATTGATGTGAACTGCGAGTGACTCTTCATCAGCTTCTTTAATTGTAATTTTTCAGGTTTCCTTTTTATTGTTGTTTTTAACAACGTCGTATCTGGCTGCTGGTGGGAGTATGTTTGCTAATATTTTAAATATGGTTAAATTGACAAATTCTGAAAAAAATTACAAATATGTATATAAATATATATTTGTATATATTTAATATTATATATTAAATTATTATAATTACGTATATCTTACCAGTTCTGGCGCAATCTTATTTTTATAAGTGCCATTGTTTAAATAAATTATCATTATTCAACCGCTTTATGTTTTCTTTTCGTAATTGATGGCAAGCAGTCCACTGGATCAAAATCTCATTTAGTGTTGTTTCCATTGAAGAAAAGCCAAGATTTAGCATTCGATTCATTCTCAATATTCCTATCTGAAGGTTATGGTTCAGCTTGCGTATCTGGCTCCGAATAAGATTTTATTGTATCCTTGTTATTATATTTACTATTCACATAAGCATAATACATTTTGCCAGATTGTCTTTTTCGTTTTATGTTATTGCTATTAAATTGAAATTAAATATTTAAAAATTGAAATGTCATAATCCTAACAAAATATATATTCATACATTCGAGTATATGCATATAAGGGTATATACTTACAGTTTGCCCCACTGGAACTATTGTGACTATATGGTCCGTGATATGGTCCCCAGGAAATCTTGCGGATCGGTGTTTATCCGACAAAACACCATGCTCATTATAGTAGAATAAAATTTCTTCACCTTTCTTGTGCAAAATATTACGGATGTCCTATAATGAAAAGTAATAATTAAACACTGTTTGCTAGTTTTTGTTATTTTAACTACTATAAGAAAACAGTCTTGACAACTTTGTGTTTAAGAAGTGCTTGGCGGAATCGGCGTAAGAACCGCATTGTTTCTAGAAGTCTTAGGCATATGTTTCTCAAACCTTACCAAAAATAAGAATATGTATTTTGTTATGAGTATAAAATATAAATAATAACTAAATTGTTAGTGACCTATTTAATATGGCTCAACTTCAATAAAATTCATTTCAACCAAAGCATCTTTGAGTTCGATTTCGAAAGCATTTTCAACTGTTTCATTATTTTCTTGAATTACGGTTTTGTTTACGAGATCCCTATAATTAAATATAATACTGTTTCCGCCTCCGTTTGGTTTTCTATGTTCTGCATATTATTATTCATGTCTTGTAAAGTTCCTATAGAAAACATTTTACAATTACTAAAATATTTTAGCATTCATTTTTATTATGATTTTCTACTTACATTATTCACTTCAGTTACTAAATAATCATGCCGTTGTATAAAGTAGCCATCCAACTCATCCAAATTTATAATGAGCGTGCTAAACTGATTCATCCCTCAGACTAATATTTATATAAACATTTGAAAGTTAATGGAAAATTAGTGTAGCTATATTGTAAGAAAATTATAAGGCATATAAACGTAAATGCTAGTTGTATTTTGCAAGTGCAATGTCGGATAACGAATAATTAATGTTTCATATCGATAAACCAGTATATGTAGCTACATAATATGTATATTAAAAGAACAATCGAAACATCCAAAAATTGAAGCGTTTAAAAATACGCAGACAAAATGTTGTATAGTTTATACTTTACCGTTTAGTAAATATGAAAACGTAAATATTAATTACAAAATTAATTTGAATCACTACCGCACTTATAGATTAAACAATTAAAACATTTATTAATCACTTAAACACGTTATTTATTTATATTTATAAGATTTAACTTCGCTTCACTTTATTTTACATTAAACCGAACAGTATCACACTTTGATGTCTTATAAGGGTGCAACAAATTTTGAAACGTGGTATTCTGATATATAAAAAAAATATTTTAAGTTTAAAAATATTTGATTTACACTAAAAAAGAATATTTTAACTATAAAAAACGACTTTTATTCTTCAAAATCAATAAATTTACTTTAAAAAATAATTTTTGGAAAGAAAAATGTATTTTTTGAAATTAAAAATAAATTATTATTTCAAAAATATTATTTAAAAAATTTTATTTTGTCATTAAAATTGTTTGTTTTTGAAACAAAAACCACTTTAAAAATGGTTATATTTAAAATAAAAAATTATGTATTTAATTTAAAAAAAATATCACAAATAATTTACATTTATAAAATAATGAAAGTATTTATTTTGTTTTAAAAATTTTGTTGTAAAATGAATGACATAAAATAAAAAATATAGCATTTAATTTTATTTGTTAATTTTTTTAATTTTATTTTTAAAATGATAAAAAAACATTGCGCTCTTGAAGTAGAAATTTTAACTGGAGATTAGACTTATCGCGTAGTTTACTAACCACTGGTTAATGCCTTTTTCGTGCAATCGGGCATCAGTAAACAAAATTAGTTAGCTGGGAACTTTACTATTTACTTAAAAAAATCGAAAGCTCCAGCTCACAAGTATCGAATGCGAAGTTTAAAAATAAGATTTATCTGAAAGAGTTTATCATTTTTAAACATATGATTCTGAGACTATTATTAAATAGGAATATTTTATTTTTTAGTGAAAATATCGCCAAACAAATTAGCAACGATAATTCAACAAATTTACGCATTCTATTTGTAACGCATCGAATTGCGACATACGAAGTATGCCTGTATATGTTAATTTATAGTAGTACATGCGACTCATATAACAAAATATGAGAAATCTTGCCTCAAACACGCGATTTGTGAAGAAAATAAACTTTGATTGTTTTTATTCAATTCACTTAGAATTATTTGGTTACTATACGAGCTTGTATTATATTTATGTATGTAGATATGTCTGTCATAGCACGTCTATAGAATATATATACTTATAAGCATCATGGTCTTATGAATAAAAAAATCGTTATCAAAGCATGCTTAGAGATAGATACAAATATTTGTATTAGGTACGTATATACAAAACAGCACCGAAGATATAGGTTGTCTTAAATTGACCCTGGTTCGATGAATCAAACTACATAAACAATTACGGTATAGGGAAGTAAAAAACAAAGTTTTAGATTAGAAATGCGTTGACATCGTTGACATGCATGTAGTAAATGATTCAATTGCGGAAAATAGCATATCTACATTATGATGTATACAACATGTAGTTTACGCATTAAAGTTTATTACTATCGTTTTGGTTGGGTTGTTTCTCGCGGAATCTAGAAAAATTTGGAATTCCGATTTGTTTCTGTTGTTAGTTTATAAAACTGATAATATAATAAAAATGATCATGAGATCAAATTATTCCAATATGAATATTTATAGTTTATGGAATCCCAAAATAAAAATTCCACGAAACTGTCCAAGAACGTTCATTATCGATAATATTGAATTTAGGTCGAAGAATAATTTCGAACTTCGCTGATAATTTTATTGAAATGTAATAAGATATAATACTCTATTGATATATTGCCTGTATTTTGGAGTCACCTAAAGTGTATCGTTTTCAATTAATACTACTTTTAATGCTATTTATATTCGAGTATGTACTAATCATTACTGATAAAGTGATAACATATCTATCATTTAAACTTGGCAACATACATTTACATACCTAGAAATAAATTGTATATTGAACAATATTTCATCCATATTTTTAAGTATGTTTACGTCTTTGAATTAAACAATAAGTTTACCACTGCCCGTGCATTATATATGTACATACCACGTAAGTATGTACATATTAATGTAGTAAGTATAACCTGTACAAAAAATTATTTTGAATTTCGTAATGTTGTGAATTGTGTATATAGTATGTAGGTATGTCTGTATAATAATGTACATCAATACATACATATATATGTATACATACGTATATTGAGTTCAAATTATGGTGGTCGTAATGCAAAATATTTTTTTCTTTGTTTCTTTTTATATTATTTTTAAGATAATCATTTATACATACTTAATGTTAAAAAAAATTGTTTATTTACGGTTCATCGTTCATCTTACAATTTCATAAAAAGTGATCATTACATAATTTAATAGAACCTTAACATTAAATTGTTGATATATGCTTCGCGAGTGACGCAAACTACGAAACGAAATGAAACTTTTTAAATTTTAAATGATTTATATAAGTAGATCTGTGTTTCTTTAACTTTTTTAACAACGCAACAGTTATCGCAAATATCGCAGTATTATTTGAAAATAATTATTATTCTGCTTAAATCACAACCTCATGAATTAAATTTATATACAATTTCGTATTTAATTACTGTAATATTTTAGTAAATAAGTCGAATAGAATATATAAAAACAACGTCTTGTAGCCTGTAAAGAAATGATTTGGATTTGAATAAAATTAACTGTCCAATATTGTTTTTGTTTCGTGTTTTATTTCAACTGCGATCTTAGGTGTCGTCATGGCTTCAGACCGATTAGGTTTTGTTTAAGTCGAAAATTAAAATTGGATTATAGTTATTTTATTTTTTCAAATTATGTATACTCAAACATTATTATATGTTTACTGTATATTTCTTAATCTTCGGTTTGGAGTGGTCTATACTCGATAATGATATAAAGATATTTTTAGAAATTTCAAATTTGATTAAGAATTCATGAATTTTAGCGTACATACATATATGTAGGAAATAATTAATAAAAGGCGCGTTCGATTGTAATGAGCTATCTAAAGTACAATTTTCCTCGTGTAATTAATTTGTTAATAAAATTAATTAAATTCAGGCAGTTTGACCACAGTTTACCATGTTTTGTAATGTAACATAGAATTGCTTCCGATTACGTATGATAAGTATATATAAATGTTGGGAATTCGCCGTAAAACCACAACTTTAATTTCTAGAAGAGCCGTATAGAGTTTTAAAACTATTTTGTACGATCATAAGAGCACTACACTAAAGTTTAAGTATGCATTTTTCATAAGTTAAATTATCTTTGGAAATAGCAAACTATAGGCACAGATGAATCGTAAGTCAAACGCAGTTAATTTCAATTTTTTTTTAGTAAAATCATATACGTGCCGTGCCGCTCGTTGTTAACTCAACAAGTTTGATAGTAAAATCTTCGTAGAACCGTTATTAATTAAATATTTGATGGTGAAACGTGGCTAAATATCAACAAGTGTCGTAGTAAATTTGTAGGTTAAGCTATCTTTTGTAGTAAAATTTGTATAAATTATTAAATTATTTTATTTTTAAATCAATTCGAAAACATATCTTAGCGGAATTGACTGCGGAATTACCTTTGGTTTTAATTCAAGATTTTTTGATTTAATTATGATTGTAATCAGAAAATCTTGAATTAAAATTACTAAATAGTCACCGCGCTTAAACATTTCGTTATTATATGCATATACAATTATTGGTCTATCTAGTATGTATCTAGTTATGTCGTTTTCGTTTGAACATAAAAACTTGCACTGAGTGCATAAAATTACACTAAAACCGTTCGTTTGAACCAAAAAAAATTGCCTGACAGCTAAATTTTTTGCACTCAGTGCAATTTTGTCTACACTGGTTTTTTTGACCGAGTAACCCCTATTTTACACCAATACTATAATTTTATCTGTCACTGTGCTGCCATTTTGACTTTTGTGAACAAAACCGTCTATCTATAAACGGTTTTGTTTGTGAATATTCATTTTTTTTCAGAAAACACAAATATAAATGAGGGTAAATCGGTTTTATGTTCGATTGACGCACAAAATCAGTGTACTCTGCCAATGAGGGGAAAAAAAATCAAACGAAAACGACATTAATTTGATACAAAATTGATTATGTACGATTATTGCATTTTAAGTTATTTTAGGTTGAAAAAATCACTTGTTTTTAGCTACACCATCAATAAAAAATTTCAAAAATTATGAACTGCAACTTTTTTTTTTAAATGTAAGAATTATAGTTATAATTTTTAAACAAAATATAAATTGCCGTTTTCTAAAAAATTAAACTTAATATAAAATTTTGTTTTAATTAGTAATTGTTGGTTTGATCAATATATTGTTTATATAAATTAATTATAATATTATAAAATAACAGCAAAACTTAATGTATTATCAAAAAAAAATTGATTTGCTTTCCTTATATACCTTCCATCTAATGATTTTATAGTTTAATGTGAAGTTTTAAAACCAAAAAGACTTGCCATCTCTTCAAAGCTGTTAAAAAAATTGAAAAAATTAAGATTCGCAGAGAGTCGAAGCATAAAGAGGACTATAACGTAAAGCCCAGCGAAGATACAATTTGGCACGCTGTATGGAAGCAGCGAGTGAAATGATGTAACAAAGACTCATGTAAACTATAATTTATAAAATTTAAAACAATAATCTCAGAAAAATTGCAAAGAGGGAGGCAGCAATCGAGTTGATTTCGTTGCAATCGATTGTGATGTATGGCGCATTTGTGTGGCACGAGGCGAAAAACTTATTACCAAGACATCTTAGCTCAAACAGTAGAGGCTCCTAAAGCCATGATGAGCCTTGGTACTGAAGGTTTTGGAGGGCCCTCAAATTCCGAGGTTTTCTCAAAATTCATATAAATTTTTTACTCAATTTGAAGAATGTCAATGCCTGCCAATGGTTACCAAATAATAAAATTCCTCGGAATTGCTAGGCGCTCTAGGATGCTGCGAATAAGGTAACGATGGCTTGCCTGCCCTCCGTCGAATCAGTAACTAATGATCAGGAGAGAAGTAGCCCAATATATTCTGGAGCTTCCAAAGTGCTTCACGTTAAAAAAATCTATCCAAGGTTCAATTAATGTTTGAGATCAGCGAGACATCATTGAGTGCGTTGATCTACTTTGAACATCGAAACAATAAAAAAATATTAAGAGAAAACATAAATTTTCCTCGCTAAATATCAATAAAGTCGATATTATAAAATCTAAGCTTTCTACTGAAATTAATATTAAAATTAAGACATTTTAAAGCTTTCGAAAAATTCAGACCCTCGTAGGGGTTATAAATTACCAAAGTTTTTCGTATAGTGTGATGAAAAATATGCAAACAAAACTTAGTTAAAATAGTCCAAAGCTCAACATGAAATAAATGATTTACATTAGCTAAATGAATGCCGAACTTTCAACTATTTAAAAGCTTTGCTAGACACGATTAAGCTTTAAAAGCTTTAATTGAGCACTGACATACGAACATCTTTTACTAGAAAAAGATTGGTTTTTGAATTTAAGAATATTTACGCAGATTTGATTGGTATAACATTCTTAAAGCTAACTTTTGCAAGTTTATTACAGTTAAACAACATAATTTGTTGTATTTAAATCGATATTATTAGGCCTAAGCTTTTTACAGAAATTATAAAACAGTAAAATATGAAATAGCATAACTATTGGAAAATTCCGTCACGGGTAAGGGTAATGAATTAACGAAGATCTTTATATGATGTCATACACTCGTTTGCTCCAACATTTCTAACTTTCTGTCTGTTAGGCACATAGAGCTTTCTCTTCCAAATAAACATAAATGAAAAAATGTATTTTTCATGCTATGTTAAAAAGTTCAAATTTATGAATTATTTAAAATCGGTTGCAATTGTTAACAGTAAATATGAAAGCTTTGTTCTTATTAATATTTAAAAATATTAGAAAAGTACAAAAAGTCCATTCTTCGTCATATGATTTCACAAAATTTATTGATTGGAATACATATATCAATATTTGAGCGTTTTTCTATAAATTAAAAAAATTGAATTCACAATACTATTCGCATTGAACAGTACGCTTCTCGTTAATTATTAAAATAACTTGGCAAACTCAAAGCTCACATTCGTCTCTTTGTTAAAAAAATTTACAAATAATAATGATAAATGTGAAAGATTTTAAAAGCTCAAATTAAAAATAGCAAAGCACATTTTCTGAATAGCTTCTGAAACATAATGTGAAAACTTTGCTAAAAAATAGTTAAACTTCAAAAGCTTTAAGTAAGTCATAGACAGACGAACAGCTTTCGTTGGAACTAGACTTATTTCTAAATTTAAGAAAATTTACAAGGATTTTTTTGGCATAACTTTCTCAAAGCGCTCGTACGGTTTTGAAGATTATAGAGCTTTTCTACATTTTAAAATTTTTTACACTGAAATAATTGAATATATAGCATATAAAGCTTTTTACAGAATTTATAACCAAAAAATAAGAAACACTGGAACCTTTGTAAAATACAGAGAGTGATAAGGGTAAAGAATAAAATAAGCTTTTCAAACAATTAGTCACCCACATACTCCTTTTATTCTAAATGCTACCTACACGGAAAAAAATGTATTCTGAAATCGAAAAACCTGTTTCTAAATATTAGAATCAACTATTTTTGGACTGCTTTATAAACTTTTCTTTTGTCCCGATTATTACAAAAAAAAACAAAAACGAACAAAAGTGAACGGATTTTGTTAGAATAGTGGACGGAAAAAATACATTCATTATCAGCCGCAGGAAAACAGTGCTCTCTATTTTTCGATGAAGTTAGAATTCGAAAAGATTTTTAATACAATACTATTAGAAATTGTTTTGATGGCTACGTAGACTTTGGGAGTGATTGCAAAAAACGCAGACTTGGCGCTTTATTTGTGTTTTAATGGTTCGAGGGGTAATTGTTAATTGGAAAAATATTATCAATTACTACGTTTCCGAAAACGCAGTTTTATCTGAAGCTCTAACAAAATTAATAAAAATCGAAATTGGGTGCCACCAATAATAATCCGAAATTAAATTACAGTAACCAAAAAGTAATAATATTTGAGCCACCACATCATATAAAATCGTTTCAAAATTGCCTGCTATCTTCAGATATTTAATCAACTGATGGCACTGCTAGTTGCGGAGTCGTGCGTGTATTATATAAACTAGAACTGGCATTTTTGACTCGAATGTGTCCTAAACTAAGTGACAAGCACATTAACCCAGGTCATTTTGACAAAATTAAGGTCAAATTGGCCACTCAAATATTTAGTCGTAGGGTTGTTGCGGGTATAAAAACAGCATACGAACTTAATAAGTTTTCAGTAGCTGTAAAACAAAGAAAAAACAAACATGGAAACTTTTTTAAAAATTCGACAAACTGTATTATTGTTTAAATTCTAAAAGTCTGTATAGTTCAAATTGGTTCATGTTTTATGGTTTTTTATAATTTTATTAATTAAAATTAAAGAAAACGAAAACTTTTTCATACATAGTTCTAATAATTAAAACAGTTTTAAAGGCCATTACTGGCCCCTTACTGAGTCAACAATCTGGCTCCAGCGGTTTCGATCCCGAGCATGGTCTTCATACTGTCTAAGACGACCTGAAGAGGCCAAGTCGCTCTCTATACCGTGGAGCCATCGTCGCCTGCAACGACCTCTGCGCCTACCATATGGTGGCTCTCCCTTCAGAGATCGCTACACAATTCGTTCCGGATCAGCACGCAGAACGTGCCCGAGCCACCGTACTTGCTGAGATCTTACTTCATGTACAATATCGGGGATCTTCATCAGATCTCTGATCTCGATATTGTACAGAGCTCGGTAGGTACCATGTATTTCGCGTTTTGGGCCGTAAATCACAACGCATGACTCTTCTCTCAAATGTTAGGAGCCATCTCTCGTACTCATCAGTCAGCACCCAACTTTCACATCCAAACATAACAACGGGCCTGATCAACGCTTTGTAAAGCTTCAGCTTCACGGCACTTGATAAGTGTTTAGATTTTAGCAGTGGCCTTAGAGGATACAAAGAACGACTGCCAGCTGCCAGCCGCACTTTAATATCATCACCCACACTGTTATCGTGAGTGATAAGAGAACCCAAATATTTGAACCTCCTCACTCCCTCAAACGTGTGATGGCCACTATTAAAATCTGGTGTGTCATTGTCCCTAAAACCAGAGATCAGGTATTTCGTTTTGGACTCATTGATCTGAAGTCCAACTGAAGCTGAAAACTCTACAAGCGGATCAAGTATGACTTTCACTCCGTTGCTATTCGGTCCAATCACGCATATGTCATCTGCATATGCAAGCACCTGATTTGACTGGCGATATAAGATGTTACGCTGCGGTCTTTCAGTTTTACGAAAGATGTACTCCAACATGAGATTAAAGAGTATCGGGGACAGAGCATCTCCCTGCCGAACACCCGGGTTAACTACAAAATTTGTCGATAGGCTGTTCTCAACTTTAACACAGCATTGAGACTGCGTCACTGTCATCCTACATAGGCGTACCAGTTTTGTTGGCATTCCTAGGTATGGCATTCCAGGGCAGACCACAAACTCTCTCGATTGATCTAGTCATAGGCCTGCCGGCAATCTAGGAACACCTGATGTACGGGGATGGATGTCTCATAATATTTAAATAGAATCATCCGCAGCGAAAAGATCTGATGGGTGACTGATCGAAATCCTCCTTGATAGTCACCAACCAAACCCTCCGCTAGAGGAGTGATTCTCTCCAATACCATGTATGACAGTAACTTGTATGCTGTGCAAAGGAGAGCTATACCGCGATAATTCTCACACTTCAAGCGGTCCGCCTTCTTGAAGATGGGGCATATCGCGGCCACTTTCCATTCGTCAGGCATAACTTCGGTTCGCCATACTAATCGAATAAGGTCGAAAAGGCAGTTCCACAAAGTATCCCCTCCGAATATCAAGAGCTCCGAATTAATGCAGTCCACTCCAGGTGAGCGGTTTCGTTTCAATCTCTGCGTGGCTTTAGTGAATTCCTCATGGGATGGCTCCTCAGTGCAAATCTCCGCAGTCTGTATTAGAGGTGACTCAGCAACAGTCTGTGACGCATGATGGACATCAAGCAGGTCAGTAAAGTGTCCACTCCATGCGTCAAGTACTGCGTCGATGTTGACACAGAGGTTTCCATCCCGGTCCCGAATGGCGGTTGACGTAGGCCTGAAAGAATGGTGCAGTCCAGTAATTTCTTTAAAGAAATTACGCGAACTGCGCTCATTGCTGAGTTGTTGTACTTTCAGAACCTCAGCTCGGGTAAACGGATGTAGAATAAAATAGAAAGTAAACTGATCATCAAATTATGAGTGAAGATTACCTTGCTAATAATAATATTGTAATAATTCCAATTTTAGATTCCAATTTTTTTTTTTTTTTTCAATTTTATTTAAATATTTTAAATAAACAATTATTACAATCTAGTAACCTGGACTAATGAGCAATTTTATTCTAACTTAATTTACTATGTTGTATTAATCTATGGCTTCTTCCCACTGGTGTTCCATAGTGTCTGATAAATTGAATTAAACCACATCGTTATTGTGGATTTTAGATCAGCATTACGCTGTTTACACTAGCAATTACACCAGCTCAAAAAGTTTAGTTCGTTTGAGCCTGCGTACAATATCTGTGTTGTTTAACAGCTTAGTTGCCTCAGTGTTAACATGTTGTTCGAGCCTTTGCCTATGTCTCACTGCATTTTTTTGGATTTCCTTTGAAACAGTGTCCACTTTAAGGTCCCTATGGAGGTCTCTGTTTCTAACATACTATGGTGCATCAACGATGTTCCTTAATACTTTGTTTTGAAATCTTTGTCTTGAAATCTTGACGTCTAAGAATATTGTTAAACAGACTTTTTTCTCCTCTAATGCTCTTTCAAGAATATTAGTTATTCTGTGTACTTGATCTAATGTTGAGTGTTGGTTGCGAAAACCGAACTGATGATTTGGAATCAGGTTTTTTCTCTCAATTATCGGATTTAGCATTTTTACTAATAACTTCTCAAAGAGTTTAGACATAACTGGTATAATAGTGATATTGGTCTGTATGATCCAGTTTTGTGTGGTGGTTGCCCAGGTTTAGGAATCATAATTACTTCTGCAATTTTCCAGAGGCTGGGTACATATTCCAATCGAAAGGCGGCATTTATAATATTGGTGAGCTTTAATGAAGCTTTCCTTGGTAGTTCTTTTAAAATTTCTGCTGTGATAATTACTCATACACGACTTCTTTTGGTGTTGCTCGTAGGATTTCTTCACTTTCCTGTACAACCTCTCCAGTTATTATTTCGGCTTCCAATGATTGGTCATCATGTGGTGCAAATATTTTTTCCAGGTATTCAGCAAAATTTCGTACTTTATCTTCGTTATTTCTGGCCCATTTGTTATCTTCTGTTCTGATTGGAGGAATCTGCATTATTGGCCTTTTAATTCTTCTTGTTGCTCTCCAGACAGAATAATCAGTACTAGTATCATTAGATAATTTTCTGAGGTAGTTACTGATTGAGGTAGTATAATATAGTATATAATTTTCTGAGGTAGTTTCAGACCTTTGATTTCCCTTTTAAGTAGCTGAGTCAGATTGTTTAGCTTAGTTTTATCTTGAGGGGCTCTAGTTTGTTGCCATATTCCCCTTGCCCTTCTTTTTTCTGCCAAAAGCTCTCTAATTTCTCTAGGGTAGTTGTTTCCCTTAATTTTCTTTTTAACTTCAGGAGTGTTTTCCCAAGCTGACTGCTGTATGTCACTTATGAACTTATGAACTTCTTTTTCTAATTGCTCCTCACTCCTTAGCGGAACCATTAAGTTAATTTTTCTTTCTAAAGACAGTCTAAAGTATTCCCAATTTGTGTGCTTATTTACTAAACTAAGATAGCTATCTTTTTGAATGATCCTTTCATTTAATATCAAAAGTATTGGGGAGTGATCAGAGCTAAGTCAAGACTTTCATCTACATGTATATAATTTACAGATATATTTTTTGATAGCATTGAGGAGTTCTTTCCCTTTGGTTGTTGTTAGTCTAGAACCCTAGTGGATATTTTTTGCATTAAAATCTCCTCCAATTACAAATCTTTTCCCTAGTTTACTGAAAAATTCAAGATAATCTTTTTCTTTTAGAGAGTATTTCGGTGGGCAGTAAATTCCAATAACACTAATAGAGTTATTTTTGGTCTTGATATTAACAGCTGTTGCTTGTAGTTGTTTTGTTTCATATTTTAATTCCTCGAAGTGATTAATACTATTTCTAATTATAACAGCACTACCTCCCTTAGCAGTATTTCCCGGGTGAATAGTGTGATATGTTTTATAATTTTTAAATTTGATAATTGGTTGCCTAGTGAAGTGAGTTTCAGAGATGAGTCAGACATCGATTTTCTCTGAGTCCAGAACCATTTGCAATTCCTGTTGGTGTTGCTGGAGTCCATTGGCATTCCAGCATAAAATTCTTAAGTCGTTAGACATGGTTTTTTTAGGGATGGGTCCCTTGGTACTGTATTCTAGTTTCTGTAATCGCTGATCAAAAGTATTAAGTTTGCTTAATATCAGCTTAAGCGTTCGATTTATGTCGTCTGTTTGAGGAGTTTTTTGTTTGTTTTCGTTACTCATCATTACTTGAGCGTAAGTTTTTTTGCCCACTTCTGCTTGAGAGGCTATCAACGCTTTACGCCTTAACTCTTCTTTAAATGATTCAGGCCTGTTTATTCCAACAGTTTGCTTCTTTATTCCATTTGTATTTTTAGCATGTATGTTTTTATTTTTGTTGTTTTGTAATTCAATAGCAACACTGCATCCTCTGTAGTTAGCTGGATGGTTTTCTCCACAATGTACGCATCTAGGCTGTACATCTGTGGGTTTGACACAATCTCTAGTATGGTGTTTACCTGGACATTTGACACACCTGGGTTCTTTGTTAGATTCCAATATGACCACACTTCTTCCGTTGGTAGATCGCGAGTGCGCGAAATTTTTATTGTATTTCAGTTTTTATTTTGTTATTTGTTGGTTAAAATATATATACATTTATTAGAGAGGGGTCGGATAGCTAATGAATTTATTGTCGTTTAACCCTAGTTACCCAAGTACGCCAATACAAATGGGTTTTGCGGTGGATTAGCTAATAGATTTTAAAATGATGTGTCAAATTAAATATATCGTATTTTTCGATATTCCACAACAAATTTGACAAATTTTTCAGAAAGATAAAAATTCTTCTATTCTATGCTATGCTTGTATGGTCAAGGTCTCCAGGGATTGTGGTTTCACCAGTTATGCCACTGATTGGACGGCTTATATGCTTGACTTCTATGTTTTAAATTATTTTCAGTTATACTTATCTAAAAAAAAATTTATTTTTTTATTTTTACAGAGCCCGCTGGAGGGAAAATCGTACAATATTCAATACACCAAATCCACGGCTCATGAATGTATCATTATTACGCGATAACAAATTACTTCATGGTCATGAACGTCGTGGTAGTAAAATGTCTGTGCGTGGACCATCACGGCAACCCAGTATGTCATCGCTCCGACCCCATTCACCTAATCCATCGTTAGGTAAGAGAGGTTTGTATTAATACTATTGCACAACTCAAAATTTATTTATACATATATTAATAATTAATGAATTATTTCTTTATTTAATTTTATGATTTTATTTAAAAACAAAATATATTTAAATGTATATTTTATTTCTTTAATTTTTAAATCCTGATCGAACATAACAATTTTATTAAACTAAACAAAATGCAATGTAATCTAATAAATGTGTGACGATGCAAAATTTTAAACCAAACCAAACCAAATTTCATAGGCAAAAAATTAAATAACACTACAGTAAAAACTAACAATATTCTAATTGACAACAATAATTAGTCTAAAAAAATAAAATTAAAATACCACAAATATTAATTTTAAAAAAGTTTATTAAAAAATTAAAAAGGTGAATTACTTATTTATTTATTTATTTATTGTTTTAGTTAGTTTGATTTGGATTTTTGTAGTTTAAATTTGTAAAAAAAAAATGTAATTTATATTTTGAGTTATTAAATTTTATTTGTTTTAGATTTTCTTAGTTAAAAAGAAATGTTTAAAAAAAATTTATAAATAAAACAAAAGCTTAACTAATAAAATTCCATTGTGTCTTCCGTTGTATTTGTAGTTATATGTAACTGTATTTTTCGAATTAACGAATAATTTACTTACGTAAATATTAATTATTATAATTATTTTAAATTTTATGGATTTTGTTGTCTAACATTCTAATTTGTTGTTAATCATATATTATCTAATATCAATTAAACAATTGATTTATGTTAGTATTTATTAGTTTCAATAGTAATTTGTGTCTTTTGATTGTTTGTTCTCTATAGAATATACATAGATAGTTGCACTGTTTGTAGTACATATTGCTTAGGTTCTCTAATTTATGATAGCATATAAAAAGTTTGTAAAAATCAAGTATAATAGTAACTGTATAACACAGTTCTCTGCTTTCTCTGTGCAATGTAATTATAAAATGATTTAAATGATCAGTTATATATGTAGAAGCAAAATATAAAAGTGCATTCGGCATATTTTTTATATTATACATTAGATAATTTAAATCAATATTATTATACAAAGCTTTACGTGCAATCTCATTTTATTTCGTATTTAAAGTTAAATTTTAATAAATTAGACAAAGATACATTAAATAATTCACGGATCTCTAATCCGTATACTATTTATCTAGTTCAATCTAAAGCCAGACATGAAGTTAATTCGTTAAGAAAACAATAAATAATTTAACTTCTAACCCAATTTTAGTCTCTCGTTAACTGTACCTTACTATTTCTTTGCCACTTAGTGACTTAAACGTGGTAATTGAATATATTAATTATTTTCCGTTAAACGGTTTAAAAATTCGTTATTTTTATTTTTCGAAAATTAGAATACTAATTTCTAATTAAAATATAATAAATAAATTTTAATAAAATTTCGTATACAATTTTAACAATATTTTGTTTGCGGTGTTATTATAGAGATAGAATCTTTAAAAATTTAGTGAAATTTTTTACAGGTGGAAAACTTGAAGTTTAAATATTTTTGCTTTGTATTTGAATTAGTTGGAACATAGTTTTATCTAGCATTTGATTTAGTCTTTGTAAATTTGAAAAATCCCAATATATTCTGGGTTGGAAAAATTTTAAATTTAAATTTTTCACCTAAAAAAAAGTTTAATATTGAAAAATTCGAATCGAAGACATAATTTATTTTCTTATAATGCACATTCCAAATACATATATACGTTCAATGTAAACTTCTGATGAAAACTTTAATTTAAATTATTAACTAAAAGTTTAATTTAAATTTAAATTTTCTGTACTATACAATAGACTGTCATTTAACTCTAACTCAAATCAAAATCTAAGACAAAATTCTAAGACAGATTTTAAGTCAAACCTATAAATAAAGTAAATTCGGCCTACAACTACCTGGATCGAATAACGAATAAAAGTTTTTTTTAAAACATGCGTATATATAGAATCATACATGTATTTTCCAATTAAACTAAATTATTATTTTTTATTAAACTCATTTCTCCCACTTAAAAATATCCAAACCACAATTCTTGGATTACATTCTAAAACGAATTTTAATTACATTATATTTTATTTATTTATAAAAAGAAAACAATTATTTTATTTCGATGAACGCACTTTTTAGTTTCTTCTAGTAAATACCAATTGGTGTTTGGCATGTCATATTGTGTAAAAATTTATATTTATTATTGGATTTTCAGAATCATAAATAATATGAAAATATGTGTATTAGTATGTCCTTATGTGTTCTGTAAAAAATAATATATGTAACATTTTTAACTAATAATAATTTTATCGTAGTATTTTATATATTATTATGTCGCACACTAAAAGTTTTAATTTAATTTTCAGGATCTCGTCGTGGTTCACGTGGTAGTAGCAATGCATCAGCTACATCGGTGAGATCTAACCGAAGTTTAAATGGAAATTATCAAAATGGTGGACAAAATGAAGCAACAAAACCGATAAATGTTCATGAAAGTGTTACTGTTGAGATAACAGAACCAAAAGCATGAATATATGAAATAACCCACAAATAACCAAATTATTTTTAATTTGTTCAGTTAATGTTTTTGTTTTTAAATAATAAACTTGATTTATTTGCACAAAATAAATTATATTTAAAACATATTATATTATATATTAACATTGATAAAAGAAAGCTTAAAAATAATTAATAGTTTTATTAGAAATTAATTTAAAATTTAAATTCATAAATATTATCAATACATTTGATTATATATTTTATTCCTTTTATTAATTATTCAAAATAAATATTATATAGTAATTTAACAATGTAGTAATTTAGAATTAAAAGTTTAATTTAGCGGTAAAGTGATTGAAAAAAGTAAAAACTAAAATATTGTGACTCTGTAGGGACCATATTGATTTATTATCTGAGATATGAGTTCACATTAAAATACATTTAAATAATTTTTAAATATAGCTTATATTTGACAAAGAATAATTTATATATAGAAGTAAAAATATTTAAATCCAAATAAAGTTGCTTAAGAAAGACTCTTCTATTTTCTAAATTCTAACGAATCAAAAATAATTACAAATTATAATATATAATTATATTATAATAATTCACCTTTCTCGCGCAGTTTGAAAATTAAATAAATAAACAAAGTTTATGAAAAATATAGTTACAACTTACATATAAAAGAAAATAATCGTCCATTATTTTTAACAAACAAAAAATAAGTAAAAATAATTAATAATATACACAAATAAAAAAAATGAATTTACACAACAACCAAACTAACGCATAAATTTTAATTTTGCCTTCGAAAAATGTAATTTACATATTTTTACGAATTATTATTTAATAAAAATAAATCCACGAATTGCAGCAATTGTAATGATAAAAATCAAACACTAAAATTATTTCCGTACTGATAAACTATGATAATATTAAATATAGTTAAAATTTATTTCATCCTATAATGAAAAAAAAAGCCTTTCTAAATATTTAATAACTATAAGTAGTGATTTTTTATCCTATAGATTAAACTAATAAAAATTAAGAGTTAAAATAAATAATTAGGAAAACAGCGTAATCAAATTAATAATAAAATAATTAAATTAAATTAAAAATTTCGCCTAATTTTCAGATGCACAATTTTATTTAAACAAAAACCAATTAATAATTTTAAAAAAATTTCATTCATTTATACTTAATATTAAAAATTTATTTATCTTAAAAAAATGGGGAAGATTTTGAGATAAATAAATTTTTAATTTTTTTTATATTATAAATAAATGTAAATTTTAAAAATAGCACACAAAACGAATTTTTTAATATTATCTTTAAAACAAAAAAACCGCTTCAAGAAAACCCCTCAAATTATTTAAAAATAATTATTAATATAAAGTAAAATAAATATTTTATGCTTTAATTAATGAAAATTTGATTTACTTTTTTTTGGTGTGTATTTTATATATATATACATCATCTGGTATATGTTATTATATAATAAAGATTTATTTAAAAAAAATTTAATTTTCAATTTATAAATTTTATTTGTGCTTTATGTGCTCAAACTTATAATAATAGATTTCAAAATACAAATGAATAAATTTAAAAATTTTTAAATTTAAGCTAAAACTGTGAATAAAATAATATATAATATTTCTTAATTATATTCTAAAAATAAATTATATAGTTTTAAAAAAATCTTGAAATATATAAAATATATAATATAGTAATTAATATATTCTTTGATTTATATATTTATTAATAATACACACAAACAGAAACAATTTGCATTTATGATTGAAATACCTTTATATAATAATTATTATGATAAAACACAAAACATTTATTTTTAAGGAAAATTAATTTTATTTATGTTAAACAAATAATAAGAAGCTTTTGGCAAGTTATCAATTAATTAAAAAAAAACATAAATTATTTTTATGTTTGTACTATTAAAATGTTATTTTCAAAACAAAATAATTATTACAGAATTAAAAAAAAAAAAAAAATAAAAATAGTTTTGAAATTTGGGGAAGAATTTCAAAATTATATATTAATTAATATACAATTATGTTGTTTTTAAAATAACACTTTTTGTTTTTCAAATTAAATTCTATTAAACAATTCTATAAAAACAGCTTTCAAACATAATGAAAATATTAAAAACAACGCAAACCAATTAAGTTAATATAAAAAATTTAATTTAAATATATTATTATAAACTAAGGCAAAAAAAACATAATGATAAGCGAAAAATGGGAAAATTTAAATAAATAATTTATAATATTAAATCTTTAAGAAAAATTATATTATAATAATAATAAAATTAAATAAAACAAAAGAAGTAAATAAATTAAAAATTATTAACTTTATAATAATGCTATGAAGCGAATATATAAATTAAAAATACTTTACTATATCACTTTATAATTGTATTCAATAAAAAAAAACTTTTAATAAATATTTACTTTACATACTTAAATACATATTTGTTAATTATTGTTCATTATAAGTGAAACAATAGGAGGACTGGCGAGCCAGGTACTTACATAATACAGTAATATATCCCAACTACAGCTACATTAAAAAAAAAAATATGTGACAGATTTTGTGCCTTGAAGCTGCACCAGCCAAATCAGCGCGCCACAACGAAACTTCGCCCACATTTTATTACAATTAATTGTAATAAAACGCCACTTTGTAACTTTTTGATGTAATTGTGATATCGAAATAAAACTTGGACCAGAATTTAGTACAAATTAATAACAGTTCACTGGAAACACGCCGAAAAATAAAATATAATTATTTTATGTTAAAATCAACCTAATGATTTCAATATATATATATATATATATATATATATATATATATATATATATATATATATATATATATATATATATATATATATATATATATATATATATATATATATATATATATATAATATATATATATTATAATATATATACAGTGTTGCGCAAAACTTAAGCAACTTGTGCTCCATTATCATTTAAAATACTTTAATTCTGTTTTACTGTTTTTTATATATTTTTATAAAACATTAGTTTACAGTTATTTATTCCTTTATATATAATGCTCACAAATATAACCTAAAAAATTAAGTAACAGTTAATTTTCATTATAAAAAAAAAAAAAAAATTGAAATATTCATTATAATTGGTTGTGCAAAACCAAAGCAACTTATTAATATTTAGTGTAATAACCTTTATTTCGTATTACTGCCGCACATCTGCGGGACATTGATTCAATGAGGTTTGAAACTATAGTCATTGGTATATTTTCCCACCTTTCGCTTGAAGTTATCATAAGCTCTGCCTTGTTGCGATGGCGTTTACTACCTACTCTTCATTTTAGAATCCCGAAGAAGTTTTCAATGGGATTCAAGAGTGGTGATTGCGCCGGCCAATCCAGGACATGAATCCCATTAGCTGAAATCCACTTTTTAACCAGTTTCGATGTGTGTTTCGGGTCGTTATCGTGTTGAAACACCCATCGAAGGGGCATTTCCCATTCCGCATAAGGTACCACCTGTGTTTCTAAAATCTTTTTATAAACGAATCGATCCGTTTTTTCAGTTATCTCGTAAAATGGGCCGATACCTTGGGCCGAAAAACACGTCCACACCATTGAAAATAATTATAATATCACAATAGAAAACAATTTGAAGAGTTTTTCTCCTTGCAAGAAACCAGTTCTTACCAAGAGGCACGTCCTAAAACGGTTTGTAGACATTTGACTCCATTGTAACACATTTTTAATTTATCTTCAGTGGGTTCTAGCAAAGTTTAAGTTAGAATCCGCCTTAATTGTACAATAAATAAGTGGAAAACAGTGTTGTTCAGCGATGAGTCTAAGTTTAATTTATTAAATTCGGATGGGAAGTGTCATGTTAGGCGAATGAAAGAACAACGCCTGAATCCTTGCTACTGTAAAGGTACAGTTAAGCACGCAGGCGGCAATGCAATGGTGTGGACGTGTTTTTCGGCTCAAGGTCTCAGCTCAGTTTACGATTTCATCGTAAAAATGGATCGATTCATTTATAAAAGTATTTTGAAAACACAGGTGTTACCTTATGCGGAATGGGAAATGCCCCTTCGATGGGTGTTTCAACACGATAACGACCCGAAACACACATCGAAACTGGTTAAAGAGTGGATTTCAGCTAATGGGATTCATGTCCTGGATTGGCCGGCGCAATCACCACTCTTGAATCCCATTGAAAACTTCTTCGGGATTCTAAAACGAAGAGTAGGTAGTAAACGCCATCGCAACAAGGCAGAGCTTATGATAACTTCAAGAGAAAGGTGGGAAAATATACCAATGACTATAGTTTCAAACCTCATTGAATCAATGTCCCGCAGATGTGCGGCAGTAATACGAAATAAAGGTTATTACACTAAATATTAATAAGTTGCTTTGGTTTTGCACAACCAATTATAATGAATATTTCAATTTTTTTTTTTTTTTTATAATGAAAATTAACTGTTACTTAATTTTTTAGGTTATATTTGTGAGCATTATATATAAAGGAATAAATAACTGTAAACTAATGTTTTATAAAAATATATAAAAAACAGTAAAACAGAATTAAAGTATTTTAAATGATAATGGAGCACAAGTTGCTTAAGTTTTGCGCAACACTGTATATATACATCTATATATATATATATAATTCTACTGTACGTGTGAATGTCACTGAACTCCTCCTAAACGGCTGGGCCGATTTGAATGAATTTTTTTGTATGCGGCGTTTGGGTGGCGCCCTGGATGGTTTAGATTCACAAATCTAACAAATTTACACATGTTGAGCGTATTATATTCAGATATAAGTTACGTGCATAGGATTTCGTTTATTTTTCGACATTTTAATTTGAGTGTATTATCACAGATTACTATATATGTATAGTAATCTGTGGTATTATATTAAGTGTGCTTCGTTATTTTGACATTTTAATTTTTTTGTACGGTAAATAAACGCACGCTGCCAGTACAACCATATCGAGCAAGTGGAGGAGCGAGAAATTGTGTGTGTTTTAGAACCGTTTTTACAGAATCACAACCAGTTGGTCCAGTTGTTCAATACCGTTTCAAACAAACTGCAAAACGGCAACTATACGATCGTCATCAAACCCGACAAAGTCCCATCTGGGCAGCTCGCGGGCCGATATAATGCACCGACCATTAATGAAGTTGCAATTGTTATGGTTGGCGACGCATTTGAACGAGATATACGAATCAAACGCAGAGATAACACAGTGCATACGATTGAAGCCAGTCATCGCTCTTACGGCGCTTTGCAATATCCATTAATATTTTGGGAAGGAGAAGATGGATATCATTTAAAAATCAAACAAAGAAATTCAGCAACAGGTACAATCTACACATGTCATTACCTAATATTTTATTTTTATGCAGTATTAATCACTTTAAGCTCTCGATAGAATGATGAAAGATCTAAATAACAATACCAGGATTTTCGGTGGTGCTTTACTGCTGCTGTCCGGTGATTTTAGACAGACATTGCCGGTCATTCCACGCGCTACATATGCGGATGAAATTAACGCATGTATAAAACAATCATATCTATGGCGAAATGTCAGTACATTACGTCTTAACAGAAATATACGTATTCAACTGTAAAACGATCCATTGGCACTATCATTCTCCGAGCAATTGCTCAACATTGGAAATGGAACAATACCATTGCAGGGACACACACAATGCACCAAATTGCCAAACAATTTCTGCAACATTGTAAATACGAAAGTGGCTTTGATTGAAAGCATATTTCCAGATTTACAAGCTAATTATATTAATCATGCGTGGCTTCGTGAACGAGCTATTTTAGCTGCAAAAAATATCGATGTTGACGCTATTAACTTCAAAATACAACAGTAATTGCCCGGCAATGAGATATTGTTCAAATCGATCGACACTGTTACCGATCCTGACGAAGCAGTCAACTATCCTGTTGAATTTTTGAATTCGCTGGATTTACCAGGAATGCCACCACATAACTTGCGATTAAAAATTGGCTCACCTATCATTTTGCTTCGGAATTTAAATGCACCTAAGCTATGCAACGGTACAAGATTAGTCATAAAAAAAATTATGGGCAATGTTTTTGAAGCTACAATTTTGAACGGCAAATTTGAAGGTGAAGTTGTTCTCCTGCCACCAATCCCAATGATCACTTCAGACTCACCCATTCCATTCAGACGTCTGCAATTTCCAATTCGCTTGGCATTTGCCATGACTATTAGTAAGTCACAAGGTCAAACAATGTAGATTTGTTTTGTCTTTCATTTCATACTTTGTTTAATTAGTACAATTTTTTGTACCTGTAATTTGAACCTGTCAAAATGCGCATGTTCTGATTCAGCCGGTCATACATTCGCTGCAAATATGTGGATAAAGGCAGTGATATGGCTGTTTTTGGAGTAGCTGGTGACAATAGCAATGATGAAATCGCCTAATATCAAATGGGGCGCGTCATTAGCACTAACGCTCTTTGGAGAATTTATTCATTTCCAATTCATGAGCGATATCCTGCTGTTGTTCAATTGGCTGTTCAAAAATGGCCAGTGTATGTATTTTACCGGTTCAAATTTATAGCAGAGAGAAGCACAACCACCAGCATCAACATTAACTTCATTCTTTCAATTGTGTGAAAGCGATGAATTTGCCAGAACGTTGCTGTATTCAGATGTAACGCATTATTTCACTTGGACTGCAAAGAAATTACAACGACGTAAACAAGGAACACCTGTTGATGGCCATCCGGGTGTTTTTTTTGCAGATACCAAGGGAAGATTATACACAGTTCATCCAAACAATGCAGAATGTTATTATTTGCGGTTGTTATTGTTACGAAGAGTAAATGGTCATTTATGTGTGACATATCGTGAAGCATGTGAGCAATTAGGTTTACTTGAAAATGATGCGCATTGGGATTTAACGCTTCATGATGCATCGATTGCTTCTTCTCCACATCAAATACGTATGTTATATGCCATAATCATATCAACATGTTTTCCATCAAATCCACTTGAATTGTGAAATAAATAAAAAGATTTTATGGCAGAAGACTATTTGATTGGAATGCGTCACCACACAAGAAACGGTGAGTTGGTGATTTCATTGGAAATGTATAATGAGGCATTGATAGCGATTAAAGATATGTGCCTAACGATTGCAAATAAAGCATTAGGGCAATTAGGTTTGTCACCACCCAATCGTCCAATGCATGATTTATTTGATCGAGAATTGCAACGTGAACAACAGTATGATCCCAATGAATTGCAAACATTTGTGAATTTGAATGTTTCCAATTAAATGACCATCAAAAACATGTCTATGATACCATCATGCAAGCTGTACAAAATGAAGACGGTGGATTATATTTCTTGGATACACCTGGTGGTACGGAAAAAATATTTGAGATATCACTAATATTGGCAGCCATTCAATCGCAACGAAAAATTGCATTGGCACTTGCTTCGTCGGGAATCGCTGCTACTCTATTGGATGGTGCATGATACAAACACAAATGGATTGATTACATTGCCGAACAATTTTTGTACCATTCTCCAATCAACAGAACAGTTGATTGAAAGTGTGTTCCCAAATATTGTTCAAAATTACAGGAATCACAATTGGTTGAGAGAACGCGCAATAATGGCACCAAAAAATGTACACGTCAATGCAATCAATTATCAGATTCAAGAAAAATTACCAGGTGATGTGACATCGTATAAATCTGTTGATAGCGCAATGCAGATGATGCAGTGAATTCTCCAATTGAATATTTGAATTAATTGGAACCACCTGGTATGCCACCGCATTGTTTGAATTTAAAGGTGAATTCAATTATTTTACTTAAATGCACCAAAACTGTGCAATGGCACAAGATTGGCAGTAAATAAATTGATGCCGAATTTAATTGAAGCCACAATATTGACCGGAACAGCGAAAGCATTTGAATTTAAGCGTTTGCAATTCCCAGTGCGTCTATCATTTGCCATGTCCAGCAATAAGGACAAACGCTTCAAATATGCGGATTAAATTTGGAGGAGCCGTGCTTTTCAGATGGACATCTATACGTGACCTGCTCAAGAGTTGGAACTTCAAATTGTTTGTTTGTGCTCGCTTCAAATGGGCAAACGAAAAATATTGTGTATCCAAATGTTTTGGATTGACATTAATAATTTTGAAATACAATGCATTTATTTCATAAAAAAAAATCTAGAATATTTCATTTCTTTTTTTGGTTGGTTGCAACAAAGTGCATCGGGGTTCGCTTTTTTGCATATTAACACAAAATTACAATTTCAACACTTTATTAAATGTCCTGGAGGCGTCGCGCTGCGTAGCGGGCGTAGCCCGATAGTATATATATATATATATACTTATATATACGTATATATACATATATATATATACATATATATATATATATATATATATATATATATATATATATATATATATATATACATATATATATATATATATATATATATATATATATATATACATATATACATATATATATAAACGAGTATATGTATAATATTCGTATATATAAATCAACTTATTTTAATAGAAACCAAACCTCAAATAATTAAATTATACTGCTTGATAAGGTATATGTATACCGTATTTTAAAAAAAAAGGCCAGTTCTTCTTCAAAATATGGTGGCGGTTTGGTGTAATCAATTATGACACGTGACTAAAATCATTTTTTGGAGCAAATTCTTCATTTGGAGAGTGACAAACGTGCACTACAATGCAATGACCAGGGTGGTCATTCTGTGGTGCTATCTCATATTAGGCGATTACAAAGTGGGGAAATTATAAATTGTCGTAGCTTACGTGGATGAATTGTGGATGAATAACGTCACGTCGCTTATTGATTTGAATGAAAAAGACCACAATATTCTTCCGTCCTACTTTTACTAGTGGCAAAAACAAACATGAAAAACAGTTCAATCCCATTTTGGTATAAAAAGCAATGGAGAAGTTGTGTGACTGTGTACTATTGGATATATATGGATACACGCCATTATGGCTGTGTACTATTGGATTTATATGGAAACGTAATTTTTTTTCTCAGAAAATTATGACAAAAGTAATCTATTTATATATTTTATTTTATTTTAATTAGACTGGAATTATCTTTGGTGACGTCATTAAACAAATACATATGCCAATTTTCAATTATATCTTATTTAAAAGTATTTTTTTTCCATAATTGGATAATATATATATATATAAGTGGTAATTTTATTTTATATAATTTTATTTCCATATACATATACATATATGTATATATATATATATATATATATATAGTACGAATGTTCCTTATTTGCTTATTTAATTTACCCCAATTATTTTTAAATTTTATTCAAAAATTTATAAATTAATTATAAAATTTATATTTCAAGTGTATTTGTTAATAAAAAACACACATTTATTATTAAACATTAACTTGTTTGTAACAAATTATTTTATTTATAACAATATCAAGTAGTGAAGAATTTTATTTTACCTCAATTTCATAATTTTAATAGCAATTTATAATTAATCGAATAATTATTATTTCAATCCACTATTGTTGATAATTTATTTATTTTTTTATAAATAAATAAATTGTTTATAACAAATTCTAATTGTTTATAATTTTTTAGGACAATTTTTATACTACAAATAGAATGTTTTACTTACTTTTACTTAAGGCTGTATGGTACTCAGAAAAAATTTCAGTTTTGGTATCGATATTTAAATGCCGTGTATCGATATAAAAATGTGTCTAAACTGTGTCTATAATAAACACAAACATATTGTTGTCCTTTTCAGTTTATTGCGAAATACAATAAAGAAGAATATAAATTATTTTTTATTATTTTGTTTGTAAGTTTTGCATGTATTCGTGTTCTTCTATTACGATAGTAAATAATACATATCTAACAAAACACATTTTTTCATGTTGTTATGTTTTCTCTCGATAGAATTATATAAAATAAGGTGTCCGTATTATCGTATAATATAATATGTCTTTGTTTCCACTAATCTCAGAAATTATTTAGCCGATTTTAATAGGATTTTGAATATAGTGGGATAATTTTCTCCGATGGTTTTAAAACTATAGTTTCTACAAATCGGTTGAGTAGTTGAGTGTATCCCAATTGGTAACTCTTTTTGTACGATTTTCCTATTTTGAATCATACGCGGTTTTCAATTTTTTGCTTTTGTTTATATTATTCCGCTTTTGTATTGCAAAGCACGTTCATATTATAGATATAACATTTGCTGAGAGTACTACTCAACCATGTGGAGTTATCCCAGTTTATCATCCCAGAAAAAAAAATATTCATACGGCAATACAATTTCATCCCATCCCCGATATGAAACGAATGTCGAAATTCTTGAGAAGTTAAAATTAAGATTTTAGAAAATCGGGAAATTCAATAATTTACTTACAATTTAATACTTTTTTCACATGAATCCTTTTTTTTTTTTTTTTTTTTAGGAAGGTCTGTTTGGTCCATAGCCTTGCCTTACATTCACACACACACACATTTACACTACATTCATTCAACCCATTCATCCCATTCACACAAGTACAGTAAAGTACAGTATACCACCTGCGCATTGCATAGCTCCATGTCACCCTGTATAGTGACATGGAAGATGGGTCGGCCCATGAGTTCTACATTCGAACAGAGGGTCATAGATTTTCAATTTAATCACCGATCGTAATCGGGAGATAAAAAATCACTTTAGCATCCCCCCGTCTCTGTTGGGATTCGAAGCCGGTACTTGCTCGGTATGAATCCTCTTGCTCATGATCAAAAAAAATAAGTTCAAGAACTTGTCGAAACAATAAAGAAAACCGAAAAATATGAATATTGACATACAAATTGTATTTGTTAGATTTTGGTAACGTTTAACCACTGGTGCTATTCATTGATTACTTATCCTGAGAAACTTCTAAGGGTTTTAAGCCGAAAATATAAAATAATCTTATAAATTTCCATTATGAATCTTAATGAGAACTTGACAGTCTCTGAAGTCGAATCTCATGCCATAATGCATTATGCGATTGATCGATCGTTCTTAATTGAACGAGATGGAGTGAATTTCAAATTTGCAGCTAGTTCCCTCGAATGTTTGCGAAAGACTCGCATAAGGTGATTTCAGCATTCAATTTTTTGGATATGTATTGGCATATGGCCTTGCCTTTAATATATTGGCATAAACGCTTGCGTCACCATCTGCTATTATTTTATTATACTGAACTCCATACAGTTCCTCGCTTTAGCAAAAACCCTCAACTATTGCGGACGTTTCCATGGACCACAATAATTCTGGTTACAATCATGTTCTTTTACTAATTTATTCTGTTTTTTAGCTTTTTGGAAAATGTTGCAATATTTATTGCGAACCGTACTCCAAATAACCTTTTTAGTGGATTGTGCTACTATTGTACCTACTCCAGACAGAGAAGAATAGTGGCTTCCCTTTCCATATGTTCTCTTGGAGTAACAGCCATCTGCCTGTACGGTAATTAGTGGGACACGATCTTCATCTATATCGCCTTGTTCTATAGCTATTTGCTTTGGCACCATTGCTGCTTGAAACATTTCTGCATCACTTATTTTTTTGATATCTTCATGTACACTTAGTTGAACATTCTGATAGCTCCGAGATGACATATATGGAATATTTACTCCAAAGAACTCTTCTGTTTGAGAATACCCAATTCCTATTGACACTCCTCCCAATACACTTTGATAATTACAACTTTGTGATGATTTGGAGTCAACAATATTTTGGGTTGCTACACTTAATTTCATATTGCACATATTGCATTGAAAAAATATCTTAATAACTAACCCAAATTTCTTTTCTTCAATAATTTTCAAATTTTTTAACGAACATCCGAAAGCAGTGCTATGTTCGCTTATTGTTACTAAGCTTTGAAAAAATAGTCAATATTCACAATTCTGTTTCCTTCTACTTTGTTATTGGAACCATTAGTAACATGTCATTTTTCAACTATAAAGGTATCATCGTCTATGTCATTTAATACTAATACAACCAGAAAAATCTATTTAATATAGTGTTGGTGTTGTCGTACCAGTGCTGGGATGTTCTATCATCACTTCGATTCGCTTCGATAGACATTTGTGTCGCTTTTTTTACGAACAAAATTGTGCTCCATTGCGTTTTTTGAATTTCGTTTTGTCTATTGCGATCTCAGCCTGTTAGACTAAATTTGCAAACTATCTCTTTTTCCTATTTTCATTTGCCATCGAAAATAAAAATATTGGTGATATTTTATCGCATGAATTTATAGAAATATAATCGAGTAGGCTATGCTCACAATATAAATTGCGAAATAGAATACAATTTTATTCGTAAAAAAAGAGACACAAATGTCTATCGAAGCGAATCGAAGTGATGATAGAACATCCCAGCACAGTTTATAATAATAAAAAAAAGATGAAAATTCCCATTTTCACTAGTATAGGTAACATTTATTTCAACATATTTCTTACAAAAAAAGAAACAATGAGATCAGTTAATTGGTTAGAATAAAAAATGCATATGCGAAACGCATCAACAATATCTAAATATCCTGTTGTTTCATTATTTTAACTATGATCGATAAGAATCATAGATTCAAACCTCAGTTTTGAATAAGCCATCTAGTAGAGTAAAGAGAAATGAAAAATGTAGCAAATTGATACACCATTTTGAAATGTCATTATCCATTTATCGACACAGACTTTTTTTCGTATCGATAAGTTTAGCGATATTAATAGTTTTTTAATTAAATCTTTCTTATTTTAATGTTAATCTTTATAATCATGAATTAATCCCTCGAAAATATCTTCCTGTACGTGCCAGTATATAGAACTTATATAGTCTAGTGGGAAAAAATTGAAAAAATTGATTTTTAGCCAAAAATTCAACAACTTTGAATTATAATTACTGATAAACTATAAAAATTTTTAAAATAATCCTGTATTAATCCCTCACAAATATCTCATGCTTTATGTTAAAAAAAAATTATGTCAATTGCTTATTGTTTGTGGCCACAACTTGATTTTTACGAAACCCATATTTTGGCAAAATGAGTACCATACAGCCTTAAGGCTCTACTTTACCTAGAACAAAAATCAAAATGAATGTCGATATTTAAATGCCAAAACATGCGTCTAAAATAAAATTTGAAATAGTGTTTGAAAATTTTAAATCTCCGCTATTCCATGAAAAATTTGTTTTTTTGCAACTTACGACATCTAATTAAAAATGGATGAACTAAAAAATACGCGATATTTAGTTTATTTCTAAACCATTACCAAAATGGGATGGAACTAAACATCAATAATGAATTTTAATGTGAATTGAAGAGGGGGAATTTATAATACGGATGAATATGTATATATAATGCCATGTTGGTAAAATGAATAAATGAAATTATTTTCACAGGGAGAGATTGTCTTTATTCCAAATATTTTCTTTATACAGCGTTTTTATTTAAATTTAAATAAAAAATAATTGTTTTCTGTTTATGAATTTGTGATATTTTATTTAAAAAAAATACTTTCGAGAACTTTAAATATTCGGGATATTATCTATCTTTTTATCCGATTACGGGCGTTTGTGTATTTATATTAATTTTATATATGTATATACCTATATATACATATATATATATATATATATATATATATATATATATATATATATATATATATATATATATATATATATACATATATATATATATATATATATATATATATCTACGTATATATATATATATATATATATATATATATATATATATATATATATATATATATATATATATATATATATATATATATATGTATAAATATAAAATACACAACAAACATATTTAAATACCATTTTGATTAACAAAACCAATCAGTAATAATTTGGTTTTATGTACATATATAGAAAAATAAAATTAATAAAAATAAAATTTTCACAAAAAAGAAAGAATTTATTTATATTTTTTTAATAAAACTTAATTTTATTTTAAAATTTTTGAATATTTAATTCAAAAATTAAAAAATAAAATTAAGTTTTATTAAAAAAAATTTTTCAAAGTGATTTCCCTACCATGAATAGCACTCGATAAAAAATGTTCATATCTCTTGATTTGAGGTTAGAAATAAACGACAAAATACCACAAAATTCATCCAACTTCCCCATAACATTTATTTCGCAGGGTTGAATTTGTAGACTTTTCCCCTTACTATAATATCGCCAAAAAAAGTCTCCAACTGTGAAATAAACGTGCGAGATAGCACCACAGAATGACCACCCAGGGATGTTTACAATAAACTTTTGCTTGAAGTGAAAGATTCAAAAAGTCTTCGATGAAAAAACACTTTTGAAATACAGACGATCGAAACGTTTCAATGTTTTCGAGATTTACAAAATGAAGGATGGTGCGGAGAACTTAATCTGTATACTGCTCTTTACCTGTTGAAAATATCTTTGATATGATTGAAGCAGCCCATGTATAGCTGTAGAGTATGGAGGTCGAGATAGGCTGAAGACAGAAACCTCAGAAATATACCAATGTTGCTACGAAAATGATTAATGTTTTCCTATCAATGTATGGAACATGTCAACGTAAGAATAAAATAAAAAAAGAAAGAATTGGTTTCTAGGCTTGTTCTTCACAGTGAGATGAGTAGCCGTTGTTAATTGTCAAGTGAATCTAGTTGAAAGGCAATCAAAACCTGATCGCAGGTGTACATTTACCATATATATATATATCAGTAGCATCTTACCAAATTTTTTTTGGTGCGAGCATTGCATTTTAAAAGATCTGAAGATACCAACTTACGAACATATCCCTAACATTTTGAGCTCCTTGTTTGTTACACTCCGATAATGGCAGAGAAATTGTCAACTCAGTAATAAAAGAACTAATAAATCTCTGGCCTAAGCTAACATTAGGTATTGGGAAATCAAGACACAGTTAAAGCCAGGGCTCAGTAAATGAAAATGATTCTGCTTCCAATGTCGTTGACATTACATTTATTCAAACAGGCCAATAAAATGAAACGTATTTCCGATTCATCCCACTGTTAAAGTGGTAGATAATATCTAAATTCCGGATGTAGACAGAGGAAATGTTAATTTAAAAAAAAATTTGATTTGCATAAGATATACGCAGGTAGATGGTGTGTATTACAATTTTATGCATCTAACAAATTTAGTGTGTGCACAACACGATTACTAAATAGAATAACTTCTGCAGATCTGAATTTAACGTTTCTCGGAATAAATCCCTAACGCTAAAAGAGGTACTTGACACAGACATTTCTTTGAGGACGGCAAGGAAGGCGGCTATTACACCATACCAACCCAACGTTGTACTTACAAGAAACCTTGGGTTTTCAAAATATGCGTGTACAAGAAGAAAGGAATCTTATCGTTTGTGTGTCGTTTATGTGTCATTCTTCAATGTAGATTTTTTTCGAGGTGGTTTATAGTTCAAAAGTGTATTAAGCATTGTGGTGCCACAATGCAATAATCCCAGGAATTACTAATAAAAACGCATTAACGAACGCACTGTTTCTTCCATTGACATTTCTTATTTTCTTTACAAACGAAAATTCGTAGTATGAGATGAGATATGGAAAAATGGTTCATTAAAATTAAATTTTTATATTACTTATTTATTTTATTAAAGAAATCGATTTAGTACATAACAAATAAAATTTCATATGCAAAACAAATAATCTATTCAAAATTTAGATTATTACCAAAATTTAAAAATAAGTTTAAATTTAAAATTAAAATTTAATGACTTAAAAGTTAAGTTCTTCAGATTAGAAGTTGTGAAAAGGTTTATTTTCAAATTTAGAAAATACGTTTTTTAATTGTTTTTGATCTGTATTTTTTTTTTGAAGAAGATATCTGTTTATAATTGGAAAATATGGTTAATGTAACGCATTGTTTAAAGCTAGTTTTTTGTATATTTAATTGATTTGGTTTAAATTTATTTCTATAAATGCTTGACCTGTAAATAAAAATTGTATATCACAATATAAATTTTAAATTTCATGTATGCAAACAATTTGTGTGTAATCACGGAGCATTACGGATTAATTTTTCGAATACAAAATAAACAGATCTGTGAGAAATTAATAAAGGGGTTTTTTTATATTGAACAATTATATATAATTATTTATTATTTCCTTCATAGTTGTTCAACAGGGGCACTTGGGGTAATAGCTGTTTGGTGCTACCCTATGACGGGTAGCTGATATTACTCCGGCCCCAGCTACATAGAAATTGTCCTACGTTGGCTCACCTCGGCATTAGCCTGAAACTCAGGTTGGTAGGCAACTTGTAGGACGTTGATGTCACCGCATGGGTGATGCCAAAGCATACAAAAAGAAAAGGTTTTGAAGAGAATAATTCGAACCCACAAATATTTTGTGGATTCCATGGACGTGACCCGACCATTGTGGTTCAAAAAATGATTTAGTGCCTATCCATTACCATGATGGGTAATGGAGGAGAAAAAAAGGTAAAAGCAAAAAAAAAAACAGAATTATGGAAGTGGTAGATACTACTTCCACCCACTTAATTGTTAGTAAGTATGGTTGGATTGAGAAGAGAAGACCTGATAGACCCGTTACCAATTGGGCATTTTTAGGTTAGTATAGGCTGAATGTTTTGTTTTTATGTTTATACTTACCAGAAGTCTGCTTGCATTCCACTGCTTGTTTCCAGAAAAGAAAGAAAAAACTTGATTTCCGTTTTTTTACTTTTTATATGATCACTATAATACTCTTTGCTCCTCCTAAAATTGGACTATCGACTATATCTGTTCCGTACTACGGCCCAAACCGGACGGTTCTGAATAAATTTTTACAACCGTTGCGAAAACGTTGTAAAATTGCTGGGTGTGCGTATTTCCACAGGTGAATGGCACACTATGAATTTGTTTTATTTTTACACAATATTTTGTCAACAAAAGATGGAGGTATTGGCCTCAAAATTGTGTTTATATTTTAAGTTGTATGGGACAGGGTGATAACTATTGATGACAGGCAACATTACAAGTATTACGATTTACTTTTAACTTATACTGGGTGGTCATTCTGTGGTGCTATCTCGCACGTTTATTTCACAGTTGGAGACTTTTTTTGGCGATATTATAGTAAGGGGAAAAGTCTACAAATTTAACCCTGCGAAATAAATTTTATGGGGAAGTTGGATGAATTTTGTGGTATTTTGTCGTTTATTTCTAACCTCAAATCAAGAGATATGAACATTTTTTATCGAGTGCTATTCATGGTAGTGAAATCACTATGAAAATAATTGTTTTAATAAAACTTAATTTTATTTTTTAATTTTTGAATTAAATATTCAAAAATTTTAAAATAAAATTAAGTTTTATTAAAAAAATATAAATAAATTCTTTCTTTTTTGTGAAAATTTTATTTTTATTAATTTTATTTTTCTATATACATAAAACCAAATTATGACTGATTGGTTTTGTTAATCAAAATGGTATTTAAATATTTTTGTTGTGTATTTTATATATATATGTATATATATATATATATATATATATATATATATATATATATATATATATATATATATATATATATATATATATATATATATATATATACTTATATATATATACATATATATATATATATATATATATATATATATATATATATATAATATTTTCAAAGGGAGAGATTGTGTTTATCCCAAATATTTTCTTTATACAGCGTTTTTATTTAAATTTAAATAAAAAATAATTGTTTATGAATTTGTGATATTTTATTTAAACATATTATTTAAAAAAAAATACTTTCGAGAACTTTAAATATTCGGGATATTATCTATCTTTTTATCCGATTACGGGGGTTTGTGTATTTATATATATTATAAATACACAAACCCCCGTAATCGGATAAAAAGATTGATAATATCCCGAATATTTAAAGTTCTCGAAAGTATTTTTTTTAAATAATATGTTTAAATAAAATATCACAAATTCATAAACAGAAAACAATTATTTTTTATTTAAATTTAAATAAAAACGCTGTATAAAGAAAATATTTGGGATAAACACAATCTCTCCCTGTGAAAATAATTTCATTTATGATTGTTTTTGTTTACCAACATGGCATTATATATACATATTCATTCTTATTATAAATTCCCCCTCTTCAATTCACTTTAAAATTCATTATTGATGTTTAGTTAAATCCCATCTTGGTAATGGTTTAGGAATCAACTTTTAAATATCGCGTATCTTTTAGTTCATCCATTTTTAATTAGATGTCGTAAGTGGCAAAAAAACAATTTTTTCATGGAATATTTTGTAATTTTCGATAGCGGAGATTTTAAATTTTCAAACACTATTTCAAATTTTATTTTAGACGCATGTTTTGGCATTTAAATATCGACATCCATTTTGATTTTTGTTCTAGGTAAAGTAGAGCCTTAAGTAAAAGTTAGTTGTATAAAAATTGTCCTAAAAAATTATAAACAATTAGAATTTGTTATAAACAATTTATTTATTTATAAAAAAATAAAGAAATTATCAACAATAGTGGATTGAAATAATAATTATTCGATTAATTATAAATTGCTATTAAAATTATGAAATTGAGGTAAAATAAAATTCTTCACTACTTGATATTGTTATAAATAAAATAATTTGTTACTAACAAGTTAATGTTTAATAAATAAATGTGTGTTTTTTATTAACAAATACACTTGAAATATAAATTTTATATTTAATTTATAAATTTTTGAATAAAATTTAAAAATAATTGGGTTGAATTAACAGACCAAATAAGCAAATAAGGAACATTCACACATAATTTTGTGTGCGGTAATTTTATTTATATATATATATATATATATATATATATATATATATATATATATATATATATATATATATATATATATATATATATATATATATATATATATATATATATACATATATATGTATATGTATACGGAAATAAAATTATATAAAATAAAATTACCACTTATATATATATTATCCAATTATGGAAAAAAAATACTTTTTAATAATATTTAACAATATTAATATTTTTAATATTAAATTCCAGTCTAATTAAAATAAAAAAAAATATATAAATAGATTACTTTTGTCATAATTTTCTGAGAAAAAAAATTACGTTTCCATATAAATCCAATAGAACACAGCCATAATGGCGTGTATCCATATATATCCAATAGTACACAGTCACACAACCGCTCCATTGCTTTTTTTACCAATATGGGATTGAACTATTTTTCATGTTTGTTTTTGCCACTAGTAAAAGTAGGACGGAAAAATATTGTGGTCTTTCTCATTCAAATCAATAAGCGACGTGACGTTATTCATCCACAATTCATCCACGTAAGCTACGACAATTTATAATTTCCCCACTTTGTAATCGCCTAATATCAGATAGCACCACAGAATGACCACCCTGTGCTGGGATGTTCCATCATCACTTAGATTCGCTTCGATAGACATTTGTGTCTCTTTTTTTTACGAACAAAATTGTATTCTATTTCGCAATTTATATTGTGAGCATAGCCTACTCGATTCTATTTCTATAAATTCATGCGATAAAATATCACCAATATTTTTATTTTCGATGGCAAATGAAAATAGGTAAAAGAGATAGTTTGCAAATTTAGTCTAACAGGCTGAGATCGCAATAGACAAAACGTAATTCAAAAATCGCAATGGAGCACAATTTTGTTCGTAATAAAAGAGGCACAATAAATGTCTATCGAAGCGAATCGAAGTGATGATAGAACATCCCAGCACTGGTTTCACACCGTAGATATTATAATAAATAGCAAAATGGTATAATACTATTATATGTCCGGTGTAAACCCGAAGTTCGGTAGTATAATAGTATATTAAAATATGTCAGTATAAGACGAGGTTTATAATAGTTATTTTTATTTTTTTTATTGTAAGTTGAAAAACTGTGACGATTTAACTATATAATAGCAAAAAATGTTGATTTCGTTATTATTTGATACAAAATAAATTTATTTATTATTTTATTAATATTTACGTGTATATGTATTTCGTTATTAGATAACTTCAATTCAAGTGGTGTGAAACCGAATATGATGGATAGTAAAATAGTTGTATTTCGTCCTTTAGAGCGGCTAATTCGAATAACAATAGATCGATTTCGAACCACGTTTACTCTTAGTGACAATGTGCATCCCTTGAGACGCTGAAAAGTGCGCACTGAAGAAGCTGTAGCCGCTGTTAAGGAAAGCATTGAAGAAGATTCAAGTCAATCAATGCGTCGCCGTTCTCATCAACTGGGGTTATGTGCTTCCACTTTATGGAAGATTTTACGAAAGGATCTTGGCTTAAAAGCTTTCAAGATTCAACTTGTGCGAATGGGCTCAAATTGATATTGATGTTGAATTTCCATTCAAAATGTTGTTCTCCGAAGCCTATTTTTGGTTGAATTGGTACGTAAATAAGCAGAATTTTCGAATTTGGAGTGAGGATAATCCACAATCTTTTGTCGAAACACCATTACATCCACAGAAAATTACTGTTTGGCGCGCTTTATGGGCTGTCGGAATCATTGGTCCATATGTCTTCAAAAACGATGATGGTCAGAATGTTACTGTCAATGATAAGCGGTATAGGGACATGATTAGAAAATTTTTCAAACGCGATTATAGCTGGTATTAATCTTGCTGACATGTGGTTCCAACAGGACGGAGCCATATGCCACACGCGTGTAATATCATAAAATTTCCTAACCAAAAAAGCCCGTTTCATTGATATTAAAAATATATTTCTTTGTTTTGTTATGATTTAAACAAGTGTAACTCTATAAAAAATACCCTTTAGGAAATTAGCTACGCACATTTACTTTAATTTCAGTGTGTTATAAATATTAAATTAGATTTTCAAAGAAGGGAAAAATGATGACTGGTGACTGGTGACAAAACCATTCCTAGTTTTAATTTTTAGTTTCTCCTAATTATCGATGGATGTTAACCATTTTTGTAATCCGAACTATAAATTTTAAGTTGCTTTCCTTAAAACTGAAGTAATCGATCGGCAACTAAATGGTCTTGATCGTAAAGATTTTGTGAAAACTTTAATTTATTGAATGTGACCCTGCGGTGTGGTAACCGAAATGTATATTTTTTAGACTAGAGTTTCAGCCGTAAAAGCTCAATAGACATCCACCCTTAGATTTATATATGGTCAGTCCCGGCATATACAAAGACAAATTGAAATAGCATTGCTTGCCACCGTTGTCCTGTTTCGATCGATTCCATATTTTAATTGAAAAGCAAGAAGTTTAAACTTACCATTATAGACTAAATAATATAAAAAATGCAAATTTAACGTTTTATTGCAATTTGACAGTAGCACTGAAAATAAAACAGAGCAATAGTCATTTTAAAAAAATGTATAACACTCATTGAAGGATTATATTTTTTAGGAACAATTTTTGCGGCAGGTAGAACTATTTATCATAATTTATGCAAACAATTCACCATTTATATCTTTAAAATGGAGCATTTTTTGTAAATTTGACAAAGAATCTAATGATGTTGAGCCAAAATTATTAGTAGATAGACATATACCTATAATTCCTACTTTTTACGCGTGCCCCTTAGAGCGCTTTTGTTCTGAGTTCACGATGTAACATTTATAAAAGTAAAAAAATTATTGAAGCCTAACTACGGATAAAATATAAAGATAATATTCAGTTACCGGCTAAAAAATATATTGATTTTTATCCTAATAAATATTAGGGCTAAATTATTTTTACCGCGAAGTGATTTGTCCGATACACATTTTATGGTAAAATTAAAACCCTACAACATTAATAAAATAATTAATTTTCATTTATTTAAAACATAATATTGTTACATTATTACATATTTACTTAAATTAAAATCAACTTTTACTTAGCTTATTTAAAACATTCGAATTAATTGTACAAGCGTCTTGAACTAATTTAGAAAAATAGCCGTCAGGATTTGTGAGCAGATTATTTGGCGTATCAAATTCAACTGCTTCACCAGCTTCTATGACTAATATTCGATCACTATCCATCACAGTATTTAATCGGTGTGCTATTGTTAGTACTGTACAATCAGAAAATTTTGTACGTATTGCTATTTGAATTAATTTATCTGTATCAGGATCAACATTCGCCGTTGCTTCATCTAATACAAGAATTTTATTGTTACGCAATATGGCACGCGCTAAACATATAAGCTGTCTTTGACCCATACTTAAATTTTTACCACCATCCGAAATTTTACAATCCAATCCACCGTCTAAGCATGTAACAGCGTGTTTCATTTGAACTTGTTCCAACGCTCGCCACATTTCGTCATCGGATTTCTCTTTGAACGGATCAAGGTTACTTCGCATGGTTCCCGAAAAAAGTATGGGGTCTTGGGGAATGATCGCAATTTTATTACGTAAATCGTGAAGACCGATTTTTTGAGTATCAACACCATCAACTTCTATTGTGCCACTTATCTCCGCCAATCTAAATAATGCCTTTATAATGGATGATTTTCCGGCCCCAGTCCGTCCAACAATGCCAATTTTATCTTTTGGTTTAATCTCAAATGTTAAATTTTTAAGGACTGGTTTCGCCTTTTCAGAATATCTTAAACTTAATTTATTAAACATAATTGCGCCATGTTCCGGCCATTCTTGTGGCGGTTGATATTTTGGTAATGTTTCTAACGGAGGCTCGGATGGTAATTTTGAATATTCCGAAATTCGTTCCACTGATATCATATTTATTTCTAATTCGGCTGATTGGCGTAATCCCCACTGCAGCAAACCAATTAAAAAAATTGATTTCGAAACAATTAGACCAACATCACCACTTAAATTATCATCTGTAACGATTAAGCAACTAAATGTTACTACCGCAACATACACAGCACATAATGTATCAAGCCAAATTGCAAATGATCTGGTCGAGGCTTTAAACAAATATAACGGACTTGTATTATTATTTTGATGTAAGTTAAACACTAGACAGAGTGCCCTTTGAGCTTTGAATGCTCTGATTGTTGATAATCCTTGAATGGTCGCGTTTGTATGTGCATATATCGGACTTCTGCTTAAGGCCTGAATCCGATTGATACCACGTGACGTTTTAATATAAATATATCTAAACCAAAAAAGTAATAAACCTAAGGCAGCAGTCGGTATTAGAAGCCATAAATTGATTGTAGTGATTAAGAAACCTGTTGCAATCATTTCCAAGCAAAACTAAAATAAAAAAAATGTACATCAAACAAGCGGCCTCTTCAATTTAAAAATAAAAACATACCCTAACTGACTCGATTAACGTGAACGGCAATTGTGAATCTATTGTTCCAATATCTTTTGAAAATCTGTTTAAAATTCTTCCTGATGGGTTGTTATTGAAGAAATACATTTTAGCTCGTGAAATGCTGCGAAAAAGAGTATCATGTAATTTTATGGAAGCATTCAAACACATTTTATAGAATGCAAAGTTGCGATGCAAAATGCTATATATTAACACGCCAATCAATATAGAATAGACAACAATATAGTGTTTTCGGATCGATGAAATTGTGTTGCCTAACATATTAGGCAGTGTAAAATTTAATGGATTAGCGGAATTTTCCAGTAGAGATTGATTATTAAATTCGTTAATTGGTTGTCCTGAATTAATAATAAGGCTTGAATTCACACCATGTGCTCCTACACTCTCTTCCCAGTTTACCCTATAAATTATTAAAATTACATTAGTTTAAATTTGCTTTCAATAGAATCAATCATTTACGTACCATTGTGCCAAAAAATAATCAATTCCGGTAATTGCAAGTTGACTAAAGAAAAACAATGCAGCAACGAATACAACGTTCCATTTATTTTTGATCGATCTAAAATAATTTATGTAGACGGTAAGAGAAACAGAACCTTCTGTCAATAATTCTTTAATATCTTCCTCTTCTTCTTCATTGATTTTTTTATTGGACGAAAACAGTCTCAATTTCTCTTCATCAAAATTATCATCAGGGCTCTCTGATTCTTCTTTTGTGGTCAAAGCGACGATGGAGTTTCGTCGCTGCGTTTTTAATTCTTCGAAAGGGCCCTGAGCATCTATTCGCCCATTCTCCATTAAAACAATATTTTTTACATTATTTAAAAACTGTAGCTGATGTGTAACTAATACTACGCATTTTTCTTTTAGAAAACTGCTGATACATTCCGTAAATATTTGCTTTCCTACACGGCTGTCGACGGCTGATAATGGATCGTCCAATAAATAAATATCAGCTTTTTTATATACAGCACGGGCCAAACTAATTCGAGCTTTTTGTCCACCACTTAAAGCTACACCGCGTTCTCCTACTAATGTTAGATCCGCATAAGGCAACTGCTCAAAGTCGCGTTCCAAACAACAAACTCTACAAACGTCGCCGTATCGTTTTTCATCGTACGCTTCGATAAAAATTATATTTTGCCGAATTGTACCATCGAAAAGCCAGTGATCTTGTGAAGCGTAACTAAGGCTTCCATTTGTGTCAACCGTACCGCTATCTATATCCAATTCACCAATTATAATATTTAAAATGGTGGATTTTCCACATCCTACCGCTCCAATAATAGCAGTTAAACTGTTAGGTTTTATATCCAAATTAATTGCAAAAATTCCAATTTGATTTTCTTTCATCGACCAAATGGCGGTTACGTTTTTAAATGTTACACCAATTTCCTTACGGCTAATTGTATTTCCGTCAGGTTTGTTATCTATAAATTTTTCTAATTCCTCATTTTTAATTATACCATTGGAATGTGGTTTTTCCGATGAAGTCGGCATGGTTAATTGGCCAACTTTGGTTTCAGGGCGTGTCAAAAACTGTTCGATACGTTTTATTGATACTCGTGCTTCCATCACTCCAGCAATTGATATTGGCCAATACATGACCATCGAATCACTTAATGCCATAAACAGGGACGAAACAATATAAACTTTGCGGGCTGTAATTACTTGTCCAAAATAAATATACGATATTAAACTCAAAAATATTGCAATCCGTGCTATGACCATAAATGAAAAGAGGCCAGCTTTTAAATAGGCCGAACCTCGGATCGCACTAATTTCTTGGCGCCGAACTTTATCAACCATCCCCGCAAATGATTTCTCCCATGCATACATTTTGATCATTTGGATACCTTGAATTATTTCATTCATAAACTTAACTCGCATATCGGTACGTTTAGCTGCCTTCAAATGATAAGTAGCCGATTTTTTGCCAATCCAAACTTGAAGTGGAATAAAACTAAGTATAAAAATTATGCCAACAATAGCCGAAATTCCAATTTCTCGATACAAATAGTAGCCCATTATCGTAACTTCCATTGGCCCTTTCCATAAGTCATGAAAATACGACAAACCATTTTCTATTTTCGAAATATCGGTTGACATCATGTTGATTACTTGGCCATTCATGCCGTCGAATGCAGTTGATTTTGATAACTTAAGTATCTAAATTTATAGAAAGGTATATATATGATTAATATATTTACATATGTACGTATATATAAGTAATGGCTCACCTTTTGATACATTAAGAAACAGCATCCAACATTCAATTTTAATGCCACTTGAAATATGTAAAATATAAACGGATGAAATATAATTGCTAAAAATATGGTTGTTCCGAATATACCAGAAGCATATAAGTAGGCATTTTCTTTAGAGATTTCAGTTTGTTCAGGTGCAAAATACGAAACTAGACCGCCTAAACAAATTGGTTGCATTAACCTAAAGATAAATATACTCTATACAGTTACATATAATACAATTTATTTATTTATATATTTTCACAACAGACTTACTTCATAATTGATTCAGATATTGAAAAAAGAATGCATGATGCGAGTACTTGTGGTCCATACGCTTTAAATAGTGAACGCGTTAAGCTGGGTTTTTTCTTTTTCAATTCTGCACGCCATAGATTTGCAAAAAAATTTGATATTTTTGTACTTTCATGTTCATCCAGCGGTGCGTATATATCATTTTCATCTATAGTTCGCTTTAATCCAACTCGAAATATATCGATCATCCATCTGTGTGTTAGAAAATAAATTATAGGATTAATGAATTTATGTGGCAGTTAGTTATAGTATACGTGATAAAATAATTGCGTTACATAAAAAATAAACGATTAAGGCAACATGTTTTCGCCACTGGGTTAGGTGGTTTCTCGATAAATCCTTTTTGAAACATTCTTAGGTAACTGTAAGTCTATTAATGGTGGTATCTGAAATAAAAAATAAAATTATTTGGTTATAATACTTTTGATAAAGCAACAAATTGTTCATTCTTATATGGGTACGATGAAATTCGTCGATACATTCACTTCGAATTAACTACTTTCTATTCTACTACATATACATACATACATACATGTGAACATAATCTAATTAACAACCAATATTTTTTATACACACAACGCAGACCACTCGACTGAACTCGAAATTATACAAAAATAATTCTGATTTGAGATTATTAATAAACCATAGTGAATTGGGATTTTAGGGTTGATTATTGTTCTTGCTATTGAAATAATAAAAAAAAAAATACATTTAATCTAAGCCAGTGGCGTTGTGATTTTGTACTATCAGTTGAATACAATTTTGTGCATTACTGAAAAATTAATATTCTTAAAAACTATTTAACATTACATTTTAATTTTCTTTTTAAATAGAATTATCAGGTTCATTTGGCCGATATTATTGGTTTCTTAGTTTTAGCACAAGACCTGTGCAAAACGAAGATGGGAGTTCTGCATTCCAACAAGGAATTATAGATATGTATATTTTCTGCCACGACCATAATCGAGAGGTTAGAACTTGATACATCTCGATCCTAAGGTTAACCACTGCGCCAAATATATTTTAAATAATATTTAACTCTAGCTAACAATTTCTAATAATTGGATCGGCTCAAACAAAAATATAACGTTTATGATAAAGTGACTAATTCATCAGTTATCATATTTGATAAGCTGAGGGCACAATTTGGTTATACCCATGTTATTCAAAAACATGATATGTGGTATGTGTCGCTACATTCCATAAAATTGTCTTCAAAAATAACGAAATTTCTCGATATAGTTGCCAGCTAAATAGGGGAGACGCATTATTACTGCAAGTCTGCAGTTTTGAAGTCTGAACGATGCATTGTCCCACACTAGTTGTACACTGTACTACTATTGATATGAAAATGCAGTAGTCTATCAGAAAACAACGTGTTGAAAAGTTATTTTTATCCCTATTTGAGATTTGAACTATGTACCTTCCGTCAGATATCAATGAATCTATCTGCTTATTATTATTATTATTATTATTAAAATTGGCTGTAACCCACGAGGATTCCGCACTCAATGTCACAAAGGCGCAAACCTAAGATTCTATCCAAATTCGCAAACGCGCACTGCTGCTTTCGCAAACTGAACAAGTTTAGACCAAGGCAGAGAGGACAACTGATCTAAATTTAAAGACCTAAAGTTGAATACCTGAATTCGTATAGAACTGAAGTGAAGGCAGTCATCATCTTCCTCAAGGCAGCCCTCGCAAATAACAGCACGAGCTAAACACATACGATGTAGATGATCTTTACAACGGCCATGTCCCGTAAGAATCGCTACCAAGATTCTTAAATGCTTCTTTTTTAAAGATAAAGCATACTTCGTTGACCTCAAATTGGGCTCCTTGATGAAATACTTTGCCTTACGACAAAGTCTCAAGCCACTGAGACCTTTCAAGGTGTAGTCCTAGGTGTAGTTTTTTCAAGGTGTAGTCCTTTATAACTTTCTTCTCGTAGTTGAAAAAAACATGAACCGCTGGTTCAGGACCAACTAAAGTCAAATGGGAGCCAGCTTTGGCTGAGTCACAATGAGCCGGTACCCACATGACCGTAACTGCATTGTTATAGAACAAAGAAGGTTCATGAAATGTTTGCATTCCTTGACGAGTTTAGAAACAGTCAAGGGATTTCTTAAATAGTTAAGTACAGCTTTTACTCTCTGTACACCGTAGAATACTTTTATTTTTAACAGCAAAATTCAAAGCCCCAATAACACTACGTGTCAGCGCTATCAGTGCCGCCTGAAAAACAGTACAATGCGAACCAATACTACCGTCTCAGATCCGTCCAAGGACAGTAGATTAAAAAACCTGCACTGAGGTTAGAACGAGAGCCAGCAGAAAAAAAACTATGGGCTCATTTAATTTGTTAAGAAAATCCTGCGAACTCTACAAATCTCTCAAAGGATAAGCCACCGAGAAAAGATTTGAGAAATGGAATTCGGGTAGTAGTCTTTCATTAACCATATCGATTTCTGGTAAACATGAAGAACAATTTTTAAAAATTGGCCGAGGTCCCACGATAGAATCGAAAACATTCCATTCCCCAATGCACCTCAGACGATATGCTGCAGAACAGGCTGTGCCTAAAATAAAGGTACATAACTGAGGCAAGGAAAGAATGGATTCCACGGCAAGAAGTGAAGTCGAGGACATAGCCCCAGTTATGGCTCTGCAAGCTTGGCCATAGAAGCCTTCAGGTCAACCACTGGCCACCACACAATAGAAGCGTACGATAGTAGCGCTAGGACCAGTGATTTATAAATGAAAGAAAGCATCCTAGGGCTTAAACCCCAGGATTTCCCAAAAGCTCTTTAACATTGTCAGTTGCTTTTTGAAGTTTGTAATCCAGATGATTCTTCAAGGAAAGTGTACTACCCAGGACAACACCAAGGTGCTTGACGTGGCCACATTTAGTGATCGTTCTCCCAAAAATTAATTCAGTTTTAGAAGGATTGACGTGAAGACCCTTTTCAACACACCATGCCTCCACAATACTTAAGGCATGCTGAGTTAGGTCGGATAAGACACTCAGCTGTTTGGCTGAGACTGTCAAAACATGATCATCAGCGTAGCTCTGTGCAATGTAGCCAGATTGCTGCAGCTGTCCATATCGTCAATGACCAAAAGCCACAGCAGAGGTGAGAGCACAACTCCCTGAGGTAATCTTAACAGCGAGGATGACGTCTAGTGGTGTTCTTCAATTATCTTGAAATTCATTAGTTTTGTAGATATAGACTTAAGTTAGGTTTTTATACTTTTGATTGCATTGTTGGATTAAGCAGGTAGAAATGAATACTTTGCGCTCACTAAAAAAAATTGTAAAGTTTATGGTTTATGGTAAAGCAAAATAATTTACTCTGAGTTTATACTGTTGCATTTTATGAACAAACAGAAATAAATAACATCAAGGCTTCGATAGTTAATTTCATGTGATGTCTTGTAATCGGACCATAATTTTTTGATGGAACATGACAAAAATTTTTTACAAGAAGATATTCCCAATTTATTGATTGGCATTCTGGTGCAAGAAAGGCGAGAAATGTGGCTTAAATTGGCTGGTGCACCACCTAATTTCGGAAGAGCTTCCCAGAGTTAGCTAAATCTTATGGTTTCGAATAAATGGATCGGAAGAAGAGATCCTACTTCTTTTCCAGCACGATCACCAAATTTAACATACATACATTTTTATTTATGGAGGAAGGTTAAATATTTAGCTTATTTTAAATATTTGGAATTAAATGGCGGGAATTTTGAACACTTACTAACATAATAAATAATTTCAAGAATTCAATTTTGTTTTTTCATTTTTGATATTTGAACATTTTATTTAATAAATATTTTGGTAAATTTCTTCATAAGTAAATCAAAAATCTCGCCATGTTTATCAAACCATACATTTTACAAAAAAGTTTGTAAACAAACAGTATTTATTTTTACCTGTATAATCCAACAATGCAAAATTATGGGTTCTAATTTAAATAAACCTTACTTTAGTCTGAAACTAATGAATTTTAAGGTCACCCATACTTCCCCCACGAGAAAGAATTTTTAATCCAACTATTTTACTCTTATCTAGCACCGTTTACGGGATAAATGAATTACGTTTTTAAAAAAGTCACCCTGTATATTACAACGCAACAGAAACATCTGTTGTTTATCAGGATTGTGTCATACTACGAGTATTAAATATATTCGGAATTAAAACGAAGTTCCTTGCGTGCGTTTAGAATCAAACTGGTAACATACGTTCTACTTAAATTAAGATATGATTTTCAAATTTAATTGACGACTTAACGTAATCTATAGATGTATATATGTATGTATATACTAAGGTCCAGCTTAAATTTTGAAATCAAACCCTGTAGTTCAGCACTTCACTTATCTATACGTACCACTAGTTCTATGCAATAATCAGGGATGGGCGGGCAATAATTTACGCGATTTTCGACACGTAGAATATTACGTAGATTACTTGGCAATAATTTTTATCAACGTCGACAATTAAGACAACGACAACAATTTACGATATTTTTGCATGTTGAAATTACAAATAAAAGACTGCTCGGCGGTCGCTGATGGATTGAAAGTGATCGTTAAAAATGCACAGATATTCAAATTTATAATCAAATCACAGATATTGGTCGAAAACACTGGCCAAGCTTTTGTGTTGCCCTGCGTGAATTAAGCGTATCTGATTGTTCAAATATAACGGATACTTCTCGGCCGCCAAATGCGATAAAATATCGGATGCTGGCTTAAAAATTATTGCTAGTAAATGCTATATTTTGTGCTATTTAACTTTAAAAGGATGTGACTCTGTTAGTTATGTGAAATTTGTCTTACATCTGTCCTGAAAAGCCATAAAAACAATTTCCAAACTAAGACCATAATGCTTGCACCTTGGGCCTTTGTGGCATTGAGCACGGTATCCTCGTGGGTTCCCACCAATTTTTAATAATAATACCATAATGACAAACATACCACGATGTAATTGGTTCTAATTATCCGAAAATTAATTTAGTAAGGGATTGAAGAAGCCAAATCGTTCTTTGCACCGCGGAGCCGTTGTCGCCTGCATAGATCTCTGCGCCTACCGTATGGTAGATTTTAGATATCGCCGAACAATTCGTTCCGGATCCGCACGCAGAACTTAACCGAGCCAGCGTACTCCCTGAGATCTTACTTCATGTACAATATCGGGGAGCTTCGTAAGATCTCTGATCTTGAAACTGTACATAGCTCAACCACATGCATGATTCTTCTCTCAAATGTAAGAAGCCTCCGCTCGTAATTTTCCATCAACCTCCAACGGGCCTGATCAACGCTTCGAAAAGCTTCAGCTTCAGGGTATACTTGATAGATTTTTATTTTTAGCAGTGACCTTAGAACTGCCGGCTGCCAACTGCTCTTTAATATCCTCACCCGTGAATGATAAGAGATTCCAAGTTTTCGAACCTCCTCACTCTCCCAAACGTGTAGTGATCACTACTAAAATCTCGTGTGCCCTTGTCCGTATAACCAGAGATCATGTGTTTTGTTTTGGACGCATTGATCTGTATTTGATGTAACTCAATGATGTAAAGTCCATTCCATGCATCGTGTACCATCGTTTCCATTCCGGTCCCGAAATACGGTTGACCCAGACCTTGAAGTATGGTGCAATCTAGTAATTTCTTTAAAGAAATTCCGCGAATTGCGCTCATTGCTGAGTTGTTGTAACCAAATTTCAAAGCTTGATTTAAACATTTAATTATATGTAATTTTAATTGAAGTCGAATTGATTATACTGTTGTGACCCAAGACATGATGTTTGGTTTACGTATAATGACTATTATCAGATTATCAGATAGAAATGGAATTTGGATATAAATTGAAAACTAAACTTAAATGGAAAATTGATACTAAAGCTCACAAACACTGACAACCACAATCGGGAATCGGCTTAGATTTTATTTTCAATCTTCATTTTTACATTCTTTATTTTTAACTTATTTTTAATGTATTGTCTTAGAATTAGGCCAGATTTTAGTTATCAGTCTTGCCCTAGATTAAATTTAGCCTTGAATGATACGCTAATTGCTAAAAGATTTAATTTTAAGTTTTACTTAAATATAGACATTACTTGAGCCGCTTAGTTTAAGACTTGATTTTATGTCTCCGGTTCGGACTATAGTGGCTGAATATAATTTAAATCAAGATCACATACAAAAAAAATTTATGAAATTGTTTCGTTATTATCTGTAGATTAAATGATTTAATATGCATGCAAAATTTCCACTAATGTTAGTTCCCAAGTTATGAGCCAGTGTATAAATAAACTTTTGTAATTTTAGTATCGGTTCGTTCCAATAACCATGGAGGAGAGCAGACCAGTGGAGTCACGGACCTATATGTAAATATAACAATGTGACATAATTGCAGTGCTAGAATATGGGTTAAGCGGGCTCTGAAGCTAATATTTAATAAAGAGTTCGTTGACAAATTTCTAACAAAAATCTTGAACTACTGTGTTCATCGAACATGTCGAATTTGTTTCTTTACATGACCTGGAGTGTGTTCATAAACTCGACATTGTAACAATAAAATGTCCCCTTATTGTTACAAACGTCATTACCAACTCTACTCGGTACTGCCTTTCTAAACGTCAAAATGACAGTCGTAACAATATTGTAACAATATTGAGGCTCAAGGCACCGACAAGTCTCTCGTAGTTTGCTTCGATGTAATCCGATTTAATTCGAATCCCTTTTGCATTCTGCCTCAATTGTGATTCTAACCAAGAACCTCCCGATCCAAACCACTGTGCTATTGCTCGGTATAATTCGACTGATGATCCAAAATTCTATAAATCATGTTAATTTCGATTGAAAGTTAAAATACCTACTTTCTGTAAATATGTGAATTTCGAATATTGGAAATTGGTGAAATGGTCGCAATTTCAAAACAATGACCACCATAAATTGGAGATTTTCATCAGTTTTAATATTCAAATTTTAAACATTTAACTAATACTTTAATTCGAATTTTAATTTTAATCGTTAGAATCGGTTTCGAAAATTTTAGAATTTTAACATTTAAATATGAAATATATAAACTTCTGTGAATTGGTAAATATGAAGAATTTTTAGTTTTTCAAAACCGATTTACAACACAGTAGACTTCAAATTTGATTGACAACTTGACACTTATCTGATTGATAAGTATATGTACTGTAAGACTTTAATTGATTAAATCAATAAAATTAAATTCATTATTTTCAAATTCGAAGCCTTTTTTATAAATGTAAATTCGATATCGTGGGGTGAATTTGCAATGAATCTCTGATACTACATACTGTAATTTTTATAAATTAAATTAAAACTGTAGCCTTACAAGATCCATTGAAAGCTTACAACTAAATTTAAAAATTAGAGTTAAAATAAGAGTTACGGATATTTAAATGTTTTGCAACTAAGAGAAGTATTTTATATACTTTTAAACTTTAATCAAAGAACAACTGTAGTCTGTTGTAACCCTCATGATTAGCTCATTAGAAAAAAAATGTTGATTGTATATCTCGTTTCGCACTTTTTTCATTGATTTTGGTATATACCTAGAATCCATCATAAATCGCCTGTAGCTTTTTGGTCAATCATAATGAAGATGTGAAGTAAAATATTTAATTACAGTCATAAGACCTTTCTTACCTACATATGTCCACAAAAAATTAGGGTCCACAAAAAATTAAAGAAATTCTTCAAAATATATCTAAAAACCTATCACTAGTACCCGTCAAAATTCTGAGAAATATTCTAAAATTTAATATATTTTATAAAATGCTTAATTTTGAAAAATATTCTAAAATTGGAATGATCAGGCGTAGTGATCATTGAAAATGAAAGTTCGAAAATTTTTCTAATATTTATAAAATTTTGATAGAATTTTTAATTCGTTGGAATTTGATTCATCGAAGTATTGGGACGTGAAAGTTTAGATATTATTTCGGAAATATTCTAAAAATTGTTGGTGACAATCAAAAATTTACGGAAATTTGTAAAATTTTGTTTAATTTGTTTATAATTCGAGTGATATTTCGAAATTAGTAGTAATCTTAATTTCGAATGGAAATTTGAAATTTGAAAAATATCCCAAAACATTAATTAATTCCTCTAAATTTGCGAATTTAAAATACTGAAAAAGAAATTCCATAAACTGGAGCGTTTAATATTCGAATTTTCAAAATTCTACAATTTGCTTATTTTAAAGTTCATCTCCAATTTTTGTTTAATACGTGAAAAAAATTTCAAATATTTTCGTAATTTAATTTGGATCAAATTTCAAAATTTGGAATCACTCATATTTTTATAAATTATCTTAATTATAAGTAAAAACCCTCGAATTATTCGTTTATAATAACCCTTGGTAATTTGTAAAGCTTCAGCTTCACGGCACTTGATGTGTTTGGATTTTATCAGTGGCCTTAAAACCGCACTTTATTATCCTCACCCACACTGTTATCGTGAGAGAGCCCAAATATTTGAACTTCCTCACTCCCTCAAACCTCCCTTTAGTAGTGGCCACTACTAAAATCAGGTGTGCCATTGTCCCTATAACCAGAGATCATGTATTTCGTTTTGGACTCATTGATCTAGGGTCCAATAAAAGCTGAAAACTCTACAAGCGGATCAAGCATTTCCTTCACTCCGTTGCTATTCAGTCCAATCACGCATATGGCATCTGCATATGCAAGCACCTGATTGAACTGGCAATATAAGATGTTGGGCTAAGGTGTTTCAGTTTAACGAAAGATGTACTTCAACATTAAATTAAAGAGTAGCGGGGACAGAGCATCTCCCTGCCGAACATCGGAGTTAACTGCAAAAATTCTCGATAGCCTGTTCTCAACTTTAACACAGTATTGAGACTGTGTCACTGTCATCCTACACAATCGTACCAATTTTGTTGGCATATCTATAGATATTCCAGCGCAGACCACAAAATCTCTCGCTTAAAGGAGTCATAGTACTGCCGGAAATCCAAGAACACCTTATGTACGAGGATTGAAGTCTCATACAATTTAGATAGAATTATCCGCAGCGAAAATACCTGATCAGTGACTGATTGATTCGATCGAAATCCTCCTTGATAGTCACCAACCAGGCCCTCCGCTAGAGGGGTGCTTTTCTATCCAATATAATGTAGGACGGTAATTTGTATGCTGTGCAAAGGAGAGCTATACCGCCATAACTCTCACACTTCAAGCGGTCTTTCTTCTTGAAGATAAGGCAAATCGCGGCCACTTTCCATTCGTCAGGCATTCCGCATTACTTCGGTTCATCATACTTATCGAATGAGGTCGAAAAGACAGTTCCACAAAGTATCCCCTCTAGTCTATATTTGAGGTGACTCAACTACAGTCTGTGACGCAAGATGAACACCAAGCAGGTCGGTAAAGTGTCCATTCCATGCGTCGAGGACTGCGTCGATGTTGACACAGAGGTTTCCATTCCAGTCCCGAATAGCGGTTGACGTAGGCCTGAAAGTAAGGTGCAGTCTAGTAGTTCTTTTAAAGAAATTACGCGAACTGCGCTCATTGCTGAGTTGTTGTACTTTCAGAACCTCGGCCTTCTATCATTCCTGCTTTTCCACCTAGAAATCCGCTTAGCTGCCATCCTAGTAAGAGTAGTCTTGTTTTTCCTCGCGATTGTGAGACGTTGTTGCACTTCATTATGGGCTATATTTTGTTGCAACTGCAAGACGACAGTCGTCTTCAAACCAATCATTCTTGGGTCTGATTTTCATTTTACCTAAAATCTGTGAAGCAGCACTGACAACCGAAGTTTTCAGTACCTCCCAGACATAATTTACATAGTCAGACTGGTAATTAGCTCCTTCAATGTTGTCACTGACAAGATCCTGATCTCGTTTCTTTTGATCTTCATTTATGAAACGTTCCATCCGTCTCGCTATGTTCCCGGACCTGTGCGAAAACTTCCATCGTAGCTTTGCAGCGACCAAATAATGATCGCTGCTTACGTATTTGGTTGCTGACCGATAAGTCCTCACATTCGGACCTATGTATTCTTACAAGTGGTCTGATTTCTGCCAGCTCTAGCATTAAAGTCTCCAATTACCATTCTATCATCGTGTTCGGGTATAGATCCCACGAACTCATCAAAGTCATTGTAAAATGAGTCTTTATCTTGGGGCTTGCTTACTTCTGTGGGGGCATGTACACAAATTATCGATAGGTTGGCTAACTTCATGCACAAGCAAAGCTTACATAAGACGTGGTACAGTAAAATTTGCACACAATGTCGCTTTTTTTTGACGAACGCACCAAATCAAATTTAAAAAAACAACATGAATTGTAATTTGCCGTTAAGTTACAAAGCAGACTGTGTAATATTTAATTGTTTTAAATCAGTCGTTTGCAAAATGTCATCGAATCAAGAGATAGTTCGCAAACAAATTGTGCAATTTTATTTGGAAAATCAAAGTCTCACATACAAATCCATCGCAAAAAAAGCTAATTCTAAATATTTTACCGTTTTTTTTCACTCAATGCCACAAATGGGCCCACGATGCAATACCCGGACAAACAAACATACTTACGCATTAAAAACACCCAACCGTGATTTTTTGGTCACCATCGGGAATCGAACCCGAGACCCTCAAATACCACAGCAAGCACGCTACTAACTATGCCAACGAGGGCGGCGCGTCTTCTACCGTTAGAAGGACTATAATTTGGTTTATGGAGACTCAGAGCGCCAATAGAAAATTTGGAACAGGCATATCGAGCCATATTGATAAAAAATTGGAAACTAAAGTGGTGCGCGCTCTGAAAAACAATCCAAACCTATCTCTGAGAGATGTAGCGAAAAAAAATAACACAAATCATGTGCGAATTTTTGGAATTAAAAAGAGGTGTGATTTTCGATCGTTTAGTAAATTCAAAGTATCACGGCGTGAAGATAAACAACAAACTACGGCAATCCGACGAAGCCGAATGCTGTACAAACTTTTGGTGGACGAAAAAGATGATTGTTTGGTAATCGATGACGCGACTTACGTTAAAGCTGATTTCAAATCTCTGCCAGGTAACCAATATTATTCTGTAAAGGATAAACTGAGTGTCGAAATGAAATTTAAAATTATCCAACATGAAAAGTTTCTGAAAAAATACTTGGTTTGGCAGGCTATTTGCCAATATGGCTCTAGAAGTGCTCCGTACATCACGCAAGGTACAATATCTTCGGAAAAATGCATTAAGGAGTGCCTCCAAAAGCGACTCCTATACATTTTTTACGTGGGCACCAAGTTGGTACTTTCTTTTTGCCTGATCTAGCGTCATGCCATTACTCTAAAAAAACATTAGAATGGTACGAATCTAACAACGTGTGTGTTGTTCCCAAATTTGTCAATCCGCCCAACTGTCCTGAACTTCGTCCAATCGAACGATATTGGGAAATAATGAAAACTAAATTGAGAAAGACCCACAAGGCAGCAAAGAATATGGAAGATTTAAAAAAAAAATGGATAAAAGTACGAATTTGGTTCCAAATTCATCTGTGCGTGGCTTAAAGGTGGCAGTCCGCTCCAAAGTTCGACTTTTCAGCCGGCAATTAATCAATAAATAGTTTAGATGATTTTTCATTAATAACAAATATGTAGGAACATAATGGAATAAAGAAATTAAAAAATTGTTTATGAAATACTTATTGCCGTTTTAGAATTTGCAAATTTTACTGTACCACGTCTTAATCGATTATTGACTGCTTAGAAATCGAAAACAGCCTACTTTACCAAGAAGAATTCCAGCTCCAAAATTTCCGAGGTCATCTCCACAGTATAACAACGTATAGCCCTGGGACACAAGGTCTCCACTTTTAGGCTAGCAAGTTTCTTGAAGAGCAACGAGTTCAGGCCGATACTCGTTCATGCACGTGATTAGGCCTTCTATAACGCTCCTGGTTAATTAACTGACTGCATGTTCCACGTGCCGATTATAAATCTCGTGTCCGGTTACTTGAGCAGGGGTCCGATGTTATTTTGGCGGTATCCATTTTTCGTTTTGTTGACTTTATAAACAGCTTTTTTTTTTACGGATACGGGTCGTCAGCCCAGTGATCCAACCGTTCAGTCGCCCCCGACGACAAGCAAAGGATATTATGGTGGTATTCTTGGAAAATATTTTCGTGCAATTTAGGTTTACGAGACATGTGTGCTCCGACCATAAGGGGCCAGGTTCAAGGGGCCAGGACCAAGGGGCCAGGTCACTTTCATATACATATGTATTTTTATTATGCTGTAATTTGAAAATATGTTGTTAGACTTTCTGTTTTGGTGTATTTGAATTTAATTTACATAAAGTTGATATCTGCGGATAGTTAGTTTTATTAACCAATAAGGAGTACTTTGTTAATTTTTAAGTAAAAATAACTAGTTTTAACAAAATTAATCGTTTTGCATTAATTAGAAAGTTCCTATGAAAACCAAAAATAAACTACTGACAACCAGTTTAAAAAAGTAATTATAAATGCATCCTATCATATGAAATTTTTTTATTGATTACAGAAGTTATTTATTTTTATTGAAATAGAAGACTTTCAAAAAAAAGCAAATTGGCACAAATGAAATCAAATTTGATTAAACTGAACGAATAACATGAGTTTATACTATAAACTTTATAGTACTTGTAAATGCCTGACGAAAAAAATTATATATGTAAATGCGAACACATAAACTACTAAGGCTGCGGACCAATTCACGGGTAAAAATCGACTTTTAATTTAATTTTCCACAACACAAAAATCTTAAAATCAATTTTTACCTTAGTAATTGATTTACCAGAGTATTGGTCCCACAACCTAAACAATATTTTCAATTAAATATTTAGCGAGTTAAGCATGAACTCACCACTGTGATTTTCTACTTTTTCCAATGCAAGGAAACAAAACACTGGAACTTTTCAGTTTATCAGATAAAATTCTCGTTGGAAATTATGAAACAAATGAAAATGTAAGAAATCAACTGTAGAAGCAGCTGGTAAGAACCAGTAACGAGAATAACTCTTACTGTATTTAATAGTAAATTTAAATGTATTGTCTAAATTGTTATTTATTTACAAGCATGACAAGTATATCTTATTGATTTAGTATGTATAAATGTATTATATACATAATATGTAATTGTATTTATAATTCGTTTGCCTTATTCTTATATCACATAGAATGATTTGAAAATGATTTGCTGTCCACTATATTTTACTATATTCTTAACAATTCAAGTTTCAAGTTCAATGATCGAAATGAAATAAAATAAACTGTATATTTCTATTATCATTCACATTATACGAGACTATTTTGAACATTAATCCAGTCATAATGAATAACATTAGATTACTAATATTGTAAGTGCATAAATTAAATAGACGAGGTCAGTATCGTATTTCTATTTACATAATAATTTTATTTAAACTTACATATACACACAAACATTGGTTTGTAATATAAACAAAGCGCACGTGTTTTTATAATATAAGAATTAAGATTACGCTATTGCATACAACTGCTACTCAAATAATTTTCTAATTCTCATTTCAAATTCTCTCATATGTATGTTAAAAATAAAGTAACATCGAAAATATAAAATTGTATTGATTTGAACTACATATGATTTTGGCGTAAACGTAAATGTTTATGTTTTTTTATGGGTCAAGTGTACACACAGTGTTTTTACTTGTGCAACAGTAAAGTATATATGAGTATTAGTATAGTACCTAGTATAGTTTCTCGACAAAACTACATACGTAATTGTATTTTATTTTGAGAGTTGCTAAAATATGATTTGAAAATTGATTAACAATTGATTTAGCTCAATTGTTACTAATTAAGATGTTCATTTTATTTCATTTGCTAACTAAAAATAATAATGTAAGATGAATCTAAGCTGTTTTTAATGGACATACTTGTATAATATAACACTTTTTTGTTTTTGTTTTAATTATGTACACATATGTGTATATTAAATATTATACAAATTAACCGATAACAGCACAAAGCGTAAATATTTAAAATATAATTTATAGCTCACACTAAGCATTATTTTTTTTATCTTAACCCTTTGCTTATTCGTCATAAAATTAATACTTAGATAAAAAAAAAAGAATATTTTAGATAAAATGTAGGATTGCGGTTCATAAATCCGAAATTCAGTTGTGCCTCAATAACAAAGAATAGATTAGTCGAAACGAGCAATTTCAGTATTTAAATACATATTTTGTTTTACAACAAATTTTATAGAAAAAAAATCTTAAAATAAAATCACCTTCACAGTACAGAATTCATATGACATCTACAACAATACTTTGATAAATACTAAAGCGTGTATAGTGAACTGAATTTAAACTATCTATATACTATCTTAAAACTTACATTATATTGAATGGAATTGTACTTACGCAAATTTATATTTGTTGCTCTATAAACGAAATATTTTTAATTCATCATTGTAAAACACATTTAAATTTATACCACTTATAAAATAGTTTACCTGAACAATATTTATGCACTTAATTACATTTAAGGTTATATAAGATTTACAAAAATACAAAAATTTAAAAGGATATAAACTAACTTTGCACACAAATTCAATTTAATGCAATTGAAAATATTTTTATTCTTTTTTTTAGAAATATCTCATGATACGAGAGTACACTTACATACAATTTTCTTTTTCTTTTCAGTAATTAACTACACAAACTATAATTTTAAATTTATTTTTATCACACAGCAATTCTATCACTAAGGCGGTTAAAATGTTACTGAGATTAATTTACAATACTTGAATAAAATAATTTTATTTTTGAAGAAACGACGATGAATATACCGGGTGTTTTTTTTAAACTGAGACGATCAAATATCTCGAAAAATAGCCACTCTACGGAAAAAATGTCCATAATCAAAATTTAATCATACCGCGGGGGAAATACATTAGTGCAAAAAAAAAGTCCCCCCACCCCCGCTTTGTAGGTGGGGCGGGGGTAACTTTTAAACTAAGATAGGAAGCCATATTTTTTATTGCAGATACGGATTCTACGACTAAAAGTACGTATGATTTGAATAAAATATTTTGTTCGGTTCATGATAGATGGCGTTGCAATCGACGAAATTCAATTTTTTCAATTTCTCCTTCTTAGAACACACGCATTCGATTCTGCAATACGTTTGAAATAAAAAACATCACGTTTTCATTGGAAATACTCGAAATTCGTCATCAAAACAATTTATTCAGTTTTGTAAATCTAAATAAGTGTTCAAAATGATGGCCTGAATTTTGTATTTTTGAAATTTAATAATAAAACTTGAAATTAATTTTGAACACTTATTTAGATTTACAAAACTGAATAAATTGTTTTGATGACGAATTTCGAGTATTTCCAATGAAAACGTGATGTTTTTTATTTCAAACGTATTGCAGAATCGAATGCGTGTGTTCTAGAAGGAGAAATTGAAAAAATTGAATTTCGTCGATTGCAACGCCATCTATCATGAACCGAACAAAATATTTTATTCAAATCATACGTACTTTTAGTCGTAGAATCCGTATCTGCAATAAAAAATATGGCTTCCTATCTTAGTTTAAAAGTTACCCCCGCCCCACCTACAAAGCGGGGGTGGGGGGACTTTTTTTTTGCACTAATGTATTTCCCCCGCGGTATGATTAAATTTTGATTATGGACATTTTTTCCGTAGAGTGGCTATTTTTCGACATATTTGATCGTCTCAGTTTAAAAAAAACACCCGGTATGAAAGCCTAAAAATAACATAAGACGCGAAGCAACAAAATAAACAGAATGATAATATTCGGTTGTCGTTTTAAACTTTTTCTTATTTTTCATTCAAAATTCTACACAAGTAAAGTTTATTTTTTGCAAGCATACATACAAAAACGGTTTACTACATACATGTCTGTAAAAATAAAAATGGGAAATCACCTGATTCTGTATGCTCATAGATAACAGAAGCAATTTTCTGGTGCCGGTTTGTTAAACTCTGGCTATTTTGTGGATATCGATAGCTCTAAATTGAAAATTCAATTATTTATGGGTTGTCAAGAACTATTTAATTTATAAACAATTTTACTTAGTTAGACGGCAATAATTTGCAAAATCAAAAACAATTGGCATATGATTCGGATATGACGCATTCATCTTAAATTAATCAATAAAAAAAATTACTTAGTTTTCGTCTTTATATATATACCTTGAAAATTCCTTTACGTCATCGCCTACTCGATTAAATATTAGATATTTTAAATACATATTATTAGAATTAGCTCTTTAGGCCGTGTGTTAGTTAGATAAAAAAAACTGTTAAAAATTAAAATTTTGACAGAAGACTCAAATTCATTTTTGTTTGTTCATAATCATCACAAAGTGAACAAATTAATCGAAAAATTTGATTTTTCTGTCAAAATGTTAATTTTTAACTATTTTTTTAACTAACTGACACATTGCCTTATAAAAATTTGTTTTGTTTCTATATTTTATGTATGAGTACATACAGTCAACTTCACTAAATTACGACCATCTATTGTTTTGATATCAAATTTGAATAACTTCCATCTTTGTAAGACGAAGATATTACTTGGATTTAAAAGTGCATTGTTGCTCATCGAAATAATGGTATAATATACACCAACTGTAAAACTGTTATCTGTGTTGTGTTCGTTATTGGTAATCTAGTCATTCATTTTTTATGCGTCTTTTGATTACAATCAGTTGAAACATTTTTCTAAAAACAAAAAATTATACGCTTATTTATTTAATTTTCATTGGTTTCTGTAATTGTTGCTCCCGCCTTTCACACAAATAGATTCAAAAATTTGTTTAGGCATCTAATCGTAGAGAAGGCCCAAATAACTTAAGGCTCTACTTTACCTAGAACAAAAATCAAAATTGATGTCGATATTTAATGCCAAAAAATGCGTCTAAAATTAATTTTCAAATAGTGTATTATATTCCTTATATAAATATTCCATGAAAAAATTATTTTATTCGCAGTTATTACAAGTATATATGAAAGTTTAGTTTTTCATATTCCTTGCCTCCTCCCTACACATCTCTTGAAAGCCAACCCCACACATTTTCCAGGACCTTCGTCTCTTATCCAGCCTCTCTTATACAGTAATTCATCTTGCTGTATGAATTGGTGATTATCTAGTTGGTAACTCCATGAGAAGGACCGAAAAGACTATTAAATTTTGGAAAAGCCTTTTTCAAGATAAGTTATTAGTTACGAATAAAATGATGGTTCAAATTAATTTAGATTCATATTAAATTACATCGATTTCACTGTATGTGTGGATGATGTATTTTGAGTTTTACTAATTTGTCCTTTGTAGAAAGCCGAACAATCTAAACATTTATATATATATATATATATATAAAAATATATATATATTTATATATATATATATATATATACATATATATATATATATATATATATATATATATATATATATATATATATATATATATATATATATATATATATATATATATACTCTATTACTGTAATATCTAACTTGTCCGTCGTTGGTTTTAATTTTGTTTCATAATTTTGGTTGTGTTTTCAATACTATTTTATACTATTTTATATTCAAAGTGTCGAAGTATTTGAATCTGGCGGCTTGTGAATCTGTTATATTCCATCCTGGTATATTTATTATTGACATTCTCGTTAAACTGAATGGTCGTGTCGTGTGAGATTATATACTTGGTTTTGTAGCAATATTCAATTCATCTATTATTAGAAGTTGAATGAAATCGATTACGACCTACTTGGTGGTATATACTTCTTCTAAGTATAGTAGAATTAAACCGATTATCATAAATTGGTTTTCTAAATATCTTTTCCAAATATCTTTTTTATGTTATATTCCTTCTCCATTTCTAGAGTGGAGTGGATTTTAATTTTGGGTGAATATTATGCATATTTATTTAGAGGTTGGTCCAGTTGTCTGTACATGTCTTTATTTAATGATCTTAAAAAATGTATTTTTATTGTTACATATTTTCAATGCCTGTTAGTGTACATGAGAAAATCGGAAATGAAATGAGAACATGAAATTGACTTAAATCCATAAATGAAGTTTCTATATGGAGTTTTTATGAAACTGAACAAATATCAAAAAACCAATCAAATGTCGAATTGTCTTATGAAAATTTTTTAAATTAAAGTTTTGTAATTTTAATTTTTTTTAATTTTTTAATTGTAATTAATTTGTTTTATTTGAAACTATATACAAATTAATTCATACAACTTTAAAATTACAAAACTATAAATCTCGAATAATTAATATGAATATATGACGTCACTGGTAGCTTGATAATTTCAATAAAGGCATTTTACATAAATAGCCACTATATAGTAAATGACCATAAGGGTTTGTTTGAACAGAAAAACTAAGTAGTACCTGAAAATATAGACCCGGAAGGGTTTTATACCTTCCCAAAAAATTGAATATTAATGAAAATATGGCTCTTCTTACAAATTGATAATTTCTATTAAACTCATTTTACTAAAACAGCCACCATACAGAGAATAACCATAAGGCTCCAGCCTAACAGAAAAATACCAAAGCAGCTGAAAATATAGACCCTGAAGAATATCACAAATTCCCAAAAATCTAGAACAATCCATATGAAAGTATGACGTCAATAACGATAAGAGAATTTCTATTAAACTCATTTTACACAAACAGCCACCATATTGGGGATGACCATAAGGCTCTAGCGTATCAAAAAAATGCCAAAGTACTCCAGAAATTCTCGAATAATTCAAATGAAAATACGACGTCACTAGCAACTTGATAATTTCAATAGAGGCATTTTACATAAACAGCCACCATATGGGGAAGGGCCATAAGGATCTATTTGAACAGAAAAACTAAGAAGTACCAGAAAATCAAGACCCGGAAGGATTTCATACTTTCCCATAAAATTGAATATATTAAAGGGATAAGATTCTTCAGGGTCTATATTTTCAGCTATTTTGGCATTTTTCTGTTAGACTAGAGCCTTGTAGCCATTTTCTATATGGTGGCTGTTTGTGTAAGTTTACTATTTAAAAAATTTAATGAGTCATTCTTATTAGAATACTCAGCATTTGTTTAATTAATTTATTTGTTTTAAGTATATTTGGGTTTTAATTAATACTTTTAATAATTTGAGTAATATTTTTAAGGTAATTTTAAATTTGTATAAATTAATTTGTTTTATTTGAAACTATTTAATAAATTTTCATGGGACAATTCGAAAATTTGATAGGTTTTTGACATTTGTACCGTTCGATAAAAATTCCATAGAAAATTCATGCCCATCAAATTATTACAAATTTTGAAAAAACAAATAATTTTTTCATTTACGAGGAATATTTTTCCAGTATCGAATTTAAAGGATACATGAATTAAGAACAGCTGATTTAAAAACTAACAATAGTGTTTTTGTATGAAACACTGGAACTTTCTTAATTTATTTGTTTCACAATTAAAGAAGGTGTTTTAGAACAACAAATTTATGGTAAACATATAGATTCGGTATGGCGAATTTAAAGTATGCCTTTTACATTTGGGGCAAATAATTTAGCACTTAAAGTAAAAGAATGGGAAAGTGGCAAAATAATGAAAAAGTATATTTTTTTGGGAATGATCAAAAGCCTAACATTTATTCTTATAGAAGGAATTTTTCATTATTATACCGAGTTGTATAATAAACTTAAAGATGTCAATACAAAATAAATGCTATGATGGGTCAAAATAATAACATAAGTGGAAGTTCCCCCCTGCACATAAGAATTGACAGGGTCCATCGGCTCAAATTTATAAGGCTACAGATCCGATTTCCATAACAATGACTCAGCTCATTTCTTCCTTATTGAGATTAGAAGCTGGACATCCTGCTCAAAAGGCTTCTGTTTTATATATTGCGCCATTTGGTCATTATTTGGTCATTATTTGGTCTTTCATTTACATGCTTAATTCTGAGATTATTGTTTAATTCGTATCATACAAATTTTGGGATCTGCTATTTTGGGATTTATTTTTGTTTGTTGGTTTTTTGGAATTTTAATTTTTTTTTGATTAATTCTTATTTAAGAGATTCTAGTTTGTAGGATTAATTTTTTTTTGTTCTCCAAATGTTTCAATATTTGAAATTAGTTAGTAAAGAGTGGCTGGTTCGACACACTTAGATCGGTAACGATACGTTGTGATACCACAGGAACTTGCTTATACAGATGCAATTTTAATTACCTATCGGAAAACCTGGTACCTACCGATACAAACGTCTCAGCTTAATCACTGGAACTTTGTTCGGTATGTTTCGATTGCATACTGACTAAATCACTAAACAGTAAATCTGTAAACCTATATAATAAGGTACTATTATATAGATTTACAGATTTACTGTATAAAAAATTTACAGTATAAAAAGCTATTATATTTTTTAATGCAAATATCCCGAGGCTATGCAAAGCTTTTATTTGTTTATTCATTGGAGGAATTGCTACAAATGGGACAAGCGTACGTCGCTGGCACCAAAAGAGCTCAAAACCCGTATAAAATTTTAAGTTAAAATTTATTTTATTTTTATTTAGTTTAAAATTTTCATGTTGATAAATAAATGTATGAAAAAAAAAATAGTACCTTTATTTAAGCACTCCAAAATGTCTGTTTCATTCTATCCTTTCTAAGGTTTTTTTTTAATCCGAATAGTGTAAAACAATAGGTGCGTTTTTTTATTAACAGAACTTCAAGTTCTATAAGAACATCGGGAATGATACTGGGAAATTTTATTTAGTTTAATATATATATTTAATATATTTAATTTAAGTTCTATTTATTTGAATAAATTTCAACTTCTAACTATATTTTTTGACGTCTATTGTCAAATAATACAGGTAAGCATAAAAGAATGAAAAATATTTGTTTAAAATATTTCCTTTTAAAATTTCCCTTTTTTTTCGAGTTCGTGTACTATGAATTTATCGCGAACTTGAAAAAACCAATGTTTTATCCAGAACATTGAAAAATAAAGTTAAATTTTATTTTATTTCGATAATAGTGAATTAAAATGTGTATTAAGATACAAGATACATTCTTATTTATTTATTTATAAAAAATTAAATTCATTTGGATTTTACTGAAAAAATGAGAAAATTCTTATCCAGAACTTCATTCCAATAAGAAAATTTTTGAATTAAAAAACACCACTAATATCTTATGTCTGTGCGATTGTGCACTAAAAATATATTTTTATTTTATCCTTTTTCCGTAAATACAATTATCCAAACATTTAGACAAATACTGTATTTAAGTCGTTAATTTTTTGATCCGTCAGGTGTGCAAATGTATTATCATTTAAAAGTGGTTTGTGGTTTTTAATAGCCAATAATTTTATCCGATAAAAGTAAATCTCGATCAAAATAAATACTCCATTTGGATAAAATAAAATTGCATCCGATCGGTGGGATATTATTTGACACCGATTCGATGTCAGCAGAACTCCGTTTTTTTTTCTGTGAAGTTTTTATTTTTTAAAATACCCATATTCATGCACATACATATCAGAGACTCATAGCTAATGAATTTTATGTTCTTTGAAAGATCAAGCTATATTATGTACATGGCTACAGGTCCGTCTTTCAGTTGACCATCTGAACACTGCATAACTCCATAAAAGTCTGTATTAACTTGGATGATGGGTCGGCCCATAAGCTCAATTTCAACTTAACATAATTAAGTGTCAATGGCACATATTAGCTAATTCAAAATCATTTAATTTGTACTTGTATCTTCAAATTATCGTGCGATTATTTAAAAACTCCATCATTACGTTAAAGTAATTTTGCAAGCTTGAGCGAATTATGCGAAATAAAGTGTATAATCCTATAATATTCTTGTGATTTATACTTCATTTCACGGCACCATATTGGTATGGTCGTGGGAGCTATAACGGGACATTGTCTCATTGGGATACATGCGATTTCTGCCGCAGCTGTGGTGATGAGGAGGAGGAGGAAAATGTGCTCCATCTGCTCTGCACCTGTCCTAGTCTAGCGTACAGCAGAACAAAATTTATGGGAACTTCCCCTTTGAACGACCTCACGGATCATAGGAAGATCGGGATCCGGGACATTAAACTCTTCTTGGTAAGCTCAGGATGGTTTAGCGAGTGAAGAGGAAGAAACTCGAATGTGGTACAGCTACGGACCAATTTTGTGTCTATGCTAGTGCTTTAGGACAGCCACCCTTACCTAACCTAACCTAACCCTTCATTTGAATGGTTCGGTAAAACTCGACCAAAAAATTAATATTAAAAAGTGAATTTTCCTTATAAAAAGATCTCAGAAATCAAACAAGTATTGAAGATCTATGATTTGTATCATTACATATCTCGTTAGAAATTTCTGATTTACATTAGGCGTAACAACAGTGACTCGAGTGAGTATATACGAGTAAAACAGAAATTAGTAAGTAATTCCTGTTTTATATGTTTTATACTAAAAATATTCATTTCTAACTTTTCATTAGTATACTCTCTAAACTTGGGATCCTTTAAATCAAAATTTAAATATTTTTGAAAGCGAAAAACATTTGCACGAGTTGAGTACATACATATATCAAAACATTGCTTTGATTTTGTCAGATGAAACGTCATAATATTAAAAGGAGTGTGGTCGGCTACAGTATGTTTAAGACATATTATTAATTAATAATTGAAATATTAATTTAATGAATTTAATTTTAAATTTAATTTTATGATTTGGAATACCTAGGAATGCCAACAAAATTGGTACGACTGTGTAGGATGACAGTGTCTCAATGCTGTGTTAAAGTTGAGAACAGGCTATCGACAATTTTTGCAGTTAACTCGGGTGTTCGGCAGAGAGATGCTTTGCCCCCTATACTCTTTAATCTAATGTTGGGGTACATCTTTCGTAAAACTGAAACACCTCAGCGCAACATCTTATATTGCCAGTTCAATCAGGTGCTTGCTTATGCAGATGACATATGCGTGATTGGACTGAATAGCAATAGAGTGAAGGAAATATTTGATCCGCTTGTAGAGTTTTCAGGTTCGCAGTTGGACTTTAGATCAATGAGTCCAAAACGAAATACCTGATCTCTGGTTTTAGGGACAATGGCACACCATATTTTAGTAGTGGCCGCCACACGTTTGAGGGAGTGAGGAGGTTCAAATATTTGGGTTCTCTTATCACTCACGATAACAGTGTGGGTGAGGATATTAAAGTGCGGCTGGCAGATGGCAGTTATGCTTTGTATCCTCTAAGGCCACTGCTAAAATCTAAACGCTTATCAATTGCCGTGAAGCTGAATCTTTACAAAGCGTTGATCAGACCGTTGTACAATTTCGAGATCAGAGATCTGATGAAGTTCCCCGATATTGTACATGAAGTAAGATCTCAGCGAGTACGATGGCTCGGTGTCGTTCTGCGTGCTGATTCGGAACGAATTATGCAGCGATATCTGAAAGGAGATTTTTGACACAGTAAGGGGCCAGTAAAGGCCTTTAAACACTGTTTTATTTAGGTTTTTAATCTTATTAAATCAAAACTTAAAAATATAACTTTTAAACTAGATTATATGGAACTACACAAAAAGTAATAGAAAGATCTCATTGAAAATCTTCTGAACCGTACGGCCCTTATTTATATAGGTAACTCTAATATTATGCACTAGTACCCAGATGCGTATCTTAAAATTGCACGAAGAAAGGCAATTCATGTTATAAGATTAATGATGTTTCCAAATCAGCTTTATTGAAATTTGATGTAGACTATAATTTGGCAAATAATCTCTTATGTCAGAAATCACATCACCACATAAACAAATATTTTCTAGTTTCAACACTAATCACAACAATTCGTATCTCTATCACACAAGTTAATTCCAGTATCGCTCACCATGCATATTATGATTGTAATCGTGATGATATTCGCGGCCAGACAACTAAAGTACAATACTAGAAACACATAACCACTTTGATTATTTGAATTCGAATCAACTAAATAAAATACATACAAATTAGAATTAAATTATTACACTTGCTTACCGTAGGTAACACTGCGTAAGGAAGAATGATTTATTTGTTGATGATTTTAAACTTGCAACCGATATAAAGTTCTGCTACGAACATTCGAAATAATAATATTTATTTTGTATTTGTTTATTTATTTTTATAAATATATACGTATTATGTTTGAATAAAGATAGATTAGAATATCAATCCTAAACTAAGGTAAAATTATCAATTTCACTAGCAGCTGAGAACTGAAAAGCCAACCATTTTAACAAAGGCGTTGAATATACTAAATTCTTAATTGAAAATAAATAAATTTGATTAAGTTCTAGAAATTCATGCACACATAACATGCGTATGATTTAATATTGCGAAATATAATGTATGTCGTCAGCAACAATCATAAAACGCATCGGTATATGTTATTTGATTGTTGATTATGTCTATTTTCAATTTGATGCGAACTGAGATTTTAATTTTAAGTTTACCATATGTATTGTATTATTATTATTAAAATTTGGAACCCACGAGGATTCCGCACTCAATTCTACAAGTGCAAACCTAGGATTCTATCCCAATTCGCAAACACACACTGCGTTTAGACCAAGGCAGATAGGACAACTGATCTAAATTTAAAGACCTAAAGTTGAATACCTGAATGCGTATAGAACTGAAAGTATTACAACTGCTCACGAAAGAAGGCAGTCATCATCTTCCCGCAATATCCAGGAAAGTACCCACAAGAAACTCCTTATTATTAAGAGATTGTTCACTCCTGGTTACAAGTTCATGTAGGGCGGTTTCACAGGACTTACCGACTCTGTAAGCTTGTTGCATGTTACTGAGTGGGGAGGTGATTAGAAAATGATCTCTAATGAATCTATCGACAATTCTTTCCTTAGCTTTAAGAAAAGTATGAGGATAGACTAATAGGTTGAAAGGACTTAGGATCCGTATAATCGCACTTACCAGCTTTCGGGATAAAAACAACACCACTTCTGCTCCAAGAATTTGGAACAGTGCTTAAAGCAATACACGCTTGAAAAAGGTGCAGCAAATGATCCTGAATTAGGGGAAAGCCCTGCTGTAGTTCAGTATGAAAAATACCATCAGAGCCGCCAACCTTATAAAATGCAAAGGAAAATAGGCTAGATCGCAAGACATCACGATTGATCAGCTTGTGAGCCAAACTCAAATCGGGACTTGCAACAGACGTCCTATAGTGAGCTCGGCTTCAACATCATCTGAGTCGACAATATCACAACCAGGAAAATGAGCCGAAAGTAGCAGATCACCAATTTCCTTGTTGGAAGAGGTAAGCTGTCCATCCGGTAGACGAAGATAGTCAAGTTTACACATACTGTGTATTGAGTTCAGCGACTGCAGATAGGCTGTTGATTTCCTCGCAGAAGTTCAATCACGAGGGACTTAGAGCGGATCTTAAACTTCTTTTATATTCCTTTTGTGTTAACAAGAAGTTATCCCAATCAATCTGTTGCTTAGACCTTTTTGCTTTGTTCTTCAGTTTCCTAGTAGATTTCCTTAATTTTTTAAGGTCAGAGTTCCAGAAAGGTTTGTTCCGAATCTTTTGATTAGTGATAAGAGGACACGAGTTTTCGAAGGTTAACTGATTGCCAATGCAAGTGACGATGCTTGATCTTCAATGTCCTTCGGAGGCGCAAGTAAAGAACCTAGCACGAGAGAGAAAAGACCCCAATCGGTTAATTTCCGATTTCGGTAAGGTTTAAGAGGCGGTCGTTTAAGGTTAATATTAAACGAGATACACCTGTGATCAGAGGCGACGTTGTCATCCGTCACCCTCCAGTCTAACCATATGTATAGAGATATAAAAGTTAACACTTAAATCAGCTCTGGCCTTTTAAAAATAATAATATTATACGTATTCGGCACCATGCTAAAGCGGTCCCTACACATAGATTTATATTTTTACTATTAGTTTGTACTGTCAAATTATACATATTTATAATTTAACTAAAATATTATACAAGTTTGACAAAATTTTGATAACAAATTTTAGTGATTTTATTTTATCTTATAACTACATTTCTTATGATTTTTATAATAAAATGCGACAACTTACAACATCTAAACTCAAAATGATTTATTGTAATTTTTAATTGACAAATCATTAATTTTTATGAACACCCAAGATTGTATTTCAGATAGATACAAAAACGCCAATATTTTGTACTGCAAGTTTTTTTACTTGCTAGATTAAGATTTCCGCGCATTCCCGTCTCTGTAATTTATTTGCGCCAACATAATCATAGGAATGTACTCATCTGAGTTTCTATACAAATTTTAAAATTGTATTTGCTTAAACATGCAACGTAATTCAGTTACACGGCGATATTTTTAATATGTGTGTTAAATGACATTACTGACCATCGAGTCTTTGGAACTTCTCGTTGAGGTTTTTTAAATTGAATTGTCACTTCAACAAAACATAACAGAGCGGTAAATTTCGCCCAAAATGAAGAAAACGTTAAAATATTGTGATGTATAAAATATTTCCACGTACAGTATATTTAAACATTAATATTTATGTTATGTAGATATATTTAAATTATAAAATATTTTATATAAATGTGTCTAATGTGATACAAAAGTTATAAATTGTGTGAAAAATAATGAAATCCAAACTATTTGTTTACTACACTACACACATTCAAATTTCTAAATTTATGTGACTTTGATGTGAATTCGCTTGCCGAATTGACTAAATTTATGTAAGAGAAAACTTTAATAGTGAATTAATTAAATAGTTAATAAATTAATAAATAAAATTAAATAAATTAGTTTTATAAAACAAAATAACAATTACTGACATGAGAAGAAACTCATCCGTTTGCGCCTCCATCAAACATCGTGAATTAATAGTTAGTGTTTACTAAAAAATAATTAGAGGTAATAACTTCCACTATGCGATGGTAGAGATATTTCGATATGCTTTTCATTCTTATAAATATGTTCATATGTATTTTTAACTCATGTTACAAATGAAAAAATTTAATGTCGTTTATCTACCTCTTCACATTGTATATCGTCAAAAATTATATGTTTAAATTTTTGTGTGAGAACTGAGATTTAAAATACATAATTATTGAAATGAACTTCTTTTTCACAGTTTTTTAAATTAAATTTATTGGTTTACTATTAATCAAGGAATACTTTTAACGATTTGGATACTATTCGAACGCATGGTGTTAGTTTGGCATACAGTTATTCACAGTGATATGTAATTGGATAAACAATTTTGAATCACATTATCTCAGAATCGTATACAGAAAGATTTGTGTTTGTACATCTTGACCTTCCACATCAAGTCACACTCCTATATATGCCAATTTCTAACTTCGAAGTTTGGGTTTCCTATTTCTGACGACTGAGCAACTATTAATAAATCACAATAAATTTAAATGATGTGATTTTCTATATGTCTGAAGTTTATTCTAATGTCAAATTCTTTGGGTTGACATGTTCTACCATCACTTCGATTCGCTTCGATAGTGAACATCGCATCGAAAAAAGTGATAGTCGGTATGTTGTACCATTTTCGATGGATACTATAAAGGAACATATTTTCGAAAATGAAATGACGTTTGACATCTATTTTTAATAGCTATTTCAACTGTTCAATCTGTCAATTATCTTGTAAACATAATAAATGTAAGTACGTTATTTATAAATCTCTACAATTGTTGACTTTAATTGTTTAATTATAGTAATGAATATGATGAATCCTAATTTATTTATTGGTGCTATATCGACTTCACTCGATGTTGATAGGGAGGATGGAGATAATTATATATACATAATATATACAATATTATATTGAACATTTGGAAATTTTTATATGTACTTTCATTATAATATAAAAATAAAAATAAATAATATTATTTTTAACGTAATTTAATTCAAATAAATTGAAATAAAAGTCAGTAATTTTCGCTTATTATGTGTATCACAAGCAAAAAATTCAGTGATAGATTGTCGAAAATTGTGATGGTCGAAAATGATACAACATACCATTTTATCGAAATCAGTGATATTTCATCGAATATCGAAAATTGTGATGGTAGAACATGTCACCCCTAGTGTTTTAAATAAAATAAAATTTTCGTTAACACCAAAGAACGCATAGAAATTGATGTGAAATTGATTTGACGGAATTGAATTGACGCATAATTTTAGTGCCTTGAAGCTGCATCAGCCAAATCAGCCCACCACAACGAAACCTAGTCCACAATTTATTACAATTTAATAACATTTTATTACACCAGGTCCCGATTTCATTACACTTGCCGTTCGCGAGTAAACCGTGGGCGGTGTAACTTCAAATTGAACCTACACCAACACTTTGTAACTTTTGTTGTAACTGTGATAACGAGACAAAACTTGGGCCAGCTTAGTTTAATTCAAAGAAAAATACCAAAAAGTCGACTTTTTCATCTTTAATAATTTATTACACCAGACCGCCACAATATTATGAATAGAACTGGCCACTGTTTACACTATAGGGTATACATAAAGTGGTGTAATTTTATTATTTTTGGTAAAATCTATTTGAAGTCAACGATTAATACCCAAAAAGTCGACTTTATCACCTATAATAATTTATTGCACTAGACCGCCACAATGTTATGGATAGAAGTGGCCACTGTTTACACTATACAGTATACATACACGGTAAAGCGGTGTAATTTAATTATTTTTGGTAAAATCTATTTCAAGTCAACGAAAAATACCCAGAAAGTTGACTATATCACCTTTAATAATTTATTACACCAGACCGCTACAATATTATGAATAGAACTGACTACTGTTTACACTTTACGGTGTACCTACAACTTATGAAGTGGTGTAATTTAATTACTTTAGGTAAAATCTATTACAAGTCAATGAAAAATACCTAAAAATCGATTTTATCGCCTTTAATAATTTATTACACCAGGCCACCACAATATTATGAATAGAACTGGCCACTGTTTGGCACACTATACAGTATAAATACACTTGGCATGCACTATACGGTATAAATACTGCGTTTACACTATACGGTATACATACAACTTGTAAAGCGGTGTAATTTTATTATTTTTGGTAAAATCTATTTCAAGTCAACGGAAACTACCCAAAAATTTGAAGTTACACCGCCCACGGTTTACTCGCGAAGTGATAAATTCGGGACATGGTGTAATAAATTCTAATAAAATTGTAATAAATTATGTGATAGGTTTTGTTGTGGCGGGCTTAATTGGCTGGTGTAGCTTCAAGGCACTCATAATTTTGTGTTGGTGTTAGTCAAAGTGGAAGAAAAAATCGACATTTTCATTTTTAGATGTACATTTCTATTTTTTGACACCAAAGAACATGAAAAGTGATGTACATCAAAATGCCGTCAACATTTGTTGCTATTTTCTTGATATACTATATACATCGTTTTTAGTGGTATGAAACAATTCTACATTAGTTATATACATATTTAATAAATACAGAAACCACCATTACTATGTGTGACGTTTCTGTCTTCAAACATTAAATGAACCTACACTGCAAAATTAGTTTACACCAAATAATCGTTGAAAAATTAATATTCAAACTTGTCAACATTTAGTGTCTAATTCTGTAATTTGGTACCAACCTAATTCACTAAAGATATGTATCCCTATAAATGTAGTAATATGTATACACAAATAATACATTCATCAACGCAACTAATAATTATTTAAGTTCTATCTTTTGTATTGAAAATAGATTGCGCATTTAAAACTCCCATTAAACAGTGTCTAGTGACTTTTGAACTACGATCCGCATATAAACACCTTCGTGAAACAGCAGACCAGATTATGATAATCATCATTAGTTTCGCTTGTTACGTACATGAGAGAGGCGAAGAATCGAATGGATTGGATTAATTGTTTAATGATGGAGGAAAATAAAAGTGATAAAATTATTTTTAAAAGTGTGTGTAGAACCATAACCAATAAAACTTATATGGGCAAAAAATGATTATACATTATTCGAAATTGTGGTCAGTTAATTAAAAGAACAGCCGTGTTCATGACAAAACTACCAGAACGTCAAAATAATTTAAATACTTTTATTGTTAATCATCATTTTTGATCCAGAGTAAGGGATGAATATTTTTAATTTTGAAAATATCTGCGTTTCATTTTATAAGCATTTTTATGAATGCTGTTTTCCATTATGTAATGATTGAGTTTATTCCTTCGCTTACACCAAAATGAGTAAAAGCATTTCTAGCCATTGAAATTTTCCATTTTTTAAGTTCGTAAAAATAAAACTATTAAAAATTAAAATTTGTAAAATATATATTTTCTGTCGCATTTAAATAAATAAAAATTACAAAAAAGTACCGAATTAGAAAAACTTATATAAATCGATACCGGCTTCATCGAACAGCTTTTTAAAATAACTATCCGGATTTTGAAGTAATACTTGTGGAGAATCAAATTCTACAACGCGACCATCATCCATTACAATAATTCGATCATTATCCATTATTGTGTGCAGACGATGTGCTATTGTCAACACCGTACAATCGTCGAATTTCGATCTAATTGTAGACTGAATCAATTTGTCGGTCTCGGGATCAACATTAGCCGTCGCTTCATCCAATATTAAAATTTTGTTATATCGTAATATAGCGCGTGCTAAACAGACCAGTTGTCTTTGTCCCATACTAAAATTACTACCACCATCCGACATTTTTGAGTCCAATCCACCTGCTAGCTGAGATACCAATTTCTTTAATTGTACTTCTTCTAATGCATTCCATAGATCATCGTCTGATTTTTCATGAAACGGGTCTAAATTATTTCTCATGGTGCCGGAGAATAGAACGGGATCTTGCGGAATAATTGAAATTTGTTTACGCAAATCATGTAAACCAATGTTTTGTATTCCAACTCCATCGATTTCGATTTGGCCTTCAGGTTCTGTTAGCCGAAATAGAGCTTGTATTATCGAAGACTTCCCAGCACCGGTGCGTCCAACTATTCCAATTTTTTCTTTTGATTTTATAGTCAAATTTACACCTTTCAGTACATATGGCTTATCAGATGCGTATCGTAAACTGAGATTGTTAAAACTTATTTCACCCAACGAGGGCCATTCACACCGCGGTTTATTAATCGGCAATGTTTCTAACCTAGCTTCTGGCATTAGATTGGTGTATTCTTGAACTCGTTCAACTGATATCATATGGTTCTCCAAATCGGCTGATTGACGTAGACCCCATTGTAGCATGCCAAGAAGCAATAATCCTTTGGATATTATTAATCCGACATCACCACCAAGTTTATTTTCGGAAAATGTTAGTAGGCAACTAAATGTGATAAATATAACATAGAAAGCACTTACTATATCTACCCATTGTCCAAATGTTCGAGTAGTAGCTCTAAATAAAAAGAAAGCCCCTGTATTGTTGTTGACGTATTCATTAAATTTTTCGATTAATGCATTTTCAGCTTTGAAAGACTTGATTGTTGATAATCCTTGTATCGTTGTATTAGTATGAGCATATATTGGACTTCTACTAATTGCCTGAAGCCGATTCAATGAGCGTGATGTTTTCAAGTAAGCATTTCTAAATCCAAACATAATTGTTCCGATAATTGCTGTTGGAATTAGAAGCCAAGGATTAATGATGCTTACGATTAATCCCATACTGATCACCTCCAAATAGCACTAAAATTAAGAAAGTTTAATTATATTACAAATATTTTTGAAACAAATTGCACAGTTGAATAATATACTAGAATAGAATCTAATAGTGTTTGAGGCAGAATCGAATCAATCGTTCCAATATCTTTGGAAAATCGATTTAATATCCATCCGGATTGGTTTGTATTAAAAAATAACATCATTGCTCGCGAGACTCCACAAAACAGACGGTCATGAAGGTTTATTGATATTCTAACACACATCTTGAAAAATGAAAAATTTCTATGAACCACTAAGTATACCATTATTAGAATCAATATTAAGTATGTTAAAATATATTGATGACGTATGGCGGATTCTTCTGTTGCATTTGCATATGACAATGTAAAAGGATTTTGAAAAGAATTAATAACAGTTGATGAATTTGTTGTCACATTGTCCACATCGATCGTTAGGTTGGTGTTTTTTACTGATGCGATCAATTCTTCCCAGTTGCACCTAAAAATATATTTATATATATTTATATATTTCTGTTTTCTTTGCAACAAAGTATGAACTAAAACTAGTTAAATTATTTTATTACCATTGTGCTACAAAATAGTCGACCCCAGTCACCATAAGTACACTTAGTATGAATAAAACTAAATTAAATGCAATTGTGAATTTATTTTCCACAGAATTTAGATATGTTTTATATGTGCTTATGGATACGGTTCCCTTAGTTAAAATTTCTTTGTTCTCGTCTTCCTGTTTAGTTGATGTAAAATTTGGCGTAACAATTTTTGATTCGTCATTAATGGAATTTTCAGCAATTACAACGTCATGAGGAGAAATCATATCCATAATCAGACTCTGGTTTTTAGATTTTATAAAATTAAAATCGCCTTGTGCTTCTATGTGACCAAGGTTAATCAAAACAATATGCTCAGATTTCTTCAAATATTGAACTTGATGAGTTACTAGAATAACACATTTTTGCTTTAAATAACTTTGAATGCATTGGCTATAAATTTGTTTTCCGACTTGCACGTCAACCGCGGACAGAGGATCATCTAAAAGATAAATATCGGCTTTTCGATAGACTGATCGTGCTAAATTTACTCTTGCCCTTTGTCCACCACTTAAATTTACACCTCGTTCACCAACCATAGTCATATCGCCAAATGGCAGTAACTCAAAATCTTTATCTAATGCACATACGCGACATACATCATGATATCGGTACGTATCATAGGGCTCTGTAAACACTATATTTTGTTTTATTGTACCGACGAAAAGCCATGGATCTTGAGATACATAACTTAAACTTCCCTCAATCGATATTGACCCACTATCGTGTTCTAGCTCTCCTATAATTACATTCAAAAGAGTAGTTTTACCGGACCCAACTGGTCCAACAATTGTACATAATTTATTTGGTTGTATTTCTAAATCGATTGAAAATATTCCAGAGTGAGCATCTTCAACTGACCAAGCTGCTGTGAGATTGTTTATGTTTATTCCTATAGCTTTGCTATTTTCATTATGTGTTCGACTTTTCGGTAATAATTTACTTTCTTCACTTGAACTGTAGTGAATTTCTTTTATTGACAGATTTGAATTTAATTGTCTGTCTTCTTCTATCCTGGATTGTTTTATTTCAGGCTGCAGTAAAAAACATTCAATGCGGTTCAGTGAAATCAATGCATCCATCATTTCGGTGATTGCCATCGGCCAGAAAAACACCATCGAATTGCTAAGTGACATAAAATATGATGATACGATAAACACTTTACGTGCTGTAATTGCTTCTCCAAAATAAATGTAAGAACTGAAGCTTAAAAAAATTGCTATTCGAGATATAACTTGAAAACTAAATAGTGCAGCGCGACCATACGCTGCACCACGTATGGAGTTCATTTCTTTTCTTCGAATTGTGCCTACTATCGCGGCAAATGATTTTTCCCACGCATACATTTTTATAACTTGAATGGCTTGAATGATTTCATTCATAAATTTTATACGAGAATCCGTACACTTTGCAGATTTAAGATGATATGCGGCTGATTTTTTTCCCACCCAAACTTGTATTGGAATGAAACTTAATAAAAACACCATTCCAATGATACCTGGAATTCCAATCTCTTTGTAAATAAGGCAACCCATTATAAGTGCCTCCATTGGCCCTTTCCACAGATCATGATGAAAACAAAATCCTAATTCAATTTTTGCCATATCATTTGACATTAAATTGATAACTTGACCGTTCATTCCATCAAAAGTGGTTGACTTGGAGAATTTTAATACCTATAAAAATAAACGAAACTATTTTAACATTAATTGCTATGCCCAAATCACAAACTGAGACTATACCAGATCAAAACACAACAATATACAAATAATTAAATCCCATATGTTTTCTTATTGAGTTGGAGTTTAAGAGTTTGTACGTCACAGAAATATAATTTAACAAATTTTAAATGTAATAAGAAACAATATTACGTTTATAGGTTTCAAATTTAAAAGTACCACAATCTAATTCTAATGACAATGTGGTATAGTACATATTTAACTGATTGTATTGCCATACCTTTTGATACAAAAGAGCACAACATCCAACTTGGAATTTTATGCTGGATTGAATTACGTAAAAGATGAATGGATGAAATAGTATAGCGATAAGTAGCGTTACTCCACTAATCGATAATGCAAACAGAAAGGCACAATTTCTGGTTATTTCGGTTTGGCCTGGAACAAAATACGACAGCAAACCTCCCAAACTTATTGGCAATAATATTCTGAAATTTTGTATATAAAAATATGAGTATTATTTCGCTTCAGTTGTTAAAAATTTGATACAAGTGTATACCTTAGAGATGCTTCTGTTAAAGAGTACATGGTACTCAAACTAATTAGTTTAAATCCGTATCCCCTAAGAACTGCTCTAATTAAACGAGGATTTGTACGTTTTAATTCCTCATTCCATAGTTTCTTGTATATTTCTGAAACTGTTTCACAACTGTGCTCCGGCAGAGGTGAATACACATCCTTTTCTTCCAAACCTCGTTTTATACCGACACGATATATATCTATTGTCCATCTGAAAATTATACATTTTTTCAGTATTTGATGTTACAAGTGTTAGTTGTATAGGCCTGTGTATACCATTATTGGTTCATTTCACGAATTTTATTTCACGCGACAACAGCGCACTAAGTTTAATGTACTACTTTATGTAGTATAGTTTAGAAATAATCATTAAATGTTTAGAAAAAAAATAGATTTGGAATGGCAGTTTTAAGCAATCAAGGCAAAAAAGATATTGAAGAGTTTACACACGACACTACATAGTCAAGTCTAAATATTGCATCTGTTTCAAACATGTTAATTAACAGTCTATTCGTTAATAACGCGGCTGAAATCGTTCTGTTGAAATATTGATATTGAATTAATTGTTTGAATATGAACTAAAATAAGAGATGAGAACGTTAAAAATTGAATTATTGCCGATGGGTTGAACACGGTTTGCGAATTGTAGTTTGCATATTGGGTAGTGCAACTTGGAATAATATAATTTGAATAAATTTTAATTAAAATTGTTGTAATTGTTATTTTTCTAAAATCAAGAATGGTAAGTTGGTGATAATTATACATATACAGTGAATCCCGCTCCATGTTATGAAATATTAAACAACCACATCGACGCTTGTTGCTATATCGACATTGTATTGACATATTGCATATATCGCGATATTGTTTCAATATTGAACGCGGTGACTTAAAACTAGTTGAACTATAAATCCTGATTGAAATTGATGTGACTATGCAATATTTTCAACACTATGTTAACTAAGGATAATATATACCAAAATAAATATTCAATCACAATTTGGACATCATGTGAATTTTAGTTCAGAAGTCTGCAAAGAAAGTTACAAACTTAAGAATTACTTAGTTCAATTCAGAAGCTCTAACTTCATTTTCAAACCAAAAACTATGTGATATCCGAGTTATTACGAGATAAAACCGCTCACAAAATTGTGTCGCAGAAACTGTCAAAAAGTCTCGCTGCTACCATTATTTGTATGGTGTATCAAATCAATAGACGTACAGTTTGGCGATAAATAACAAAGTTCTGCTGTGGTATTTTATATTATTGATACACACCGAAATCAAAATAAATTACAACTTTTAATTTATTAATTAATTTAGTTTATTAGAAACAGTTTAATTTTTTATTATAATTATTTAATTTTTATTATATAATTTATTAACATATTTACTTTACATTTTTAATGTTATTGATAAGCGGATGAATCTAGACTGATTTTCCAGCAAGGTGATTATATTTTACAATTACAGAGATTTTATTATACATACAACTATACACAACAAACAAGATCAATGACGTCATCAATCATAATCAATACACACATTCATCATTTACTTATAGTAATACAGGGGTATACAACACCATCCCCCTTAAAAAAAATGAAAATTTGAAAAAAATGAAAAAAGTGTACAATAGATATTGGGAAGGGGTTCATTCCTGATTTAGTGGAATAGGACTAATGCTCTTAGTTGGACGTTTAACCGCGCCGTTTCGGTTTTTGGTATACTCGGAATACATTGTAACATTAGAAAACAAATCAAATTTTCATTTATTTCTTAAAAATAATACATAATTATAAAAATTTATTTACAATTTTACATAAAAGTTCTAATTATATAAACAATTAATTCAATCAATTTTAAATTAAATACATATTAGTGAAAATAATAAATAATACTTAATAAAATACAGTGTTTGTAATAAAACTAATATTTAGTTAATAAATTTGTATGAATTTCTTTTCTACTTTTAGTATTAACATTTTCAATAATTGCATTACTCGGGCCGATACTAATAATGTTAAATGGACCTGTTTTTACAGACTCTAATTTATTTTGGTTACTATTTCTCAATAAGACAATATAATCATTAACTTTGAAATCAATATAGTTCGATTGATTTTTATCATCTAAAATAATTTTACGTCGTTCTTTCTCCTTCAGTAATAACTGATTTGCCAAGAGAATTTGCCAATTTATACAATCATCACAATCAGTTAAATCATTGATCTTAAAAATTCGTTTAAATTTCTGTGATTTCTTTCCAGACCGCCTATCGTTTGTGGAAGATAAGGTGTGGAATGGTTGTGTTTGATTTTCAAAATATCCACTATATTTTTGAAAAGTGAATTTAAATATTCGGTTCCCATATCGGTTTTAATTTTACGCAGTGCACCATATAGTAAAATAAAACTTTCAATAAAGGCTTTGGCTATTCTTACGCTATCCTTATTGGGAGTCGCTCTCAACACTACATATTTAGTTAATTCATCTTGAATTGTCAATACATACCGATTTCCTTGATCTGATCTAATTAAAGGACCGACAGTATCCATAGAAATCACGCCAACACTAGTCTTTGGTGTATCTGTAATTTGCTGATACTCCTTGTGAGTATTTTCACATTTATTTAATTTGCATAGTTTCCACTTTGACATACAAGTTTGAATTCTATTTTTTAGTTTAGGAATAATATATTTCTCATTTAATTTGCGGTAAAGTTTTGTGACTCCTGCATGTCCGCCTGACGAATTAATTCTGTAATGATATTTTCATTGTTTATATAGATACGTAATGGACATAATATAATTTTTAAATTTTTAAGTACTGAATTGCCTATGGATGTAAATTCATCAATATTAATTATTTTAAAAAATTTTTTATTTGATGCTAATTTCAATTTTGAGATCTCATACTTTTTCATAAATGATTTCAATTCAATATATAATATAATTTTGTTATTTTCACATATTCAAAACATAATTTTTTTATTTTCAAAGTTCGAATTCTAATCTTTGTAAATTTTTAATTTCCTTTATTGTTAAAGCAGTATAAAACACACAATTTATTTGGTGTCTCTCCAAGTTGATCAGGCTTGTTGAATTCCAAATAGTCCTGTGTTTTATTTTGATTAAGTGTCATACTTCGGGTAGTCACAACATTAATCGAAATAACTTTCAATTCGTTGCTATCAATTTTAATTCGTGACAGAGCATCTGCACCGACATTTGATTTTCCTTTTATGTATTCAATCTCGAATTCAAATTCTTCCAGGTCTAGACGCATACGCGTTAATTTCGAGTTTGGATTTTTCATTCCAAATAGGTATATTAGTGGTCTATTATCTGTAAATATTTTAAACACACGTCCTAATAAATATGGTTTAAATTACATCACGACCCAATGTATAGCAGTTAATTCCTTTAATGTTGGGTGCTTATGTTTTTCGCCTTTTGTAAATGATTTGGACGCATACGCTACAGGCAAGTCGTTTCCATTTTTATCTGAGATAATATTGCACCACATGCAATATCTGAGGCTTCTTAAATTTACTTAAGAGATTAATTACTCTAAATAGTTGTGAGAAATCAAGATATTGCAGCAACGGTGGATTCATTAAAATTTGCTTCAACGTTTCAAAAGCATTATTACATTCACTTGACCAATCGAATATCACATTTTTGCGTAATAATCTGTTTAGTGCATATGCTATTCGAGCAAAATCTCTCACAAATCTTCTGTAATAATTGCAGAAAGCAACAAAACGTCGTACATCATCGGAGTTTTGTGGCATTGGGTAATTCATTATAACTGATCCATCCAAATAGGATCAGGCAGAATACCATTATCAGAAATCTGGTGGCCCAAGTACGTAACAGTGGTTTATAAGAATTTACACTTCTTAGGGTTTAGTTTTAAATTATACCTTCGCAATCTTTGAATATTCTTATTAAATTATTATTATGATTTCGCGAGAGCAGCCAAACACTACTAGATCAACCACATATAAAAATGCAGCTTCTGGCGTTAGCCCAGATATGGCTAAAGTCATCATCCTTTGAAAACTATTTGGCGATACTTTTAATCAAAATGGAAGACGTTTAAATTGGTAGTGGCCTGAATTGTTAGAAAATGTTGTTATACATCTCGAGAATTTGGTTGTATTTCAATTTGATGAAACCCTGATTTTAGGTCAAGAATCGAAAAAAATTTGGTTCGTCCCAACTGGTTCAATATTTCATTTATTCTTGGAAAAGGAAAAGTATCAGAAACTACTTTCTTATTTATCTGTCTGTAGTCGACAACTATTCTCCAATTTTTAATGTCCTTACAATCCTTTTTCGGGACAAGTAGTAAGGGTGAGTTATAGGGTGAGAAGGAGTTTTCTATAATATTATCCTGAACCATATTTTCTACTTGGCGCTGAATTTCTTTAACATGAATTTGAGGAATTCGATTATTTTTTACGTAAACGGGGTTATCGTCAGACAAGTTGATTTTTTGAGTATAAAAATTGTTGCTCGTTAATTTTTCTCCCTCTATATAAAAAATATCACTAAATTGTTTACATATTTCAATTACGGCATTTCTTCCATAATCTGATGATGAATCGAATTGAAGATGTTCGTAAATAATTTCAAAACGTTGATTTAAATCTGCAAATCTCGTGTTGATTGAGTCATCTTTTTTGAATGCGTAAATATCATAACATCGAAGTGGAATTATCTCTGGCTTGAATAATTTAATTTTAGAATCGAATAATGTTATGTTTAAAATGTTAACGTACGGTTCGTTATTTATTATGGTATTTGCAACAAAAATTCCAGGTTTAATCTCGCTCGAAAAGACTACGCTTGGTTCATGTACGTGAAAATCTAATCTTCTAATGACTTCGCTTCTGGCTGATGCAACAATCGAATCACCAAATCTATCGTAGATATGAACTAGAATATTATCACCTTTGCAAGGAATTTCCAATATATAGGTTGAATAATTAATATTGGTTTTATACTTTTTGAGAAAATCTCTACCCAAAATTCCATCATTTTCGATAGAAAAATCTTTCTTTACTATTTGAAATTTGTGATGTAACGCAACTGCGTTTTCCATAAATAGTTTACAAGAAACTATACCTAGAGTCTCTAGTCTGCCGGCTGTTATTCCTTTAATTATACACTTTTCATCCTGACACACTTCTTGAAGATTATCAACTTTGGATTGTTTTAATATAGACACACCTGTACCACTCACTATCAACCATTAATATACATTCATTATTATTTGGCGAATTTATTTTCACTTTGATGAAATCGCAAGTAGATAGATTTTTGAAAGTGTAAACTTCTAACGGAGATTGGCGGTAGCCCCCAGCGTGGTGGTTTTTGGTTCTTGCAGTTGAGGGCGAGGATCGTTTCCCGAATTTTTCTGAAGAATTATATTGATTCTGACTGTAGTTGGCGTTATTTTGAAAACGGTTATTATAATTTCGATAATGTTGTTGACTATAATTTTTATGATTGAAATTTTTATTTTTGTTTTGCTGATAGTTAGAGCGATCATTATACTGTGGATTAAAATTTGAATTGAATCCTCTTGCTCTGTCCGTATTAAAATTATGATTACGATAATTTTGATTATACTTTTGATTGTGATAATTTCTATTAGAATGGTTGTTATACGATGCGCATCTTACATAATATTGATTTATCGGCGTTACTTCTGAGCCCAATTTTGCTTCAGCCTCCAAAGCAAATTGAATTGCATTTGATAAAGACTTTGGCTCTTTATAAATTAAAGCTTGACGGATTTCAGTTTGTCTGACTCCTCTAATAAACACGTTAATTGCAGTCTTCTCAATTTTGATTTGATAGTTTTACGTTCATTTTCTTCCTTATCGTTCATTTTAAGTTTAATGAGATCAGCACAAACATTTTCTAATTTTGTAGCAAAGTCACCTATTTTGTAGCAAAGCCACCTATTATTTTGTTTTAAACTATGTAATTCATTCAATTTTCTTTCTTTGGTTATTTTACTTGAGAATCGAGTAATTATAAGACTTTTAAAAATACTGAACGATTTCGGTGTTGCTTCTGTACTTATTTTACATTTTACATCCCTAAGAATTTTAACTTTTAATAAAAAATTCAGAAATTTTGCATTCTCCTCAACAGCTAATTGGCTATCATAAAACTCGCACTTATCTAAAAAGTCCTCAACATGATTAGCGTTGCCATTGAAATCCGGTATAAGCGAATTAGCAAGCGTTAAGTCGAATTTATTGCTCATATTGGTAGATAATAATTTATTAGACGACGGAATTTTAATGTTTGTATTCGAAAGGCCTTGAACAACCAATTGATGAGTATTAACTAAATCGTTCTCAAAATTGAATTTGTTTTCGGCTTGGGTTAAATGTTTTAATTCCAATTTATGAGATGAATTACTAATATCATTATAATCGTTCAAATTTTGGGGAACTATATTAAATCATCCAACGGAAGTGCAAAAATCAAAATCCGATTCATAATCGAAACCTAATGGTTCAACAGCTTTTCTACATTTCCCTTCTAATAACGTTTTTTGTCTATTAATATGAATTTGTTTAGTATCGGAAAGCTTTTGTATATTATTTTCGAAATAATTATTATAAATATCGAATTGATTTTTTAAATGAGTAAGCGTATCAAATTTTGATTCTTCGTTATGGTTGTCGCTTTTAATTTGCTTTATTAATTGAGATACATCGTTAAAGTATTTCAATAGATTTTTGCCAACATCAATACGGGTTTTGAAATTATTTAAATAATATGATAAAATCAATTTAGTGTTAGTGTACAGCACATCAATTGACACAATCGAAGTTTATTTACACGCGCTTGTAACGGAAAATCACGGAAATTGATTACGGTATATATAACGTTAATTTTAGTCTTATTAAGAAATTTACAATTGTAAAGATTGAGTTGAAATTATTGTACTGATTATAACTAGAGTACATAATGTCAATATATTATGTACTCTAGTTATAATCACTACTATGAAATAATTACAATAAACTTCTTATGGAATTTTGTAATTTTATAATTAAAATTAATCTTAAAACTAAGAAAATTTAATTGTAAATGTTATTGATAAGCGGATGGATCTAGATCTATATTTTCCAGCAAGGTGATTATATTTTACAATTACAGAGATTTTATTATACATACAACTATACACAACAATCAAGATCAATGACGTCATCAATCATAATACACACATACATCATTTACTTATAGTAATACAGGGGTATACAACACTGCCTTCCTACTAAATCATGAAAGCCGAGATCAAGCACATTCATACAAATACATAACCATTTATTATAGCTGCATACAACACATTAAAAAATAAAAAATGATATCACAATATTAAACGAATATCTTCAAAGTTTACAAAAAATTAAATAAATATTTTTTCACTTTTTGAACATGAAACTGGATTAATAATCAGACATTTAGACTTAGAATATACCACAACGTTTCACAAAAAAATTTTAAAAACCAACAAATTAAAATACGCGAAGAGTTTTATTTTATTGATTCCTTAATTATATGCTGAATGAATTTCGATTTAATTATGTACATTATCTTCAGCTGCGTTCTTGTGTCTGATACAAGGTCATAGTATAACCCAAAGGGTTCCAGGCCCCAAGGCCCGTTTTAGTGTAGGGCTCGTATATGTCGACATCACTATAATATTAAACGCTCAAGAAAATCACCAATTTATGGTTTTAGAATTTTAGTGCATTTCTCCAATTTTTGCAATATATTAAGAAATTTAACTATAGATTTCTGGGATAATTTTCAAATTTTGAATGTTACTCGAATTATCAAAAATGTATACAAAATTTTAAGGATTTTACAAATTTCCTTAAATTTTAAAAGACACCAGCAAACTTTCACGTGAAAAAACTTCGATGAATCGCATTTTCAAATATTATTCGAAATTTATAAAATTCCATGAAGTTTAGGAAAATTATCGAAGTACCATTTTAAATATTAGAAACCTTCCCCAAAATATTTAAAAATGTATTCTACGGGTACGGATGAAGTTACTGAAGTTGACGTGTATAGATTTCGTTTCGTTGGCTGAATGCGTCATTTCTTTGTCCAGCTTCATATTGCATTAGTGGCATTTTGTAAATTACCAGTTGACTCTTCTATGTTATCTCAAATTGCTAGGATTGCTGTATCATCCGCAAATGTTGCAATGTTTGTTCCTTTTGTATTTGGTACATCTCTTGTAAAAAGTAAATACAATATTGATTCCTAGATGCTTCCTTGAGGAACTCCAGCCGATATTTGTTTTAGATCAGAGTACTCATCTTCAAATTTAACGCTAAAGTATCGATCAGCTAGATAAGACACTTAAACCTATTTTATTCTTTTACAGTGTAGTTTCAATTAAGTCGGTAATTCTATGCACTTGGTCTATAGTAGAGTGCCTCTCTATAAAGCCAAATAGCTATTAAGGAATAAGTTTTCTTTCTTCTATTACTGATTTTAACCTTTTAAGCAATAGTTTTTCGAACAATTTTCAAATTGTAGGAAGTAGCGAAATTGGTCTATACGAGGTTTTAAAGTTAGGAGGTTTTGGAATCATAATCACCTCTGCCACGTTCCTCTGGTATGGAACGTGTTTCAGTCGAAACGCCGCGTTTATTACTTGGATCAGTTTGCGTAAACCCATTTTGGGGAGTTCTTTAACTATTTGTCCTGAAATTAGGTCGTAACCAGGTGATTTTTTTTGAGCTTAAGTTTTAGTAACCTCATATTTTAGCTCTTGTAATGTTACTGGTTGGATGTTTTTATTATTATTATTTTTTTTTTTTTAAAGAATGGACTATCAAAAAACTATCAGCCCAAGTGCGGTCACGGCCAATTTCATTAAAAATTATTCCATAAACTGCTCACTTCTTACGAAATTCGTACTTTATCCGACTTTTTTACATATTTGGATATGAAATATCCAAGTTAAAAATCTGTTGTGCGGCCAGAAAACGGAGAACATAATGGCCTAACAAAAAAATATCAGCCCAAGTGCGGTCACGGCCAATTTCATTAAAAATTATTCCATAAACTGCCCACTTCTTACGAAATTTGTACTTTTTATAGGTTGGTTTAGTATGGTTTTTATGCAATATTAAGATGAGTGATATGCTTTTCAAATTTTAATTATATTTATTATTTAAGGTTGCGTTTAATTAATATAAAGTTTTTTTGTTGTATTTATTAATTGGACAGCCAGAGTTTTAAATACTTAATTAAAACATAAAATAAAATATTTACGCCCGAATTTATTTGATATTATCACCAATACATATACCATAAATTAAATGTTAGGACACTTTTAGCAAAAATTGCCACATCGTTTCTACGCTAGTATTTGAATCTCAGTTTTCAAAGTTAACCAGAAACTAATTTTTGTAAAATGTATTAAATTTTAGAATAATTCCCAGAATTTTGAGGGATACAATTTTTATAATACGTTTTGTCTCGTATATGATTTAAATTGAAAATTACAAAAAAAAAGTTTTAATTTTGACTTTGTGGAAGTGCGAAACAAGTTATGCTTTCTAAAATTGTTTTAATATATTTTTCTAATGAGCTAATCATAGGGGCACACAATAGTTTCAATTTGAATAAAGTTGAAAAATACGCATTGATAAAATTTGCTTAGGCCGAGTGTCAATTAGTGTGTTTATCAATCGGGTAACAATCTTTTTGTTAAAAATTTGGTAAAATCAAATTGCTGTGGTAAAAATTTTTAACTATTCAAAATTAATTTTGCTGTGTCAATCAGTTAAAATTTTGACAGCTTTAAAAAATTTAATTTAAAAAACGAATCGTATTCGAATCGTATCATTAAACTTCAATCGTATCATCATCATAAAACATTATATTATATTCAATGTCAGGCTGCCGTAGATAGTAACTATTTATTTCATGGCATCTTTGTAGAATTTCCAGTGTCTGTACATGACACTCGTGTTTTCAAAAATAGTCCTCTTTATCAAAAGACGGCATTTATACATCAGACAATTATTATTTATTGGGTGATAGTGGATGCCCTTGTCAATTAAGACCTGTGGCCGTAATAACTCCACATAAAAATCCTAACGAGCAGCAGAAAAGATTTAATACGGCACACAGCCGAGTCCAAAATTCAGTAGAATGCGCATTTGGCATTTTAAAAATGAGATGGCGGAATATTTTCAAACAAGTCGTTGGAGTTGAAAATTGAAAACAGTATTAAAACCATTTTCGCCCCGTGCGCGTGCGTGCTCCACAATATTTGTGTGTCTGGTGGCGATTTTGGTGAAATTAACGATGTTAATGCAGGGAATGAAAATGTTAATATTACGGTGGATGATTCCAACATTGCGGAAGAAACGGATTCTTTGGAAGCAATCCTTTTCAAAAATTATATGCGGTCTTTTTACCATGTTAAATTTTTTTGTTTATTTTTTTGAGGTGAATAAAAAAGATATTTTAATTTTGCTGTTTAAGGAGAATATAATTTGAAGATTGCTTTTGACAATCGTAATAATGAATTCAACATTAAGGAAAACGTAACGTATCATTGTTTAAGGGAATAAAGAAATATGAGCATTTATGAGTGGCTCAAGCAAGCAAAAATCGAGAAATTTGTTTTAATTCAAGAAAAATCATTGTTCCTGATTTTGCATAAAAATTAATATGAATATAAATCTTACAAACTCACACTCTGTCATTCAATCATAATAATTATATTCTCCTTCGTAGTTTTTGTTTTATTATCTATAATTTTTGTATAGACAAAATCCATAAGTCGAATAAAAGATAAAAATAGAAAATACAAATTAATTGTGCGATTCTGACGTATAGTCACAGAGGTCTTAACTATAAAATATTTCTTAGCTATTAGCTAAGAGATACTCAAATAGGTGGTAATAAGCATCATAACTTTGACGTTTATTGTAAAGTGTGTTTGTGTTTTGTTTACGTTTATAGTGAAATATATTTGCAAATAAATAAATAATTTAATAAATTTTGTGGATATAAAATAAAACATTTTGTTGTTAGTTGTATATTTTCTTCAAATGGATATTTTGTTGCAAGTTTTAACGCTTTTACTACGCGAGGAAGACAGGTGGGTTTGTTTTTGTTCAAGTTGAAATTACATTACTGAATAATATACATATTTGTTTCCTTAGAGAAAAGCGCAGACAACATCTCCGATATCTACGGGATACAACTAATCCCTTCGACGTTGAGGAAAACATTTTTCGACAATTTTTTCGCATTCCAAAACAGTTAGCTATGGAGTTAATCGAGAAATTGGAGCAGCATACGCAGAGACATCGGATATTCCATTTGCAGTGCGGGTTAGTATTATTTTAAAGATATCAATTTCCCGGAGTAAACTAAACAATTATGGTGCAGGTTTTGTCAACTTTATATTTTTTGGGTCATGGTTCCTACCAAAGAAGTATAGTATCGAATTATCTGCTTCTGATGAGTCAGCCGAGTGTATCGCGGAATATCACATACATATGTGAACTGATGGTCTCTAATATGGCACATCATATTAAATTTTGTGAGGATCAGGAAGAAAAGAATATTATTAAAGAAGGGTTAAACAATTTTTAATATACACATAATTTACATGTATAAAACTTTAACAAATAATTACATATTACAGATTTTACACCAAGTTTGGTATATTAAAGGTGTGATTGGGGCTATCGACTGTACCCATGTTGGCATTGTAGCTCCGCCGATATATGATCCTGAACGACCAGCAAGACTCTACATGAACAGAAAGGGGTATTATAGCATTAATGTGGAAGCGGTAAAATAAAAACACGTAAAAGTGTAAAAAATAATATAAATACTGATATATTCTAAATCACTTTTTGTAGATTGTAGATTCAAATCTAAAATTTCTGTCAGTCAACGCAAAATATCCTGGCAGTGTCCATGATTCAGCAATATGGGCAACTACACCGGCCAGAATTAACCTGATTCGACAACATAATAGCTGTAGATATAATTGGTTGGTTGGAGATAGCGGTTATCCATTGGAACCCTGGCTGCTAACACCATTCTCTCAACGAGCCAGCTTGCAAGATGAAAAATTCAACAAGCTTCAAATTAAAGCACGGAACACCGTTGAACGAGCTTTTGGTGTTTTAAAAAATCGGTTTAGATGTTTTAATAAATGCCGAACACTGCATTACGCCCCGGATAAAACTGCAAAAATTATATATACCTGTATTATTCTGTATAATATGCTTCTAAACTCTGGGATCAATCACGAGTTAGAAGATGAAGCCATAACATATGACGAAGACGAAGGTGAATTCGAACACGAACATAGTGTCGTCACCAATTATTTAAATGAGGGTCAACGAATGCGAAACGAATACACCAATACATTATAATAAGAATTGTTAAGGGTATAAAATTAAAAGAATTGGATTAAATATATTTTATAACAAAAAAATGTATGTGTATTTTATTTACTTTGTACATGTTTGGCAAGAATAAATAAGGCTTCTGCCATCTTCGTCATGGCATTGGTCAATGGATAAACGTCGTTCCGCCATTTCCTTGTCCTGCTTAATTCGATCTTCCGCCAATCTCTCGATTTTACCCACACATTCCGAAATGGCAGAAGACGCATTACTATAATGGCGTTTGCGTGGTCTGTGTACGGTAGAAGGTCCCGCAATAGGGCTGGTTTGTATTGCATCTATGATGTTCGTTGATTCCACTACGAGGTTGATTGGTATAACGGGGTGAGTTGTCACTGCCAAACTAGAATCCACCACAGCATTTTCCTCTGCTCTCGTCTGGTTTATGTTCTAAAATTGATTAAAAGGAATTATTAATTATAGTTCATATAAGAAGTTACTTACTGCAAATCCCATAATAGGTACGGCGTCATCTCCCCGAACCGTGACAATCCCGAATAAATTAAGGGCTCGTTCTTCGATGCCAGACATCGATGTAGTTGACAGTTCTCCTCCACCAGTTAATAAAATTTGTTCCCTAATTTTCCGGGCTCTGGACTTCACCTGGTATTTCCAATGTGTGAGAGACTGAAAAATTATCAAAATATATCATAAAAAACTATATCGCTTTCAAATAAAAAATTTCTTACCGTTTTCCACTCTTTAGCATTTTTTAGTGGGCCTTTTAAAGAATTTAGTTTGCCAGCTAACTCTTCCCATTTCTCCTCCAAATATTTATTATTTTCCGGAGTATTCTTTCCGGCATTGATATGTCTGTTTTCCTCTAGAAAACATAAATACGTCTCAAGCTGCTCCGTAGTTGTTCGGGATGAACGTATTTGACGTATATTTTCCATCTAATTATGAAATTACTTTGAAATTACTTTATGAAATTATATAGTTATCAAATTACTTACTTTATACAAATGATATATAATTCACATTAATCTTTTAAAAAACAAAAACACCAAACTGACAAGTCTCCAATTTTTTTGAATTATATTTGGAGAGTTTTTAAGAGAAATTACTAAGTTAAGTACTACCAACAGAATACCAATTAAGAGAATCTCTTAAAAAAAATCTTTACCAAAAAGTCTCTTCGCTGTGATTCATTTACATGGTTGTTTTCGTCGTTGTTTTCGAGTGTTGTTGTTCAGTTTTAGTTTTTGTTGTTGTTTTTCCCATAGAAAAATTGATCGTTTACACCGTAAAAATATTGAATATGTACATTGACAGTGTACCCAAAACAACACTCGAAAACAACAGAAATATGTCCCCCATACATCTTTTTGGTTGTTTTCAAAAAATAACTTATCGATTGTTTAAATATATTTTTAATTTTTTTTATATTTATTACAATTATGAATTTAAATTGATATATTTAATAATAAAAATGTATTTAAATATATATATTTAATTGTTTTTTGTAGTTTTATGTAATAACTTAATGTAACTTATCGATACATCGATTTTTTTTTTGTTTACAAATGCGACCTGTCAGTGGTACAAATATAATAATAATTTTTCAATTGTGTAGAGGTGCAGTATTATAACGTTCCGCTAAATCAATTAAAAATACTAATATGAGTTCCATAAATTATTCCTAAATTGAATTCCTAAATGAGTCTTTTGAAGACGATTTAGAATTAATTGAGCAAGAAATTGCAGTCAACTGTGCAAAGACTAGTCATACTATTATATACAATATGGATGCTAAAACCGAAGAGCGATCAGTTAAGTTTTTGTTGTTGTCCACGATAAGTCGAAAACAACACTCGAAAACAACGACGAAAACAACCATGTAAATGAAAACTTAATAGTTTTAACGTCAAAATCGCACAGTAAATATACTCGTACATTTTGTATGTGTTTGTAAGGTTTATGTTCTTGAATATAATTTCATTCATATTTTCATGATTTTTGTATATGAATGTGTTCAAAACGGATAACCAGATTATTGAATTCGGAAAAACACGAATAATTTACGACTTTGTTTTGGTTTTTGTTTTTTAGTTTTTACAAAATAAAATCGTCGTGCGCAAATTAAAAAAGAAAAGGATGAAAATATGAATTTATATATCGGTCTATTTCTCGTTGTGGTAGATTTTATTTGGAATAATATTCATAGTTTGAATTAACTTATGTAAATTTGGGCCATACAAGATCGACTTCTGGTATAGTGATCTGTGCTTATAGTTTGAATTATTTCTAAATTTTTTTTCATTTACTCTAAATAGCAAGTCACTCTCAAAGATTTTGCCTGATAGGCCTGTCGTTAGGGAACATTTCATAGAAGAAGATTTTTCCAAATGGAAGATTTGAAATGAATTTTCCAGTAACGTTTTCCAGACTAAACCGTTATAATAACTCAAACTATAAGTAAAACAATGGTGGAATTTAACCCCCTCTGTTTGGAAAAATCTTCCTCTATGAAATGTTCCCTAACTATAGGCCTATTAGACCTATTCAGTAGAATTTTTCCCAAATTCCCAAGAGTGCCTTGTTATTTGATTTGTTTAAATACATAACGCATCTAACAAAGAATTATGTCGTTGTATTTGATTCTCATTAGGAAAATTATTGGTACAAATTATTTGGTTTTCTTCTACCTATAATTTTTTTAAATTATTGTTATTGCTTTTCTTTTAATAATTGATTAAAATTTATAAATCATCATGTTTACAAATTTTTATATTAATTCCAAAATACAAAATTAAAAATCACTAATTTTTTCTAATAAGAATTGTATTTTGAGTGTTTACATATTTTTATTTTTTGTTAGAAACTTCACTCCGGTAGAATTTATTTTAATTTTCTTAATGTGACATTCAAATTTTAATAAAAAAAACTAGTAAACCTAATAGTTTCGAGCTTATTCGGTCTTCATCAAGTTTACCTGAGTTTTTACCTAGAGTTTTTAAGCACGAAACTAATACTTTTTTAAAATACTCCTAATAAAATATTTCTTGTCTAAAAGGATTATTAAGGCCCGTTTGTATGAACGGAGATAGAACGAAAAACCCGAGAGTATGGATATACATATCTTCATCCGAGAAGTTTATTTTGCGCGTATTGTATGAACATTTTTCTGTATTACGTTTATATTTTCAATTTAAATTAATTACAGTAAACACAAATAACACAAAAAATCAACTAATAACACTTCGAAATTGCAAAAAACAGCACATTTGTTATACTGGTGAATAGAATACCAAAAAGAGCAGATAGAAACAGAAGATAGAATAAAATCCACCGATTTAATTTCGACTTTATCGTCATTCATTCAATGCAAAGTACGATAAAGCCAAGTTTATATCTACTAAAATCGCGTTCATGCAATTGTGCCTAATCTTAAACTGCGTCCACACAATGTGTACTGTAGCCAAATAATTGTACAAATGTTGCCACATTTCCTCTACACACGAAGTGTCGTATGTTGCACCAGAGTACCAGCGTTTATAATTTTATTATATTTACAATTCAAAAATATTCATTAATTTATGAAATGGATATGAATAGGGACACCGAAATTGTAATTGCCAGTGCCATGTTAATAAATAGTGGTGTATTATTATTAAATCGAAAAATAAATATAAAGAAAACGGCGGGGGAGGGTTATGATATCTCTAAATGAAAGTAGAACAACCTGATTACTTTGAACTTGTTATAAATCATTTTAAAAATGAAATTGGTAAGATTCAAATTTTCTTGTGTATTGTAGCTATTGACGATGGTTACTCGGAAATACTCAACTGATATAATATAAAACAATAATGTAATATAAATATACTATCTCAATATTATTTCTTTCCAAATCATTATAATTAGAAATGCATTAACTATCCAAAATATATTTCTCAATATTTAGTCACATCGTGTGGATAAAACACAATTTTACTGGCCAACGTTGGTTGTTTCCAACAATTTGACGAACATAAACCAATGCAAATGTTGGCCTACATTAGTCATATGAAAACCGTACACACGATGCGGCAAACTTGTACACATCACCAATATTTGCCCATATTACACATCGTTCCATTATCATGCACATTATTTATTGTTGGTGAGAACAACAATAAATAATGTGCACGACAATGGAACAAAACTATAGTCTCTCATAATTCTACTAATTGTCTAATCTAAACCCAAAGAAAATTAACACTGTCTGTAATATACAGCAAATTTACGTTCTCTCAATGTAAATAAACTATAGAAGATTTTATTTGTTCAAGGCTTTTCGTCGAAAGACTATTAATTTTACTGAGATATTTCTTAAATGAAGTCGTCAGGCAAACCGAAAAACATGAATAAATTCGGAAACTAAATAAATTGTTATACAATTGTATTGGTAGTGCTAATACAATATAATATAAAACTAAATAATTTTAATTAATCCTCTTTGATTTTTATTAAATGTGGTTTCTATTTAATTTCTGCATTCGATAGTATTTACCAACATGTGACTATATAATAGTCCATTTAGAAAACTGAAGACACCATTCTACACAAAATATTTGTAGTATATTTTATCACTAACCACTGATATGATATCGATGTAAATAATTAATAATGTTATTAAAATACTTACAAGAAAAACATTTTTGTAAGGCACCACGATTTAATAATCGGATTTTCTGGACGATTAATTTTTTCTCCCCCAAACATATTAACAACAAAGATATTAATTAACTATAATTTGTTTTGTCTGTAATTTATGCACATAACTAAAAAAACAATAATCACAAAAATTGATATCAAATAATCTTTATTACCACAAATATTATTAATAATCGTTTCGAACAACAACTGTCAAAATTAAATCGAAAAACATTAAACACATGGCATTTAAAATTCTTTTATCGCCAATACAACCGGTCTCTTTTACAGAACCAAATTCACTGAGTCATTGCTTGAAAGAATTTAAACTCCTATCTCTATGTGCGATTGTGCGTATATGTAATATAAACATAAAACATGTGTTCGTATCCATAGTTATATTCGCGAATACTAAACGATTATTAATTTTTGGTTTTTTAAGGCAGTGTGCCAAATGAAAAAAAATAACACATTTGAAGTTGAAATTTTCACATTTTATTCACCAACATTATTTGATTGGTCCAGTTTATATATAAAAATACCAGTTTATATATTTATATAGCTTTATGGTATGACTCTTCGTTTTATTTCCGACATACCATCATTAATATAAAATAATAAAAATGGACAAGCACCAAGATAATTGGAATTTTTATAATAACACCTACATATATACGATTAGTAGTGACGATAAAAACTAAAATTTCGTCTCAAGATTCGAAACGTACACATATAATTTTAATAATTGCTTGCTCGTCGGCAGCACAACCTATAAATAAGCGTGTTTATATCATCGAACATACAAAATTTTGACAATAGTGTCGATTATTCACTAAACATTTTATTTAAAATTATCTTGTCAATCAAGTGGCTCTTTCATATTTAATTTGTGATGTAGGATAATATACACTCGGTCACTTGAGATGAGGTTATAGCCTCAGCAATCTCACGCACACACTATGACACTATACTCATCGTATTTGGCTAAAATGTAGACATAGATTCTCGAAACTGTTGTTGAAAAATAAAAACAATTTTCTACAAATCTACAACGTATTTTTTTTGATTTAGCGTTTTCTAAACGTTTCAAACTACCCTCGTACACATATATATTTGGTACAGCGCATGTAATCTAAGAGTGTGTTTTTTTTTCTTTTGAGAATATATCTCAATTTAAGAATGTACATGCGCGTAACCCATAGGGAAACAGAAATGGAAATTAACAAATAATGGGGAAATTAGATAATGATACGAATTCCATACAACAACAAATATGTGGTTATCATCTTATATTATTATAGTATAGGTAAGTCTTAATCTTGATCACATATATTAAATATTCCACTTTTTAAACCATTTGACACAGAGCCTATAAAATGTATATGTCAAATCAAACAACAAAAATTTTGAGTGTATTGCATAACGCAATACAATCATCAATATTTAAAAAGAATAGTACATAACCAGTTAAAAATTATATTTTTGTAATTCTGTTATTCTGTCAATACAGAAAATTAAAATAATAAAGATTCATCTTTCATATAGAACCTTCGAATTCGTCAATCTGAATTGATTAGTGTGACAAAAACTAATAAATTTTAATTGAGGCAAATGTTTTTTGTTCCATATCTACATTAGTTAGGAAGTTGGTCAATGAAGTTGCGTTACCACAGTCAGTCCAACCGTCGCTTGTATTTGTTTATTTATATTACATAATTAATAGAACGCACGTGATACTTCACGATTGTTAACACTTCAGTCGAGCTATTTAATAATACATAATTTGTAATCAACAAAAGAATTGATATATTAATCGCGTTTTTAATCGGACAGTTGTTCAAGACTATACGATAGCATTTAGTGGAATTCGATTAAATTAAATGACACACTTAAATATATAAATCTAAATTCTAAACGTGTTCAACATTTCACAGAAAGATTCCACATAAAAAGTCATTAGTTTCCTTCTGAAGAGAGGTGTACCCCTCTTCTGTACAATAACAGAGTTGTACAGAACAAGGATATCAAACATTTGTATGCTAAATATTTTTGTAAAATGTAGAAGTAATTCAAAAATTTGACATTATTTCAATTAACTTTAACTAAATTCGATTAATTGCTGTCGCGATCTCGTGTCACAAGACTTGAATAGTACAATACTACTAGATTTTGGATTTTAGGCAAAAAAATGTCCCAGTTTCCATGTGCTAACCAACTACAAAACCTTGAATTCATTTATTTGGAAATTTATTTGAGAAAAATCAGGACAATTCGTGCCAAATCAAATCTGCATTTTGATAAGATTCATCAATTCAAAAATGTAAAATTTGCTCAAATAACTCATATGGAATCTAAGAAAACCTGAAGAGCTCCTTAAAACATTGCAGGCTATTTTGTTATTATTGCCTAATAATACAAGTTTGTTTATATGCAAGTTATGTATAGTATAGTACTATACCGGGTGCTTCATGTTTTGGTTCGTTTTTGAACTATGGGTTATTTCATAGCTCTAATGGCATCTGGCAAGTGACAGAAATTCAGTATTATATTCCTGCGGTCCTATTCTGGTTTTCCCGGGAATTGGGAATTTTTGACGTTTTTCTAGCAGTTTGGAATTATTTTTCCCCAAAGTAAATTGCCATTTTTTTTCAATGGAGACATAATACTTCCATATTATTGCAATTTTGACGTTTATTTTGCCCTGTTCATTTTTTAGGGGATTAGATGGGAGTTTTGAATATTATATTTCAAAATCGAAATAAAAAATAAATTCAATGATTAAATGAAGCATTAACGTTTTAAATTTTTAAATTAGAATCGAAAATCTATAAATAATTTGAATCTTGAATTCTCGTATATTGGTATATAACAAATAATTTAAGAAATGGAACCGTGTTTTGGTGTTTTTTGGTGTTTTTACGAATTGGAATTTTTTGAATGATACTGATGCCGATTATGGTATACATGTTCGACTCTAGTGGCTGGTCTGAACATCGTCACGTGAGTACAATCGATACAACCGATTACACCGGCAAGATTGAACTTTTCATAGAATAAATGGAAAAGTTATTAAAGTTCGAAAAAACTTGCTTATTAAAAAGTTAAAACTTAATTTCCGTTAGCGATTGTGGAAATTTTATGTAAATCGGCATTAAATTTTCACCGACAATTTTACAAAATTCGAATATACAACGACTTACCATATACTGTGCGATACGCAAATTAGGTAATTCATACTCACTCTCTTTTGGAAAGTGCCTGATAATATATGTACATATAGAAACAAAGTTTAATTGGTTTGTGTGTGTAAATACCGTTCCTAAAACGTGTACAGCCGTTTATTTGAGCGAAGAAACTCAGGCCAACTAAAACGCGAATTTTTTTTGATATAGTGGAAGTGGACATTGAAGTGCTATTTCTTAAGATTTTTATTTTATGAATAAAAATATTTTGTGACTAGTTAAAAAATATAATTTAGGATTTTAATGATCCAATCTAGTACTGAATTTTCGTTCTTGATGATATGTTAAATTATTATTGGTCCATTTCGCATAGTACGGTTTTCGTTATATAAGACGGATTCTGCATTTATTCAGGGCCGCGACGATTCCCATGCGTTTCATTTATTTTGCTGGAATATAAAATGTGACATATTTTCCAGTATTATTTTACAATTGATCGTCGACAAAATACCATATGCTGGTTTGAGGCGATTAATTGTGTTGGATTGCTGTCTCCCGTTAACTTCAACTATGAAAAATTTGCGAAGCTTACGAATAACTTTGAATGGTCCTTCGTAAGGAGAAGTTAGGCTTGTTCGTGTTCGTCGACACGAACAAAAACCAACTCACAATTATCTAAGTTTTTGGGAATACAAATGTTGGACTGAGTCGATTTGCGAGTATCTACTGGGATTAAATGTTGCATCTATGTGCGAAGCTGTTGTATAAAACCGTCAGTCGATGGAAGGGGTTGTGAACTTGGGCCTGAAAATAATTCACCAGGTAGTTTGAGGCACTGGTGGTACACTAGGTCCGCTGGGCTGTATTTAAGGTCCTCTTTGTCAAATCCTCTTATGCCTAGTAAAATTATGGGAAACTCGGAGCTCCAATACTTGGTATTACCACGAGCTCTAAGAGAAGTTTTTAATGTTTTGTGAAAGCGCTCTACCATTCCATTTGCTTCTCGCGGTGGTGCGAGATCTATGTGAACCTAGAATTTTTGTTAACTCGGAGAAGAGTTTTGACTCAAATTGGCTACCTTGATCTGTCGTTATTTCAAGGGGGACGCCAAACCTTGATACATACTTCTCGACGAACGTCTTAACAATGGTGGCAGCGGTAATATCTGGAGTGGGATATGCCTCAGGCCAACGAGTTAATCTATCAACGATAGTAAATATATAATGATTTCCTTCAGAAGGTGGTAGCGAACCAACTAAATCCATGTTGTTGTGTTGAAACCGAGTTTCTCGGATTTTCAATTTGCCATGTTGTGATTTTGTGTGTTGTATGATTTTTGATTTTTGGCGTAATAAACAGTTTGTTACCCAATTTTTAACGTCTAGATTCAATTTTTGCCAAAAATATCGAGTGGAGAGAAGTTATTCCCGGATACGAAAGACCATGCAGTGAATCAAAAACTACACGTCGTATTGGTTGAGGAATGAATACGCGATGGTTGCCACAAGCAATTTCGCAGTATAGTTCGTATCTAGCGAATTGAACAAGTTCAAATTTATACTTGGTACTTGTAGGATGAGTTTTGTTTATCAGAGTTTTTAATTCGTTGTCCGTTTATTTTAACTCTGATATTTTGTGTATGTTTGGGATTTCATTAATTGAGGCAGCTTGTGGGTCACATGTTCGTGACAAGGTGTCTGCGACCACATTGTTTTTGCCTGAAATGTGTCGGATATCAGTCGTAAATTGGGATATATAATCCAAATGGCGGGTTTGCCGCAGACTCCATTCCGTCTTTGAGTGGATTGCATTAATCAAGGGTTCTGGTCAGTGTAGTCCGTAAATATTCAACCTTCTACGAAATATCGTAAGTGGCTAGTTAAATAACCAACAGTCTGTCGAATGCGGAGTACTTGATTTCAGTTTGTGACAGTTTCTTGCAAAAGAACGCTAACGGTTCCCAACTACCTTTCTAAATTGTTGTAATACTGCTACTACGGCAATATTTGATGCGTCAGATGTAATATTATACACAGTATTTTCTAGTATCTTCTGTTATAAGTGCGTTATTGCATTCATCAGGCCTAGAGAAGTTCTTAGCTGTTGTAGGTCGTTTTGTTAAAGTTGCCCATTGCGTATGAATTCGTTGAAGAAATTTGGCTAAACGTGGGACAAAGCGGTGATAATAATTCACCATCCCAACGAATTTCTGAATGGTTTTAATTGAGGTAGGTTGTGGGAACTGAGTTATGGCTTCTTCTTCTGCGGCGAAGGTTTTACGCCATCTTTAGATATATGGTGATTGAGGGATTCAAGTGATGGAACACCAAAAACACATTTGGATGTCTTTACTTTGACATCGTATTCTGCAAGTCGATGTAGAACTTGCCTTAAATGACATAAATGTTCCTCCTCAGTTGTGCTTGCCATCAATATGCCATCAATATAGGCGTATAGGAAATCAAGATCCTTGAAAAAAAGTTTGAGCGGCGTTCCGAAGACCAAAAGGCGTTCATATTTGAATAACCCAAATGGTGTAGAGATTGCCGTTTTAAATGTACTGAAAAATTGTGAATATGTGGTATAGGATAACGATCCGGTACCGTAATGACCGGAAGATGACCGTTTATAAAAATATGATGATCCACACTGTGTTTTACTGGAACTTTGTAATTTGGGGATGCGGTGAGGGTTGGAAATTAATTTAGTAATTTCCCGTATCCATTTTCAATCACTAAGGGTTTTGGAGTGGGAGTATTAACGGAAACTGTCAATGCGCTGACAGTTAATTTCGTTGCCGGGTCGATGATTCGTATTATACCGAATTTTGTTAAAAAATCATCTCTTTTCTACTTTTTTTCATTATAAACCAAATAGAAATAAAATGTATTTTAATAACACAAAAACCTAAAAGCCCCTTGAATTAATGAAGACAGCTAAATTGTAAATTTTATTAAACAATATTTCCAAATTGTTGGTAACCATAACAATCATAAATGAATGGTTAACGTTAACAGTTTTTTCCATTCTTTATATCATAAATATCAGTTCTTAAAGCTTGATCGTTGGTTAGTTGTGACTATAAACTATTTGCGATTTAACATTTCATCACAAATACATTAATCATGCTAACAATAATAAAAATATAATTTTGAATAAAGCATAACAAAAAAAATTGGTAAAACAAGAAATATATGATCCAAAATGAAAGGTCAGAATATTATATACGAGGGCGGAGTGAGAAGTTTGGTAAAAATGAAACAAGGAATAATATTTTCGGTCAAAAAAAAATTTATTTTTTGCACGATCAGACTATTTTTTGAGGTTTACCGATAGGGTCTCCAGGGCAGTAGGTTTTTTTTACAATTACTGGGTGGTAAGTGAATTATTTACCGCCTCATAGGCAGTAAGTAAATAAAGAATGAATGTATAATTTTATAGTTTTCAATTAAGATGATTTATTAAAAATTAAACTAAAATTACAATTGGAACAATTATTTAATGTAATTGGGATTTTCCGTGTTGGATACTTCAGTTACAGTCGAAGTACTCGAAGTTATTGGGATGTTTGCTGCAATAATCTTCTCCGATGCTGCAGTCCAAGTATTAGGAGTAGAATGTTTATCTCCATTTTCACTTAAAATTTTTTTTGAAAACTCAATTTTGTTTTGGAGAGAATCCTCCACATATCCCTCAGCGACAGAAGACGAGCGCCACCCACCATGTCTTTTAAGGCCTAAAACATCAACACCTTTGTTCGCCAGAAAGGTAGCCGAACTACTTCTGAACGCATGTCCGGTATAAGAAAGTGGATCTGACAAATTCAGGCATTTCGCTATCTTCAAGGGCCACCTTCCTATTGTATTCTTGCCCACTGCTTGATTAATGACTTTTCCATTACGGATTGCTAAGAAAAAGTTAGAAGATTTTGAATTTTCTGGTCGTAACTTCAAATATTTTCTATAAATATCCAAATAATTAATAGTTTCGCTTCCTTGAGTAGTAATTGTGAAAGTTCGCGGAATATTGGTTTTAGTATTAGGAATATTGACTATAATAAAGGACCCAAAATCTTGAATATCTTCTAATTTTAAATTATATAATTCCTCCCTTCTGCACGCCCCTGCTATGCCAAATATCATACCTAGTTTCATATTTAAATAAACTTCATCGGGAAATTCCTTAAGAAACTTGAACATATCTTCTTTAGAAAAAACTTTTGATTTCTTAGGCCGGTATCCGGAAGCATGTGAAGTTATCCCAGTTTTTCATCCCAGAAAAAAATAAAATGTTCATCAGGCAATACAATTTCATCCCATCCCAGTTTTTTTCTTTTATGTATAACAAATAACATAAAATAATTTTTTTCATTTATTCTATTCTATCCCATCCTAGGATTTCAATAATTTTTTTGATTTTCTTTTACCATTTCTACTATGGAATAGTATAGAATCGTATAACATAAATGAATATGAAATATTGTACTACACTACTATATTCAAAAATCTTGAAGGGCCCAAAACTTTGTGACATGATTTGAGAAGTTTAAGGTTAGGATAAATTTTTGATCTAGTGAACAGACCAAGTCTATGTACCAAATTCCGGCAATCGGCCAATTTATAATGGCCCCATATAAAATATTTGTATGTATATGAAATATTGTACTACACTACTATCTCCTAAAATCTTGACGGGCCCAAAACTTTGTGACATGTTTTGAGAAGGTTAAGGTTAGGACAAATTTTTGATCTAGTGATCAGACCAAGTCTATGTACCAAATTCCGGCAATCGGCCAATTTATAATGGCCCCATATAAAACATTTGTATGTATATGAAATATTGTACTACACTACTAACTTCTAAAATCTTGACGGGCCCAAAACTTTGTGACATGTTTTGAGAAGGTTAAGGTTAGGACAAATTTTTGATCTAGTGATCAGACCAAGTCTATGTACCAAATTCCGGCAATCGGCCAATTTATAATGGCCCCATATAAAATATTTGTATGTATATGAAATATTGTACTACACTACTATCTCCTAAAATCTTGACGGGCCCAAAACTTTGTGACATGTTTTGAGAAGGATAAGGTTAGGACCAATTTTTGATTTAGTGAACAGACCAAGTCTATGTACCAAATTCCGGCAATCGGCCAATTTATAATGGCCCCATATAAAATATTTGTATGTATATGAAATATTGTACTACACTACTATCTCCTAAAATCTTGACGGGCCCAAAACTTTGTGACATGTTTTGAGAAGGATAAGGTTAGGAAAAATTTTTGATTTAGTGATCAGACCAAGTCTATGTACCAAATTCCGGCAATCGGCCAATTTATAATGGCCCCATATAAAACATTTGTATGTATATGAAATATTGTACTACACTACTAACTTCTAAAATCTTGAAGGGCCCAAAACTTTGTGACATGTTTTGAGAAGGTTAAGGTTAGGACAAATTTTTGATCTAGTGATCAGACCAAGTCTATGTACCAAATTCCGGCAATCGGCCAATTTATAATGGCCCCATATAAAATATTTGTATGTATATGAAATATTGTACTACACTACTATCTCCTAAAATCTTGACGGGCCCAAAACTTTGTGACATGTTTTGAGAAGGATAAGGTTAGGACAAATTTTTGATTTAGTGAACAGACCAAGTCTATGTACCAAATTCCGGCAATCGGCCAATTTATAATGGCCCCATATAAAATATTTGTATGTATATGAAATATTGTACTACACTACTATCTCCTAAAATCTTGACGGGCCCAAAACTTTGTGACATGTTTTGAGAAGGTTAAGGTTAGGACAAATTTTTGATCTAGTGAACAGACCAAGTCTATGTACCAAATTCCGGCAATCGGCCAATTTATAATGGCCCCATATAAAATATTTGTATGTATATGAAATATTGTACTACACTACTATCTCCTAAAATCTTGACGGGCCCAAAACTTTGTGACATGTTTTGAGAAGGTTAAGGTTAGGACAAATTTTTGATCTAGTGATCAGACCAAGTCTATGTACCAAATTCCGGCAATCGGCCAATTTATAATGGCCCCATATAAAATATTTGTATGTATATGAAATATTGTACTACACTACTATCTCCTAAAATCTTGACGGGCCCAAAACTTTGTGACATGTTTTGAGAAGGATAAGGTTAGGACAAATTTTTGATTTAGTGAACAGACCAAGTCTATGTACCAAATTCCGGCAATCGGCCAATTTATAATGGCCCCATATAAAATATTTGTATGTATATGAAATATTGTACTACACTACTATCTCCTAAAATCTTGACGGGCCCAAAACTTTGTGACATGTTTTGAGAAGGATAAGGTTAGGACAAATTTTTGATTTAGTGATCAGACCAAGTCTATGTACCAAATTCCGGCAATCGGCCAATTTATAATGGCCCCATATAAAACATTTGTATGTATATGAAATATTGTACTACACTACTAACTTCTAAAATCTTGAAGGGCCCAAAACTTTGTGACATGTTTTGAGAAGGTTAAGGTAAGGACAAATTTTTGATTTAGTGATCAGACCAAGTCTATGTACCAAATTCCGGCAATCGGCCAATTTATAATGGCCCCATATAAAATATTTGTATGTATATGAAATATTGTACTACACTACTATCTCCTAAAATCTTGACGGGCCCAAAACTTTGTGACATGTTTTGAGAAGGATAAGGTTAGGACAAATTTTTGATTTAGTGAACAGACCAAGTCTATGTACCAAATTCCGGCAATCGGCCAATTTATAATGGCCCCATATAAAATATTTGTATGTATATGAAATATTGTACTACACTACTATCTCCTAAAATCTTGACGGGCCCAAAACTTTGTGACATGTTTTGAGAAGGTTAAAGTTAGGACAAATTTTTGATCTAGTGAACAGACCAAGTCTATGTACCAAATTCCGGCAATCGGCCAATTTATAATGGCCCCATATAAAATATTTGTATGTATATGAAATATTGTACTACACTACTATCTCCTAAAATCTTGACGGGCCCAAAACTTTGTGACATGTTTTGAGAAGGTTAAGGTTAGGACAAATTTTCGATCTAGTGATCAGACCAAGTCTATGTACCAAATTCCGGCAATCGGCCAATTTATAATGGCCCCATATAAAATATTTGTATGTATATGAAATATTGTACTACACTACTATCTCCTAAAATCTTGATGGGCCCAAAACTTTGTGACATGTTTTGAGAAGGTTAAGGTTAGGACAAATTTTTGATCTAGTGAACAGACCAAGTCTATGTACCAAATTCCGGCAATCGGCCAATTTATAATGGCCCCATATAAAATATTTGTATGTATATGAAATATTGTACTACACTACTATCTCCTAAAATCTTGACGGGCCCAAAACTTTGTGACATGTTTTGAGAAGGTTAAGGTTAGGACAAATTTTTGATCTAGTGAACAGACCAAGTCTATGTACCAAATTCCGGCAATCGGCCAATTTATAATGGCCCCATATAAAATATTTGTATGTATATGAAATATTGTACTACACTACTATCTCCTAAAATCTTGACGGGCCCAAAACTTTGTGACATGTTTTGAGAAGGTTAAGGTTAGGACAAATTTTTGATTTAGTGAACAGACCAAGTCTATGTACCAAATTCCGGCAATCGGCCAATTTATAATGGCCCCATATAAAATATTTGTATGTATATGAAATATTGTACTACACTACTATCTCCTAAAATCTTGACGGGCCCAAAACTTTGTGACATGTTTTGAGAAGGTTAAGGTTAGGACAAATTTTTGATCTAGTGAACAGACCAAGTCTATGTACCAAATTCCGGCAATCGGCCAATTTATAATGGCCCCATATAAAATATTTGTATGTATATGAAATATTGTACTACACTACTATCTCCTAAAATCTTGACGGGCCCAAAACTTTGTGACATGTTTTGAGAAGGTTAAGGTTAGGACAAAATTTTGATCTAGTGATCAGACCAAGTCTATGTACCAAATTCCGGCAATCGGCCAATTTATAATGGCCCCATATAAAATATTTGTATGTATATGAAATATTGTACTACACTACTATCTCCTAAAATCTTGACGGGCCCAAAACTTTGTGACATGTTTTGAGAAGGATAAGGTTAGGACAAATTTTTGATTTAGTGAACAGACCAAGTCTATGTACCAAATTCCGGCAATCGGCCAATTTATAATGGCCCCATATAAAATATTTGTATGTATATGAAATATTGTACTACACTACTATCTCCTAAAATCTTGACGGGCCCAAAACTTTGTGAAATGTTTCGAGAAGGTTAAGGTTAGGACAAATTTTTGATCTAGTGAACAGACCAAGTCTATGTACCAAATTCCGGCAATCGGCCAATTTATAATGGCCCCATATAAAATATTTGTATGTATATGAAATATTGTACTACACTACTATCTCCTAAAATCTTGACGGGCCCAAAACTTTGTGACATGTTTTGAGAAGGTTAAGGTTAGGACAAATTTTTGATCTAGTGAACAGACCAAGTCTATGTACCAAATTCCGGCAATCGGCCAATTTATAATGGCCCCATATAAAATATTTGTATGTATATGAAATATTGTACTACACTACTATCTCCTAAAATCTTGACGGGCCCAAAACTTTGTGACATGTTTTGAGAAGGATAAGGTTAGGACAAATTTTTGATTTAGTGAACAGACCAAGTCTATGTACCAAATTCCGGCAATCGGCCAATTTATAATGGCCCCATATAAAATATTTGTATGTATATGAAATATTGTACTACACTACTATCTCCTAAAATCTTGACGGGCCCAAAACTTTGTGAAATGTTTCGAGAAGGTTAAGGTTAGGACAAATTTTTGATCTAGTGAACAGACCAAGTCTATGTACCAAATTCCGGCAATCGGCCAATTTATAATGGCCCCATATAAAATATTTGTATGTATATGAAATATTGTACTACACTACTATCTCCTAAAATCTTGACGGGCCCAAAACTTTGTGACATGTTTTGAGAAGGATAAGGTTAGGACAAATTTTTGATTTAGTGAACAGACCAAGTCTATGTACCAAATTCCGGCAATCGGCCAATTTATAATGGCCCCATATAAAATATTTGTATGTATATGAAATATTGTACTACACTACTATCTCCTAAAATCTTGACGGGCCCAAAACTTTGTGAAATGTTTCGAGAAGGTTAAGGTTAGGACAAATTTTTGATCTAGTGAACAGACCAAGTCTATGTACCAAATTCCGGCAATCGGCCAATTTATAATGGCCCCATATAAAATATTTGTATGTATATGAAATATTGTACTACACTACTAACTTCTAAAATCTTGAAGGGCCCAAAACTTTGTGACATGTTTTGAGAAGGTTAAGGTTAGGACAAATTTTTGATCTAGTGATCAGACCAAGTCTATGTACCAAATTCCGGCAATCGGCCAATTTATAATGGCCCCATATAAAATATTTGTATGTATATGAAATATTGTACTACACTACTATCTCCTAAAATCTTGACGGGCCCAAAACTTTGTGACATGTTTTGAGAAGGTTTGGTACATAGACTTGGTCTGTTCACTAGATCAAAAATTTGTCCTAACCTTAACCTTCTCAAAACATGTCACAAAGTTTTGGGCCCGTCAAGATTTTAGGAGATAGTAGTGTAGTACAATATTTCATATACATACAAATGTTTTATATGGGGCCATTATAAATGGGCCGATTGCCGGAATTTGGTACATAGACTTGGTCTGTTCACTAGATCAAAAATTTGTCCTAACCTTAACCTTCTCAAAACATGTCACAAAGTTTTGGGCCCGATTTTAGGAGATAGTAGTGTAGTACAATATTTCATATACATACAAATATTTTATATGGGGCCATTATAAATTGGCCGATTGCCGGAATTTGGTACATAGACTTGGTCTGTTCACTAGATCAAAAATTTGTCCTAACCTTAACCTTCTCGAAACATTTCACAAAGTTTTGGGCCCGTCAAGATTTTAGGAGATAGTAGTGTAGTACAATATTTCATATACATACAAATATTTTATATGGGGCCATTATAAATTGGCCGATTGCCGGAATTTGGTACATAGACTTGGTCTGTTCACTAGATCAAAAATTTTTCCTAACCTTAACCTTCTCAAAACATGTCACAAAGTTTTGGGCCCGTCAAGATTTTAGGAGATAGTAGTGTAGTACAATATTTCATATACATACAAATATTTTATATGGGGCCATTATAAATTGGCCGATTGCCGGAATTTGGTACATAGACTTGGTCTGATCACTAGATCAAAAATTTGTCCTAACCTTAACCTTCTCAAAACATGTCACAAAGTTTTGGACCCGTCAAGATTTTAGGAGATAGTAGTGTAGTACAATATTTCATATACATACAAATATTTTATATGGGGCCATTATAAATTGGCCGATTGCCGGAATTTGGTACATAGACTTGGTCTGTTCACTAGATCAAAAATTTGTCCTAACCTTAACCTTCTCAAAACATGTCACAAAGTTTTGGGCCCATCAAGATTTTAGGAGATAGTAGTGTAGTACAATATTTCATATACATACAAATATTTTATATGGGGCCATTATAAATTGGCCGATTGCCGGAATTTGGTACATAGACTTGGTCTGATCACTAGATCAAAAATTTGTCCTAACCTTAACCTTCTCAAAACATGTCACAAAGTTTTGGGCCCGTCAAGATTTTAGGAGATAGTAGTGTAGTACAATATTTCATATACATACAAATATTTTATATGGGGCCATTATAAATTGGCCGATTGCCGGAATTTGGTACATAGACTTGGTCTGTTCACTAGATCAAAAATTTGTCCTAACCTTAACCTTCTCAAAACATGTCACAAAGTTTTGGGCCCATCAAGATTTTAGGAGATAGTAGTGTAGTACAATATTTCATATACATACAAATATTTTATATGGGGCCATTATAAATTGGCCGATTGCCGGAATTTGGTACATAGACTTGGTCTGATCACTAGATCAAAAATTTGTCCTAACCTTAACCTTCTCAAAACATGTCACAAAGTTTTGGGCCCGTCAAGATTTTAGGAGATAGTAGTGTAGTACAATATTTCATATACATACAAATATTTTATATGGGGCCATTATAAATTGGCCGATTGCCGGAATTTGGTACATAGACTTGGTCTGTTCACTAGATCAAAAATTTGTCCTAACCTTAACCTTCTCAAAACATGTCACAAAGTTTTGGGCCCATCAAGATTTTAGGAGATAGTAGTGTAGTACAATATTTCATATACATACAAATATTTTATATGGGGCCATTATAAATTGGCCGATTGCCGGAATTTGGTACATAGACTTGGTCTGTTCACTAGATCAAAAATTTGTCCTAACCTTAACCTTCTCAAAACATGTCACAAAGTTTTGGGCCCGTCAAGATTTTAGGAGATAGTAGTGTAGTACAATATTTCATATACATACAAATATTTTATATGGGGCCATTATAAATTGGCCGATTGCCGGAATTTGGTACATAGACTTGGTCTGTTCACTAGATCAAAAATTTGTCCTAACCTTAACCTTCTCAAAACATGTCACAAAGTTTTGGGCCCGTCAAGATTTTAGGAGATAGTAGTGTAGTACAATATTTCATATACATACAAATATTTTATATGGGGCCATTATAAATTGGCCGATTGCCGGAATTTGGTACATAGACTTGGTCTGTTCACTAGATCAAAAATTTGTCCTAACCTTAACCTTCTCAAAACATGTCACAAAGTTTTGGGCCCGTCAAGATTTTAGGAGATAGTAGTGTAGTACAATATTTCATATACATACAAATATTTTATATGGGGCCATTATAAATTGGCCGATTGCCGGAATTTGGTACATAGACTTGGTCTGTTCACTAAATCAAAAATTTGTCCTAACCTTATCCTTCTCAAAACATGTCACAAAGTTTTGGGCCCGTCAAGATTTTAGGAGATAGTAGTGTAGTACAATATTTCATATACATACAAATATTTTATATGGGGCCATTATAAATTGGCCGATTGCCGGAATTTGGTACATAGACTTGGTCTGTTCACTAGATCAAAAATTTGTCCTAACCTTAACCTTCTCAAAACATGTCACAAAGTTTTGGACCCGTCAAGATTTTAGGAGATAGTAGTGTAGTACAATATTTCATATACATACAAATATTTTATATGGGGCCATTATAAATTGGCCGATTGCCGGAATTTGGTACATAGACTTGGTCTGTTCACTAGATCAAAAATTTGTCCTAACCTTAACCTTCTCAAAACATGTCACAAAGTTTTGGGCCCATCAAGATTTTAGGAGATAGTAGTGTAGTACAATATTTCATATACATACAAATATTTTATATGGGGCCATTATAAATTGGCCGATTGCCGGAATTTGGTACATAGACTTGGTCTGATCACTAGATCAAAAATTTGTCCTAACCTTAACCTTCTCAAAACATGTCACAAAGTTTTGGGCCCATCAAGATTTTAGGAGATAGTAGTGTAGTACAATATTTCATATACATACAAATATTTTATATGGGGCCATTATAAATTGGCCGATTGCCGGAATTTGGTACATAGACTTGGTCTGTTCACTAGATCAAAAATTTGTCCTAACCTTAACCTTCTCAAAACATGTCACAAAGTTTTGGACCCGTCAAGATTTTAGGAGATAGTAGTGTAGTACAATATTTCATATACATACAAATATTTTATATGGGGCCATTATAAATTGGCCGATTGCCGGAATTTGGTACATAGACTTGGTCTGTTCACTAGATCAAAAATTTGTCCTAACCTTAACCTTCTCAAAACATGTCACAAAGTTTTGGGCCCATCAAGATTTTAGGAGATAGTAGTGTAGTACAATATTTCATATACATACAAATATTTTATATGGGGCCATTATAAATTGGCCGATTGCCGGAATTTGGTACATAGACTTGGTCTGATCACTAGATCAAAAATTTGTCCTAACCTTAACCTTCTCAAAACATGTCACAAAGTTTTGGGCCCGTCAAGATTTTAGGAGATAGTAGTGTAGTACAATATTTCATATACATACAAATATTTTATATGGGGCCATTATAAATTGGCCGATTGCCGGAATTTGGTACATAGACTTGGTCTGTTCACTAGATCAAAAATTTGTCCTAACCTTAACCTTCTCAAAACATGTCACAAAGTTTTGGGCCCATCAAGATTTTAGGAGATAGTAGTGTAGTACAATATTTCATATACATACAAATATTTTATATGGGGCCATTATAAATTGGCCGATTGCCGGAATTTGGTACATAGACTTGGTCTGATCACTAGATCAAAAATTTGTCCTAACCTTAACCTTCTCAAAACATGTCACAAAGTTTTGGGCCCGTCAAGATTTTAGGAGATAGTAGTGTAGTACAATATTTCATATACATACAAATATTTTATATGGGGCCATTATAAATTGGCCGATTGCCGGAATTTGGTACATAGACTTGGTCTGTTCACTAGATCAAAAATTTGTCCTAACCTTAACCTTCTCAAAACATGTCACAAAGTTTTGGGCCCATCAAGATTTTAGGAGATAGTAGTGTAGTACAATATTTCATATACATACAAATATTTTATATGGGGCCATTATAAATTGGCCGATTGCCGGAATTTGGTACATAGACTTGGTCTGTTCACTAGATCAAAAATTTGTCCTAACCTTAACCTTCTCAAAACATGTCACAAAGTTTTGGACCCGTCAAGATTTTAGGAGATAGTAGTGTAGTACAATATTTCATATACATACAAATATTTTATATGGGGCCATTATAAATTGGCCGATTGCCGGAATTTGGTACATAGACTTGGTCTGTTCACTAGATCAAAAATTTGTCCTAACCTTAACCTTCTCAAAACATGTCACAAAGTTTTGGGCCCATCAAGATTTTAGGAGATAGTAGTGTAGTACAATATTTCATATACATACAAATATTTTATATGGGGCCATTATAAATTGGCCGATTGCCGGAATTTGGTACATAGACTTGGTCTGATCACTAGATCAAAAATTTGTCCTAACCTTAACCTTCTCAAAACATGTCACAAAGTTTTGGGCCCTTCAAGATTTTAGAAGTTAGTAGTGTAGTACAATATTTCATATACATACAAATATTTTATATGGGGCCATTATAAATTGGCCGATTGCCGGAATTTGGTACATAGACTTGGTCTGTTCACTAGATCAAAAATTTGTCCTAACCTTAACCTTCTCAAAACATGTCACAAAGTTTTGGGCCCATCAAGATTTTAGGAGATAGTAGTGTAGTACAATATTTCATATACATACAAATATTTTATATGGGGCCATTATAAATTGGCCGATTGCCGGAATTTGGTACATAGACTTGGTCTGTTCACTAGATCAAAAATTTGTCCTAACCTTAACCTTCTCAAAACATGTCACAAAGTTTTGGGCCCGTCAAGATTTTAGGAGATAGTAGTGTAGTACAATATTTCATATACATACAAATATTTTATATGGGGCCATTATAAATTGGCCGATTGCCGGAATTTGGTACATAGACTTGGTCTGTTCACTAGATCAAAAATTTGTCCTAACCTTAACCTTCTCAAAACATGTCACAAAGTTTTGGGCCCATCAAGATTTTAGGAGATAGTAGTGTAGTACAATATTTCATATACATACAAATATTTTATATGGGGCCATTATAAATTGGCCGATTGCCGGAATTTGGTACATAGACTTGGTCTGATCACTAGATCAAAAATTTGTCCTAACCTTAACCTTCTCAAAACATGTCACAAAGTTTTGGGCCCGTCAAGATTTTAGGAGATAGTAGTGTAGTACAATATTTCATATACATACAAATATTTTATATGGGGCCATTATAAATTGGCCGATTGCCGGAATTTGGTACATAGACTTGGTCTGTTCACTAGATCAAAAATTTGTCCTAACCTTAACCTTCTCAAAACATGTCACAAAGTTTTGGGCCCATCAATATTTTAGGAGATAGTAGTGTAGTACAATATTTCATATACATACAAATATTTTATATGGGGCCATTATAAATTGACCGATTGCCGGAATTTGGTACATAGACTTGGTCTGATCACTAGATCAAAAATTTGTCCTAACCTTAACCTTCTCAAAACATGTCACAAAGTTTTGGGCCCGTCAAGATTTTAGGAGATAGTAGTGTAGTACAATATTTCATATACATACAAATATTTTATATGGGGCCATTATAAATTGGCCGATTGCCGGAATTTGGTACATAGACTTGGTCTGTTCACTAGATCAAAAATTTGTCCTAACCTTAACCTTCTCAAAACATGTCACAAAGTTTTGGGCCCATCAAGATTTTAGGAGATAGTAGTGTAGTACAATATTTCATATACATACAAATATTTTATATGGGGCCATTATAAATTGGCCGATTGCCGGAATTTGGTACATAGACTTGGTCTGTTCACTAGATCAAAAATTTGTCCTAACCTTAACCTTCTCAAAACATGTCACAAAGTTTTGGGCCCGTCAAGATTTTAGGAGATAGTAGTGTAGTACAATATTTCATATACATACAAATATTTTATATGGGGCCATTATAAATTGGCCGATTGCCGGAATTTGGTACATAGGCTTGGTCTGTTCACTAGATCAAAAATTTGTCCTAACCTTAACCTTCTCAAAACATGTCACAAAGTTTTGGGCCCATCAAGATTTTAGGAGATAGTAGTGTAGTACAATATTTCATATACATACAAATATTTTATATGGGGCCATTATAAATTGGCCGATTGCCGGAATTTGGTACATAGACTTGGTCTGTTCACTAGATCAAAAATTTGTCCTAACCTTAACCTTCTCAAAACATGTCACAAAGTTTTGGACCCGTCAAGATTTTAGGAGATAGTAGTGTAGTACAATATTTCATATACATACAAATATTTTATATGGGGCCATTATAAATTGGCCGATTGCCGGAATTTGGTACATAGACTTGGTCTGTTCACTAGATCAAAAATTTGTCCTAACCTTAACCTTCTCAAAACATGTCACAAAGTTTTGGGCCCATCAAGATTTTAGGAGATAGTAGTGTAGTACAATATTTCATATACATACAAATATTTTATATGGGGCCATTATAAATTGGCCGATTGCCGGAATTTGGTACATAGACTTGGTCTGATCACTAGATCAAAAATTTGTCCTAACCTTAACCTTCTCAAAACATGTCACAAAGTTTTGGGCCCTTCAAGATTTTAGAAGTTAGTAGTGTAGTACAATATTTCATATACATACAAATATTTTATATGGGGCCATTATAAATTGGCCGATTGCCGGAATTTGGTACATAGACTTGGTCTGATCACTAGATCAAAAATTTGTCCTAACCTTAACCTTCTCAAAACATGTCACAAAGTTTTGGGCCCGTCAAGATTTTAGGAGATAGTAGTGTAGTACAATATTTCATATACATACAAATATTTTATATGGGGCCATTATAAATTGGCCGATTGCCGGAATTTGGTACATAGACTTGGTCTGATCACTAGATCAAAAATTTGTCCTAACCTTAACCTTCTCAAAACATGTCACAAAGTTTTGGGCCCGTCAAGATTTTAGGAGATAGTAGTGTAGTACAATATTTCATATACATACAAATATTTTATATGGGGCCATTATAAATTGGCCGATTGCCGGAATTTGGTACATAGACTTGGTCTGTTCACTAGATCAAAAATTTGTCCTAACCTTAACCTTCTCAAAACATGTCACAAAGTTTTGGGCCCGTCAAGATTTTAGGAGATAGTAGTGTAGTACAATATTTCATATACATACAAATATTTTATATGGGGCCATTATAAATTGGCCGATTGCCGGAATTTGGTACATAGACTTGGTCTGTTCACTAGATCAAAAATTTGTCCTAACCTTAACCTTCTCAAAACATGTCACAAAGTTTTGGACCCGTCAAGATTTTAGGAGATAGTAGTGTAGTACAATATTTCATATACATACAAATATTTTATATGGGGCCATTATAAATTGGCCGATTGCCGGAATTTGGTACATAGACTTGGTCTGTTCACTAGATCAAAAATTTGTCCTAACCTTAACCTTCTCAAAACATGTCACAAAGTTTTGGGCCCATCAAGATTTTAGGAGATAGTAGTGTAGTACAATATTTCATATACATACAAATATTTTATATGGGGCCATTATAAATTGGCCGATTGCCGGAATTTGGTACATAGACTTGGTCTGATCACTAGATCAAAAATTTGTCCTAACCTTAACCTTCTCAAAACATGTCACAAAGTTTTGGGCCCGTCAAGATTTTAGGAGATAGTAGTGTAGTACAATATTTCATATACATACAAATATTTTATATGGGGCCATTATAAATTGGCCGATTGCCGGAATTTGGTACATAGACTTGGTCTGTTCACTAGATCAAAAATTTGTCCTAACCTTAACCTTCTCAAAACATGTCACAAAGTTTTGGGCCCATCAAGATTTTAGGAGATAGTAGTGTAGTACAATATTTCATATACATACAAATATTTTATATGGGGCCATTATAAATTGGCCGATTGCCGGAATTTGGTACATAGACTTGGTCTGTTCACTAGATCAAAAATTTGTCCTAACCTTAACCTTCTCAAAACATGTCACAAAGTTTTGGGCCCGTCAAGATTTTAGGAGATAGTAGTGTAGTACAATATTTCATATTCATTTATGTTATACGATTCTATACTATTCCATAGTAGAAATGGTAAAAGAAAATCAAAAAAATTATTGAAATCCTGGGATGGGATGGGATAGAATAAATGAAAAAAATTATTTTATGTTATTTGTTATACATAAAAGAAAAAAACTGGGATGGGATGAAATTGTATTGCCTGATGAACATTTTATTTTTTTCTGGGATGAAAAACTGGGATAACTTCACATGCTTGTATCCGGTATTTTTTCTCTTAAGAAAAGCAATTAAGGTTTTAAACTTCGAAATATCGGACGCATCATTTAAAAAAATTGTAGCCTTAAGCATAGAGTACTCAGCCCATAAACTCCCTGGAGATTTAAGTTTATCACTTCTTCGTACAAAATAGGCCAAGAGTACCTTTTCTATGATGTTTTGACAATGTTTCTCACTGCACCATGCTTTGAAAAGTTTATAGGTATTTTCATACCGTTCTCTTGATTTTTCTGGAATAATTGAGGAACATCCTATGTTCCATGCATTTTCCAGATCAGAATCGTCACTGTCATCCATTTTTCACAATAAAATTGTATTATTTTGCTTTATTTTACAAAGAACTGACAGAAAAAATCTCTTGATAAATAAATAATTATTGTTTTCGTACGTCCATGACAACATAACAACGAACAAAGCTTACTTTAAAAATAATGTGCAAAAAAAACCACTCTGACAACTAAAAATGTCAAAACATTAAGCATTGCGGTCAGTAAGTGCCCTACCGGTATCGGATGTATTGAATGATGTATCTCCAAAATCATCCTCAACCGGTAGAAAGCACTTACTGACCTTGATACTTAAATAACTATTTCGACGTAGTCGTTTTTTGCTCGATACACTTAGTCCAAGGTTTTTCCAATTTTTCGATCTCTTCCGAATAATACGATTTCTCCAACCCTTTCAAAATAGGCGTTTTTGCATCTCCTCATTAGAGCCGAACCTCTTTCCACCGAGCCATTTCTTGAAATTCGGAAATAGGAAATAGTCGCAGGGAGCTAATTCATGGATTTTCACCAGGGCAACTACACACGTGTGCACCCGTGCATTGTCTTGATGAAAGAGAACTTTTTTCTGCCATATTTTCTTTCAAAACGTAGTTGAAATGGTCCAATAAATTGCAGAAATATTCGCCGTTGACTATTCTTCGCCTTTGAAGGTAATCGATGTGGATTATGCCGCGTGCATCCCAAAAAACGGAGGCCATGACCTTGTTGGCCGATAAAACCGCCTCAGCCTTCTTCGGCGCAGATTCGCCAGTAGAAATCCACTGATGAGACTGTTCTTGATGGTGATGGATCCATGTTTCATGCACAGTTATGAAACGACCGAAAAACTCCCTTTTATTTTCCTGAACATCCCTGAACCTGCCTCTGAAGTTGTCACACATGTGCGTTTTTGGTCGATTGTAAGAAAATTCGGCATCCAACGCACGGATAGGTTTTTCATTTCATTTCATATGCAAATATTCGTGTAATATATTGCGCACACGTCAGCTGAGACGCCTACTATCTCAGCTATCTCGCACACTTTCACTTTGCGGTCTTGCAATACCGTATCAAGAATTTTGTCAACCATTTTGGGTGTGGTGACTTCATTTGGGCGTCCTGAACGGTCGGGATCAGTTGTACTTGTACGATCACAAGGAAAATCTGTAAACAACTTGTAAATCATTTAAATCGATGGTGAAGAGTCCCCATAATATTTATCAAACTTTGTTTTGGTTTTCGTAATGGTTTTTCCACGTAAAAAATAATATTTAATTAACACACGAAATTCACTTCTGCACACAATTCACATTCAATAACTGCGGAAGTCAGTCGAAAAAATAATCACACTTAACTCTCTACCAATCAAAGTACGCCATTTTGACATAAGCTCCTCCTTTTTCATCACACTCGAGTTGAACATTTTCTTACTCGGACTCCTGCACTCTCGCACTCCCGCAGTTATGTACTAAGCTTCAACGCGTTGGAAGTTTATACTAAAAATTTTACTATTTTTTTATAAGGAGTATATGTAATAGTGTGGAGTCTTTAATATGATATTAATAAGTATTAAGGTAAACATTTAGGCGAATTAACATCGATCCATATGAATATAAATAAAATGACAATAATCTATTTAATTCAATTTATTTATTTATATACAAAAATATATATGGTAACCAAACGCCCAATTTTGAGCATGTGAGCTCATTCATATGGAAAACTTTAATCCATGAATAAATTCTCTATAAAATCAAATTCGCTATTTATACCACCAGTTGTTTCTTAATAACTACAACAATCGTGAGCCCCAGGTGAAGCCATACCTATCGGAACCAAAATATGAATGTTGTTTGCGAAAGCTCGCGAATGTAAAAATAAAACAGAAAATAATAGATTATCATAAAATTGTGACACTTAATCGAATACTAAGCTATGTTATACTCTTTGCCCGTTTACCAACCAATGTATTTTGATAAGAGGGATGACCAACAAGAACTTCTGGGAAGTATGGGACATCCACCTTGTATATAAAAAATTAAAAAGGGGGTAGTTTGGAACAATAATTTATTTTGGATTGAGACACTTAACTACTAATAAAGTAAGAGTAGCTTTGTTTATCCTCGCGATCGTGAGACGCTGTTGCACTTTACTTTGGGGTATATTTTGTTGCTCAACTGCAAGACAATACTCGTCATCAAACAAATCATTCTTTGGTCTGACTTTCACTACATCTAAAGTCTGTTGAGCAGCACTTATAACCGAAGATTGCAGTACCTCCCCAAACAGAGTTCACACAGACAGACTGGTAATTAGCTCCCTCAATGTTGGCGCTGACAAGATCTTGATATGTTTTTTTTATCTGCTGTTGTTATACCTTTACAGTCAAAACGTTCCATGCGTTTCGCTGCGTTCGTACTTCCACGGTATGGTTGTTGCCTACGTATCTGGTTGCTGACCGATAAGTTGTCACATCCGGCATAACCCGAGCTTACTTGAGTGAAAAATGTGCTTGCTAATATAAGATCGTGAGCAATTGCAAAGTACACCATTCTCTCAACATTATCGGTCGCAGTTGGATGTCCCATACTTCCCAGAAGGTGGATGTCCCATACTTCCCAGAAGTTCTTGTTGATCATCCCTCATATCAAAATTCATTGGTTGGTAAACTGGCAAAGAGTATAACATAGCTTCGTATTTGGTTAAGTGTCTCAATTCAAGCAAAATAGATTATTGTTCCAAACTACCCCCTTTTTAATTTTTGATATCCAAGGTGGAAGTCCCATACCTCCCATAAGTTCTTGTTGGTCATCCCTCTTATCAAAATACATTAGTTCGTAAACGGGCAAAGAGTATAACATAGCTTCGTATTCGGTTAAGTGTCTCAATTCAAGCAAAATAAATTATTGTTCCAAACTACCCCCTTTTTAATTTTTTATATACAAGGTGGGTGTCCCATACTTCCCAAAAGTTCTTGTTGATCATACCTCTTATCAAAATACATTGGTTGGTAAACGGGCAAAGAGTATAACATAGCTTCGTATTTGGTTAAGTGTCTCAATTCAAGCAAAATAGATTATTGTTCCAAACTACCCCCTTTTTAATTTTTTATATCCAAGGTGGAAGTCCCATACTTCCCAGAAGTTCTTGTTGTCATCCTTCTTATCAAAATACATTGGTTGGTAAACGGGTAAAGAGTATAACATAGCTTCGTATTTGGTTAAGGGTCTCAATTCAAGCAAAATAGGTTATTATTCCAAACTACCCCCTTTTTAATTTTTTATATACAAGGTGGATGTCCCATACTTCCCAGAAGTTCTTGTTGGTCACTCCTCTTATCAAAATTGATTGGTTGGTAAACGGGCAAACAGTATAACATAGCTTAGTATTCGGTTAAGTGTCTCAATTCAAGCAAAATAGATTATTGTTCCAACCTACCATCTTTTTAATGGTATATATCCAAGGTGGAAGTCACATACCTCCCAGAAGTTCTTGTTGGTCATTCCTCTTATCAAAATTTATTGGTTGGTAAATGGGCAATTACTGTCACATAATCTTCGGGGTAAATGAGCCAGATTTACAAAAATAGATTTGTAGTCCAAGAGACAACCGACAACTGTCCAAAAAATAGTGTATCACAATTTATTTGTTCAAATTTTTATGTACTGGTTTATGGTTTATTTTTATGTACTGGTTTATAATAGGTGAATTTCGTACTAGAAATCTCATTTATACATCAATAACCAGATTTATAATTTTGATTTATTTTAACCGCCTAAATGTCTACTATAAAATATAACAAACTAACACATATACGTATTTCAAAAGGTTAGTATGATTTTCACACTCATATATAAGCTTGTGAAGATTTTACTAAATTTTTACTATTTATAAATTACGTGATTTAGTAAAAAATAGTAAAAACTTCACTCGAATTGTTTTCAATGGCTTTCAAAATTGAACTAAATGACAGATCTGTCTGAAAATTTTAATTTGGTCTAGTGACAGATGGTATTGATACTTGACATGTGGGATTTGCGATTGTGACACCCCCTGTTGCAATTTTACCAGACTTCTCACTCCGCCCTCGTAATATACTAATTTCACAATTGCCATAATAAGCACATCAGCCCAAGTAAACAAACTTAAGATGATCGTCTATTTTTAGCAATTTTTCGATTTCTATACAATGTTTGTATCTTATAGCTTTTTTAATACACATAGTTTCATTTAATGTCCAATTTCTTCATTATTTTGAATTAAGGGGCAATATACATAAATACGAGTATGTATATACACATACAACTGGATCCAAAGATTCCACATTCAGAAATAGAGTGTAACTAGAATATTATTAAATCGTGAGCTTTATACACATTTTGAAATATTTTCTCGTAGATTCTCTCAATTTTCCCCTTAATTGAATAATAAAAATGTATGCGAACAGTAGTTAAAGAACAATTACTTAGAATTGAAATGTTTCTAATAACAATTCAATTAGTCGCAATTGATTGTTATGTACATACAGACATATAGTATAAGTGAAATGTTTTATTTTATTAATGCGATTACTGTTTTGATATGGCATATGGCGTAGTCAAACTATAAATTAACTGCGGCAAGGTCAGTAATATTTGTATCACAATATCATAACAATTGGATAGTAATTCAAGGCCCGGCCAGGGATAAATACAAAACTTTTATGTATATATGTATGCAATTTCTTTTTAATAACAATTTTAAAATGTACAAAATATTTGTCTATAAGAAAAATACTATAAATTCATTATAAGCTAATTATTTACATAAAACATAAATCTATAATTCAGGTAAAATAGTATCACTATATTCAAGTAATTTTCTAAAATGTCCAGATTCGTTTTGAACTAAATTAAATGGGGTATCAAACTCAACCAATTTGCCAGATGAAATCACTAGTATTCGATCACTAGTCATTACGGTATTTAAACGATGAGCAATTGTTAATACTGTGCAATCAGAAAACTTATTTCTAATCGTATTTTGTATCAGATTATCCGTTTCAGGATCTACATTAGCTGTAGCTTCGTCTAAAATCAAGATTTTATTATTTCGTAAAATTGCTCGAGCTAAGCAAATCAGCTGCCTTTCACCCATACTAAAATTATCTCCACCATCCAATATTTGGTACTCTAATCCACCAGGCATTGAAGAAATTATTTTCTTTAGTTGGACTTCCTCTAGCGCAGACCACATTTTATCATCTGACGTTTCATTGAATGGATCTAAATTACTACGTATCGTTCCCGAAAATAGGACAGGATCTTGCGGTATAATAGATATCCGTGTACGTAAATCATGTAATCCTATGGTTTTGATATCAATCCCATCAATTTCAATTGTGCCATCACATTCAGTCAACCGAAACAACGCCTGGATTATTGATGATTTTCCAGCACCCGTTCTACCAACAATACCAATTTTTTCATTTGGTTTTACTTTAAAACAAATATTATTTAATATATAGTCTTGATCATCTGAATATTTTAAGCTTAGTGCATTAAACGCAATAGCTCCATATTCTGGCCATTCACTTTTTAAAGCAAAATCTGGTGAGGTTTCGAGTGGTGGTTCCTCGTCAAGTTTACAATATTCGGTTAATCGTTCAGTTGAAATCATATTGTTTTCTAATTCAGCTGACTGTCGAAGTCCCCACTGTGACAATTTTATTAAAAGAATTGCTTTTGATATAATAAATCCAATATCGCCAGCTTCACTATTTTTTGATATTGTGATACAGGCTATTGTTATTATCGCGACGTATATGGCACATAATGAATCCAGCCACAAAGCAATAGCTCTAGTTGTAGCATGGAATAAATGAATAGATCCAGTGTAATTATTAAGGTGCTCCTGAAATCCTTTCCGCATAATAGATTCTGATTTAGACGATTTTATGGTGGCCAGTCCTTGAATTGTACTGTTGGTGAATGAATAAATAGGACTTCTATTTTGAGATTGTATTCGATTTACAGCTCGAGAAGTTTTTATATAAATATTACGAAAACAATAAAATATTAATGATAATAATATTGTTGGAAATATAAGCCAAGGGTTAATGATTGTGATTAAAAGAATCGTTGCCATGATGTCTAGAGAGCACTATAAATAAATTAATATAAAATTAGTATAAAAAATAAATCAGAAACAATTATTTAAAACTTACACCAATGGTGTCGATTAATGTCATGGGAAGAAGACAATCAACCGCTTTAATATCTTTGGTGAAACGATTTAATATCCGACCAGATGGGTTCCTATTGAAAAACGACATTTTTGCTCGCGAGATCTTACAGAATACTTGGTCATGTAAATTAATTGAGGCTCTCAAACAAAGTTTAAAAAATACAAAGTTACGCTGAATTATGGTATAAATTAGCGTTATGATAATCGTTGAATAAGCTATTATGTACTTATGACGAATTGCGGTTGCCACAGTATTGTTTAAATTCAAGTTGATTATTGACTCTTCCCAGTTTACCCTACAAATAAAAACAATTTCGTTTAAATACGATATACATATATATAGTTTATACTATTAGGGTCCTATTATGAAACTATTCGAGTCAAATTTTTCCGATAACCAGAAAATTCGATCAGACAATTATTTTTATTTTTTGTTGTTTGTCTAACCAAACACAAATTTTTATTTTTTTCTAAATATGATCAATTATTGAATACAAAATTCGACAACTAAATAGCAGTCGGATTTTGTAATGTGTGCTTGGAAAAATTGGTTTTGATTTTATTTTAGACTCGAAAAAAATTTCATAATAGGCCCCCAGATATTTGAAAACATACCAATGGACCATAAGATAATCCATACCCGACAGTAAAATCTGACTCAGTAAGAACATCATGCCAATAAAAAAGACTAAAGGTTTACTCTTAATAGATTTGAAATAGTTTAAATAAACTTTCATTTTAACAGATCCTTCCATTAATTTTTCTTGTATGATTTCGTCGTCATCACAATGCTTTTCTAACGAAATATCATCTTTTATTTCAGCATTGGCTGCATCACTTTCCCGATATTGTGGATAAGTTAGTTTAGCGATAGTGTCTTTCCGTGCCGGGTGTAAATTTTCAAAAGGACCTCGATCAAGAATGCGACCATTCTCTAATAATACTATATAGTCAACGCTTCGCAAAAATTGCAATTGATGTGTTACTAAAATTACGCACTTATCACTCAAATAACGTTGAATACATTCGGTGAATATAATTTTTCCGACTTGCGAGTCCACGGCCGATAAAGGATCATCAAGCAAATATATATCAGCATTTTTATAAACCGCCCTCGCCAAGCTTATCCGGGCTTTTTGGCCGCCACTCAACGAAGTTCCACTTTCTCCCACTAAGCTTAAATCCCGATTTGGTAACAATTCAAAATCACGTTCTAGTGCGCATACTCGGCACACATCACGATATCGATTTTCATCGTATGCCTGGCCAAAAAGAATATTTTCACGAATTGAACCACTAAATAACCAAGGTTTTTGTGATGCATAGCTTAGTGTCCCGTTGATGTTGACGTAACCTTTATCCGGTTTAAGTTCTCCCAAAATTGTATTTAAAAGAGTAGATTTTCCACTTCCAACATTTCCAATAATTGCATAGCACATCTTAGTTCTAAAATACAAATCAATCGAAAATATTCCAGAATACGTAACATCGTGAGACCAAACAGCTGATACATTTTTCATAATTATTCCAGTCTCCTTAAAATCAAAATGTTTCATTCGAGTTTCGGAGTGAACGATATTTGGCAATACTTCTGTAGCAGGATTAGTATCGATTTTTTTATATTTTTCATTTAAATTTTGATCAACCTTTTGTTTTTCTTCGCTGTGCAATAGAAAATCCTCGATTCTTTTCAAGGATACTAGGCCGCCAGTTACTTCAGAAATTCCTCTTGGCCAAAAATTCAACATTGACGAATGCAGTGTCAGAAAATAGGATGATATAATAAAAACTTTGCGGGCTGTTATCATTTCACCAAAATAGACATACGATACCAAACTCAAATAAATGGATATTCGCGATACAATCGAGAATGAAAAAATTACAGCTCGAACGTATGACCAGCCTCGGATCGCTTTCACTTCAAAACGACGTATTGTATCAACAATTGCGGCAAACGATTTTTCCCATGCATACATTTTGATCGTTTGAATGCCTTGAATTATTTCATTCATGAATTTGATGCGTTTGTCAGCACGTTTTGCGGTTTTTAAATGGTACGATGCTGATTTCTTTCCAATCCAAATTTGTAGCGGTATGAAACTCAAAAAAAAAGATAGTCCTATTAATCCGGATATACCAATTTCAAGATAAAGAAAATATCCTATTAATACAGCTTCTAATGGTCCTTTCCATAAATCGTCTATAAATGGAATCATAGACTCAACACTTGCTGCGTCGTTCGACATTAAATTTAACACGTGTCCATTCAATCCATCAAATACAGTTGATTTCGATAGCTTGAGTAACTGCAGAGGAATACAAAAAGCAAATTAGCCTAACAACATTACCTATTTTATAAATTTGCAGTTATAATTTGGTTTTACCTTTTCATAAATTAGATTACAACACGCAATATTTATTTTCAGTCCGGCCTCGGTTAAATAGAAATTGAAAGGATGGAAAAGTATAGCTAACAATAATGTTGACGCAATAATCGCGCACGCATATTTTAGTACCTCGGTTTGAGACATATCCACTTGTCCAGGTACAAAATACGAAAGTAATTCTCCTAAAAATATCGGTTGTAATACTCTGCAATAAAATTAAAAAGTTAATTAAACGAAGTTTACAAAATTATTTACAATGAATAACTCACTTTAAAACTGCTTCAAAGATTGAAAAGAATATTTTTAAAAGTAACAGTTTTGTGCCATAGGTTCGATAAAATATTCGTAACAGGCTTGGTCGTTTCTCCGTTTTCACCTCTTCCTGCCATAATTTCGTGAAATGATTTGACAAATTTTCACTTTCTAACTTATTTAAAGGGGCATAAATGTCATTCTCTTGCAACGTTCGTTTACGTCCTTGTCGAAATATTTTTATCATCCATCTAAATTAATCCATCAATTAATTATGTATTAAATTTTATAATTTAAAAAAACTTACAGAAAAAATATTCGTGATATGAATGAGTTTTCAGCCGGATTTGGTATTTTTGTGCAATTTTTTATTTGAAACATATTTGCGGTTCATTCAACCCGATTAACAGCTAATGTATAGATTTGTATATACTCGTATATGTAGTATTTTAATTTTATAATTAAACTAGAAGTATATTTAATTTATAAATTATTAAAAAAATAAATTACAATATATGTATGTATATATGTATATTATATATGTAAGAGTAGGTGTAAATTAAAAAAAAATGTATAAAATAATAGAATAAGTTTAATAATTAAATCCTAATTGTATATCTAACGACTATTTTTGTCATAATAAGACAATTTTTGGACAAAAAATTTAGGTTGCTTTAAATTAAATTATTTAAATTTCAGACCACAAAATAATGGCAAACTTTGCGCTTCAATATTACTATTTTCAAAGTAATTTTTAGGATTATAATAAAAAAAAATAGTTTGGTCCAGTTAATCTGAGTATGCACTTTATACTTTGTATAAAACAATTATTTCGATTATTTCACAAAATAATATGAAATGTATGCAAGATAATTCGAATTTAATATTTTTAAACACAAAAAATTTAAAATATATTTGTAATGGGTTTATATTGCAGCTGATTCCAAGTTTTAAAATTGTATAATATAAAATGAAAAGAACCCACAACGAATTGATGAACCAATTTATGCATATGATGAGAACATGATGCATAATATACTCTCAAGTTTTCAACTTTTAGTCCAAAACTAAAATCAAAATTGAGTGAACTTAAATTAGATGTATGGAATGCCAGCGGGCTAGAGCAACATAAACTAGAAGTACAATGTTTTCTTTTTGAACAAAACTTTGAAATTATGCTAATTTCTAAACCAAATTTCTCGGAAATGAGCTCTCTTAATTTTAAAGGATATAGCATTTATGATACTAAGTACCACAGCGGAAAGTTTCAAATTGGAACAGCTATAATTATAAGACGAAGAATGAGACACTATGAACTCCAACAGCATATAGTAAAGAACATATTCAAGCAACTTCCATATGTTTGAAGAAGAGACAGCCAAATCCAACATATCTGCAGGTTATTGCCAACCAAAGTACTCACCAAGGCTCTTAAACAATTTGTAAATTTTTTCAAAACTATGTGCGATAAGGAAGTGACCATAAGTCTAAACATCTTCAATAGGGGTCAAGATTAGTATCACCAAAGGAAAACAATGTATGCAAAACGAATGACTGAAAAAAAAAAGATTCCTGATTTAATAGATTTCGGTGTAATGTACTAAATTTACCATTATCTATGTACACTTGAATGGTCATTAGTCAGCTCATTGAAAACAGGAGATGAAATTGAAGAAGCGGTTCAAAACTTAACACAATTATTAAAAAAGCTGAAACGGTTTACCCAATAACACGCACATGAATGACTACAAGCCTGCTCATTTAAATAAAATCTAAAAAAAGGTTTCAAAACTTTCAAAAACGCATTAATAAAGCAACGCGATGAAGGAGTTCAGAGGTATCCCACTGGTTTCACAGCAACGGAAGTAACAGATTACGCTGTGGAAAACTACAAAAAACCGTAAAAGGCCTACTCTTACATGCCCTACCATTCGCTTGTCTAATTAAAATAATTGGTCAACAACTCAGCAATGTATTTACATCCAGCGAACAAATGGGAAACCTAGCATTACTTTATCATGAATAAGATACTTTGAAAATCGAACGAATTAAATACAAATGACAACTCGCTCGGGGAAAATGGCAAATAACATAACATTGTATCGTTTCAAAATTAGCCCCAATATCCATTAGCCCCTAAATTAATTTGAATTGGAAAGCATATAACATTTCATCTCACTAGAGAGTAAAGGCAACATATACAATTTTGACTTGAAACAAGTGGTACGACTCAAAGTTTAATCAAATTGCCTATGGTCAATGTATTTCTCAAATTAAGTTTGGCAAGTCGTGACTCTAACTTATAAGTATGAGAACAAAGCTAATACAATTTAATGACCAATCCATAAAATAAAATTATTGTATTTATGGTTTCTATAATAAGGTCGAAAAAATAAAATATTACATCGTAGTGAAGTTTATGTAAAAACAACAAATCATACATCGCGCTCCAAAAGTATCCAACACCTCACTAATTATTTATTGGCCAAAAAAAAAAAATTAATTTCGGTTTTGTACTCGTAGAAAGGTAATAGAAAGGTAAATCTTTGAGTGCAGGGATTTCAAATTCGAAACTCGGTCCGTAATGGGTGTGAAGTTTGTCCTAAAATTGTCCTAACTTTTTTAACTGAGAATGTATAAGTAAAAATTAAAAATTTCTCGTTATTATGAATTTTTTCAAAAACTAGTATTAATTTTGCAATAAGAATAATTTAAAATGAAATATTTCCATAAGTCTAACTCTAAAAAATTGAGTAGAAATTCAAAACCTTAAAGTTAAGTGGCATAGGACAAGCGTGCATTTTACAACCCTGTACTTTAGTACAAATCAAAAATATTAAAAAAAATCGCCCTGCTGAACGAACCTTATTAGAGATATATATACGAAACAAATTTCTCTTACTCGTACATTTTTGGGTATCTGAGGACGATATCTAACTAAAAAATATTAAAGCTTTCTAAAATTTAGAAGATAAGTATCTTAGGACAGGGGTGTTTTATCACGTTGTTTAGTAGTACAAAATTGAAAATACAACGTGATAAAACACGCCTGTCCTAAGATACTTATCTTCTAGATTTAAGAAAGCTTTAATATTTTTAGTTAGATATACACTTCAGCTACCGAAAAATGTATATCGCTATCTGGGTACGATCCTTGGTTTAGTAGAAGAATTTTTTTAAAATTTCAATTTTGTACTATCAAACAACGTGATAAAACATCCCTGTCCTAAGATACTTATCTTCTAGATTTAAGAAAGCTTTAACATTTTTTAGTTAGATATACACTTCAGCTACTCAAAAATGTATATCGCTAACTGAGTACGATCCTTGGTTTAGTAGGAGAATTTTTTAAAATTTCAATTTTGTTCTAACATACAACGTCGTAAAACACCCCTATCCTAAGATACTTCTCTTGTAGATTTGAGAAAGCTTTAATATTTTTTTAGTTAAATATAGTCCTCAGCTAGCCTGAAATGTATATACGCTCTGTCAGAAGTCATTTAACTACTGATAGAGGATTGTTACTATTAATCGGAACATTAAGGTTTCCGTTCATTTATTTTAAACAACTTCACGCTCGTGTTTATCCCTTTAGTAAAATTTTGCATTAGTTTTTATTTGAATTGGCATGAACTTTGTAGTTGAATATTATTGTATTTAGATTCTTTGTCTTTGTGCATTGCTAATTTTTCTACGTTTGCTGATAAGACAAATTGCTTTTAAAAATTGATCGGTTTATCCGAATTTTGTTTATTATTGTCACTAATACAAACAAATTTATTTAGTATTAGGACAAACTTCACACTTCTAAATAGACGAGTGAAATTTGTCCTAAATTTGTCCTAATTGTTATTTTTGTAATTTAGGATAAATTTTGGACAAACTTCACGCGAATGGACCGTACGGGTCATATCGAAATGATGTTGTTGAATTTTTATTAAGTACAGACGGACTGAATTACAGAATTCAGTAGATTTTATTTACATATTCCTCAAAGATTTCTTTGAATAACGGAATTTCAGAGATGACTAATTCTCCGCATGAATAAAGTGGTTTTGTGACTTCAAAACCACTTCGATCATCTCGAGTTACAGAATTTCAGAAAATAGTTACGGGCTCTCCCGTGCATCACTAAAAATATGTTCCAACAGAAAACTTCAACATCGCAATTAAAACATTATCCATTACATTATAAACGATGTATACGTAACCAAAACTGCTGACCGACCATCAACAACTTGCACACGAACCAATCATTATGTTTTACAAATAACAAAACAAATGTTGTATACAAGAAATATGCGTCAACAGCATTACATTTTAATTTTATATTATTTCATTACCAAAAAAAAGCTGAATAGCAATCCCATGGTAAAGACAGAAATTGCTATTAAACTAATATTTTATTATAAATGAGATCATTGATAATAATGTAAATTGTAATCCAAAAAACATTACTAAACTATACGCATAACTATATACATATATATACACTTATACATATAATCTATACCACTCAAAACCACTGTTTTGCCATTCTAAATTCAAATTAAGAACCACCTCGATCATATCAATATTAACCGTATATAGGGACCGTGTTATAGAATCTCAAACATTAGATAATTGTATTATATACACACTCGATATGACCCATATATAGATCGAGCTACATAATTCCTGAAATTATTTATTTCAAAGAGCACTCACAGATTTGATAATACTTTTGGAATGCAATATAATTTGTTAATTTGGCTTTAATACTCTAACTGCAACTAAGGATACGGCCTACTCGGTCTGGAATACAGTAAACGATTAATCTCTCAGGTTGTTAAATACAGATTCTTCCAATCAACACAAACGATGGCGAATCCAGATGGGGGCCATAGGGCCATGGCCCCCTTTCCCAAATTAAATAAATTACCTTTAATCATACATAAATAATAACGGATAAGGTTGATATTGGAAACTACGTTAATAAATTAAAAGACGATTCACAAAAATACGAAGTTGTTAAAAAATTTTGGAAGCCACCACCAAATTTAAAATTTCCGTTTTCGTTGCACCAAAAACAGAACAAAGAAGTTCGACGATACATGAATCAACATCATTTGACAACACATGAGTGGCTGACATATTCCAATATATTTAAGGGATTGTTCTGCAAATATTGTGTTTGTTTTCAACACGAAAAGATGGAGATTTGAACTTACACGAACGATCCCAATACCACAAAACAGCTGTAACTAAAGCGGAACAATTTTGAAAAATATTTGAGAATCCCACTATGTCGGTCGTTAACTTATTAAGCATTGATAGATCAAAAAGTGTTGAAGAAAACCGTAACGAACCAAACCCATTATTGAACTGCTAATATTATTATAGGACGACAGAATATAGCTCTTCGAGGTCACCGTGATGATGGCGTATTAGATTATAATCCGATAGAAAATGATGGAAATTTACATCAAATTTTAAAATACAGAGCTAGTGGCGATGCGATCCTTAAAGAACATTTAACCAATACGAAATCGAACGCAACATATATCAGCAAGGGGAGGGGGGGCGAGTGGCAGAGACGGTTAAGCGGTAGGCGATTTCATCACAGAAAGTCAAGCAACATTGTGAAGGGTTAGTACTTGGATGGGTGACCCCTTTGGAAGATCACAGAAGAAAAGGAAAATTACACAAAAAATCAAAAACCTCCCCCCTGGTAGGCCAGTATGCCTTATCCAGCAGCCCTGGAAATTTGCTAGGATTCAATGGACCAATCATTCATTAATCTGAATTAAAAATGATTACAGAAACGAACACTAGAAGAAACAACACAAACCGCAAAACACAAATATCGACCCTTGGCTTATCGTACACGGACACGAATTGGAAATTGGAACATCAGAACTGTAACGACGGATACATCAAGGCTAGCACAAGTAGAGAAGGAAATGAAACGTTACAACATCGAAATTCTAGGACTTAGTGAAGTTAGATGGAAAAACAGTGGTGAAATTAACACAAGCGAAAGCAACTTACCTGATATTCTCTGGACGAGATGATACACATGAACCGTGGGCATATTAACAACAGCGAAATCAAAGAAAGCATTAATGGAATGGATACCAGTCAATAGTAGAATAATTGTGGTAAGATTCCACTCAAAAACAAGAAACACAACCCCAGTGCTATGCCCCAACAGAAGATGCAGATGAAGCAAGAAAACATGAGTTCTACGAACAACTACAATCCACAATAGCAAGAATACACAGAAATGACGTGAAAATTATTCAAGGAGATTTTAACGCCAAAATTGGCACTGACAATACTGACCTGACAACCGTCATGGGTAAAGAAGCACTGAACTCTGTACGAAACAATAATGTAGAAAGACTCATCGACTTCTGTGTCACAAACCAGCTATTCATATGAGGCAGTAAATTTCCACACAAGTATACATGGACATCACCAACATCGAAAGGCTAAACGATCCCGATACAAAGAAGATTTTCAGTGAAGCGCTCGAATACAATCTAGCAACCAACAGTGCCACCAGTATAGAAGACCGATGGAAGCAAATCGAAGAAGCGAATATCGAAACTGCTGCGAACACACTCAGGTTCAAAGAATAGTCGCAAACCATGGATAAGCGACAGCACATGGGAGAAAATTGAAGAACGTCGACAGCTTAAGCTGCAAATGAACCAGCAAAATACACCGGAGGTGAGAAGGAAATATGAAGACGCGGCAAGACAAGTAAAAAAGATGGCAAGAAATGATCGTAGAAAATACACTGAAAATATTCTCAAGGATGCCGAAGAGGCAGCAGCAACCAGAAATATGCGCACTCTACACCAATGCGTACGAAAAGTCACAGGAAAATACACCAATATACCACCTATAAAAGATAAGAATGGTCAAATCCTAACAACAGATGAGGGACAGTTAAAAAGATGGAAAGAATATTTCGGAAAGATTATTTCGGAGAGGAAACCACAAACAGCACAGAAAACTTCGAATTACCCAATAATGCTCTTAACGAAATAATCAACACCCATCCACCAACGGAACGGGAAGCTAGCAGTATCATTGAGAAAATGAAGAATAACAAAGCCGCTGGAATAGATAACATACCATCCGAAATATTCAAAGGTGATGCGTCACAACTGTGAAGACTCTAACACCGATCATAACGGAAATATGGAATTCGGGTAAAATACCACATAAATGGAAAGAGGGATTAACCATAATGATTCCAAAGAAAGGAAACCTAAGAGAATGTAAAAATTGGCGAGGCATATCACTACTCAATACAACAATAAAGGTGTTAGCAATGATAATCCTCGACAGAATATCACCTACGATCAATTCGAAATTGAGGAAAGAACAAGCTGGCTTCAGACCGGGACGTAGTTGCACTGACCATATAAATACGATCCGCATCATCATTGAACAGTCCAATGAATGGAACTCCCCACTATACCTCCTCTTCGTGGACTTTGAGCATGCATTCGATACTATACATAGAAACGCAATATGAAAGACACTTTGTGAAATGGGCATCCCAAATAAGATTATCGAACTCGTACAAGAGATGTACCATGATGCAGGTAACCGAGTTCAATACAAGAGCAAACAAAGTGATGCATATTACAATAGCAATTGAGTAAGACAGGGATGCGTACTCTCCCCACTACTGTTCCTAGTAGTATTAGATAGTATCATGCGGAAAATGGACCACAAATCGTCCAATGGCATCCAATGGGGACTAACAGGAAAACTTAACGATTTGGATTACGCTGATGATATATGCCTGCTAACACATAAATACACGGACATGCAGCACAAAATAGAATAGCTATCGGACTTAGCGAAAGAAGTTGGTCTAAAAATAAACATTACGAAAACCAAGACGATGAGGATAAATTCTACGATAACCACACTAATAAGCGTCAACCAACAAAATATAGAAGATGTAAAGGAATTCGTATACTTAGGTTGTACACTAGCAGAAACAGGCGGAACCGAGGAAGACATTAACAAGCGCATAAACAAAGCCAGAACGACATACAACATGTTACACAAAATCTGGAATGCATCTGTCCTCTCCCGTAACAACAAGATACGAATGTTCAACTCGTGTGTAAAATCAGTACTCCTATATGGCTGCAAAACGTTCAAGCAAAATCGGCAGATTACGAACAAACTACAAGTATTTGTCAACAAATGTCTAAGAAGAATACTAAAGTGCTTCTGGCCCAATACCATATCAAATGCGAAACTCCATAGAGTAACTAATCAGGTAAATATGGAAAATGAAATAAGGAAACGTAAGTGGAGATGGATCGGACATACACTAAGAAAACCAGCAAGTGACGTAACACGCATGGCCTTAGAATGGAACCCTCAAGGGAAAAGGAAGGTTGGACGTCCACCTGTAACGTGGAAACGAACGGTGCTAGCGGAAGTAAAACATCTCGGCAAATCTTGGAAGGAAATTAAAACAGTAGCAGCCAATAGAGTTAGATGGTCCCACCTAGTAGATGCCCTATGCTCCTAAATTGGAGATAAAGGTAAAAATTAAAAAAATATATCAGCAAGACTACCCAAAATGAGCTGATTGATATCATTGGAGCTGAAATTAGGGATGAAATCATAGAAAGAATCAAAAAAGCAAAATATTATTCTGTCATTTTTGATGAAACTACCGACATAAGTACGGTTTCGCAATTAAGCTTAATACTAGGTTATGTACATAATGGAGAGAGATTCGAATATTTCATTGATTTTTTGAATGTTCATCAAGTTGCCGATGAAAGTTTTAATCTACAGGAGCCAAAAAATACAGGCAAAATTCTTAGGCAGTTAGTTCTAAAGCAATGAAAAAAATATTGATTAAACCCCAATTGTTTAATTGAAATTGGCACAGATGAGTGTTCTGTGATGATGTCGGAACAAATCGGTGCGGTGAATGAAATACAAAAGGAAGCTAAGAATGCTTTTCGATGTCCATGTTTTAACCACCCGCTAAATTTAGCTATCTCAAAGTCCTCTATGGTACGAAGTATTCGTAAGTCTATAAAATTGGAGCTATACAAGATTTTGCCAATAATTTTAATAAAATTGTGGAGACTCTTGAAGAAATTTCTGAGTGGAATGGTGAAACAGGTGTTAAAGCAAATATATTGATTAAAAGTGTTTTAGACGTTGATTTTTTAGTAAGCTTACAAGGTCAAATTTCTGTTTTGCATTTGTTCTTTCCAGTAACGAAACTTTTACATAAAAAAAACGGTTGATTTAAAACGCTAAACAGTACATCGACGTACTTATCAGCACAATAGAACTAATTGTGATTTGGATTTTGATTCCATTTATGAAAACATTAACCAAATCTGCGAAACATACCAAATAGAGTTTAAAGTACCAAGACTTGGTCGACAGCGACATAGGGAAAATGTTGAACACATAAGTCCATCGGATTATTTTCAAAAAATTGTGTTTATTCCGTTATTGGACAATATAATTATGCATTTGAATGATCGATTTTCGGATAGATTATTAAATATGTTTGACATCACTTTTTTAATTCCCAAAAATCTATTAGAATTAGAAAATTTTGAAATAAAAAGGAAATTTGAAAATGTGTCAAAAGTTTGAAAAACATTATTACAGTACCAATTATATTCAGAGATCTGTCAATTAATAGAATCTACAAAACATTCATCAAATATCTTTTCCAGTTTAGAGAATATTTTATTTAATGTGAATGAAGATATTTATCCCCGGATGATCGAGCTAGTTAGAATGTATGTGTCATTACCTATAAGCATCGCTTCTGCAGAAAGAAGTTTTTCAACTCTTAAAAGATTAAAAACATATTTGCGGAATTCAATCAGTCAAGATTGATTGGTATGTTTAGCTTTATTAAATATACATAGAGAGGTGGAAGTAAATAATGCCACCACAAATTTAAAAAATGGCCCCCCTAACAGAAAAGGCTGGATCTGCGCTTGATGGCGAAGAAAAAGCTGACATGTATACCTCGAAGAAACTTTCCAACTATTATATGCAGACAAACAGGTTATGAAAATGTTTCCAATATAACTGAGAAGAAATGATATTGTAACACTGAAAAATGTAAAAGCTGAAATCAAAAATCTTCAATTTAAGAAAGCTCCAAGTTACGACTTAATTACAGGACAAACAATTAAGAAGCTACCCGAAAAAACTATTTGCAAACTACTACACATTGTCAATGCAAGAAAGTATAGCGGAATTAATAATGATTCAGAAACCGGACAAGCCGCTGAATGATAGAAAATCATACCGATCACTATTTCCAGTGACATCAAAATTGTTTGTGCCCTGCAATCTTTCTTTAGATGTAGCGCAGGCACTTGAAGAAGCAGTTTGCTCTTAGATGGACTAGGCTTAGATGGAAAGAGCACGATAAAAAAAAGAACTTAATATTAAATTGAGGAAAATGTTTTGGCCTTATCTCACTAAAAGTGTTCACTCCGATCGAAATTACAACAGTCTGTTCGATTTAGATTTTTTTTGTTATTCGAATTATTTTTGTAATATACTAACGTAATAATTTTGTGCTCTATGCCGTTACTATAAGAAACAACCATTCAATACGAACATATTAAATGTACTCGTATATATATATAGAGTCAAATTCAAAGAATATAAATTGACAAGAATGATAAAAATAACAATTAATCTAATTGTATTCCAACGATCAGTATTCGGATCATTATGGCTTATTACAACATTAATGGTATTCTTGATATAGTTTGAAACATTCAACATAAACTATGTTTACTGATGACGCACTTCCAACGATTGCAGAGTTGACAAATATTACAGAGAAGTTTATTTACATAATACAAATACCGAGTTGTAATATATGAATATGTATATCAAATTAAACCATAGTATCTAGAATATATTGATATACGAACATAGACCCACCATGAACGTTTGTTGAAAATTTACTTTTTAATTGTATAAACTTATAAAGTTACAATAATACAAGTACGTGCTTAGTATACATTTTGGGAACAAACGTTGAAAGTGCATAGTAAACGTTATCCGATATTAATTAATGTAAAAAATTTGTCCAAATAGGCCTATGTATTATAGTTACAATACGCAATTCTATATATTACAAACACATACATTAGTTATAATCTCATTTCTATTTTATAAAGAACCCACTTAATACTTAAAATATTTGTTTACAAAATTAAATTAATTTAATTTTGTAAATAAAATATGTAAATAAATTTGTATTTACATATTATTTATAATGTTCCCTTAGTAGTGATAATAAGCTTATAATGACTGATTTTATTTTTACTAATGATTTCTGAAATCAACAATTTTAGATTTAGTATTATAGCTATTTATGGTCGCCCAATACGTCTTTTTGCTGACTCTTTTTGGCGTAACATTTTATAATCGATTTAAAAAATAAAAATTAAAATAACAATACGGCGTTGTTTTTTATTCTCTAGTATTTAGCCATACATTAAAAAATTACCATCTTACACAAAATATTTCAGTTTTCTATTCAGAAAAAAAATTACTTTGCACATAAAGTAATAAATTTTGCACAAAATGTTACCATCTAAAAAAATGTGTCTGTTCATCAATTTGCTTCAGAAAATGCATAAATTTATGTAATATTCGGCCTTTCTGACATCAAACCTCATCTATTTACGAACGAATATTTCAACTACCAATTGCTTTTTAAATAAATAAATAATTAGACTTAACAACAACAATGCTTTGAATTAACAAACAAAAATCCATAATGGCCCGATAAGGGCCCGAAAATAACATCGTGCTCTTTCATTTTTTAAATTATTTGAAAAATAAACTACTCAACATAAAAAAATCACCTATTACATTTAGTTCCCAAACACTACAAAACAAAAATTAATTTCTATAACAAGTAACTCTTGGCCTAACTCTTACATATTCTACCCAATATTTAGATGGAAAATTGAAGAAATGTTAAAACAAATGGAAAATGGGTGGCAAGATTTGTTACTTTTAAAAGGAGCAAATACCTCATGAGATTATGAGAATCTTTTAATAATACCAGAAATATGTTTATTATACCAGGAGTTCACATTTTCAGTTAATTCTGGTGCAACTGTGCGGGGCCTGGAAATTCGGAGAATTTTTTCTTGAAGCAGTAATATAGCACAATTTCCATTTTTGCTCCAGAAGAGATGAAAATTCAGAGAAAAATTCGAATTGGAAATCAGAAAAATTCAATGTGTTTGGCGAAGATAAATTTCCAATAAATCATTCGCACATTTGGGTGCCTTGAAATTTTCACATTTTTCCATTTTGAGTTAGGACCCAATAAAATTTAAATTTTCTGGATTCAGTTGAAAGCCTTGAGGGCCTGAAGCTCAGAGAAATTCGTTTCTGGAATAATCCGATTATTGGAAACTCAAAAAATCCAAATATCAATAAATTTTGATACTTGAGCCAATGAATTTTGATGACTCAGGAGAATTTTGAGCATTATGGAACCCGCAAACCGTAAGTTGCAACATGCCTTGTAATATAGGGAGTAAAGCGTTAAAATGTCTACAATTCATTTAATTTAAATCAAAATGTTGATTTTTTATCGTCGTGCAGTTTGGACGTAAAATCAATGTGCGCGGAATATAATTAAAATAAAAAGTGCAGTGTCAGTGATTTTTAATTACTTTTAAGCTTTTTTTTGGAAAGCACGAAACACAAGTCGCATGGTACAGGCCAATAAGTATACTTCCGATGATTTCCAAACTTTCTGAAAAAATTACAAAAATTAAAACCACTATTATCTGAAGGACTGATTTTACCAGACCAACAATTCCGGTTTTGCGACCAACATGGTACTGTAGAGCAGGTGTACAGGGTTGTTAACACAGTTAAAAGTGCATTAAAAAAAATATTGTTCGGCAGTTTTCCTAGACATTGCGCAAGCTTTCGACAAAGTATGGCATAAGGCCCACTTATATATAAAATTAAAACTCGTCTGCCAAAAAATTGCATGCACTCATTGAAACCTACATGTTTCAAAGGAAATTATCAAGTTAAAAACAATTACCGATCTACCAACAACTGATAAGGTGGTCCCATCAACATTTGCAGATGACACAGCTATCATATTTTCACACAAAAATCCTCAAACTGGATCAATAGAATTGTAAGGTCACTTATACAAAATTGAGAATTGGCAAAGTTCGTGGCGAAACACACATAACATTTACGTTGAATAAGCATACATGTGCAGCGGTGAAATTAAATAATGTCACCATCCCTCAACAAACAATTGTCAAATACTTAGGTTTGTCATGGCGAAAACACATTGAATAAAAGCACAACCAAATAAAAATAAAATTCTGAAAAATCTACTGGTCGATTGAAAGAAAATCAAAACTTTCCCTAGAATGGAAGGTTCTACTATACAAAATAGTCCGAAATTCCAACACCCACAGAGACCTTGGGATTAAAACGGTCAAAGATATGATAAAGCCATAGTTTGAAGTACCTTTCGAAACTGGAAGCTCATCCCAATAAATTAGCAAGGCAACTGAAGTATAACGGCTTCGCAGAGTAGATCCACTAGACCTAATGTATTGATAAATTTAATTTAACTACACATTCAAGCTAACACACATTTAAATTAATATGCACACTAATAATACATAGGTTAAGGACCTAGATAATATATTTTTCAGATTGTAAGCTTTGCACAATTCTTGTTAGTTTCGTATACAGATTGATTCAAGAATAAAGCCATTCACAGTTAAAAAAAATAAAATTTAAATAAAGAAAAAAATTTGTAAAGCATCATTTGGGCAATAGCAAGATCAGCCATTTTGTGATTTTGAAATGGAGCTTCGGAACCAGGTTAAATTCTGCGAAATCAAATATCCGACTGAATGCAATGAAAAATCAATTAGAGAGGCAAGTAAAATTATTAGAAAAAAGAGACGGTATAACCTTAATGACAAAATTAACAAATGCTGGGAAAACGGTAAGATACTCAAACAAGTTCATAAACAGCAAACTGTAATAATGTAATTAAGGTGACTTTGATGTTTTTAAAGGACTTGATTAAATTCAAGTTAAATGCAGTTACAGAACTAAAAAAAAATTCAAGACCTACATAAATTAAATTAAAACCAACTTTTAGTTTGCATTGTTTGCAGTTTGTTGCAAAGCCTGATGGTGGGTTAAGAATCCATCTTGTGGTGCCAGGTACCACTATGATGGATTTAAAAATGGTTTTTGTCAGTTTTTGTTGAAAGAAAACAAGCAGGTAGTGGTGAGCTAAAAAGAACAAGGGAATTTAATATTACACACAAATACAGAGCAACTGCTGTATGTTTTATGTGGCGTGTAATTTCAAGTAGCACAATTAGGTCAGATGTATAATTTTTATGACCAACTATGCCTACGTTATGCGTACCTTTTGAATGTGTAAATTTTTAGCAAAATATAATGCAAACTTATCGGCATCAACCGCTAATCTTCGAGAGTTAAAACCAATAATGTGAAGTGATAAGGGAATGATAAACATTTCAACAAATTTTTAAAGATTGATCATCAGCATTAAAAATCTTTGATTCTAAATTGCCTCTGGTTACTGAGGCATCTACAGATGGGATTGGCTGTATGCTCTTACAGAATGGTTAGCCGGTGGTTTATGAGTCCAGAAGTATTTCTGAAAATGAAAAGAGATGGGTATTAATATAGGAGAGACCACTTCTTGGTTGCTTATGAAAAGTTTCACTATAATATTATCACAAGCCTCCGGAAATTAATTATATAACCCGGGACAAAGTTACAGCGCGGCTTAAGAGAATGTTTACACTACTGCTTAAATATCCGGGACTTAAAAAAATTTGGTGTTGAAGAGGAAATATATATACCATGAAATTATACCATAAATCAGGAGTTAAATGATAAATTTAATTTAGAAAATTGTTTGTTGACGATGAATATGGGGATATAAGTAATATGGAAGGAGGTATATTTCAAACAACTTTATTTATAAGTGATACATCGGCAAAACAGGACAGACTTCACAGTTTCCTGAGAGTATAACTGACAGTTCTCCTAATTTCATTAACAAGGTTGTCAAACTTTAGCTGCCCGTCGAGATGAATTCCCAGACTCTTAACACTACACGACTAATTGACTATTTGACCATTAACAATTATTGTTGGAAGCCCCAAATACATTGAGTCTTTAATGTAATTAATATAATACCGTTAGATAAGGCATATATATATATATATATATATATATATATATATATATATATATATATATATATATATATATATATATATATATATATATATATATATATATACCGATAACATTAACATTAGTATTTAAATTATAAACCGGATTTGTCAAGTAAATCACCCTTTCACCAGCATATATCTGGAGATCATCTGCGTAGAAATAATAATCAGGAAATTTTAAATTTAGTGGAAGTTGATTAATTTACATTAAAAATTACCCTTGATAGAAATATTGATTTTGATGACGCCATACTTGAATAAACTTCTTGAAAATGATTGGATAGATAAGACGACACTGAAGTGCATGCAGTGCTGTCAAAATTAAAGTAACTTCTAAGTAGATTAAGCAATAATTTGTGATCGGCTCGATCGAATGGTTTATCAAATAAGAAGACTATATATACCTTTTTCTTATCCAAATTTCAAAGTAGACCATCAATAAAAATAATCAATCTAAAAAATAAAAATTTGGGCAGGATGCCAGCTAAACAAGTTTTGATTTTAAACTGTTTACCGCCAACATCAGCTCATCCAAAATAGTATTTCGAAATGCAAAACACCCGGTTGCAGAACTGAAATTTAAATTATGTGGACAATTATACAATGTTGAGTTGCCATTGAGAATTTAACCATATTACTACAGTGATTTTCCTCTTTGGGAAAAATCTGCACATCGTAATTATTCTTTGTTTCATGGCAAACCCCATTTTAGATAATTCTTTCCACATATTTACTTGATGAACGTCCATAATTTGGTTTAAATGTATGGCATTCCTTCCATTAGAGAAATGAAATGTGCTAATTACCTTACAACTATAACTGTTCAGAACAGATCTAAATTTATGAAATTTTTGCCTTATAGGAATTACAAAAGCATATTCTAATTAAAATCCCCGGTAATTATTATCTCATCATATTTAGTCGCATACTCAGACAACATTTCGTCTAAAACATCCCAACAATCGAATTTAAAATACTTTAAAACCTGACAACCACATTCAACTAATATACAATTTTTAAATTGAATACTAAATTATTCTTTGATAATTTAAGTAATGCCCTTTATCATTCGAAAAAAAATCATTCAAGCTACATTATTCAATCTAGAAATGAACCATTAGTTCAATTTAGTTTAACTAAATTCAACATACACACATTGTATAAACGATTTAAAAGCGTAAAATACTAATTTACGGTTTAAAATTTATCAACAAGAAATTCATAAATTAGTTATCTATATACACAAAATGTAAATTCGCTCTGTAACCGTAGAACATTTTATTATTTCTACAATTCACATGATGTAGCTTGACTCGGCAACCTTTATCGCGGTAGGAAAATTTAAAATTGCCTAATTTTTAAAATCGTATTTCTATGTGTAATTCGTTAAATTTTGAATTTTACTTATATTTAAGAATTAAAACTAAATTTAAAGTTTAAAAATTTAGCTAATTTAAAACAATAAAATTTAGCAAATCTAAAATTATTAAAATTTGTTGAAATATTTTAGATTTTTAAAATGTTTGCTTTCTTCTTTTATCGTATAATTTCGTACAAATCTCATGTATAATTTTAAAATGTTAATTCGTTTTATAGAATTTTGAATATTTTGGATGCACCATTGAATTTCGTTAATTTGTCATAGCTTGAAATGCCTACTTTATATATATAAATATAAATATATATATATATATATATATATATATATATATATATATATATATATATATATATATATATATATATATATATATATATATATATATATAATAATGTGATTTTTCTTTTTTTATTGGTTAGTACCTAATAAAAGAAAATCTTTATGGAAGACGATTTTTTGTTGTTGTTGTCGTAGCCTAAGGGTGTACAGGGTGTCCAATATTTGGAAAATGAGCGGACATGGTAAATTTTGTTTTTCAATTTTCTAAAAATGTATTTTTTTTTTTTTTTTCGTAGACCATATTCTTACATATATCAAAAAACCAGAGTACGGACATTTTTTGTTTTCTTGTAAAACAAATTTAAGTACGATCGGTCACCTCTGTGACACAGGGTGTTTCCAAATAATAAAATTTTATTTAACATTAGTATAGAGAATTTAATTCTAAAAAACAAAATGTTCTACGATATTTTCAAATTCGTTATACCGTTAAGCCGTTATAAAAGATTAAATATAAAATAAATTTGTATGATGCCACTCGTAACTTAAGATATATTTGCCCTACAGTTTCCTATCATTCTACTGTTATGTTTAGAAAAATTAGGTCTATCAATCACAAAAATAATAAAATTATAAAAATTATATCAGCAACCTCATTTTGTAGATAATTAATAAGAAACGTAAATTTTTTGTGATTTTTCCATTTTATGTATCTATTTTATCAGACAAATAGTAATAAAAACCTATTTCTACGATAAAGACAATTTAATTCTGAGTAGAATAGTGAAAAGAAAATTGAAAAAAAAAGTGAAAAGAAATTTCTAAAAAAAAAAAATTGTGTAATGCTCCACTTATCTGTTATAACGGCTAACGGTAAAGAAATCAGTAACTTAATCAGTTTTTCAAGAAAATAAAAATGTCCGTATTCTGTTTTTTGGTATATGTATAAGATTTTGAATTGGTGTACGAAAAAAAAAATACATTTTTAGAAAATTGAAAAACAAAATTTTGCCGGGAATTTAAAGAGGGAAGAAATGATTATGATGCCGGTTTTATATTTTTTTCTTAGTTTCCACAATTTTACTTAAAATACGAGCCCTCTATCACAATTATCTGACAACTAGCTTTTATTTGACAGCCACAAATGCATTACCATGTACACGAATTTTTCAAATATTTGAACCCTATATCTTAGTCTACGACAACAACAAAAAAAAACGTCTTCCAAAAAAAAAATTTCTCGTGTACTAAATAATTTAAAAAAAAATTCAATAAAGTTAATTTATTTACAAGTTATTTTAATTAAAAATCATAAAAACTATCAGATTTAGAAAATCGACGGCCTGCGATGTGGTTGTTACCAATAGGGACAAAGCAATAGTAATCGTGAGTTCCCTTGATCGCTTTTACTGAATCAAATTTTTTTTTGCTAGTGATCGTGCCACTATTCTGTACTCTTGATTTGTACAAACCTTGACTTGCCTTGTATTGACACAGTTGGTAGCAGTTTTTTTTTATTTTTGTACTGTTTTTGGTATATTTGGTCAATCCCGAAATGAGCTAATTATACATTTCTCAATCTTATAACCGAGTTTTAAATTTGTTATAGGAAAGTCAAAAATAAAGGGTTTTTGGCTGGAAAAAATATCGAATCATACGTTTTCCATTGATATAATTCGATCATTAATAATACATAAGCATCACGAAACGTACGAAAACAGTAGAGTTTGTTGTATATTCGACCGGATGCATCTTAGCCTGTATCATTTTGTGATTAATTTGAAACTTTTTTATTACAATTAGTAGGTAACTTCCAGCCGAACTAGGACATGCATTTCTCATTGTTCATTACCTTTTCATCAGTGGCTTAATCAGATTTTTATATGGAACACTGGAATTATTTTGTGCAAACATATAACACCACGAATTCAAATATTTAATTGATTAAATTTGATTTCCTTGAATTTTAAAATTTATTAAATGAAAAGATTATACTGGTCAACCAAATTTGGAACAAGGAGAAGGTGGTTAGTAATTTTGAAAAACCTATCTACCCTCATTACAAAACCATATTTATTTTAAATCGATCTTTATATGAAATTTTCGATGGAAATTCAATATGACGAACACAAATAGAAAATTTGTGGAGATTTTAAACTTGTTGCCCTTCTTTTACGAGTACTGGTTGGATATACAAAATTCTGTTGTTTTATTTGTGAATGGGATAGTCGGGGATAGGCAAAATCATTATGTTAAGAAAGACTGGCTCAAAAATCTCTAGTAAGAGAATCTCTTACTCTAGGAGAGAACAATTTTAAGAATGCCCACTATAGTACAACCTGATGATGTATTTTTATCTCTACATATAAAACTAGGCCTTATAAAAAGTTTCGTGAAAACTATGGATCGGGATGCTGCATTTTTATACTTGAAAGTAATATATCACAAAATCGATGACGTCATCAAATTTTTGTTATCAAATTTATAGGTAAATTCGTTAATAAACAGGAGTGAGCTTGTTATATAATAGGAACAGTTACTCGGTACTTTGTTCTATTCCCCTATGCTAATTATTATTTTACTTTGAAAAAGTGAAATATCTGTTCATTACTCCATATTTGGTTTGTGACAAATTTGAATAAATCTGTCTGCATGTAGTTTTTTATTGCTTTTATAAGTATAAAAAGGTAATTTTTAAGCACATCTATTCCGGGTTTTATGTCAACTATCAGTCGGTTTTATGTTGTTACATAGACTGTGTCCGAATCGTGTGATAAAAAATCGTGAATTAATTTTTTGATATTTACTTGAAAATACCGAACACACCCAAATTATTCGAGTCTATTACCATGATAATTTTTGACAGCTATCGAATAATTTGCGTACGCATGTGCAACTTGTGATTTATATATATGTACATAATAATTTAATCTAAAATTATTAATACTTATAATAATAATAACGTGAGATTAAAAGGATTATCGGATGCATAATTTTAATTTTTTAAATTTTCAGATTAACAGAGCATCATAAAAAATTCCATACAGTGGGTGATCTTAAGAATTTCGAAATCATTAGTGAAACAGGTGAAGATAAAGCTGGTACAGCGCGATATGGAGATATTATAGGGAAATTGTTTAAAACCAATGAATAAAATAAACACAATTTAAAATTTATGTTATTTTGTTAAAATCGATAATGCTCTGTTGGAATTAATCCAACCAAACATACACGTTTCTCTTGAACAAAAAAATACTATTTTTGGTGCAAAAATCATATTGAATACCAACGTCTTCATTTAGATTAGATGTTAAACCGCAGATAAACAATACACACAAAGAAAAACTACTAGTTTTATTACAAAAAAGAATGATTTAATTCAATAAAATATAAAAATGCAATAAAATATCCATCTAACCTTCAAATGATACAACTAAGCAAAGATCTAAATGAGCATTGATATCACCTTGTTGTAGTTGATTACAAACAGGGCAAACAGTTCCCAAATTTGCAGCTCATCATTTGAATCATCCTCAATCACAGCGTCAATTTTAACTGGTTTATTTTTAAAAAATGGTGATTTTCGTGGTACATTATATTTAACTGGTCTGACCTCGACTTTTATGCCCATACAGCCCTCGAGATGGATCGCTAAATCGTTACGTGATAGACGATCTTGACATAATGGACAATGAATTATATTATTTTCCGTTAGCATATCAAGTCAGTGTTTCGGGATGTTGACGTAGTTTGATATCGATTCAAAAGTGTGTCCTCACCAAATAAATAAAATTTCTTTATCGATTAGATCACATCGGTATCGTCTTCATCAGCGCTGAAATTATGTGTCTTTCTTGGATCGTTTGGTCAGTGAGAGCTCTTATGGTGCCGCGTCTCTCGACTTCTTCATCACTGTCCAATAATTCGACAGTTGGGTGTTTTTCTTCAATTAGGATTAAATCATCCTCAATATTTTCTTCGACTAATCGAGGTCGTTTTAAATCTGGAACATCTTTCAAACCACTACTACCGTACCGTTTTGCCCACAGATCACGAACTGTATGATTAAGATTTTCATTCGGTTTAGCGGGTGGAATATCAGAAAGGTATCTACCTCGGCCAGTCAATGGTTCAATTGATTTGTTATTGGAATGTGAGGGAGATTCGTCATCACTGATCGGTAAATCTTTAAATCCAACTACATTTTATAGGTTACCGCTTGATCGATCATTGCTTGGTCATTTCGTGCTGTAATACAAATTGTGGAGGTTCGTATAAGGTTATACAAAATCTAAAATACCAAAAGCGATTGAATCAAATTTGTCCGTGAACTAAATTCTAAAAGTGGTTAATAAACAGGAGTGAGCTTGTTATATAATAGGAACAGTTACTCGGTACTTTGTACTATTCCCCTATGCTAATTATTATTTTACTTTGAAAAAGTGAAATATCTGTTCATTACTCCATATTTGGTTTGTGACAAATTTGAATAAATCTGTCTGCATGTAGTTTTTTATTGCTTTTATAAGTATAAAAAGGTAATTTTTAAGCACATCTATTCCGGGTTTTATGTCAACTATCAGTCGGTTTTATGTTGTTACATAGACTGTGTCCGAATCGTGTGATAAAAAATCGTGAATTAATTTTTTGATATTTACTTGAAAATACCGAACACACCCAAATTATTCGAGTCTATTACCATGATAATTTTTGACAGCTATCGAATAATTTGCGTACGCATGTGCAACTTGTGATTTATATATATGTACATAATAATTTAATCTAAAATTATTAATACTTATAATAATAATAACGTGAGATTAAAAGGATTATCGGATGCATAATTTTAATTTTTTAAATTTTCAGATTAACAGAGCATCATAAAAAATTCCATACAGTGGGTGATCTTAAGAATTTCGAAATCATTAGTGAAACAGGTGAAGATAAAGCTGGTACAGCGCGATATGGAGATATTATAGGGAAATTGTTTAAAACCAATGAATAAAATAAACACAATTTAAAATTTATGTTATTTTGTTAAAATCGATAATGATCGGTAAATCTTTAAATCCAACTACATTTTATAGGTTACCGCTTGATCGATCATTGCTTGGTCATTTCGTGCTGTAATACAAATTGTGGAGGTTCGTATAAGGTTATACAAAATCTAAAATACCAAAAGCGATTGAATCAAATTTGTCCGTGAACTAAATTCTAAAAGTGGTTCACTTAATCGTATCGTGCACTGCATACCTATTCCCGCACAGTTGTACATGCGTTTACTCCATTCCAACGCGACACACTGTAGTTTCCCTTGAAAGAATTTCAAATCAATTGCAGCAAACAACGTATGAATATCTGGCGTTGGATCGACTGTTTCCCAATCCGGATAGCTAAATTGTCCGTAATATTTATATCTTTTAATTTAAATTTAAATTAAAATCCAATAACAATCCATTATTTTCATATTAATATTTTTAAATTTTCTGTGCAATTTATTAGTTGTCACAGAAAATTTGAGGTTATGAAAACTAAAATTGACTTATATGACGTGGGGAAAAACTTATCGGGTGGGGAGATTTATTACTCATTTCGGACAGCATAATAAAAAATCGTGAATGTAGGGGAATAAATATCAAGCAAATGTCAAAAAATTAATTCACGATTTTTTATCACACGATTCGGACCCAGTCATAGTCAACTAAAGGTGAGGACGCGAGGTCGGATACCCTAGCTATTTACATCCGAGCTCTAAACCAATAAAATCACCAAAAAAGTTCATCCATAACTTAACCAAAAAAGTTCATCCCTTTCTCCACTTTCAAGGTAAAATATTTTTATCTTACGGTTGGATGTAAATAGCTTGGGTAAATATCTGACTTCGCGAACTCACCTTAAAGGAAAATTATAGATTTTAATTGGTAATTGTACTGAAATGCTAAATTCCACCCTAACTTGTTATGACGTTTTATTATATATATAAACTCGAACGCGTCGAGTCTCCATCATGTAAAATGGCTTGTCGGAAAGGTATTTTCGGGTTTTACAATGAATATAAAAAAATAAAAATAAAACACGGTGTAGTTCGATTTTTTAGCAAAAGATTGTTTAAAACTGAAATTTAAAAAGTACAGTCATACCCCATACAACGTCCCCTCGCATAACGTTGTTCCGCTGTAACGTCGTTAGTAAAATGCGAACATACCTCGCTGAACGTCGTTGTGTTTCGTAATAACGTCGTTCTTTTTCTTGTTCATTACTGTATTCGCATTGTGTATGTATATGTAATGTATATATTTTGGATGGAAAAAAACAAAAATAAATAAGCGACAAACATAAGTATGTACGTAAAAAGCAAACGACATTGAAGTTTCTTGACCTATCCCTTTGTATGTATTCATAAATTCATAAATAAGAAGGACTGGATGACAAAATCCTTGTTTCAGGGATGGTTCAAAGAATATTTCGTGCCAGCGGTCACCAAATATTGCAATGACAATAACTTATCCAATAAGGTATTCTTAATATTGGGTAATGCACCTGGACATCCAAATGATTTAGAATCATTATTGAATGGAAATATTCAAGTCGTATTTCTCCCTCCAAACACAACATCGTTGTTGCAGCCAATGGACCAAATACCAATAGCAATGTTTAAACATTACTCCTTAAAACGCACATTTTCCCGTGCACTGACTGTTACAGAAGGTGTTACCGAATCGTCAATTGTTCAGTTTTGGAAAGATCATAACATATTAGACGCTATTGAAATTATTGATCTGGCATGGAAAGACGTATCAACAAAATGCTTGAATGGATGTTGGAAGAAGTTGTGGATCGAATGCACAAAAGTTTATGAGGAAACAGAAGAAACAACTCCGATAATTCAAGAATGCATTCTAACAATGGGGAAACAACTAGGTTTTGTAGATCTAAATACAAGTGATATTCAAGACTTGATTGACTCGCATGATAATGAATTAACAAATGAAGAATTAATTGCTATAGAACAAGAGATCCCAGACGACGAGAATGATGTATCTCAAACGAGGTGGTGCAAACCGAAATAAGCTTTGAAAAAATTAAACAAGCATTAGATCATTTGGACAAAGTTAAAGAAAAAGAAAAAGAAAAGAAAAGCTAACTAAAATTTTTCAGAGCACGAGGGATCGAAAAAGCTACCATTTGTTATAGAGAGCTGTACAAACAATTAAAAAAACCTGCAATTCAAGTCACATTAGACACATTTTTTTCAACTAGTCAAAAAATTAAGTCAGTGCAACAAGCTAGCGTTGGTTCATCCAAATTAGTGCCACCACATAAAAAACCAATTACACTACATAAATATTTTTCAGCTGGCGAAAAGGAAAATAATGTTAGTGTGGACTCTGAATCGGATTAGAAACTGCATGTTATTAATGTAAAAACTATTAATCGAGTTTATATGGATAAACTTACATAAGTATTATGTATTTTGTGATAAATATTTTATAATTTTACATATTTGTATATTATTTGATATGGTAAATACATTTACCTACTGGAATAGTATTATTTTATTTTATTTTAACTGAATTATTAATTTTGGTGTGATATTCTTTACAGTATATGGCAATGAATTTGATTTAAAATAAATTTTTGATTGTTTTCTCAAAAAAAATCGTTTTATTTATTGTATTACTATGGAATTAAATAATTAAAATTCGTTTACCCCTCATAACGTTGTGTCGCCTAACGTCGTGATTTCTCCAATTAGCGACGATAGGCGGGGTATGACTGTATGTAAAATACACGTATAAATCGACAAAAACAAATTATAACGAAACTCTGCGTATTTTGACCCCTCCGAGTTTTTACTTAAATTATAATTTTTTGTTCGGAACTAACCATCTCCCCGAATTTCAAAATAATTGGACACCTTGCCTCCGGATAGGTGTCTGTTGTCGCGAGGAATGGTTGTATATTTGTATATATATATATATATATATATATATATATATATATATATATATATATATATATATATATATATATATATATATATATATATATATATATTTATATATATATATATATATATATATATATATATATATATATATATATATATATATATGTATATATATATATATATATATATATATATCTATATATATATATATATATTATATATATATATATATATATATATATATAAATTTATTTATTTACTTATACGAGATATACATATACGAGTATGTATATGATTCCTATACAAACGAAAATATTAATTTCGAACAAGTTTTATTTTTACCAGTGTAAATTATTTATTCATTTGTTATAATCAATTTGTTTATTTATGTTGCAACGAAAATTATTATTATCGTTTTAATTAGATACAAATGGAATTAAGAGTTCACGTTATTTTATAAACATAATTATTAGTCAACAACAATTCAATAACCGTTATTTTATTTCATAAAATATTTACATTTGTTGACCTTTATACCAGTTTGCTAAAAATTTTATTCAAAAATTTTGTTAAACTTGTTTTAAGATCTTATTACTCAGCAAAAGTTTTTAATTTTACCCTAATACTCGTATTGTAAAAGTCGTTTCTTACATATCCGATAAGACTTCACCCAAAATTCGCATTTTCCCAAATTATGCGATAAAGTGTTTTATGAGAAATTATCTACCGACTCTATCTATCCGTTCTCCGATCTAATATTCGAACACACGCTTTGAGTTATTTCTAACATCTGAATTTTTCCTTCTTGCTTATACGGTTTTTAATATACAAGATTTTTATTTACTTTACAAACTTTAAAATTTTATTAATCAAGCATTTAAATTTCAATACAAAAACAAATTTGAGTTGATTATCCTTCGATTTAATTTACTTATAATTATTATAAAATTAACCCTTCTGATATGAGTTACAGACCAGTCTTTATTTACAGTAGTGGAAATTGTATAGTTTGTGAATATGCCTTTTTAGTACACTGCAACTGTTGCAAGTATAAGCATTTTGTGAATAAGGCTTCAGTAAAAAATGTATATATATATATATATATATATATATATATATATATATATATATATATATATTAATGTTTTTAAATTATCTAAGGTATTTTATTTGTACATACTATATATTTAAACCACCCGCTTCCCCTTCACTATTAAAATTGTCTCTACTTAATTAAATTAAAAGGACAGTTGAATAAATAACTGATAATAATGTTAATTTAAAAACAATTGGTAAGGTAACTTTAGAAATATTTAATTGTCTGTTAATAAATTTTACATCAAAATTTCGAGTAAAATTAAAAAAATATTTAGATTGATTTGAATTTCTGTTGTGAAATGCAAAATAAAAATAACCGTTTATTTAGTTAAATATTGTCCTCAATGTGGGCACTGAATATAAGTGAACTTTTATAAACTTTTTTTTTAACACTTATGATTACTAATCGAAGATTAACCGGAATATTTAGTATTAAGAATTTCTGAAGTCTTCTCTTCTGTTTCACCACGATTATTATTTAAAAAATGTAATTAAATATAGTACAATTCAAATTCTATAATATGTATTGTATACATAATTTATCACAATTCACATAATAAAATAATTAATCATGTTTTCGCTGAACGTATAGCACTAATAAACTCAAATAACCACTACACATAACTCACTTCACTACAATTAATTACTAATAGTTTGAACATAAGTTTAAGAAAAATAAAATTATTCTAAAACATAAACGTTTAAAGTCAATAAATCATATCCGACTTCATCAACACGAGTCTTAAGTAATAATGAAATCAGAAAAATATTACTACCGACTTAGGCTACAGACATTTTTATGTTGACGAAATTAGAAAATATATCTTCGGTTTTGAAAATTGTAAACACGAAATCCATATATAAATACATATATTACAATAAATGTATTATAATAAATATATTCTGTTATATATATATATATATATATATATATATATATATATATATATATATATATATATATATATATATATATATATATATGCTCAAATGTGTTATCACATTCAACTTTCTTTGCGGGTCATCCCACATTTAGGAATTTCCTTCTCTGGGAATTAATCTCCTTTAAATGTGAATGACAAAGTCACACTTATATTTACTAGCTGGAATACTTGGGTATATACCATAAACAATATATAAATTATAAACGAGCATATGATTTGAACGTGTTAAATTAACGCGTTTAATGAGTATTTTGTTACTCCATAAACCGAGTTGACCTTATAGGGTAAAATATAAAACTAGTTATGATTAAAATAATTTTCGAGAATCTTATCGTCGAAGTAACACGCGTATACATCAATAATTTTGATTTTTTTTTTGTCTGTCCATGTGAGATAACAATTTCATAATGAGTCTCTGATTTCCGAGTATTTTAACTGCGTAATTAAATATTCAAATATTTAGTTAACATGATTACATACTGCATTATACGCATGAAAATTCCAAACACCGAAAAACATTTACAAATCCTAGACCTAGACAATAAATGCATTTAAAATTATTATTTGTCTTAAAGTGTTAATTAAATCGACCACTTTGCAAATTAATACACGTTAATTACAATTAATAGACTCTATAGTCAGAACCCTTTGCAAAGGTTAGCACTGACTATCTTAATATATAAATTCAATTGTGGTAATCGAGACGGTTATTGCAGAATAGTTTTAAACGACATTAAAGCCATTGCGTGTCTGTACTATGTCAATAAACTGGCGCCATCCGCTTGAGGTTGGCTTACTTGGGTGCGTACACAAATTATCGACAGGATGACTAATCTCATTCGTAAGCAGAGATTAACCTTGCACATTCCATTATTGACAGCTATGAAATACCAAAACGATATTTTTACGTGGAGTCAAAATGAATAACAAACATCAAGTTGACAGAGACCATTTCCACTGTTAAGCTATAGATACATATGGTATTTACTATCAATGACGTTCATGACCAATACTTTTCATAAGATCTTCAAATGCAGTTTGTTTATCTTTAGTCGTATACCTATACGTCAAGTCCTGCGAACTTCGATTAATTCTACAGATATTATGATTATGCTGTGGTATGTTAAGAGTAATGCGGATACCCCTCGACTGCAGCGGCCGCTGCAATAATTTCCCCTCATTTAATATATATGTACAACAAAATAATATGTATGGAATGCGAATTGTGTATGACACAAGTGTTTTTATAATACATAGTTTGCTAATTTAAAAAGCTTCAAGTGCATCTCAGACCTCGAAACGTGATGAAATAAATGCCCTTGAATGCTGTATTTTCATTTTCATGGTATATTTACATTGATTTAATAGAAATGTATTAAAGTGTAATAACTGACGGCGCGCGTCTGAAATGGTATATATAGGTAGATTGACGAAATAAATTTCAATATTTTTGGTTTTTAGGTTCCGATCGATAAGGCCGTTTGGTGAATGTAATGTAAAGAGTGTTGTTTGTTATAGATATACGCTGCAGTTCGTTTCGAAGTAATTTTTACAATATACTGGATGTTAGGCCTGCCATCCGCGCATTCTCAACAAGCATATTTTTTTACATATATCCTAAGTGTTAAATCGTTCGTAGGTGGGACAAATAAACAGCGTCATATTAAACAGTATTTTTTTGTACTATATACCAAACACGCCAAAACTAATTTTTTACTATAAATTAACCAACTCAGTCGTTTGTTCATTATCAAACGATAATAAAATACTTAAACAAGATTGTGTATGCCATGGTCATAATTTCAAGTATAACCGATTTAAAATAGTAAAATTAAATTCTGAAAGATTGATATTAAGAATAAAATAAAACGCAATAACATAAAAACTATTATTGAAATGATTAAAATTATTATAAAATTACATAAACTGTTTTTACATGAGATTAGAGCCTGATTCTAATAGATGGTTCAGCTCGAGCAGCCATTATAATAATTTTATATTAGTATAAATCTGATTTCTGACTATCATTTCATAACTATATAATTTCTTCTTAGAACTTCCTTACGGGATCATTACTTAACCTTTTTGGTTAACCTCATACTCTTACATTGAAGCACACAATCTGGTACAATTCAAACTTATATGAGAAAAATATATTTGTATTCCTAGATTCTGATCTCAGTGAAATATTCGAACAAATCGAATAATCTAAAAAGGTCATTTTAATTTTTGGCAAATTGACTTACCCTATTCTAAAGTATAGGGTAAACCGAGCACTCAAAAGTAAATATTCAACATTTAGATTGTTCATTTTTTAATGGTCAACGGATTGAGTAAGCTGAAAATAATGAAAAACACGTTTTTCAATAAAATAAAAATACTAAAAATTAACTTTTACCTTATAATTAACCCGAATATTGGCCCGCAGCCTAAGCGTGAACTAATTTTTTTTTGAATTAATTAAACTTTATTTGAAATTATGAACCTCACCTTTTCATGATATGCCAAGTCAACATCACCTTTTCATGATATCCCAAATCGCTATAATACAATTACATACATAAAATTGAGGATTGCAAGCGCATCAGTAATAAACAGTAAAAGGGCCAGTGGTAAACGTGCATTGCGGCATTGGGACGATTGGATTTTATTGTATGTTTTGTAGTTTTAATGGCACATAGCTCTAGACCTCGACTGTAAAAATTAAAAGTTCTAGACAATTTGAATAATTCAGTACTCGAAAATGCGTAATAGAAAAATTCTGATCACAGGCATGAAAAACGTCAAAGGGTTGTTCTTCAACCTGGAATCGAAACTAACCTTGACCTTTTAAAGATTAAGCCGAATTGAGCTATTGAATAATTCACATATTCATTTTTCAATTTTATTTTTTTATTTTATTTATATAATATTGTATTGCAACTTACTTTATTCTAAGTCATCTACGAGTAGTAACTTTTCTATCATAATTATATTAACAGTTGTTGGGATATAGCCCAACGGCTAGCCCCAGAAATTAAAATTATTAATTTATATAAATATTTCCTATAATACGAGCAGTAATTTTATGTTCCATTCACTAGGACAATTGGTTTGGTCCTTTGGAGATGTTTTCGTGCTGTCGGAGGCGTGAACAATGCTTGAGAGCATGATACGTAATAACTTCATCGATGTATTCCATCTTTAAATCTCGGTGGAGGTCTTCATTTGTAATGTACCATGGAGCATTTACAATATTCCGAAGTACTTTATTTTGGAACTGCTGTATCATCTTGATGTTCATTTTCTTGGTACAGCCCCAAAGCTGTATACCATAGGTCCATACCGGTTTCAGTATTTGCCGGTATAAAAACCAATTTATTGTATATATAGATAGTTCAGAATGTCTACCTAAGAGCCAATAAATCTTCCTATACTTCATGTTCAGCTCTTCCTTTTTCTTTTTGACATGTTCTTTCCACCTCAACTTTTCATCCAGCGTCATACCTAAATATTCCACCGTATCTGCATAGGCAACTTGTTTAGAGTTGATTATAATTGAGTTTCTATTAGAAATATTTTTATTAGTAAAGTTCACTCACATGCACAGATTTAGTTTCGTTCAGTTTTATCCTCCATTTTTTCATCAAATTGTTGACTGAATTTGTCGATTTTTGCAATTTGTTAGTAGCTTCTTCTACATTGTTCCCAACTGCCAAAATCGCAGTATCATGAGCATATGTTGCTATAGTTGCTTCTTCCATTGGTGGTACAGCCCGAGTATACAGGAGGTACAAGACAGGGCACAAAACGCTACCTTGTGGTACTCCAGCTGAAATTTTTTTTGGGTTCGAGTATTCGTCTTCATATTTTACACGGAAGTGCCTATCGGTTATGTATGATTTCAGAGTTTAATAGTATTGTTTGGGAAGGTCTCGCTTGAGCTTGAACTCCAATCTTCTGTGCCAAACTCGGTCAAATGCTTGCGCTGCCTCCAGGAAAACGCTTGACAATATTTTTTTAGTTTCTAGTGTACGTTCGGCCTTGTTCTATAGTCGAGTGGTTTTCTCTGAATCCAAATTGGTGGTCAGGAATGAGATTTCTGTCAACCAATATGGGTTTCATTCTCATCAGGAGCAATTTTTCAAAAATCTTGGATATGGTTGGAAGTATGGATATCGGTCTGGAGGACTTTTTACCGTTACATTGATTGTTAGGTTTTAAGATCATGACTACCTCTGCCACCTTCCATTGCCTTGGAACGTATCTTAGTCTAAACACAGCTTTGATTATATGGAGAAGTTTACGCATCGCTTTATTTGGTAACTCTTTAATGATTTGTCCGGTTATAAGGTCGTACCCAGGAGATTTTTTCATGTTTAAATTTTGAATTTCCTCTTTTAGCTCTTGTAGAGATACACTTTGTATTTCAAGCTCATCAGAACGTTTCAGTAGGTTAACATTTTCATCCACAGTTTGCCTTGGTAATGGTTGAAACGTTTCTTCTAGGTGTCTCGCAAACAAGTCAGCTTTTTGTTAAGCGCTTTGAGCCCAGCTTCCATCCTCACTTCTAATTTGTGCCGTCGAATTTTTGGTCTCTTAAGTACTTTCATTGCTTTCCATAAAGAATATTCGGTATCTTTTTGGCTTGTAAGTGACGACAAATATGTACTTATTGATTCGTTCTTCGGTAGGTTATTAAGGACGGTTTTATTTTCCATGGTTTGATTTATTTGCCAAGACTTTCGGGCTTTTCGTTTCTTTGCTACAAGCTCTCTTACTTGAAGTGGATAGTTTTTACAGTTGTTGTTATTTGCTTATTTGAAAGATGTACTTTGCCTCGCAGCTTGTTGTATGTTTTCTATTAGCCTTTCTACTTCCTCTTCGACTTGTATAATGTTCCTTAGTGCTTGAAGATTGATGTTTTGATCTAATAATTCTCGAAAATTTTTCCAAGTGGTATTCTTATTGGACAGAAAAAGAAATCTCGCTGTGATTTCTTTTTCAATTATTGTTTCACTGAGCGTCATAATAACAGGAGAGTGGTCCGATGTAAGCTCTTCATTATTTTCCAAACAAATATGGTTATCTGATATACCTTATGTCACATAAAAGTCTATAAGTCTTCACAAGATTGAAAGTCACATTTTAATTTTTTTTCCTGCTTCAAACAACTCTCTCCCTTTTGGTGTAGTAACTCTGGAGCCCCAGTATGTGTTTTTCGCATTGAAATCGCCACCAATTCTTTTTAATAAGAATGGCACAATATTCTTTTTAATAAGAATGGCAGATCCGCCTCTTGCTCTCTCTGATGGATGGATAGCATGGTAAAATCTGTAGCCACGTATTCTGGCATATGAGGAGTTAGTAAAATGGGTTTCAGAGATTAAACAAATATCAATATTTTGTTTAAATAGAAATATTTCCAGCTCGGGGATGTGTTGGATCAGCCCATTCGCATTCCAAATTACCATTCTGAGCGTTTGTAAATTTATTTTTATTTTCTAGTCGTGTTGGATGAAGACAAGTTTCACAACTGTTCAAATATGAGTTTATTGGTCGCAGCCTGCTCATCAAGTTTTTTATTTAGAGCATCTATGCATTTCACGACATCTCTCAAAATTTGGCCGCCGTTGCTATCCTTCGCTTTTGCCTGTTGACCTTGGGTCACATGTGCATATGATACTTTTCCTCGTAATTTATATAATTTTGTAACTCTTAATAGCTACCTCACAGCCACGGTAATTAGATGGATGTTGACCTTTGCAATTAATGCATTTTGGAGCTGAGTTCGTATCTAATGTACACGTGCTCGTAAGGTGGTTACCAGCACATTTAACGCATCCTGCCATACGTCCACAGTATCTCTGAGTGTGATTGAAGCCCTGACATTTTTTGCATTGGACTATCTCCAAAGACTTTTTCTTCACTGGTTCTATTCTGACTTTCATATTTCCTCCATTTCCATATCCTCCATGCCAAACGTTACCATGAATAGCGGTAGCCCGCGTTTTGTGACGACACTGTTGACTTTCTCATCTACCTTTTTTTCTTTGTTAATGATGTTTGCAGCATCCTTAATGTCGAATCCTTTACTCTGCAGCTCGGCAATTATATCTTCACTCTCGCATGTTTGATGTAGTCCTCTAGCCATAACCTTAATTGGTCTTTCTTGGTTGTTCTCATTCCACTGAACTTTCTCAGCATTAAGCTTCATAGAGAGATTTCTATAAGTATCTGAGTCTGGAACATTTACCTTCCAAACATTATTATTTAGTGCTACTAGCTTGAAATTCTTTTCCGTAGTTGAGGTCATCAGAGCCTTGACAGCCGGGTAGTCTTTAATACCAACTATGTTTATTGGTGGCGGCTGTTTTTTTTCCACTGTGTAAGGATTTTTATCGTTGCACTGAGTAGTAGGTTTACTTGATGTTGATGTTTGCTTTCCCAGCTCAACATATTCTGGCGATGATTCTGCTTTTCGTTTCTTTCTGGGCTTATTTTTTTTCACGATCCAATCAGATTCCGTTGCCACTTCCTCTTCATTGGAAACTGCCGTGTTGAATGTGGCGGTTTTTCTTATGTTTCATGATCCTAGTATCCACTGGGAACTGGTTCCTATTTCTCTTCCGAGTTCTTCTTCGTCTGTGTAATAATCATTACAGACTTGTTTTTTATCTTTACCTGATTCGATGATCCTTTTCAGGTCTTCATTTTTTCTCTTTAATAGGGTAATTAAACCTCTTCTAGGCTTTTTAATTGGTTATGAAGTGTACTTTTTTCGCTTTTAACATTAGTTGATGGTGAAGACAAAGTCGTATTAATATCTCCTAGAACTAACGAGTTGCTACTTTTGTCTGGTGATCTTCTTATAATTGGTCTTCTTTGGAACGGGTTTGGTGTTCCGTGGTTATGCACCAGATGGCCCTCTTCAAAAGCCATAGAGGCCAGTCTCCGTAGAGCGTGGATTTACCAATGTTGTTGATATTGGAGTACCACCTTAATTAAAAAAAAAAAATTCATCGACCCAATAATTTTCTATATAATCTACTATCACCGCACTTTTTGACTATTTTATTTTTATTTTATCGCTTACTTTATCGATTTCACGTCCAAACCCCGCAACGATTAAAATCGAACAATTTGATGTAAATTAGAATAATTCAGTACTCGAAAATGCGCCATAGAAAAATTCTGATCACAGGCACACAAAACGTCAAAGGGTTGTTCTTCAACCCGGAATCGAAGCTATTGAATAATTCCTACATTTTTCAAGTTGATGTAAATTCAAATAATTCAGTACTCAAAAATGCGCCATAGAAAAATTCTGATCACAGGCATGGAAAACGTTCAAGGGGTTGTTCTTCAACCTGGAATCGAAACTAGCATTGACCTATATAAGTGAAACCGAATTTCAAATGGTATAGTTGTATTTATTTATATATAGTTCATATAGTATAGAGATAAATTCAATATTTTAGCTTCATTTAGAATCGAGACCAGACTCTTCACCGAATAATGTTCTTAAATAACCGTTTTTCTTTTTTAGTAACTCAGCCGGCGTATCAAACTCAACAATGCGACCCGCATCCATCACTAATATTCGATCACTGTCCATCACTGTATGCAACCGATGAGCTACAGTAAGCACGGTACAGTGAGAGAAATTATCCCTAATTGTTGTTTGAATTAATTTATCGGTTTCCGAATCAACATTAGCCGTAGCTTCGTCAAGTATCAAAATTTTAGTTTTTCGTAAAATGGCACGAGCCAAGCATATCAATTGACGTTGTCCTAAACTAAAATTGGTTCCACCTTCTGATATTTTAAAATCTAAGCCACCGGGTAACGCAGCTATAATCGATTTCATTTGAACATGTTCTAATGAAAACCACAATTCAGCGTCAGATTTATTTCGAAACGGATCTAAATTATTTCGGATTGATCCTGAAAAAAGAGTTGGATCCTGTGGTATGATTGCAATGTTTCTGCGTAAATACTGTAGGGGCAAAGTTGCAATATTAATGTGATCGATTTCAATAATGCCCTCAATGAGGCCTAAACGAAATAGTGCCTGTGTTATTGATGATTTTCCGGCTCCGGTTCGACCAACAATTCCAATTTTTTCTTCAGATTTAATTTCTAAGTATATATTTTTTAGGACGTATGGTGATTCGGGGCCATATTTTAAATTTAAATTACTAAAGGAAATAGCTCCAAATTGTGGCCAATCATCTGGTGGATGTTTTTCGAAACAATCAGGTTCCGGTTCTAAATTAGAATACTCCATAATCCGTTCAACGGATACCATACTGTTTTCCAGTTCGGCTGATTGTCGCACACTCCACTGTGTAGCAGCAATTAAAACAATTGCTTTGGATAGAATAAAACCAACTTCTCCAGATTGAGTGACATCCGATAATAAAAGACAGCTCATTGCAATAAAAGCTACATACAGTCCGTTTGCAGTATCTAGCCATAATGCAAATGCGGTAGTTACTGCATTACACAAATATATTGATCCAGATTGATTATTTAAATGTTCACCAAATTGATGAACTAATGCATCTTGAGCATTGAAAGCTCTTATTGTTGATAGTCCTTGAATTGTGGCATTTGTGTGAGAATATATTGGACTTTCGGTTGTTGCCTGAATACGATTTAAACTGCGTGATGTTTTAATGTAAACCGTTCGAAGAACTAAGATAAGTATGCCAAATAAAATTGTTGGAAATAGGGCCCACGGATTTATTATTGACACAACTATGCCCGTAAAACTTAATTCCAAGAAGCCCTTTAAAAAAAAAGAATAGTTACGTTATTACTTTCTACAATATATTTGTGTAATATATTTTGAAAAGCTTACCTGTAAGGTGTCGATCATTGTACTAGGTATTCGAATGTCCACCACTTGTATATCCTTAGCAAATCGATTTAATATTCGACCCGATGGATTACTGCTAAAAAACAACATAGTTGCACATGAAATTCCTTGGAATAAATTATTGTGTAAATTTTTTGATGCTTTTAAGCAGATTCTAAAGAATACAAAATTTCTATGGGACATCGCATAGACCACCAACATTGTTAATAGAGCAAACCCCAGGATATAATGCTCTCTCGTTTTAACCACAACTTCCAAACTGTTAGTGGAATTCGAAAGATATTCCTCAGTGGTAATGTTTGAAAGCACATTTGCGGGCGTTAGTGTTGCATTTGTGATTTTCAACGCATACATAGATTCTTCCCAATTTACCCTGAAAATATAAATTTTGAACTTATAAACTATTGGCAGTGTTATATTCCAAAATGTTTACCATAATGCTAAAAAATAATCAATTCCCATTTGTGATAATTGATATAACATTATAAGAAATGTAACCAATATCAAATAAGGTGTACTTTTTATGCTTTTTATATAATTTAAGTAGATCTTATAGGATATTGAACCTTCCATTAAAATTTCATCCTGTGATTTCTCCGCTTCCAATTTTGTTACTAATTTTTTTGTTTCTTGAACATAGGGATATGTTTTTTCCATTCTATCTTCCACGCTAGTCAATTTATTTTGTAGTGATAAAGACAAAAATGAATCGTTACTTAACTGACTTAATTCTTTGAATGAGCCTTGCCCCACAATACAGCCATTCGACATTAAAATCACATTATTAATTTCGTGTAAATATTGAATTTGATGAGTTACTAGTACAACACATTTTTTGTTTAAATATTTTTGAATGCATTCCAAGAAAATATGTTTTCCCACATTTGCATCGACTGCTGATAACGGATCATCTAGTAAATATATATCAGCGTTACGATAAATAGCGCGTGCTAAACTAACACGAGCCTTTTGTCCCCCACTTAAAGTTATGCCACGTTCACCGACGAGGGTTAAATCTTTAAATGGTAAATGTTGAAAATCCATTTCCAATGCACACGCTCGACACACTTCCTCATATCGTTTCTCATCGTACGAATCAATAAATATAATATTCTGACGGATAGTACCATCAAATAGCCATGGTTCTTGCGAAGCATAACTCACGATTCCATTAACATTGACTTTACCCTTATTAGGTTTTAACTCTCCATTTATAACACTTAAGAGCGATGATTTTCCACATCCAATTTGACCTATGACAGCGTATAAATTATCCATCCTTGCATTAAAATTGATAGATTCCAACTTAAAAGTCGAGCCAATATGCGACCAAACTGCACAAATATTGTTCAATTCTACACCTTTATCATTTTCTAAAGTTTGCGAAAACCTTTTTAAGTCATGTGATTCAATTAACTTAGTTAATTCATTTGGTTCTTCAAAACTATTTGTATTCTTATTATCCGTTTCATTTTTCATTTGATTTTCGTTCATTTGGCTTTCGTCACTATGAAGTAAAAATTTTGCTATTCGCTTGATTGCCACATAAGTACCAGCAACTTCAGCTATAGCCATAGGCCAATAATACACCATTGTTAAATTTAAATCCATTAAAAATGCCGAAACCATAAAAAGTTGCCGAGCAGTCAGAGCATCGCCTAAATAAACATACGAAATCAAGCATACAAATATTGATATACGGGATATTGCATACAGCATAGAAATGCCAGATCGCACATTATATAATCCGTTAAATGCGTTTAATTCTTTTCTTCGGATGTTACCCACAATTCTAGCAAATGATTTTTCCCAGGCATACATTTTAATTACCTGTATGCCCTGTAAAATTTCATTCATAAATTTCAAACGACGATCGGTTCGTTTTGCAGCTTCTTGATGGTAAAAAGCTGATTTTTTACTAATCCATACTTGAACCGGTATAAATAACGTTAAAAATAAAACTCCATATACTGCCGATATTCCAATTTCTAAATACAGAATATAACCAAAAATAATTGCATCAGTCGGTCCTTTCCACACGATATAAATCATTGACAGTGGCATATCAAATTTAGAAATATCATTGGACATTAGATTAATTGCTTGTCCATTCATACCATCAAACGTTGTGGACTGTGTTAGTTTTAGAATCTGTACAAATAATAAATTATAGAAAAATTATCCAAATGATGACAGTTTGTTTTATACCTTGTCATAAATTAACGAACACAATCCCACACGAATTTTTAAAGATCGTTGGAAATTATAAAATATAAATGGATGGTAGATCACTGCCATCACAACTGTTGATCCTGATATACCAAAAGCATATATAAATGCATCCACTTTTGTAATCGCAATTTGCCCAGGTGTAAAGTAGGAGACCAAACCGCCGAGCGAGTATAATTGAACTATCCTGGAGATCGTGTATAAATATTGAGAGAATTTTTTTAAATAAGTAAATACTTGTATATAACTTGAATATTTGGTTTACTCACCGAAAAACGGTTTCAGCTGTTGAATACCATATGTTTGAATTAAATATTGAGCAGCCAAATTCTTTAAATAAAACTCGAAATAAACTTGGATTTGTATGTGCTTCGATTTCATGTTGCCACAACAACTGAAATCGTTTTGCTACATTCTTGCTGCAGTGTTGTTCTAATGGAACATACACATCATCTTCGATAATAGTACGTTTAAAGCCTAAACGCAATATTTCTGTAATCCATCTACAATTAGAAAACAAAAAATTCTTAAATAAATGAAAGTTCAAAAACATAATGTTAATGGCAGATTAAAATTATGTAGGTTGTTAGTTAGTTATTATCAATTTAACATTCTTAATACATTGCTGTTCGTAAATTGAACTTGGCCTAAGATATTATTATCAGACGTGTGTATTTAGTTAAATTTTGCAGGAATATTAATTGACCTTTTGCAACTGATAAGAACATTTTAAAGGCTATTCTACATAGTGAAATAGTTTGTTTGGGTTATATTGTTGAAAAATGACTGATTTAATCCCCACAGGGATGCCGTTGTACCAAGAATTGTAAATAACAATAGTACAAAATCATATACATCTTCAGTTTATAGTAAATACAGATAATAGTACGCCTTATATTGTACTATTAAATATTTAATTTAGACACTGCAATAATATGAACGTTGTTCGACGGACGATGTGCGTAGGGTTACCAACGCAATTGCTATTTTAACATATTACCCCTCTTAAGAATTTTTTTAACCATCTTAGCCTTTCTGCGAGACTGGATGGCGGGAATAGCATTTAACAGTTATAACATAGCAAAATTGGAATTGTTTTCTATCTTTCGTTCCATTATCACTTAGCTTTCATAAGTAAAAGATGAGTGGTTTAGGTGTGCAGCGCTGAAGCAAGCTGTTTACAAGCGATAGAGTTAATGTGATTTAAAAGTAATAAAAGGCACGCGACAGAGAAACAGCAGCGCCGTAACTACAAGGGAGCAAACCTCGCACTGTGGGGGGCCTGCATCGTAGGAGGGCCCGCAATGAAGGGAGCCGCAACGTGAAACGCGGGTCCCATTGTCTTTGTTCTTGTCATGAAGAATTGTACCATACCCTCCTACAATAGTTTCCAGTATTTCACAGGTAATAACATGTTTATTATTGTTTCTTACGTTACCTGTTACGGTCACAACAGCGGAACGATCGTTTTCTAACTTGAAAATAATAAAAAATTATCTTCAACTCCATCGGTGCAGATCGTTTAAGCGATTTGTCCATTCTCTCTATTGAAGCAAAAACGGTTGGCGCTATGAAAAGAAGAAAGACAATCCATTGTAAAAAGAAGCAATCGATATACTCTGCATGCAGGAACCATACGCGGTTAACGGGGTCATAGGGGGAATAACCAAGTGAACAAGGATAATTAGTGGAAACAATGAAGATATTAAAGCAGCAATTGCCATCCTCAATAATGATTTTGATGTTCTTAAAATTTCGCAGAACTGCGACACACACTGTGTATGTGTCGAGGTGAGATCTAATTTAGGAAATGTTTACTTGGTCAGTATTTACTTCCAATATTCAGACGAACCAGTCGAATATGTTAGTAAACTCGATAAAATCATGGATGGTCTAAACGACCATCCTATATTATCATTACTGGCGATTTCAATGCTAAGTCTAAACTTTGACACAATAAGGACGCAAACGAGAGAGGACTCCTCGTTGAAGAATTGAAGCCAAGAAGAGCAGCCAAGTACATATTCTCACAATGGACAGTTTAATATTGATCTCACTCTCATAACGGGCGGTCTGTTAAGCAGAATTTTAAGTCGGTCCGTCCAAAAAAAATGGACATCAAGTGGACAGAGTAATTGTCTCGATCTTGGACTCGGAGAACAAACATAATGATTCCCCAGCATCAAAGAAAGTTCCTCGGTATGCTTTAAGGCATGCCAATTGGGAGTGGTTTTACAGCCAGCTAATTAACATATGGCAAAACTTGGCAAAAGACCTGAAGGTTTCGATCCAAGGTTGTTATTATTTGTTCGATATCGAAAGCGATATCGAACAAATAATAACAAGTTCAATTATAAAATTCTGTAGCGCTACTATTCCCACGTAAACGTAAACATGCTCGCAAGTCAAAATTGTCTTGGTGGTCTCCTGACCTAACCGAATCAAGAAAATTCGTTCGTAGGTTGCGCAAGTTATATCAAAAAGAAGAAAATCTCTATTCTCGGGTAAGCAAAAGGCTTACCAAAAGTACAAGGACCAAAAGTACAATCTTGGAGTATTCCTAGGTGTATTTGGAGCGTTCGACTACCTGTGGTGGCCCATCATTATGTTGGAGCTAAAGAGATTCAATTGCCCTCGCAATCTCTATAACATTCTAAACAACTATTTTTCTGAAAGAAAAACCACTGTTATTTCAAGTCATGGCACAGTTAGACAGATAGTCAACAAAGGATGTCCGCAAGGTTCCATCCTTGGTCCACATCTTTGGAATATTGTCTTCAACGGAAGCATGAACCAGGAAGTCCAAGAAGTAGCATTCGCGGACGATAAGGTAATGCTTTTAGCTGGGAATTCAAGACAAAGTATTCAAGAAAAAGCTATATGGCTAGTTGCGCTTTTATCATTCTACAGGATGGTAGACTGGTGCAAAAGCTACAAAATGGAGCTATAATCCTCTGAAAAGACAGTTATGATTCAACTTAAAGGTTCACTGAACATTAGGAGACCACCATTGGTTTCCATAAATAGCCAAAGAATTAAGATGGTGAAAAATGTTAAATGGCTGGGATTTGACTTCGTTGAACGGCTTGGAGTCACTACACATGTCAAAAGAGTCGCGGAAAATAGTAAGAAGGTTTTCGCTGTGCTAAAACGAGTTGGGGCCTCAAGCACCGAACTATATCAATAATATACGACGGCCTTGTGGTATCTTCATTGACATGTGCGTGGGCGTCATGGGCAGACAGAATGAACTGCCACCATCGGCGTACAATAGTTAGTGCCCAAAGAAGTATCTTGCTCGGAATTACCAAGGCATACAGAACAGTGTCAACTGACGCCGTTCCTGTCTTGGCCGGCATGATTCTATTGATATACCCTTAAATGAGAAAATTGCCAACTACAAGATAAGGAAAAGCCAAAATGTGAGCTACGGAAACGTGATAATGGAAGGCGATCAAATTCGACCAAACCTCATGGGGTTGCTTAAGAGAAAAACGAGAGAAGCGTCTATAGCAATATTTCAAGATAGATGGTCGCACTCAGTGGATGGCAGAATAACTTATAATTATCTAGCCAAACATTGAAGCGAGATTAGAGACAAAGATTCCTCTAGGCGTATGGTTCACCCAAAAGTTAACGGGACATGGTAGAGTGGCCTTATATATACACCGACTGAGTCTAGCGGACTCAAGTACTTGCGAATGTGGACAGGGCGAGGATACCATATATCCTCTATGACTGTGATCTAGCTCAATAAGCTAGAGATCAACTTATAACAGATTCAAGAGTTAGTTGCCAGCAAGTAAACTAACTTTTAATGCTGCCAAACAAGCTCAACTCTTTCAAGAAGTTTTGTGATACCATCTTGAGCGATAGGTAGATATTAGAATAAGTACATAAAATGTTTATCTTAAGAAAAAAATGTATAAAGCTAGTTAATAGTATACGAGGAGGCGCATACTCCTCGATGGCAGGGACGGTAACAGGACAGCCTGGCTAAGCATACCGATATAGTAGTAATATTTTAAGAATTGTAGGTTAGGTAAGGGTGGCCGTCCTAAAGGACTAGCGTAGACACAAAAATGATCCGTAGCTGTGGAATGACTTAAGAATTGTAAGTCCGCGTTGGAGATGATAAAGGCACGACCACCTGGGAACTTTTTCTTCGTCTCAGAGCGACAAATGAAATGAATTGGCTAAGTTCGTGTAACTATATTTTATTTAAATAAAAAAGCAATATTTTCGATGACCAACATTTTTTATTACTCTGAAGGGAAAGATATGCAAGATGGAGGGAGGATAGTCTAGGGGCCCACATTAAGTTTTGCGGGGGGGGCCCAACATTTATTGTTACGCCACTGAGAAACAGTATAAGTATAAATCGTGTTTTCCGAAAGAGGCAGAACGATCAAAGTACTCATATTAAGACTAGTTACTTACTGCTGGTTGTCACTAATAAACAATAATCAACTACGGAGATTGCTAGTCAGTCATGTTGGTTTTTAAATTTTGTTATTAGTAATGTTCATTAAATTTGGTGTAATTTTTTAATATTTTTTAGACAATCTCGTGTTATCTCTTTTTTAAAACATTTTGTGAACAAGAGATTTTATTGTATTGTAAGTAATTTTCTAATGTTTTTATAGAAACTTGTTTATAATCATCGGTAATCATTTTCAAAACATAATGCCATGAAGATAACTACGAGTAATTAGTGACATCTATAGTGAAATGATTTTTAAAAAAATGTCTAATACATTTCTAAGAGATGGCAGGGCCGTCATTAGTTCGACTTGATCTATTATTAAACCGATTATTATGTGGAATATAGTAAATAACTGAATTAATGTTTTTGGAATAAATCTGGGATAAATAAATTGTAGTTGACGGGAATCTAAATTGGTTATTTTATTCGCAATGTAATAATCGAATCTTATTGACAAGGCAGAAACGTAACAGTATTTAATATCATAAATCGGAAAAAATGAGAGAGAAAATAAGTAATAATTTCATCAATAACGTCAAATTCACTGGTCACCAGCAGACCAATATACCATAAACCAATAATACATTGATATGAAGAAAAAATAATTACAGAAATGAATAATATACCAGAAACGATCACAAACAATGACCCTTGGCTATTGTACCCGGATACAAATTAGAGCTTGGAACATCAGAATTCTAACAGAAACAACAAGAGAGAAAGTATAATGAAACACTATAACATTGAAATTCTGGACCTCTGTGAAGTCACGAAAAACCAGCGGAGAACTAAAAACAAGCTGATAGTTCTACAAGAACGCACAGAAACGACAACAGAATAATATAAGAAGATTTCAATATAGCAATTGAATCAGACTATACTGATCTAATAAACCATCATAGCAAAACATGCATCGGGCCAGATGCAAAGTATCACAAATAAACTGTTCACTTAGATGACAATAGAGTCCCACACAGAAGTATTCATAAATACATATCGACATCATCTGATGGCGCAGAACAAAGAACTATAGATAGACCTAATTATCTAGCAAGACTACCAGGAACCTCCTCGGCTACCAAGAATATACAAGCCTTGACAAGCGATGATATGGAATAAAGTTGAGGAACGATGTTAACTTGAGACACAAGTACGAATTAGACACACGTCAATTATAGAAAGTGCGGCAATGGATGATCGTAGAAAACACACTAAATAATTTTTCACTATATAGTAAAAGAGACGTCAATGTGCAATTGCATCAATGTGTAAATGAAGGAATGACGAATTAAGCCCAACGAGACGAAATCAATACATGTAAATTTTACCAATCGAAGAGTTAACTGGGTACCAGTATGCTTAACACACAGCGAATTCCCTATGCAAATACGGCGAAGTATTTAGGCATGACTCTTGACGCTAAAGTTAAATGGAAAGCACACGAGAAGAAATAAGAATTAAAAATAAAATATAGACAAATGTACTGGCTCATAGGAAGAAACTCTGAGTTAGCCCTACATAGTACAATACTCTTATATCGTCAAATAATAAAACCTATATGAACCTATGTCTTTCAGCTTTTGAGTTGTGCTTAGAAGACAAATGTAAAAATTATACAAGCATTCTAAAATCCTTCGAGGCATTGTATAAATGCTTCATGGTACATAAGAATGCTTCATGGTACATAAGAAATGATAACCTTCATAGTGAAGAAATAATAAATCATGCGAAGAAACACGTACATCGTCTAACTCAGCACCAAAATGTTGATATACATCATATGTTGGACAACCCAAACCCATAGTAAGACGGCTTCAAAGGAATAACACATCTACAACTGCGAAGGTTCTAATACCAATAATAAGGAATTCAGGTAGGATTCGAAATGAAATAAAGAGACGGATTGAACCATTACGAAAGCCAAGATACATAGGTTACCTGAAAGAATATAAAATCCATAATACTACCCCAAAAATATTAGCAATAATTATTTTGGATAGAACCAATTATCTACAATCAATACAAAACCAAATAATAAGCAAGCTGGTTAGAGACCAGAAAGAAGCTTCACTGATCACATCAACTCATAATTCAAAGTTATGTGAGCAATCCAATGACATTCACCACTACACTAATGAATAGGTCGTTGCAGGCGGCAACACCGCTCTTCGTAGAATTTAAAAGCGCACGCATGACACGAAACGCTTGAAAGTATAATGAATAAGCCACTTTGCAAAATGGACATTCAATCTCTTTTATCACTTACGATAACAGTTTAGGTGAGGATATTGGAGTGTGGATGGCAGCAAGTATAGTCGTTCATGGAATCCTCTAAGGCCACTGCTAAAATCTAAACTTATATCAAGTGCCGTGAAGCTGAAGCTATATACATACAAAGCGTTGATCAGGCCTGTTATGTATGAGGATGGTAAATACCGAGCTGTGTGAAATATCGATATTGTACATGAAGTAAAATCGCAGCGAGTACGCTGGCACGGTCACGTTCTGCGTGCGGATCGAGGTCGATTTATGCAGAGATCTCTGAAACAAAAACCACTATACGGTAGGCGTATAGGCCGTTAGCTCCACGGTGTAGAGAATGACTTGGCGTCTTCAGGTTGTCAGTAATGGACCGGTAACGGCCTTTAATAACTGTTTATAATATAATAATAACGAGATGCTGGAAATCGAGTTTAGTACAAAGGTATGCAAATTGAAATATACTACAACATCCAAGAAGTAGGACAAGGATGTGTATTCTCGCTATTATACTGTTCCGTGTAGTATTAGATATAGTGTTATTCAAAAATTAGGCAGCGCATCCCAAACGTTCTGCAATGGGGCTGTTAGACTGAATCATCTAGATTACGAAATAATCAGTAAGGGTAAGGAAGTTGGTCTCAAAATAAACATCAGAAAACCCAATGAAAAGAGCTATTGCTGTCTCATAATTTATTCCTGATATTCTTGTTATATCGTATAGCCTGCCTAATTAGTTTAAAAAAATAAAAAGTAATAAAAAAAAGTAAAAACCTCCAAATTGGAAATAATATTTTTCCTCATGATTTAAAAATTAAGTTAGAAACGTTTATGAATAGTTCTTTTATGGTCCGTCCTTAATCAACATTTTAAATTTTTTATTTGACACCCATAAAGAAAATGATAAAATTCCAAAAAAATAAAAAATATGGTTAAAAGGAAAAACCTAAATACCAAAATGGTATTCTATAACTTTACACCAAGATAAATTAAAAAATCGGTAAGATATTAAACGTCAATAAACTACACATACAATTTATCTTGTGTAGTTCGTTTTCACGGATAAAACTTTAAAATTTAAAACTAAAATTTCACGAAGAAGGCGGGCTAGTGCCGAACAAAAAAACCATGTTTGTCCTTGTTACTCTTTATATTATATTATGAAATGAAACACTAACAAAACGCCAAAGTGGTTTTAGACACGATAAAATTATTCAGCAAGAAAAAATTTACACGCTGACTACTTTGTTTTATAGAATACTATTTAACCTAAATAAGATAGAAATTGTGTAAATTTTTTTTGTGTAAACCTTTTCAATGTTTCGTTTTTTCACATTATCTTGTTTTTACAGAATTAGACCACTGTTGTTATGTATGAAGATGATAAATACCGAGCTGTGTGAAATATCGATATTATACATGAAGTAAGATCGCATAGCCTGCCTGATCATATAGCCTGCCTAATTAGTTAAAAAAAATAAAAAGTAATAAAATTTAAAACAGTATAAAAATATGGTTAAAAGGAAAAACCTAATTACCATTAGTAAAAATAGAGGGAGGAAATAAATGAATTTAAAAAAACGCAAATCCAGTATAAAACAAAAAAGAAAAGAATCGAGTTAATCAACAAAGGAAAAAATCAATCTAGTTCACCAAATTAATCCAAAATGGAGCAGTTTGTCTGGTAAGATTTGTTACGACCTCACATAAATTATAAGAATTCGTAACACCAAGATGACTTTAACATCAACATAGTAATTCCGATACACTTCAACCAAGAAGAAATAGAAAGTGTAAATAAATGCATATACCTTGATTGCCCAGGAGGGATAGAAGAAATAAATAATCGAACTATTCACTAAACGAATAAACAAAACCAGCACAATACTAAAGATTTCACGCAAGATCTGGAATACGTCTGTCCTGTCACGAAACACTAAGCAACGAATATTCAACTTATGTGTAAGGTCGGCAAGCACACACCGAAAATTTGGAATAAATCTACAGGGTTTATCAACAAATATGTTTAAAGAGAAACTAATATGCTGCTCGAAAAACACCATAATAAACAAAGAGCTTCGCAGGCGGGCAAAACAAACAGACATCGAAACTGAAATAAGAAAGGTTGGTTCAAGACAACAAAATTGTCTTTATTTCCAGTTACTTACGTGAAGAACAGTTTTCCAACAAAAGTAGATCGCAAAATTGGATTCACCGGTTTGTTTACTTTTTTATTTTTAAACATTTTCACTTTAAGATCTACTTAACACTTTCTTATCCGCAAAGTGCTTAATAATATAGATAAACGTAGTCGAATATATGATTATGTTCACCAACTTTATAATTACGTTCATATACATATTAGCCGTGTTTCTTGAAGTATGATCTGATCCGGATCAGATAATATCTGCTTCCCTTTCATTTGTATAGCCGCGTTTCATGAAACAAACATAAAAATTGTACTATTTTTTGTTTTTGTATCAAAATTTTGAACCAAAATAAACACACATTTAAAAACAAAAAAGAATACAATTTTTGTGTTGATTTCCTGAAACGCGGCTATACAAATGAAAGGGAAGCAGATATGAGATCTGGATCAGATCATACGTCAAGAAACACGGCTATTATGTACATAATATGTAAACTCATTTTAACACAATTAAATAATTATCGAAAAACAATTGTTTTAGTATTATCGATATGACCACTAATCGTTTATTACATTTTGATTAATTTTTAAATTGCATTGGTGAAGTGGATACCATAGACTATCTTCACTATACGCGGTACACTAAATCACTGTAATAATATATATGTATACATGTACATGCATCTAAATTACATAATTGAGATAAGATTATTATATTTTGTTTTCTTGATAAGATCTTCTGATGTGTATAAAACTTAAAATTACTTAAAATTAAAAACGGTTTGAAACAATTTTAAATTCAAATTTAATATATTTTAATTTATTTAGTTTAATTAGTCATACACACTCGCAATGAAAGGTTCGATATTGACTGCTGGATACTTCAAAACATAAAATAACTAATAATATAAAACTTAAAAATTTAGAGTGCCTCAATAATAGCTGATTGTGTTATCGTATATTAATATATTATCACCGAGTACAAGATATGTATTACAATATATACTTAAGTATGAAATCTTTTTGCAAATAAAACGTTTATTCAAGTTGACTAAACTAATTCGTATACATAAGCCTACAAAATTATTTATTTTGGGAATCTGTTGAACTCTCAATTTATCATACATCCAATATTTGTAATAATAGAAATATTAACAATAGAAGGATACTCAATACATATATTCATACTATTACAAATTTTAAAAAGTCTTATGTTGGTCTATATGGATTTCCTATAGGAACAGGGTCTTCAAAAACCCGTCAGCTATTTACATTAAAATATTCAGGATCTGTAGGCAATATGTTGACGACCTTCAGTAGCTTGGTTAACATAATGCTCAATATTAGTAAGTTCAAGAACTCAAACTACATTTTTAGACCGTAATTATTAATGCCGACAATTTGCTTTGTACTATAGTATAGTGTCCATTTCGATATTCGATAAGAAAATAGAAACATTAGTGTTCAGGTTCAGCAGGTCGAATGGATATATAATATTCAAATAAAGCCTGTTAGATTAAAATATTAGAATAACTGGAACTTGAATAAAAAATCTTCCTGTTTATTTCTGAACTAAAAAATTGTACATTTTTATCTTATCACTAAAAACCCAATCATGTATTCTCGTTCTTTACTTTATTCTCATCACAATATTGGTCAAATCTCATCTTTCTGTTTGGACTTCGTAAATAAAAGTGAATTTCATTCGAACAACTAGCACAGTGGTTACAGCTGAGACGTTCGGATCGACAGGTATGCCGGGTTTAAATCTCAATAGAGGCAGGGTGCAATAATGATGCTTCATACTTCATTTCGATCAGAATGTTGATGAACACAGCTATAAGCCTTCGTTGATAGTGCAGAATCCAAGGTCAAATCATCGTTCAAGATGTCCTTTTATATGCGCGGAGCAACATGAAGCGCCCATTTTCATTCGATAATAAAACACTAAACAAATTATAAGATCTATTGGTTGAACTTGACACAATAACAATAAATGTGTTTCAAAATTTAAACAATTATTTTATTAAAACTACTTAATAAAGAGTTAATAACTATAAAATTCGTAATAATGATTGTATGTATGTCCTTTTAATCCAAAAAGAAAGAAATGACAATTAGTCAAAATTATTTACAATTTGTTTTGGAATAGATTTATAGCAATTATAACATTGTACCAAACTTATATATAATACATAAACGAAGTCAATGCTATAACCCTCTCGTACGAGTGGTCACATAACATCTCCCCCCGTAGTCTTAAGATAGCAATCTTGATGAGTCTGAACGAGTTCAGAGAAAAACTTAACTAATAAAATTTAGATAGTGAAATTACAAAATATAATTCAATCAAATGTTTGCTTAAATATCGTATTTCAGAATGAAATATTTTATTATTAATTAAATATAGTAATAATAATACATTTTTTTTTAAATTTAATTCATAAGACTAAGATTGTATGTTTTTTTTTTTTTCGACTTTTATCTACTTATACGACTTACGATTCAGAATTTTCGTGGAAAGGTTTCATTCAACCTGTTGTTATGTACCATTTTAGTAGAATTTCCAATTTTAATTAAAGTATTTTCAGGTGAATTTATTTCTTGGACTTTATAAGAACCTAGCCAATACTTTGATAATTTAGAATTTCTAGCTTCGTTTTTCAAACAAACAAGATCACCAACATTATATTTAATTACTTTAGAATTTCTGTCGTAATAGACTTTAGATTTTTCCTTATACTTTCCTTAAATTGCTAAAAATAACATACTAAGTATGCTATTTTTAGCAATTTCAAATGATTGTTGAAACTTGAATCTGAGACCAAAGTAATAGTCATCATAGTTGTACACAGTATCACGAGAATGGGTAAGAGAACTAGGAATCTGCAGTTTACATCCAAAAACCAGTTCGAATGGCACGTATTTAGTGGAAGAATGAGGAGTAATGTTATAGCAAAAGGAACCCATGAATCCCAATTTGGTGGATCCTGCGTGCTATAATGGCGTATATAATCCATAAACGTTTTATGAGATCTTTCTAGAGAACCATTTGATTGCGGATGATAAGCTGTAGTATTTATCTTTTTTGTTTTAAACAATTTAGCTATTCGTTTAAACAAAGCACTCATGTAATTCGACCCTTGATCAGTAAGAATAGATGATGGAATACCGAAAACGCAAATAAAGTTTTCGACGGATGCTCGAGCAACTGTCTCTGTTTCTTGGTTTGGAATAGGTACTGCTAATGAAAATTCTGGTCTTGCATTGTCAGTATGAATTTATTATTAGAATGAGATGGATTCAAAGGCCAACAATATCCAAAAATAATTTTTCAAAAGGACCAGATGACGTAGTCGTGATTTTCATGGGCATTTTGTTCGAGAGATCAGATTTGTTCGTTTGGCAAGATTTACAATTTCTTATTATTTTGGTCACTTGACTTAACATATTTGGGCAACTATAAAATTTTCGTAGTCTATTATAAGTTCTGTAAATGCTCTGATGACCTCCAGAGAGACTGTGATGAAATTCATGAATTACGGTTTCTATTTCAGACTGGTTTGTCAATTCGATCTCTCTCTTATCTTAAACACCTTGATGAACTAATTAGTCTATAGGTATTAAAATGAAGGTTTGAAGACATTTTAATAAATATCTACCTAATATAATGGAGATATTCACAAACTAATATCTAAATAAAACTAAAATTGCTACAATAGAATTTTGTTTCACAATATTCGTGCAATTTTGAACAAATATGAATAGAATTCGATATTTCTAATGAACTCGGATAATGAATTCAATCAATAACACTTATGAATAAGCATATTGTCGGTGATAATTAAAAAATGAAATTATATTTTACACGAACTTCTCATAAACCTTTATCATCGATTAACGATTGCAATGCTCAGCAAAAATGTCAGGATCTATGCACTATGCAGAAAATGTTTACTTTTATAGATGCAAATACGTTCTATTGTATTTTTCTATTTATTGTCTAAATTACATTTTTTAACGACGTAATATCGATGTACGCATATTGATTCTTTTCTACAAATTTCAATTTGAACCCAAACATCCAGATTTTAACGCTCTTAGATATAACATGTTGTTAAAGTTGTACATCCTCTATATGCGACTCCATTAACCCTCGCTCCTATACTTTTATCTTCAAAATTAAAAATGCTTTACTTATATATTATTCTGTCTAATCATTGGTTGAACGAATTTTAGATAACGATCGATTATATAACGTTACTAGTCGTAGAAACGTTTACATACTGAGCACATAAGAAAAATTATGTTATGTTTGTATTTTTGGAATGTGAATTGGAATTCAAATTTTATAATTATGTTGCTGAAAAGAAATAACATCGGCGTTCAAACAAGGAGAAATAAAAACATATTTTATTTTAACATTCTTTTGATTTGGGTATATTATTTTTGCCAAATTACAAAAAGATCTATCCTTCATCAAGGCAGGTGATATTTTCCGCGTAAGACGGCTACATAGAACCCGATTGTCTCGCCAATCTAGTAAAGTATCCATTTTCCAATTTAAGTAATTCCACCGGCGAGTCAAATTCGACAACTTGTCCAGAATCCATAACCAATATTCGATCACTATCCATCACCGTGTGTAATCGATGCGCTATTGTTATTACTGTACACTCTGAAAACGTATTTCGGATTGTAGTTTGAATTAATTTATCCGTCTCGGCATCCACATTCGCTGTTGCCTCGTCTAATATTAATATTCGATTATTTCTTAAAATTGCTCGAGCCAAACATACTAATTGCCTTTGACCCATACTAAAATTACTTCCACCATCTGACATTTTGGAATCTAAACCACCGGCTAAAGATGATACAACCTGTTTTAATTGAACTTGTTCCAGCACATGCCATAATTCGGTGTCAGATTTTTCTATGAAAGGATCTAAATTAGTGCGCATTGATCCAGAAAATAAGACAGGATCTTGAGGTATAATCGAAATATTTTTACGTAAATCGTGTAATCCTAACAATTGTATATTCACATCATCAATCTCAATTTCACCATCATTTTCTGTTAAGCGGAATAGAGCCTGTATAAGAGATGATTTTCCGGCACCAGTACGACCAACAACGCCAATTTTTTCCATTGGTTTTATGGCAAAATTTAAATTCTTCAAAACCAACGGTCCATTATCGGAATATTTTAGATTAAATGATCGAAACACTATTCCACCAAATTCGGGCCACCCAATTGGTATGCGAGTGGACGGTGATTTTTCCAATGGTGGTTCTTGCTTCAATTCAGAATATTCATTGATTCTTTCCACAGATACCATATTATTTTCTAGTTCAGCCGACTGTCTTATTCCCCACTGTGTCATACCAATTAAAACAATTGATTTTGTAATTATAAGACCGACGTCACCACCCAAAACACTATCCGAAAGTAACAAACAACTCATTGTTACCGTAACAATGTATAAAGCGCACATTGTGTCTAGCCATAAAGCAAATGCCCTGGTTGTTGCATAATACATATACGTTGATCCTGTTAAATTATTCAAATGCTTATTAAACTCATCATTTAAAGCATGTTGCGCCTTAAAAGCGCGTATTGTAGATAAACCTTGAATTGTTGCATTTGCATGCGCAAAAACTGGGCTTCTATTCAATGACTGAATTCTATTAATACTTCGTGACGTCCTTAAATATAAATTTCTGAACACATATAATAATATACTAAGTACACCTGTAGGTAATAAAAGCCATGGGTTGATTGCTGAAACTAGAATCCCGATCGAAATCATTTCCATAAAGCAGGTAATTGTTTCCATCAATGATAGTGGAAGCTTTGAATCGATAGCCCCAATATCTTTTGAAAATCGGTTTAAAATTCTGCCTGATGGATTGCTATTGAAGAAAGACATAGTCGCACGTGAAATACCCATAAAAAGCTTATTGTGCAAATTAATCGAAGCACGAAAGCACATTTTAAAATAGATTATATTGCGTTGAATTATTATGTAGACAAAAGCGGTGGTAAGGACTGTATACACAATAATGTAGTTTGTTCGAGTTCCTGTAATATCAGAACTCTCAAATTCAGTCATATTAGTTGTTGAATTGCGTGTAAAGTTTGACCTGATTACGGTTTCTTCCCAATTTACCCACTGGGCTAAAAAATAATCAACAGCTATCAAACTAAATTGGCTAACTATGAAAAAAATCCCAACTACTAGAATCATAAATCCGCTCTTAATTGATTTTGCGTAATTTTTATAAACTTTAAATGAAACTGATCCTTCAACCAGGATTTCCTTTATCTCTTCTTCTTCTTCCTCCTCATTACTGTTCATACTAGTTTGTGATTCAAGCCTTTTTTTCTGTTTAAATTTATCTTCAGTTGTTTCATCGGGTAGCTCTAATTCCGATATTATATTAGCTCTTATCTTTCGTAAGTCTTCAAAATTACCCTGTATGTCAATTTTTCCATTTTCCATCAGAACGATATGGTCTATATTTTTTAAATATTGAATTTGATGTGTCACCAAAATGACACATTTTTCTTTTAAATAATTCTGTATACACTCAATGAAAATTTGTTTGCCCACATGTGCATCTACAGCTGATAACGGATCGTCAAGTAAATATATATCTGCTTTACGATAGATAGCTCGCGCCAAACTTACTCTAGCTTTTTGCCCACCACTCAAAATTACTCCACGTTCCCCAACCATAGTCAAATCGCCAAAAGGCAACAATTGAAAGTCACGTTCCAACGCACAAACTCGACAGACTTCTCTATATCGAACCTCATCGTATGCTTCAATAAATAAAATATTTTGTTTGATCGTCCCGTTGAATAGCCATGGTTCTTGAGATGCATAACTTAAAGTACCATTGACAACCATTGAACCGTCATCTTTTTCTAATTCCCCAATTATAACGTTGAGTAGTGTAGTTTTACCTGATCCCACAAGACCGATTATAGTGCAAAGGTTATTTTGTTTTACTTCTAAATTAATTGAAAATACTCCAGCCGAATTTTCATTGCGCGTCCATGCTGCCGTAACATCTTCTAAATAAATTCCTTTTTCTATTATAAATTTAGTTTCATCCTGGTAAGATTTCAAGTCGTTGTTGTCGGTGTTCTTTTGACTTTTTGGAGCAGTTTCCAATGTATTAGTTTCTTTCTCTTCTGGCATTAGTAAAAATTTTTCAATACGTTTTATCGAAACCCATGCGCCAGCTCCTTCAGTAAGAGCAATCGGAAAAAAATATATCATCGAAGAATTTAATATTAGCAGACATGATGTGGTAATAAACACTTTACTTGCAGTAACAGCCTCACCAAAGTACACATATGCCGTAAGACTTAAGAATTTTGAAATACGAGAAACAGTGAAAAATGAATTCAATATGCCTTCGATAAAATAAAGCCTTCGAATAACAGTGAGCTCCTTACGTCGTACGTTATCGACCATTTTAGCAAATGTTTTTTCCCAAGCATACATTTTAATCACTTGAACACCTTGGATTATCTCATTCATAAATTTAACACGATTATCGGTCCGATCTGCTGCTCTCAAATTAAATGAAGCCGCTTTTTTAGCCATCCAACTTTGTAACGGAATAAAACTTAATAGGAATAGTAATGAGATTATTGCTGATTTTCCAATTTCACTATAAAGATAATAACCGATAACAATAACTTCAGTTGGTCCGTTCCAGAGGTCATGTACAAAAGCTATACCATATTCAACTTTGCTTAAGTCATTTGACAGCATATTGATTACTCTTCCATTCATACCATCAAAGACTGTTGACTTTGATAGCCTCAGGATCTAAGGAAGAGACAATAAACACAAGTTTTAATAAAATTACCGCGTGATTGAAGATTTTTATTTAATCCATGTTTAAATTTAATATCTTACCTTCTTATAGATCAAAGATGATAACCCATTTCTATATTTTAAATTCGTTTGCAAAACGAAAAATATATATGGATGGAACATAATTGCCATAATTACTGTGGAAATAGATATTCCGCTAGCATATAAATATGCCATTTCTTTAGAAGTATGTTTTTGATTTGGTGCAAAATATGCTACTAAGCCACCCAGACATATCGGTTGTATTAAACTAAAAAGCAAAAAAAATTGCTGGTATAAGTAAAAATTATACTAACATATTGTGATTAGCTTACTTACCATAAAAAGGTTTCAACAGTTGAATACAGTACGCTCATTAAAACTAATTGTATACCATACGCTTTAAATATAACTCTAAATAAACTAGGTTTTTTCTTAATATTTGCTTCATCATTCCATAATATTGCAAAGTATTCGGCTAAAGTTTGACTTTTATGCTCATCCAATGATTCATACATATCTTGATCCTCTAACGTTCGTTTCATACCTGTCCTAAATATATCTTTCAGCCATCTGTAAAAAACAATTGGATAGTATTAAACAAATTATACGATTTAATTTAATGGTCCTTACAGATAGTTCAACATTTTTATGAATCGTAAAATATATATTGAAGCAAAGCAGCATAGTTCAGTCAGTTAAGCAAAAATTAACTAAGCGAGACATTCAGAGTAAGGGAAATTTTGATATATATATATATATATATATATATATATATATATATATATATATATATGTATATATATATACATATATATAATGTCAATATATATATAAATATATATATATATATATATATATATATATATATATATATATATATATATATATATATATATATATATAAATATATACATATATATATATATATATATATATATATATATATATATATATATATATATATATATATATATATATATATATATATATATATATATATATATATATATATACATATATATATATATATATATATATATATATATATATATATATATATATATATATATATATATATATATATATATATATATATATATGTATATATATATATATATATATATATATGTATATGTCATGGACGAACCGTCCATATATTGAACGGCATGAGTGCTTCCGTAATAGAATCTATTCAGTGAAAGAAATTATAATTAAACATTCCATGCATGTAATTATTACAAAATGTACGTCACATTTGAAAAATATATTTTCCATGAGATCCATTAGTTTTTTGGATCGAATTGGAATGAAGTTCTGGAATATTCTAATTTTTTTCAGTAAAATCCAAATGATTGTAATTTTTTATCAATTAATAAGATACATTTAATGTTAAACTACACATTTTAATTCACTATTATCGAAATAAAATCAAATTTAACTTTATTTTTCAATGTTCTGGATAAAACATTGGTTTTTTCAAGTTCGCGATAAATTCATAGTACACGAACTCGAAAAAAAAGGGATATTTTAAAAGGAAATATTTTAAACAAATATTTTTCATTGTTTTATGCTTGATACCTGTATTATTTGACAATAGACGTCAAAAAATATAGTTAGAAGTTGAAATTTATTCAAATAAATAGAACTTAAATTAAATATATTGGTTAAACTAAATAAAATTTCCCAGTATTATTCCCGATGTTCTTATAGAACTTGAAGTTCTGTTAATAAAAAAACGCACCTTGTATTGTTTCATTTAATTTGAATAAAATCTATACAATTATAGACTAGACTGACAACGGAAAATACTATTTGGAACACATCTTGTTTCAGCGACATGAATAATTTAACCACAGCTGGAGTTAGGCATGGAAAAGAAAGTAGTTCTCATTTAACTGTAACGATGGCATTAAAAATGTTTGGGCGAGGTAGAATTGAAAATTTATTGGATTCTGCACGTTCATTATCTATACGAAATTTTAATGATAAAGTAAATAAAAATCGGCAAATATTGAAATGCATAATTGATGTAACTTGTCATCTTGCATGCCAAGAGTTAGCTTTTCGGGGTAACGATGAATCGCCAAACTCCTAAAATAGAGGTAATTTCATTGAAACTCAACATTTATTAAAAGAATATAACCCCACTTTAAAAAATCACTTAAGTATTCCTACAGTTTTCTTCGGATATTCTAGCGATATCCAAAATGATTTGATTTCCTCAATTAGCTTTGTATTGTCAGAAGAAATTCGTAATGGAATTGGAAATACTGACTACGTTGGCTTAATGTTAGATGAAACCACCGATGTTTCTAACAAATCACAACTTTCAATAATATTCCGTTACATTAAAAGTGATATTCTAGTTGAAAGATTTTTAGGGTTTGTAGATGTTTCGCTCGGAAGATCAGCTCAATCATTATTTGATTTTATAATTCCCATGCTTCAAAATGAAAATGTTTTTAATAAGTTAGTGTGCCAAAGTTATGACGGTGCCGCGGTAATGTCTGGCAACTCTAATGGTTTACAGCTTATTCCGCATGCTCAATATATCCACTGGTTTGCTCACAAACTAAATCTTGTTCTATCACAATCATGTTCCCAAATAATTCCATATTCTAGTTTTGTTTTAAATTTATATTGATTTGTGAATTTCTTTAATCATTCTACCAAAAGGACAGCTACATTAACTGAATTTATAAAAAAGAAAATACCTACTGCTGCTCCAACGTGTTGGTAATATAATGGACGAGTTGTATAAACTTTATTCGATTTGAAAAACGATTTGATTTGTTTCCTGGAAATATTCTGGAAAATGAGCATACTTGGGATAGTGAGGCTACTTTACAATCTCGCGGCTTACTACATATTTTAAACGATAAACAATTGGTCATTTTACTTTATTTTTTTAATGAAATTTTTCCACAATCAGATGTTTTGTTCCAAATTCTACAAAAGAAAGCTAGCGACATTCAGTATTGCATATCACAAATATCAAAATTCAAAATTTGCATTTCTGACATAATTAACAATTTCGATCGTTTTTGGGAAAATATTGAAAATTGAGAAAATATTTCTAACTTAAATACAAAACATAGACGAAGCACATTATCCACGAAAGAAGATTTTAAAACTTTTTTAACGGAAATCGTCGGAAACATCATTGCGGCGTTAAATCAACGATTTGATTCTTTACCATATTTTAAATTTTTGAATCTGTTCGACGTATCTAAATATAATGATTTTCATACAAAATTTCCTGAAGATATATTACTTAATTTAGAAAATTCAAATCCCAGATTTATAGACATCAGCATTTTAAAAACTGAACTAAAAGTAATCTTTAAAGATGACAATTTTAAAGATAAAACAAATGTTCAATCGAATCTGAAATTTAACAACCGCGTCCTGCGAAAGATCATTTTCATGTTTAAAAAGAATAAAACTCAGCAACGAAATAACTGTGGTCAATCAAGGCTATCCAATCTAGCATTAATATCAATAGAAAAGGAATTATTAAAAAATTTGAAATGCCAAAGTAACTTTTATGATAAAATAATCAAACAATTTTCAATAAAAAATCGAAGAATTGAACTTTCATATAAGATCTAATTTATTTTATCTTCTGTTGGAATTATTTTTGTAAAATTCAACTTATTTGTATTAAATTGAATTAATAGTACGAGTATTTCAGTTATTTTAATTCTATTAATTATTATTATGTTATTTGTCTTTTGTAATGTATTAAATCTTATATGTACTTGCACATATATTATATAATAAATAAATTATAATAATAAATTAATGTATTTGAATGAAAATAAAGTAAATATTTAAAATAAAGTCATATTTTTAATTTTGTTGATTACCAAGTAGATTTGCTTCCGTTCCTAAAAATGTCACGCTTCGTCCCTGCGTATAAATATATATATTTATATATTCATAATTCATATATGCATAGAGTGTATGTACCAGTATAGATGGTATGCTTGAACTATAATGAATTGTACTAAAACGTTATCACAGAACAAATAAAGTTTTTTAATTGACGTTGAGACTGGCGCTACAAAATGCATGTGTAACCCAATGTAAACCTCCCATTTAACAAAATACTTACATAACTTACGAGTATACAATAGTAAAATCTTAAAATTTAATAATACTCACATAAAAAATAGCCTCGATATAAACATAGAATCCTTAATTGGATTTTCAGAATGTCCTATTTTTTCCTTTCTAAACATGTTTAATACTGATTTTATTTTAACCGACGGCTTATGCAAATACTTATTTTATGTTAACCTTGTTAAACGGCAATTCTGAAAAAATATAATTAAAATACCTTATATTATACCTTATAATTTAAAATACGAAATATATTATTCTTGATATTATTTGAAAAATAAAAAAAAATATGTTGTAAAGATGAAAGACTGAATTAATATTACATAATTATAGTAATGTAATAAAATAATTAAATTTTTGTTGTGACTTTGTTAGAACGATCTACAGAACCCAACATAATAGCCACTTTTCAGCTGTAAGTAGAAAATTTTCCGGTTAGTTGAATAGCATGTGTCACCATGACACTTTTAATTGAGGAAGCAATATTGTTACGTTTTAATCTTGTCAAAGAAGGTTCGATCACTGGATTAACCAATTCAATTCCAGATGAACAAACACTAATTAACTTAATTCCCATATTCACTTAATTATTTAATTGCAGAATAATCACTCTATTACACTTTAATAACACTTTATTATACTTTGATAACTCTTAACTTTCAATTTGTCCTTTTACTACTGCTAGCATTATTATCACGGTTAAGTTGAAACACAAGTAACTTTTTCGCTTTTTAGTTCTTCTACTAACTCTATCACTGTTAAAACGCAACTAATTAATTCCTACTATTTCATCTCGTAATCATACCACATATTCGAACCTTCTAGAATATTTGACAATATTCGAGAGTGTCTGGACTATTCCTGAATAGTCCAGATACATCTAATTTACTACAGTTTCCTCTACTCAAATAGAGATGTCACCTCGATCGTAACAATATTGTAACGATTAGGGTGACATCTCTGTTTGAGTAGAGAGACTACCGTCGATGTAAATTAGTGTATAATTATGTGTCTAGATAATTCAGGAATAGTCTAGACACTTCTCGCAATATTACGGAATAATTTTAGGTTAAATATTTTGTATAAACATCCTTATGTTTTAACCATGATAAAATTAGTAGTAACAGGAAAAAGGTGAAAGTTAAGTGTTATTAAGGTGTAATAAAGTGATTATTATGGATTAATGGAATTAGATTAAATAAGTGAATTAAATAAATTAGTGTTTTGTAATACTTCGGAATTTAATAAATTTGTGTTGTCTAGAATTAAATTGGTTGTTTTATTTACAATCCAATGATCGAACCTTGTTTGACAGGGCTAAGACGTAACAATATTTATTTATTTGCTTTAAAATTTACAATTTACTTCCAATATATAATTTTATTTAATTAGTGTAATTCAAAATTTTGAGAGGAGTTTTAATTCAGTTTTTTGTTTATATCGTTATGCTCGCAGTTTTGCAAATTGCCGAATAAATTGACAAAAATCTTAACCAAAAAAGGCACCATTTCAATTGATGAAATATCACCGGATCTATTCAAGGAACTACCACGTAAAGCAATCATCATGATCTCATACTTATTTAATGACTGTATGATGTTAAAGTATGTACCCAAATGCTTCAAAACGGCTCAAATAGTTATGCTGATAAGACACCAGGCAAACCGCAGATGAAGAAATAACATCGTACAGACCAATCTCACTGCTCCCGACCTTATTAAAGCTGTTTGAAAAACTACTTCCGAAACGTCTCAAGCCAATGGTAAACGTTCCTGATATTCAATTTGGATTCAGGAGTAACCACTCCACAATAGATCAAGTCCATCGAATTACTACGATGATAGAGCAAGCGTTAGAAGAAATGAAATATTGCCCCGCTGTATTTCTGGATGTATCCTAGGCCTTTGATAGGTTTTGGCACGAGGGATTAACATTCAAGATGAGCAAAATGTTACCACAAAACTATTGCCAGCTGCTTGAATCATACTTCTGTGATCGCAAATTCAGAGTCATCCATGAAGAAACATGTTCTGACTTTTATCCGACGCTAGCGAGAGTTCCGCATGGAAGCGTATACGTATACGTACATACCTACAACGAACACAACATTCATCGATACGTTTGCTGACGACCCTGTTATTATCGCAATAGACGAATATCAACAAAGGGCAGTGAAAAATCTTCAACGAGCAATGAACAACGTTACTAAATGGGCGATTGATTGGAAAATCAAGATGCTTACGATTAGGAAGCTTACGTCAAAGGCTGCGGACCAATACTCGGGTAAAACTCGAATTTTAGTCTATTTTGTGTATAATTCATTTACTAATCAAAAAGCGAGTGCACAAAAGTAAATTGTTGATGGTTAAGGAGCTCCTTTTGTATTGTTTTAAGGATTGAAATAGTTTAAAAATGAAATAGACAAAAACTCTAATTTCAAAAAAACGAAAATACTAAAAACTACCAACATTATCGTAAATCACATCATCGTTAACATTTTATCGTTTAAATATGTCGTTTTGACTAAATTATTATATATTTTTAATTAAAAACTTCGTTAAATTGTACGAAAATATTTTAATTTTAATTTTGACACTCGAATTATAAAACTATTATTTCTATTTCAGTTACGATTTATTTTTCTCTTTTTACAAATTGTCTCATATCGTATAGAATGAAAACTAAATTTCAATTTCATCAATCCCCTAGATACATGTGGTCTCTAGTTACATATGACCATGCCATGAAGTTATACAGAATTACATGGTCTTAAAGGACGCAGACTATCTCAAAATCTTCAAAAACCCGTTAAAATTCCAATAAGTCCGTCAGACTGATAATTCTGATATAAAAAGTATTCGAAACTAGAAACCTATAGGGGAAACTTTTCTTGGAAACATGTGTTTCATAAAACACATTGATCCGAAAAGGTTATGCAGTAAAATGTTTGAAGGTTCACTTATGACTTATACTCGTATATTCACAAACTTGAGAAGGTCCAGAAGACATGTACATATATTGTATACGCTACAAAAACATAGAAAGACGATTGGCTGTACGACCATGAGATGTCCTATTATCTAAATGTGAAACAACAACATTAAAAATAATACGGGAATTAAAAAAGTGTCTTTATTAACTTCAGCTTAATCAAAGCCCCTTTATCCATTGAACTAAAATGGCTAAGTCCTGAGGCGCCATCGATTTGGGGGCGCAAACATTTAAATTTTGATAACTTACCTAAGATGTTTAAAACATTAAGTAAGTATATTATATAAATATTTCATTAATCAAAATAACTAAGAATTGAATTAACATGCTCAATAATAAAAATAATATATTTTACCTAAGTGAAATATTTCCCAAATAACAAAAAATATGCATGTGTGGGTTTAAACAAATAGTATTCATTCAGGCGACATTTTATGCAACAAATGTTGCAACGAAATCCCAAAAATCGTTTGCCAATAGTTGCCTTATATTGCGGTAACAATATATTAAATAAGTCAGAACATTAAACAGAACATGCGGATCGGGTTTTGGAAATTCTATTGAATAGACTGGGATCAGGGATATAAATAACTTGCAATATATATCGGGAATGTTACAACAAGATTGTATGAAGAAATCTGTTAAACAAAAATCAGAATATTGACATACACGGGTAGGTGTTTCGGATAGTCCATTGTATAGACTTTCCATAGAAAAGTTGAAGTGGTCAAGCCCTGGGGTCGGGGATATAAATAACGTGCAATGTATATCAGGAATGTTGCAATAAGATTGTATGAAGAATTCTGTTAAACAAATTCAGAAAATTGACATGCGGTTAGGTGTTTCGGATAGTTCATAGTATAGACTTTCCATATAAAATTTTAAGTGGCCAATTCCTGGGGTCAGTGATATAAATAACTTGCAATATATATCGGGAATATTGCAACAAGATTGTTTGAAATTCAAAATTGTTTGAAAGGGATTGACCACTTCAAATTTTCTATGGAAAGTCTATACAGTGAACAGTCCGAAACACCTAACCGCATGTCATCTTCTGTTGTTTGTTTAACAGATTTCTTTATTCAATCTTGTTGCTACATTCCCGATATATATTGCACAAATTGACTTTATTGAATAATTAAGTCAAAATTGACAAAGTTGAAATTTACAGAAATAAACATGGTGCAACATGTCATTTGCAAATTGGCCGCTGAGGACGGTCTATAAATTATATTCTCATTAATTACTTTTATTACAATAATACAGAATTTTGTTAGTTGATTATTTTTAATTGTATATACTTTTAACATACATGTTAAACAATTGTAATGTAATCAATAGATGTCAATAAGAATTCTGTAATTTACTTGTTGCGACATTTAAAAACTGTATAATGTTGAGCTTATGAAGTTTAAATATCCTAAAAACTAATTGGGTTATTTCTGTTTGAAATCATCATTTAGGCAAATAAGTTACCACTACATACAATAAATTTAAAATATATACGTATACGAGAAATTTTGGATTTTTTTTGGGAAGAATTTCACAGACATTATATTATTTTAAGTTAAAAAAATAATTACAGAAATATTTTGTTTTTGAAATATTGTACTTCATCGTTATATTTTGAACTATGTACATATAATGTATATTATGTTAAAATCAAAACGTAAATACAATAAATTTAAAATATATACGTATACGAGAAATTTTGGATTTTTTTTGGGAAGAATTTCACAGACATTATATTATTTTAAGTTAAAAAAATAATTACAGAAATATTTTGTTTTTGAAATATTGTACTTCATCGTTATATTTTGAACTATGTACATATAATGTATATTATGTTAAAATCAAAACGTAAGGGTAATAAATAGAAATAATAGTTTTATAATTCGAGTGTCAAAATTAAAATTAAAATATTTCCACCTTTGCGTAATAGCGATAAATTGGTTATTCACTGTTATTTCAAATGTTTTTAATTTTAATTTTCTGTAGTTTGTGAAATATAGTTTGTGTGATTATTCGAAAATTGTTATTTTAGTTTTGGGATTAAATTTAATTTGGGAGTATTATGCTAATAATAAAATATTGATAGATAAAATATTGTGTTGCAGGTAAGTGAAAATTTTTGTTTCTTAAAAGTGCAGTGTGAAAACAATTAAATTGGTGCTTTTTTCTGTAAGCTTCTATATTTTGAATTTTACAAATAAAGGAAGAGGATCCGTATCATATTTATCAGCAGGAATTTGTTATGAATTTATCGATATTCTGGCTAACAATGTTAGAAGCTCTATAATTTCTGAGTTAAAGTAATCGAACTTTTCTTCCATCATAGTAGATTCTACTCCCGATATTTCACATTTAGGTCAATTGACATTTATTGTTAGATATGTGAATAATGGTTCCAATTCCGTTCTTTGTACACATACCTAATTTTCCATACAATTTGCAAAGAACACGAATTTGAATTAATTTGAATGATTAAGCGTAATTTTAGCAATACTTTATTCACATATAAGAATAAATAAAACAGCCAGTTGGGCCATGGAGTTCTACAAATTTAACAAAGTTCGGAGAATAATATTTCATGAACAATATTAAATTACGATTAGCATAATATTAATATTATGCTAAGTTTCATCAAGACTATCGAATACAGTTTTGAATCTTCATAAACATACAGTTTTGGATCTTCATAAAGCATGAGAGTTCCATTAGTATTCAACTTACTCATGAATGAGCTAATTTTTTATAAATTTGTTAATAAAACTAGGGGCCGATTATATTGTATATTTCGTATTACGAGTTACGAGTTAGGAGAACTCGTAATTCATGAAGTCGTAATTGCGACATAACGCGATTATGTAAGCAAATACGACCAAAACATATTTTGATAAAACGTGTTACACGATTGCCTCATTTTCGTACACATATTTTGTTGTTGTTTTTATTTTGTTTACAATAATTTTGTTGTAATTTATATTGCAATTTCAAAATTATAGCGTTCGACAGAATTGTTTTTGTGTTTTAAATCGAAATTGTTTGTGTTTTTAACAAATAGAATTAAATTTCAAATAAAATCCAAAAAATAAAATTAGAATAATTTTATTTTATTATTTAATTGCAATACAAAATATATATAAATTAATCTCGTAATTAATCGTATACGGTATAAAAATTTAATTATTAATAATATATATTAAAAAAGACAAAGTACATTTTATAAAATACTAAACTAATATTACCTAAAGCTATACATGTTTCATATTTATTAATAAATTCACAAAAGCACCACACTAACAAGTGTCGCTGTTTTATTAAAATGGAATGCACGTACTAACAGATTAAACTATTAAATTTTTAATAATTCATATATCAATCCTAAATTATTGACTACTAAAACTCCTTAAAATCACTACAAAACTTATTTGGTTAGTTAATTTTGATAAATTTTCCTTAAAAACAATCATTTCAACCATTACGAGTTGCTTGTCGTACTCAAAAACTTGTACGAGTAAAACAACAATAACATGTTGCAATTACGAGAACTCGAAATGTCTTACATAATCGCGTTTGGTCGTAATTTCGAGAAACTCGTAACTCGTAATGCTTACATAATCGACCCCGAGACACGAAACGGTCGATATAAAATACGAAATCGGAAAATATTTAACATTACACTATAACAAACCTATAATTAATCTTAATAATGAACTCAAATATTATTTTCAACTCGACTGATTTTTGTTCGTTAGAAATCTCTGTCACATCTTTTATTAATCAAATTATTGAAGATTGAAGTGTTTTACATGTAGAATTTATTTTGTTGGATCGTTTACGTAATATTATTTTTATTAAATATTTTGTATTGTTAATAGTTTATTAATTATTATTATTTGATGTAGTTACTCTTAAAGTTACTTTCTCCGTGGCAGAAAGTATATCATCACTGACTAAACCAAGGTTTCTCGAGTTTTCACGCAACGAATACATTATTCAAATATTTTTTGTTGTACACCGCAATTTATGAGTTTATAACAAGCATGACTCAAGTGAGACACTTTTTGAAAATATACAGGTCCATTTTGTAAAACTATGAAAAATTGTAAAATGATGAGATTGTAATCAGTTTGCAAATCTGGGCTGATTTAAACTGAACGACAACAGGGTGGGTGTGAATCACACAGTGGTATAACTTCCAGCTTCTGAAATTGTTTGTTAAATTCATCATTTTGGAAATATGTATCATTTAAAATTATAGAGATTATCACGAAACCTAATATTTTATATTATTGTGTGCAGTTGATTTAAAACTTATGATGTTCGACTCTGAGCAATTCTAAACATTTTTATCCGTGTTTCGAATCGAAAATATTGTTTAGTTCACCAAGTTATTAACACAATTGGATTTCGCAATAATATATTTTGTGTTTTTTACTTTTTTCCTAGAATAGAAGAATGATATATATATATATATATATATTGTATATATATATATATATATATATATATATATATATATATATATATATATATATATATATATATATATATATATATATATATATATCTTATTTTGTTAGGTATATTTAGGGCGAACGATTAAATTTTAAAGACCACCGCAAAAACAACATGAATTTTAGTATCAAACAATAAAATGTATTTATAGAAGATAAATGCTCCACAAAAAACCAAATCACAACAAAATAATCTGCTCAATCATTAATTTCAATACAACTAAATAAATACATATGTATTTGTATTCGTTCTATTCTATATAAACCGCACAATTACATTAAATAATTCACTACATTCACTCACTTTACGATTTTCTCAACTTATTAACTTGCCGAACTTTAACTCCTAACTTTTACCGTACTATCATCATCGATGATTATTTTATAACTAAACTAAAACGTGTGCTGGTTGCGAAATTAAAATGTTTTGATTCCGATTAGATACAACGAATCTATAGATAAACAAGTCTGATGAGTGCGAAAAGTTTGTTTCTATAGCTAATTTCACCAACATAATATAGTATTTCGCCATAATTCTTTTATAGTTCTCTCTCCCTCAAATTCGTATTACATTTTTATTAATAAATTCAAGCTTATATTTTAATTTATTAATTAAGTCTTAATTTGATGTGATGGAATAATATTTAACTAAGATAAATAGTACAGACATTTTTAAATTGTGCTACTAATCTCTGTTGTAATTTCGCAACATGATAAAAGAGAACAGTTTCTTTAATAACAATTGTTTCTGTAATGACAATTGAAGATCTCTTATCGCAATTATATACGTATAATTGATTATGAATATAGTACGTTCGATTTTGTTAAATTCATGGTAATCAAGCCTTATCTTAATGACGCTATATTTCGGCATAAAATACATATATTTATGATATTTAGAACTATTCCATATTTCTATTTACATTCTACACTTTTATCGGTATTTCATTTAGACTTTGAATTATTTAAGTAGTCCAATTTTTATAGATTTGTATAATCAGATCTATCTATCCACAAGTAGGCCGAACTTACTAAATTTAATGAAAATCTAAGATATCTTAGAGATAGGTAATAATAATAATAATACAGTGTTTAATGGCCAATACTGGCCCCTTACTGCGTCAACAATCTGGCTACAACGGTTTCGATCCTGGGGTTGGTCGTCAATACTGACCTAGACAACCAGAAGAAGCCTAGTCATCTCTACACCGTGGAGCCATCGTCGCCTGCAACGATCTCTGCGCCTACCATATGGTGGATCTCCTTTCAGAGATCGCTGCATAATTCGTTCCGGATCAGCACGCAGAACATGACTGAGCCAGCGTACTCGCAGAGATCTTATTTCATGCACAATAACGGGAATCTTCATCAGATCTCTGATCTCGACATTGTACAGAGCTCGGTATGTGCCATCTATTTCGCGTTTTGGGTCGTATATCACAGAGATAGGTAATAGAAATCTATAATTCTTCTACATTATAAAATAAAAAATGTTCACTCAAAATATTCATTAACTTTTAAATATATGGTTCTTAAATCCGGATAATCGCTTCAATTAAGGAGCTGGATATGCCAAACTAATAGAAAATAATTGAAATACCACAATTAGTTCGGTAAATCAATCAACATATAGCTACAAATAAATCTCAGTTAAAAAATCCGGTAAAGCATAAATTTCATGCACCGAGGGTTCCGTGAACAGTGTAATTTTCAATTGCAATATTACATTTTGTTTTCAAATTAAGAGAGGAGTTCAATAAGTTTGGTAAATCTATATGAAATAACGGTATTAAAATTTTTTTATATTGTTGTTTTATGCAAATCAATTTGAATAAATTGAAAAATGCTGTCAGGGAAAATATGTCAAGGTCAAATCAAGCTTAAAATATTACTCACCATTTCATAAGATGTATTTTACATAACGAACCTTACGAGATTGCAAGTTTAATGAAATACGGCATCCACCTTACAGTCCAGATTTGGCCCCAAGTGATTATTTCCTTTTTACAAATTTGAAAAAAAAATTATGGGGGCTAAGATTTTCAAATGACAGCTAGGTAGAAGAATATTTTCCGCGTAGAAGAATATTTTGAAGAACAAGAGAAATTATTTTATTTTTATGATTTGTATAAACTAATTGACGGGTGTAATAAGTGCATTATAGTGGGTGGAAATTTACCATAATTACATATAGATTTACCGAACTTATTGAACTCTCCTCGGATATTATATTTTTCTCAAAAATTTGGTTTGGAAGTAATGTGGTTTCTAGTTATAAGATTCCTAATTTTAATTTGGTTGATTGCTGTAACAATTTTTACTCAACCGGAGGTATAATTGGCTATGTGAAGTCTGGTCTAAATTTCAATGGTTCTCAATGCTTATGAAAATAATGGTTCTGTTCGTCAAACTTATCGTACACTTCGTCCATTTTATGGCTTCGGACCACGTTTACTCTTAATGATAATGTGCATCCTGTAAGCTATCCGAACAATGCGCACTGAAGCAGCTGTAGCCGCTGTACAGGTAAGCATTGAAATAGCAACTGGGGTTGTGTCCTTCCACTTTATGGAAGATTTTACGAAAGGATCTTGGCTTAAAAGCTTTCAAGATTCAACTTGTGCAGGAATTAAAGCCAAACGACCATCGTATGCGCCGCCAATTCGGCGAATGGTTATTGATGTTGAATTTCCATTCAAAATTATGTTCTCCGATGAAGCCCATTTTTGGTTGAATGGGTACGTAAATAACCAAAATTGTCGAATTTCGAGTGAGGGTAATCCACAAGCTTTTGTCGAAACACCATTACATCCACAGAAAATTACTGTTTGGTGCGCTTTATGGTGTGGCGGAGTCATTGGTCCATATGTCTTCAAAAACGATAATGGTCAAAATGTTACTGTCAATAGTGAGCGGTATAGGGACATGATTAGACATTTTTTCGTACCTCGATTAGCTGGTATTAATCTTTTTGACATGCGTTTCCAACAGTACGGAGCCACGCATGCCACACAGCGCGCGCTACAATTGATTTACTCAAAGAAACTTTTGATAAAAGAATAATTTCGCGTAATGGTCCAATTAATTGGCCACCAAAATCGTGTGATTTAACCCCATTGGATAATTTTCATTTGGGTTATGTAAAGTCGCTTGTCTACGTCGATAAACCAGACCATTGAACATCTGGAAAACAACATTCGAAGAGTTAATGGCGAAATACGGCCGCAAATGCCGCGAAAAGTTTGTGAAAATTGGTGTTCCAGATTGCGCCTTGTACGCGCCAGCCGTAGTGGCCACATGACAGAAATCATATTTAAACATTAATGTCATAAAATTTTCTATCCAATAAAGCCCGTTTCATTGATATTAAAATACATTTCTTTGTTGGTGATTGAGTGTAATCTTACGAATCCTAATGTTAGTGTTATCTTCAAATGATGTCTTTCTTTGGGTTGACTTCGCTACTCCAAGAGTTCATTAGAGTTACTGATACTACTTCGACCACTATTGATCACATTTTTTGTAGAACTAATGTTAACTCCAATTTGGTTACAAATGCGGAGCATTTAGTGAGAAAGCTATTATTGAAACCATCAGATCTCAAAATAATAATATTCTAAACGATGTGTAGCGTGCCAAAATTAAATAAAAACAATTACTATAATAACCCAATTATGGTATATAAAATTTATTTAAATAAAAAAAAATTTATAAATATATAAAATAAAATGAGAAAAAAAAATCATTTACTTTAAATTTGTAAATTAAATAATTAAGTAAACAAATATAACTTATAACTATTTATAAAAAATGTTTATATTTTTTTTTCACTCTATAAATTCAAAATTTCTTTTCATATCATATCAATTTTTAAAACAGCGTGGTTTCCTGGTCATCCATATTGAACCTTCGTTACAACAAAAAAACATGAAGAGAAATAAAGAAATAACAATTAGTAATCAAACAAAATCTTAATCTCGGAAAGAAAAAAAAAATCTCTTTAAATTTTAAGGAAATACAGATATCGATATTTGTTTAGCGTGGGCGCTAGATATCCAGCACGCTTACAGGACAAAGCTCAGCCTACAGTCCACTCCCGCGTGAGTTCGTAAGAAAATAAAAAAATTAATCTTTCCGACTCGGATGTATATAGAGGATTTTGATTTTATTTATTTTTTTTTTTTACCAATTATAATAAACAAAAAAAAAATCAATAATTAGAACGAGATTTTTAGATTTCAAAATAGAATATGTATCACGAAAAGAAAGAAATAAAGTTTATTTTTGGAAAGCAAAAAAATGGTTAACACAAAAAAAAAACTCCAACTCACCTGAATCCTTCAGTAGTCGTATAACTCATCACATACCAATAATTTCACCTTGACATGATGAAAAATAACTGCCAAAATCAACGGTTCCACGATGTATGCTTCAACCACCAACAAAATAAATAATGGCTTTGATTTTTCACTTTCAACTGTATATTTTAAAATTAAATACCCTAGTTCAAGTTCAAAAGACATTCCCTCGATTTCACGATCTCTTTCTTCTTGCAGAGTTTTAAGAAACTGGGCGAGAACTATGTATGTATACACACATATCACCAATAGATAGATCAATTTGAACGGACGATTTTAAAACGTTTTCAAACATTTGTACCGCATGCATTCTTTTTTTTCCTTCTTTGTTTTACTTTAGTAATACCTCTAATATATCGATATTTAATCAAATCACTAATTTTGATGGAAATAATTTTATATTTCAATAGTTTATGGTCACAAAAGTCACGTGATTATTCAGATATAATGTAATAATCATCAAAAATTCTATTTAGATTATAACAATATTACACCCTTTTTCAACACTCAAACTATATAACAAAATGATGTATATGCACTATTGTCTGAACATTATTTTGTTCACTAGTTTACACATAAAAAAAATCCACCAATTCAAAAATAATTGATCTGCTCCAATAAAATAAAAATGATCTCGCCACCAATAAAAAAAATAAATCTCTCCTCCAATGACAAAATAAAACCTCTCCTCCAATGAAAAAAAAAAATGTCTGATCTGATTTGGTTCAAGATGCCGGATGTCTCGCCATCTGACATGTTCTTTTCCTCCATTTATAGCCAAGCTGAAGTTTTCTGTAATTAACCATTTAAGCTTTCCAAAGTGTTACCGAATATTCGTGTTCTAAAGTTTTCATTAATTTTTTTTTCTTTTTATTCTGGTCGCAAACCTGGCTTAAACTTTCCACGATCACGGCTAATGACATCTAAACAAAAAGTGCCAACAACAAAATATCGACATCTCTAAACCAAAGAAATGAATCATCATTGTCAAAAATTTTTTTTTCCCGAATGATTTAATAGAAAATATTACAGTGCGTTATTAAAAAAATCTGAACCTTACAGATGAAGTAAATATTGCAAATGAATTTAATAAATATTTTGCCAACATTGCTGAAGATCATATAGATACTATTTCGTATGCAAATCCAGTGGCATTGAAGAATCCCAATATTTATTCAAAAAGACACAAGAGAAAACTTTTTTCTTTAATCCAACTGATAGCTGTGAGGTACTTGATACCATTAATTCGTTAAATGATTCATTAGCATGCAGATATGATAAAATAAGTAAGTACCTGTCTGATCAAATTCGCTTATTTCATCGGTTCTTATTTATTCTTAGTATGTCAACCAGTGTTTTTCCTGATGTCTTAAAGAAAACTGTGGTCATATACCACTACATAAAAAGGGAGATACGCTTAGTTTGGGTAGCTATCGACCAATTTCTCTGCTTTCCGTTTTCTCTAAACTATTTGAAAAAATAATTAAGGAAAGATTACTTTCCTTTTTGGCAAAAATCAATTTTTTTTAAATAGCCAATTTGGTTTCAGAGTTGGTAAAAATACTGTAGATGCTCACAAACAAAATTAAATTTTCTTTAAATAACGATGAATCTCTGCAGTTAATTTTATAGATGTTACAAAAGCGTTCGACATGTTGATCACAATTTATTATTATTGAAGCTAGATAAATCAAGGATACGCGGCATTGCAAACGAATGGTTTCTGTCTTACATTTCTGATAGACAGCAGGCGGTAAAAATTGGGAATTGTATTGGTGAATTTAGACAAATTAAGTGTGGAGTGCCACAGGGATCAGTCTTAGGACATATCTTATTCTTGATCTATATTAATTCTTTTTTCGAACTAAAGTTAGATGGGCATTCGGTTGGCTTTGCTGATGATGTAGGGATGGTATATAGCTCCAGGGATAGTGATACCAATGTCCAGAAGATTAATAACGATCTTCGTATTCTGAGACGCTGGTTTGACCTACACTCAAGCGCGTACGCAGGGGGGGGGGGGGGGGTTACTGAGGGTTTAACCCCCCCCCCCCCCCCATGATTCCAATAACAATAGAAAATATTATAATTAATAAATATATCAACTTATTAAACAATGAAAGAAATATTCAGTATACCGATGTATATATATATTATATATACATATATAAATAAAATAGTAATAATGAACTTTCTATTCCTAATAATAATTGATTTAAAAGTTAAAACACAAATAATTTTATGCATAACTTCGCTTGAGTAAAGGTTGGTTTATATTATCCGTTCAGTTACTTACAGACACGTACCGACACAGACATCAAGTATTTATATTATCCGTACGTTTCCGTACAGACATTCATTTGAATTATTTCGATATGTCGATCGTATATATTCGTAACAACGTACAGTCACCGCTCAACTACGTACAGTCCAAACGAAAAACAAGAATATAAAAATACAAAATAAATAAAATTAAATATTTAGAATAAAATATTTAATCAATTGATAATATCAGAATTATAAGAGTAATATTGATAGTAAAAATCAATAAAAATGTTGTAATCGTATAACTTTAATAATCATATCTGAAAATAATTTAAATCTGAAATAAAAATTATCTGAAAGTAACCGACATATCCATACATACATATTTCGACCGATTCAAGTTGCATGATCGATTGATCGCAACAAACTAAAATAATTCATGTACAAAAATACAAAATACATCAGCATGGATGGATAATGAAACGATACCAGTGCTGTCGAAAGTACTACTAAGGGAGTAAATGTACTACTTTCAAATCCACTGTACTACTATACTACTCACCTGCAATCTATGCTACCCTGAACAGAAAACAGGAAAATTCACTAACTTGAGTTCTCTTTTTCTCTCTGTTTGTTGTTTCTATTCCGTTTATTAGGTTAATTACAAAACGCACAAACCCAATAGATTTATTTTTCACGATTCTTTTTATTTCAGTATTTTGTTCTATTACCATATGCTCCTCTTTGTCTTACTCTTATGTTACCCATTAATAGTAAAGCCAAACAGAACATTAAATAAAGCCTTTTCAGAGTTCTCTTTTTAATTTGGTTGAAATAAATAAATTTATCAAATGGGTTGTCCTTTTCGGTTTCATTTCAATTAAAATTATATTTATATTAAATTTATTTATTTATATTAAATTATAAATATATCAACAAAAATTAACCGCAACCGTAAACGCAATTCTCATGGCCAAAGAACTCTTAGATGGGGATATTCTAGTCAATGGAATCCTTCTAAGTAATTAATTAATAAATATTACAAATAATTATATACTGTTATTAATACTATTATACTCCAATTTGAATTGAGTTCCTATTTTTGTTGGTTGTTTATTACGAATTTTACGTTTAACCATAGACAACTATAGATCATTATTTTGTATGAACGAAAAATACCAAGAAAAAAAAAATTGTAATTTTTTAAGTTTTGTTGGAGTAACTTTACGAGATAGTATAATAATTTTCATATGCCTCTTTCTATCATTTTAGTTTTGTATAAGTAGAAATTTTTCTATACAAAAAAATATAAAGATCGACAGTAGGAAGGCGTTACCAAAAAATATACAAAACAAAAATAACTAAACATATATAATCTTTTGTTTTTGTTTTGTTTTTAACGAGCCAAATAGCCGATCGTTTGTCGAAGGAAATGTTCGTAACATTAAACAATTGGAAAAATATAAATGATGAACATCATGAGTTGTGCCTCATTGTGTATAATTTAGTTTTGTTCTTATACTTTTAACAAATTAATTTCATTAAGCTGCAATGAATGTCGCATAAAGTTGGTAAAAAAAATGATGAAATTCCAACATCAGCCGATACTTTCATTTTTGAAAAAAATTTTAACAAATCATCAAATTTTGGATCATTAAAATCACCAACAAAAATATATATTGACGTAGCACATACTTGTGACAATTTTTGAGCAAATTTTTAAAAATGATTGTCACTTATCAAATATTTGTGAAAAGGCAACTGATAAGTGTATCAACATTATCGAACGAGATTTTCCCGGTTTTATGTAAAGGATGATGGACCATGTTACGGCCATTTAAAAGTTTTGATTAGTTTTTTTATTTTAGTTTTAATAAGAAAAAATTCTAAATGGTCTTTATTAAAAGGCCAATTTACAAATTTAAAAACTAAAAATAAATTAGCATCAACACAAGCTTCAAAAAGGCTAAAAATTTTAAAGCATTAAGAAACGAATGCTAAATTTTTAGTAACATTCGAATTAAAATTCGTCTGACACATAGGTAAACCATAGAGAAGAAATCGCCGAAATCATCGGTTACTTAGTTTTATCATATTTTTTTCTAGTCTCCAATCTAGTCATAAATTAGTAGAATAGAAAAGAAATAAACAAAACGTTTGTATACTTATATGAATAAAAAAATATGTAATTACGTGTGTGTGTTATTTTTTTCTGATTACCAAACCCGTCTAAAGATGCAAGCCGGAGCAAAAACTAGCATAATTTTCCCAAGAATATGGAAACGATATATTGATGACATGTATTCAGTTTATGAAAACAGCAAACAGGAATAATAAATAAAGACGAAGTATTTTCCTTTAAGTAAAGACCTATACACAAAAATTATTATCTTTCAATTTTTTTAATTTATAAAAACAATGTCATAAAATTGCATTTAATGAAAATTGGATGCATATGTTAGTAAAAATTTGGAAACAAAAGGAATAAAAATAAATAGAAATTGGGAAACAGGAAAAGAAAGCCCCAAAAAACAATTAAATATTTTCGATAATATATGTGCATATATACACATACACATATATATATATATATATATATATATATATATATATATATATATATATATATATATATATATATATATATATATATATATATATATATACAGTGTTGCGCAAAACTTAAGCAACTTGTGCTCCATTATCATTTAAAATACTTTAATTCTGTTTTACTGTTTTTTATATATTTTTATAAAACATTAGTTTACAGTTATTTATTCCTTTATATATAATGCTCACAAATATAACCTAAAAAATTAAGTAACAGTTAATTTTCATTATAAAAAAAAAAAAAAAATTGAAATATTCATTATAATTGGTTGTGCAAAACCAAAGCAACTTATTAATATTTAGTGTAATAACCTTTATTTCGTATTACTGCCGCACATCTGCGGGACATTGATTCAATGAGGTTTGAAACTATAGTCATTGGTATATTTTCCCATCTTTCGCTTGAAGTTATCATAAGCTCTGCCTTGTTGCGATGGCGTTTACTACCTACTCTTCGTTTTAGAATCCCGAAGAAGTTTTCAATGGGATTCAAGAGTGGTGATTGCGCCGGCCAACCCAGGACATGAATCCCATTAGCTGAAATCCACTCTTTAACCAGTTTCGATGTGTGTTTCGGGTCGTTATCGTGTTGAAACACCCATCGAAGGGGCATTTCCCATTCCGCATAAGGTAACACCTGTGTTTTCAAAATACTTTTATAAATGAATCGATCCATTTTTACGATGAAATCGTAAACTGAGCTGAGACCTTGAGCCGAAAAACACGTCCACACCATTGCATTGCCGCCTGCGTGCTTAACTGTACCTTTACAGTAGCAAGGATTCAGGCGTTGTTCTTTCATTCGCCTAACATGACACTTCCCATCCGAATTTAATAAGTTAAACTTAGACTCATCGTTGAACAACACTGTTTTCCATTTATTTATTGTCCAATTAAGGCGGATTCTAACTTAAACTTTGCTAGAACCCACTGAAGATAAATTAAAAATGTGTTACAATGGAGTCAAATGTCTACAAACCGTTTTAGGACGTGCCTCTTGGTAAGAACTGGTTTCTTGCAAGGAGAAAAACTCTTCAAATTGTTTTCTATTGTGATATTATAATTATTTTCAATGGTGTGGACGTGTTTTTCGGCCCAAGGTATCGGCCCATTTTACGAGATAACTGAAAAAACGGATCGATTCGTTTATAAAAAGATTTTAGAAACATAGGTGGTACCTTATGCGGAATGGGAAATGCCCCTTCGATGGCTGTTTCAACACGATAACAACCCGAAACACACATCGAAACTGGTTAAAGAGTGGATTTCAGCTAATGGGATTCATGTCCTGGATTGGCCGGCGCAATCACCACTCTTGAATCCCATTGAAAACTTCTTCGGGATTCTAAAACGAAGAGTAGGTAGTAAACGCCATCGCAACAAGGCAGAGCTTATGATAACTTCAAGCGAAAGGTGGGAAAATATACCAATGACTATAGTTTCAAACCTCATTGAATCAATGTCCCGCAGATGTGCGGCAGTAATACGAAATAAAGGTTATTACACTAAATATTAATAAGTTGCTTTGGTTTTGCACAACCAATTATAATGAATATTTCAATTTTTTTTTTTTTTTTATAATGAAAATTAACTGTTACTTAATTTTTTAGGTTATATTTGTGAGCATTATATATAAAGGAATAAATAACTGTAAACTAATGTTTTATAAAAATATATAAAAAACAGTAAAACAGAATTAAAGTATTTTAAATGATAATGGAGCGCAAGTTGCTTAAGTTTTGCGCAACACTGTATATATATATATATATATATATATATATAAGTATATACATATATATATATATATATATATATATATATATATATATATATATATATATATATATATATATATATATATATATATATATATATATATAAATATATATATATATATATATATATATATATATATATATATATATATATATATATATATATATATATATATATATATATATATATATATATAAGTATATATATATATATATATATATATATATATATATGTATATATATATATATATATATATATATATATACATATATATAAATATATATATATATATATATATATATGTATATATATATATATATATATATATATATATATATATATATATATATATATATATATATATATATATATATATATACATATATATATATATATATATATATATATATATATATATATATATATATATATATATATATATATATATATATATATATATATATATATATATATATATATATATATATATATGTATTTTATGCTGATCATACTGTGCGAGGTAGAATTTATCGATACTTAACCAATTTTATTTTACAGATTTTTAATGTAATAAAATTAATAATAATATGCAAAGAGGAAATTCAATCGTCTTTCACCTATAATTTGTCCTATTGTACAATCCAGTCCAACACGGACTTTTCGTCTGATTACTAAACAAGTTTAGAGCGGTAAGATTATTGTTGCTGCAACAAATAAAAAATTTCCATCACCCTAAGTTTCGAGCAAATGAAATTAGCTCACCTGTATATTATCAAAACTATAGGTCATTCTCTATGCTATAAAAAATTCATTGTTATTATTTTTATAATTATGTATTACAAATAGAGACAACAATCCAAATATTTAAAAATGATAATAATAAGAAAAAGGATGATAACAATAAGAAGAAGATACTGTCACACAAATAATTTTACCGATAATTTCATTCCAAAACCAATTCTGTTGCCACGCATATTTTACAACAATTTTTCATATTGAATTTTGCAATCGAAAAATGAAACAAAATGAAATAATATAGACGTTGTCTTTTTTAATAAAATTTAAATGTATCGCACCTTGACAAAAGTTGACTATTGATAATTATACAAAAATCCATGAACGACAACAATGCAAACTCTAAAAAAGCAAAAAATAAAATTATTTTTATCCCATTTCTATTGAATTTTAGCACTACCACCAACAAACTTGGATTATATTTATGTACATAACTACGAGTATGTATATGTATGATTTTTGTTTTTCATTCATAATTCTCTTCAATTCGCTTATTTACGATCATTTGTTTTCGTTTTTTCAATTTACTATCTATCGATTAGTAAAAAAATCCTTTTCATAACAATACAAGGTCATCGACCTGTACTTAATTTTGGCCAATTTTGATTTCCTATGTAAGTTTATATATTATATATGTATATAAATTTTTTTAATGAATTTCAATATAATCTTTAATTTCCTTTTCGAAACGAAAAGGTATGTTATGCATATTTTATTTATTTGGATCATAATCATGTTCATCATTTATATTTTTCCAATTGTTTAATGTTACGAACATTTCTTTCGACAAACGATCGGCTATTTGGCTCGTTAAAAACAAAACAAAAACAAAAAATTATAAATGTTTAGTTCTTTTTATTTTGTGTAATTTTTGGTAACGCCTTCCTACTGTCGATCTTTATATTTTTTTGTATAGAAAAATTTCTACTTATACAAAACTAGAATGATAGAAAGAGGCATATAAAAATTATTATACTATCTCGTAAAGTTACTCCAACAAAACTTAAAAAAATACATTTTTTTTTTCTTGGTATATTTCTCTCATACAAATAAAGCTTCTATTAGTATATCTTCTTTGGTTTAACGTTGAATATTTAAATAATTTTTTTCATACGTTTTGGTTGTCAATTATTAAGAACGGTAAATTTAAGTTTTTTGAAATAAACATAATATTATAACGATTTTTTTTGTGTTTTTTTAACTATACTCCTCATTTTTCTAAAATACTCCTCTGGCAATTGTTCACATACTACTTTCGATTTTTACAAAACGACAGCTCTGAACGATACTATGAGTTCGAGTTATTTCGTCTTGTTCGTATTTTTTCGCTTACGTATCATTTCAGACAAATATTCTTTTATACAATATTTGTCTGTACGGTACGTGTATGAAAGGAAACGTACGGATAATATAAATACTTCCATATAAAATGTATGAAACAATATTTTTTTTGTCTGTGCCGGTACGTGTCTGTACTCTGTGCGGAACGGAACGGATAATATAAACCAACCTCATGTTAATGTTCATTTTATATTTGTTTTCACTTGAGAAAGTCTAATTTTTGTTTAAGTTAATTTTCAAATTTGTTAAATATTGTAAAGATGAATAACGAGAAGAGAAAATTAAAAAATTCTACTTTAACAAATTATTTTGTTAAAAAATCTAAAAAAAGTGATTTAGAAAGTACAGATTGTGTTGATCAGGTAGCTTTTGTTCCTGATACAAATGATAGTACTGCAGCTTTGGTAAGTGGATGTGAGTCTCCATCAGATTCAGATGTAAATATCAATGATATTAGTAATTTTATTGGAAATTTTATGAAACCCCCCCCATGACTTCATCCTGCGTACGCGCCTGCCTACACTACATGGTTCTCAGTTCTAAACCGAATATTCTATATATTAAATTATCTGGAGTCGTGTCTAATCCAACTGATGTTGTATATCATTCCTCAGACTGTTTAAATAATAGTGTTACATGTTCAGACTATTGTAAAGTTTTAGATGTAGTTGAGTCGTTTAAATACTTAGGAGTCACGAGCGATAAGCGTTTTAGTTTTAAGAGTCATGTTAAGTCGTTACAAAATTATTTGTTAGAATGTAATAGAAAATTATACTTTCTTCGTGATATTTGTCCTGAACCCGTACTTCGATCAGTGTATTTTGGCATTGTGGAGTCAAAACTTCAGTATGGCTTAACTTGTTGGGGTGGAATTTACTATTCCAATTTGAAGGCCCTAATAGTTGCACAAAATTTTATAATAAGAACGATATGTTGCAAACCACGATTAACTTCACTCTACCTTTATTTAGAAATTTAAATATTCTTCCGTTAAGACATTGTGGCCACAGGAATTTAAAACTAACTAACTTTACGTAATGCAAACCACGTTAATTGACCACCATTAAGAAAGGAGCATTTTAAATTGTTTTTTACCTCTGTGGCACCTAATTTGACCTTTTTGAAGGGTATTAAATCATGGCTAATGAAAGTAAATGATATTAAAACTCTCTTTCACACATGGAAATGAAACCACATTCCATTTACGTTTTTAGTTATAATTGAAACTAAATTTTATTGATTGAAATTCAAAACTGATTATTTTAAATTCTGTCAATTTTAGAATTGTATTTTTAAATTGTTTTTGATAGAAGCTTCCCCACTGCTTCTTTAATTTTAGTATATTACTCTCGATGGTAATATCGATTCTGATCCTTTGTGGTCACAGATATTTTCTAATTGTCTTTAATTTTTTAAGCATATACATAGAAACAAAAGTTTTACCGGATCAGTTTCTTATAAGATGATTTCATCACAGCATGTCATAATATTTGTATTTAAATCAGAAGCTTGTTTTATTGTTTAATTTTTATTTTAAAACATTTAAATACTTTTTATATCTTAGTTTTAATCCTATATGTAATAAATCAAAAGAGAGAAGATACATTAAATAAACAAATAAAAATAAATATTTGTTTTAAATTATAGAAAACAATTCGGGTGTACTAAACTATTCGGAATCTCAACCATAACCAGTTGTGATGAGTAAAGACCTGAATATTCTATATATTGGAAAATATACCACCTATATACTGCTGATGTTTCGTTATTTCCATAGAGTCGAAATATAAATCCTTTATTTTGAAAATACGTACAGAATGGGTATTTAACGAAATCTACATTGAACTCTTCCATCACGATAACTGCTAATTGACATGTCTTATTGGACCCCAAAAATTACATAACAACTAAAATCAATACTCGTATCCACTGAACACCTAGATGGCCGGTACAAAGCTAGTAAACGTAATCCAGATGTCTGTATCTCGATACATTCACCATGGCTCCAATTTCCACTTGTTCTGCTATATTAACGACAGCTTGCTTGCGGCACTAGGCTATTATTGGGCATATGTATACGGAGTGACTGTTTGATCATTTAGAGGAAAACGCCGATTAGCTCAACTACGGTTACAGATAGTATATATATATATAAAGTAATATCATATATTTGTTGTATCAATTGATGGTTTTGTATCAATTTTTGACCGTCAAATCTTATTAAAAAAAAATTTAAGTGTTTAACACGTTTCTTCAACATAACGTATAGTTCAACTTTAGTTCCATTAATTACAGCGTATACACACTTCAAATATTCTTCAAAATTCTGGATCTTCGACTTTAATTTTTATAAAATTTACTCAACTATTCATCAAAAAGCTTATTTAACATATAATATTTTTAGAATCGTTAAAGTGAGCCCTTTTAAATGACATATCACATGCAATATGCGAATATGTAAAATATAGAATATGTTGGTACCTAAATTTAATTATTAATTAATTAGTTTAATTAATTTTTTCTGAAACAATAGTTGAATTATCGGTGGATTAAATGACTTAACGTGCATGCAACATTTCCAATCGTTACGAATGATAGTTACGAAAAAGCTGTGATAGACTGAACAGACGGACAACGGAGTGGACTATAAGGGTTTCGTTGTATATTTTATGTAGAGAACCCCGAAAAATGTAGAGTCTGCCTCTACGGGATTTAATGAGACTAAAAATTATTATAGTAGATAGACATTGATTTGAGAAAGATAAGTATTCTACATTTGAGGATATTAATTGTAGACCCTACGCGCTGAATCTACCCATTTTCTCATATGAAATAGTATGTTAAAAAAGGGAGAATTGGTTTGTGTTCGGCAAATAGGGTAACCGAGTACGCAAAACTATTTGTTTAACGTTTAGATTGTACAGCATAAATTTGAACTACTCGAGATTTTGAAATGTAATTAGTTCGATATATGTAGAAAAGACAAAGCTTTGTGATGTTTGTGATGTTACAACATCGTTTTAAGGGAATAATGGAAGTTTTTGGTGGTGAAAATTTGTTTTGAAGGGTTACTGCGTGGGAGTTTGTGCCGAGTAAATAAAAATTAAATAATACCGTACTGTATTTTCAAATGTCTAAAGTGTTTTGTTAGTTTCATAGTTTTCTTACTACAAATAAAGTTATTACGAAGTAAAATTGAACGAACTATTTTTAATGTTATGTATTAGAATTCTAAAGACCGTGTTGATCAAGCTTTTAGGTTCTAGGATGTTGGGTATTAGATCAAAATTTTAAATTACAAATAAACCATTTTATACGAAATTAATAATTAAAAATTAATTTGTATTGCATTTTTCTATATTTATTGTTTATTATATTGTTTTCTTTAAATTTCAATTTGAACCCAAAATGCAGATGATTTTCATGAGGTTAAAAATATGTATATTCAAATTTTTTAACTTCTCTATTGTATTCTTAGATATAAAATGTTAAATTTTTACATCCTATATATTTATGCATCCTATGTACATTTGCGATTCAATTAACCGCCGCTTCTCTACTTTTATCTTCAAAATTAAAAATTCTTTACTTATATAATATTCTATCTAATCAATTAGTAATCATGACGATTGAACGAATTTCAGATAGCGATCGATTATATAACGTTTCTAGTCGTAGTATCACGATCACACACTGAGCGCATAAGATAAATTGAGTCAAGTTTGTAATTTTGAAATGTGAATTGGAATTCAATTTCTGTAATTATGTGTCAAAGGCAATATGTCGCGTGTTGCCGAAAAGAAATAACATCGGCCTTCAAACAAGGAGAAATAAAAACATATATATTTTATTTTAACATTCTTTTGATTTGGGTATATTATTTTTCCAAAATTACACAAAGATCTATACTTCATCAAGGCAGGTGATTTTTTCCGCGTAAGACGGCTTCATAGAACCCGATTGTCTCGCCAATCTAGTAAAGTATCCATTTTCCAATTTAAGTAATTCCACCGGCGAGTCAAATTCTACAACTTGTCCAGAATCCATAACTAATATTCGATCACTATCCATCACCGTGTGTAATCGATGCGCTATTGTTATTACTGTACACTCTGAAAACGTATTTCGGATTGTAGTTTGAATTAATTTATCCGTCTCGGCATCCACATTCGCTGTTGCCTCGTCTAATATTAATATTCGATTGTTTCTTAAAATTGCTCGAGCCAAACATACTAATTGCCTTTGACCCATACTAAAATTACTTCCACCATCTGACATTTTGGAATCTAAACCACCGGCTGAAGATGATACAACCTGTTTTAATTGAACTTGTTCCAGCACATGCCATAATTCGGTGTCAGATTTTTCTATGAAAGGATCTAAATTAGTGCGCATGGATCCAGAGAATAATACAGGATCTTGAGGTATAATCGAAATATTTTTACGAAAATCGTGTAATCCTAACAATTGTATATTCACATCATCAATCTCAATTTCACCATCATTTTCTGTTTAGCGGAATAGAGCCTGTATAAGAGATGATTTTCCGGCACCAGTACGACCAACAACGCCAATTTTTTCCTTTGGTTTTATGGAAAAATTTAAATTCTTCAAAACGAACGGTCCATTGTCGGAATATTTTAGATTAAATGATCGAAACACTATTCCACCAAATTCGGGCCACCCAATTGGTATACGAGTGGACGGAGATTTTTCCAATGGTGGTTCCTGCTTCAATTCAGAATATTCAAGGATTCTTTCCACAGATACCATATTATTTTCTAGTTCAGCCGACTGTCTTATTCCCCACTGTGTTATACCAATTAAAACAATTGATTTTGTAATTATAAGACCGACGTCACCACCCAAACTATTCGAAAGTAACAAACAACTCATTGTTACCGTAACAATGTATAAAGCGCATATTGTGTCTATCCATAAAGCAAATGCCCTGGTTGTTGCATAATACATATACGTTGATCCTGTTAAATTATTCAAATGCTTATTAAACTCATCATTTAAAGCATGTTGCGCCTTAAAAGCGCGTATTGTAGATAAACCTTGAATTGTTGCATTTGCATGCGCAAAAACTGGGCTTCTATTCAATGACTGAATTCTATTAATACTTCGTGACGTCCTTAAATATAAATTTCTGAACACATATAATAATATACTAAGTACACCTGTAGGTAATAAAAGCCATGGGTTGATTGCTGAAACTAGTATCCCGATCGAAATCATTTCCATAAAGCAGGTAATTGTTACCATCATTGATAGTGGAAGCTTTGAATCGATAGCCCCAATATCTTTGGAAAATCGGTTTAAAATTCTGCCTGATGGATTGCTATTGAAGAAAGACATAGTCGCACGTGAAATACCCATAAAAAGCTTATTGTGCAAATTAATCGAAGCACGAAAGCACATTTTAAAATAGATTATATTGCGTTGAATTATTATGTAGACAAAAGCGACGGTAAGAACTGTATACACAATAATGTAGTTTGTTCGAGTTTCTAAAATATCACGACTCACAAATTTAGTCATATTGGTTGTTGAATTGCGTGTAAAGTTTGACCTGATTACGGTTTCTTCCCAATTTACCCACTGGGCTAAAAAATAATCAACAGCTATCAAACTAAATTGGCTAACTATGAAAAAAATCCCAACTACTAGAATCATAAATCCGCTCTTAATTGATTTTGCGTAATTTTTATAAACTTTAAATGAAACTGATCCTTCAACCAGGATTTCCTTAATCTCTTCTTCTTCTTCCTCCCCATTACTGCTCATACTAGTTTGTGATTCAAGTCTTTTTTTCTGTTTAAATTTATCTTCAGTTGTTTCATCGGGTAGCTCTAATTCCGATATTATATTAGCTCTTATCTTTCGTAAGTCTTCAAAATTACCCTGTATGTCAATTTTTCCATTTTCCATCAGAACGATATGGTCTATATTTTTTAAATATTGAATTTGATGTGTCACTAAAATGACACATTTTTCTTTTAAATAACTCTGTATACACTCAATGAAAATTTGTTTGCCCACATGTGCATCTACGGCTGATAACGGATCGTCAAGTAAATATATATCTGCTTTACGATAGATAGCTCGTGCCAAACTTACTCTAGCTTTTTGCCCACCACTCAAAATTACTCCACGTTCCCCTACCATAGTCAAATCGCCAAAAGGTAACAGTTGAAAGTCACGTTCCAACGCACAAACTCGACAGACTTCTCTATATCGAACCTCATCGTATGCTTCAATAAATAAAATATTTTGTTTGATCGTTCCGTTGAATAGCCATGGTTCTTGAGATGCATAACTTAAAATACCATTGACAACCATTGAACCGTCATCTTTTTCTAATTCACCAATTATAACGTTGAGTAGTGTAGTTTTACCTGATCCCACAAGACCGATTATAGTGCAAAGGTTATTTTGTTTTACTTCTAAATTAATTGAAAATACTCCAGCCGAATTTTCATTACGCGTCCATGCTGCCGTAACATCTTCTAAATAAATTCCTTTTTCTATTGTAAATTTAGTTTCATCTTGGAAAGATTTAAAGTATACAGTGTTGTTTTGATTTTGTGGCGCAATTTCCAGTGTATTAGTTTCTTTCCCTTCTGGCATTAGTAAGAACTTTTCAATACGTTTTATCGAAACCCATGCGCCAGCTCCTTCAGTAAGAGCAATCGGCCAAAAATATATCAACGAAGAATTTAAACTTAGCAGACATGATGTCGTAATAAACACCTTACTTGCAGTAATAGCCTCACCAAAGTACACATATGCCGTAAGACTTAAGAATATTGAAATACGAGAAACAGTGAAAAATGAATTCAATATGCCTTCGATAAAATAAAGCCTTCGAATAACAGTTAGCTCCTTACGTCGTACTTTATCGACCAGTTTAGCAAATGTTTTTTCCCAGGCATACATTTTAATCACTTGAATACCTTGGATTATCTCATTCATAAATTTAACACGATGGTCGGTTCGTTTCGCTGCTCTCAAATTAAATGAAGCCGCTTTTTTAGCCATCCAAATTTGTAACGGAATAAAACTTAATAGGAATAGCAATGCGATTATTGCCGATTTTCCAATTTCACTATAAAGATAATAACCGATAATAATAACTTCAGTTGGTCCGTTCCATAGGTCATGTACCAAAGCTATACCATATTCAACTTTGCTTAGGTCATTTGACAACATATTGATTACTCTTCCATTCATACCATCAAAGACTGTTGACTTTGATAGCCTCAGGATCTAAGGAAGAGACAATAAACACAAGTTTTACTAAAATTACCGCGTGATTGAAGATTTTTATTTAATCCATGTTTAAATTTAATATCTTACCTTCTTATAGATCAAAGATGATACCCCATTTCTATATTTTAAATTCGTTTGCAAAACGAAAAATATATATGGATGGAACATAATTGCTATAATTACTGTGGAAATAGATATTCCGCTAGCATTTAAATATGCCATTTCTTTAGAAGTATGTTTTTGATTTGGTGCAAAATATGCTACTAAGCCACCCAGACATATCGGCTGTATTAAACTAAAACACAAAAAAATTGTAGGTATAAATAAAGAATATACTAACATTTTTTGATTAGCATACTTACTACTTACCATAAAAAAGTTTCAGCAGTTGAATACAGTACGCTCATTAAAACTAATTGTATACCATACGCTTTAAATATAATTCTAAATAAACTAGGATTTTTTTTAATATTTACTTCATCATTCCATAATATTGCAAAGTATTCGGCTAGAATTTGACTTTTATGCTCATCCAATGTTTCATACATATCTTGATCCTCTAACGTTCGTTTCATACCTGTCCTAAATATATCTTTCAGCCATCTGTAAAATTCAATTAGATAGTATTAAAAAAATTATAAGATTTAATTTAATGGACCTTACAGATAGTTCAACATTTTAATGAATCGTATATATAAATATATTGAAGCAAAGTAACTTTAGTTTATATTGTTCAGTCAGTTAAGCAAAAATTAGGTAAGAGAGACATTCAGAGTAAGGGAAATTTTATTTTCTAAAATTCAAGACAGATAAGTTTGGTTTTTATTTATATATAATATTTGTATATACATATATATGTGTGAAAAAGACGTCAACTCACAAATTTGTAGAAGTCATATTATAATTATGTGATTTTTTTTTATTGTTTAGTACTTGATAATAGAAAATTGTTTATGGAAGATGAATTTTTGTTGTTGTTGTCGTGGCCTAAGATACAGGGTGTCAAATCATCTTTAAATTCTTCCCTCTTGAAATTCCCACCAACATTTTGTTTTTCAATTTTCTAAAAATGTTTTTTTTTTTAAATTTTTTTTTTGTAGTTTGTTGTACTCTGTTGCATATAGCAAAAAACAAAAATACGGAAATTTTTTGTTTTCTTGAAAAACAAATTTAAGTACGATCGGGGGTCACCTTTGTGAAACACCCTATTTCCATTTAATGAAATTGTATTCAACATTCGGATAGAGAATTAGATTCTAAGAAAAAACTTGTTCTACGATACTTTCAAATTCGTTACCGTTAAGCCGTTATAATAAAGAATATATCTAAAATGGGACGTTGTGTATGATGGCACTCGTACCTTAAGAAATATTTGCCCTACAGTTCTCCAATCTTGTACCGTTATGTTAAGAAAGCTTAGGTCTATCAATTTCTAGATAATTAATAACAAACGTAAATTTTTATGATTTTTTTTTTCAAATCTCGACTTAAGATCTATATTTATCCATTTTATCAGACAAATAGTAATAAAAACTTATTTCCTTGAGAAAGACAATTTAATTCTAAGTAAAACAGTGAAAAGACAAATCTGTTATACGGCAAATAGTTTTATAAAAAAACATAAAATTGTATAACGCTCTATTTATATTTAATCCGTTATTACGGCTTAAAAGTAACGAACTTGATATCGGGTAAAAAAGGGTAAAGGTAACGAATTCTTAGAGTTCAATTATCTATACGAGTGTTAAGTAAAATTTCAATAATTGGAAACACCCTCTGTCACTAAGGTGACCCGATCGTACTTAAATCAGTTTTCCAAGAAAACAAAAAATATCCGTATTTTTGTTTTTTGGTATATGCAAGAGTATTAAATGGTCTACGAAAAAAAAAAATAACATTTTTAGAAAATGGAAAAGCAAAATTTTGACGTAAATTTAAGATGATGCAGGTTTTAAATTTTTTTTTTAGTCGCCACACTTTTACCTAACAAACGAGCCCTCTATCATAATTATCCAACTACTAGTTTTTATTTGACAGCCACAAATACATTACCATGTCCGCGTAATTTTCAAATATTTAACACCCTAGATACAGACTACGATAACAACAACAAAAAATCGGCCTTCACCAGTACAGGTGGTATGCTTGAACTATATTGATTCTTAAAATTTAATAATACTCACATAAAAAATAGCCTCGATATAAACATAGAATCCTTAATTGGATTTTCAGAATGTCCTATTTTTTCCTTTCTAAACATATTTTAATACTGATTTTATTTTAAACGGCGGCTTATCCAAATACTTATTTTATGTTAACCTTGTTAAACATCAATTCTGAAAAAAATATAATTAAAATACCTCATATTTATTAACAATTTAAAATACGTAATATATTATAGAAAATTCCTATTATTTGAATAATAAAAAAAAATATGTTGTAAAGATGAAAAACTTAATTAATATTACATAATTATAGTAATAGCAATAAAATAATTAAATTTTAGTTTTCGATCTTCTGAACCTAACATAATAACCACCTTTCAGCTCTAAGTAAAAAGACTTTCCGGATTGTTGAATAGTATGTGTCTACATGACACATTTAATTGAGGAAGCAATTTAGATATTGTTACATTTTAGTCTTGTCAAAGACGGTTCGATCACTGGATTGTAACTAGAACAACTCCTAGATAACAATAAATTTATCTAACTCCGAATTATTACACCAAACACTAATTAACTTAATTCCCATATTCACTTACTTATTTAATTGCACAATAATTACTTTATTACACTTTGATTACTCTTAACTTTCACCTTTTCCTTTTTACTACGAGTGTGCTATCACGGTTAAAAGCTACACAACAACTAAATCTTTTTTGTTAAAACCCAACTAACTAAACTCCTCCCATTTCATCTCGTATTTATACCACATATTCTAACCTTCTAAAACTATTTCACAAAATTCGAGTGTCTAGACTATTCCTGAATGATTACTAGCCTGTTCCATTCTCATCGCAGCAGTCATTAATTGCGCCATATCGAAATTATATTCGTAAAACCTCCACCACCTACACTTTATTTTCTCCATCCTCTTCGTCTGTTCAATATATTTTTCGGACCGACAGTTGACAAACCACGCCGCTTCAATTTCTCCATTAATTCGGAAATCTTTAACTCGTCTAGAATCATTTCTTTATTCACAATCCTTCCACACCACCATTTATTACGTTTTAGTCTTGTCAAATAAGGCTCGATCACTGGATTGTGAATAAAACAACTAATTTAATTCTAGATAAAACTAAATTTATTTAATTTCGAATATACTGCAATTTATTTGCAAACCATACACTTTTTGAAAATATACAGGAAAAATTTGTAAAAATAACAAAAATTTTAAAATGATCAGATTATTATCAGTTTTAGCAAAGGTTATATTTATAATGATAGACCGTGTGGAAACGAAAATTGTAATGCGAAATAATAACGGTACAAATACGATAATAAATGATTATATTCTCTCTCTGCTCTACATTCATATAAAATCGAATGAACTGAAAGACAAAAAACAAATTTCTACTACAGGTATAGTAGAGGCGCCCAAAAATGAATTTGCGCGCCCAACATTTATTTTTATTTTTTGAACTCTCTATAACATTCTATTCTCTCTGGTTTTAGTTAGACTGAACGACAACAGAGTGGATGAATCACACGATTCACTGATATAACTTCCAGCTTCTGAAATAGTTTGTTAAATTCATCATTAGGGAAATATGTATGTATCATTTAAAATTATAGATATTAACACGAAACCTAATATTTTATATAATTGAAACAAAACAAATAAATTATTGTTAAGATACAACAATTTGAAGAATCTACTAATATATACATATGTACATACACATAGCTAAAATATATAAAAGTTGTAACTAAATTCTCAAATTCTCCTTATATATAGCCACAAGACACAACTATTGTAAATATTATATTTAGGGCGAAATGATTACAATTTAAGACCACCGCCCGCAAACAACAATGCGCTAAACGTATGTATGTATGTATGTTTTAATATAAAACCAAAGTGAAATTATTCTCATTGATAAAACAATAAAATGTATATGTTCTGCATGACTCGACTTATAACAGAAGGTAAATGCTCCACAAAAAACCAAATCACAACAAAAATCTCTGCTCAATCATTAATTTCAATACAACTAAATTGAATGATTTTAAAAACAATATATACTTCTAATAACACGAGAATTAAATACATATTATTCGTTATATTCTAAAAGCCACAAGTACATTAAATAATTCACTACAACTTGCCTCTAAACTTTTACCATACTATCATCATCAATGATTATTTTATGACTAAACTAAAACGTATGGTTGTTGCGAAATTAAAATGTTTTGATTCGGATTACAACGAATCTATAGATAAACAAGTCTGATGAGTGCGAAAAGTTTGTTTCTAGCTAATTTCACCAACATAATATAATTTCGCCATAACTCTTTTATAATTCTCTCTCCCTCAAATTCGTTTTACATTTTTATTAATAAATTAAAGCTTATATTTTAAGTCTGAATTTGATGTGATGGAATAATATTTAACTAAGATAAATAGTACAGACTTTTTTAAATTGTGTTACTAATCTTTGTTTTAATTTCGCCACATAATAAAAGAAAACGGTTTCTGTAATAATAATTGTTTCTGTAATGACAATTGAAGATCTCTTATCGGTTTTATATACGTATAATTGATTATGAATATAGTACGTTCGATTTTGTTAAATTCATGTTAATCAAGCCTTATCTTAATGACGCTATAATTCACTGAGGCATAAAATACATTTATTTGTGATATGATTAGAGCTATTCCATATTTCTATTTATATTCGACACTTTTATCAGTATTTCATTTTGACTTTGAATTATTTAAGTATGATGATTTGTACAATCAGATCTATCTATCCACAGGTAGGCCGAACTTACTAAATTTAATGAAAATAAAGATATTACAGAGGTGCATATATGTAATGTAAATCTATAATAAAAAATGTTCACTCAAAATATTCATTGAGTTTTAAATATATGGCTCTTAAATCTAGATATTCGCTTCCATTAAGTATCTGGATATGCCAAACTAATAGAAAATAATTGAAATACCTCAATTAGTTCAGTAAATTGGGTATATCCAGCCAATGCACAACAGTCTTAATCAACATATATAGATAAAAATACATCTCAGTTAAAAAGTCCGGTCCAGCATAAATTTCATGCACCGAGCGTTCCGTGAGCAGTGTACTTTTCAATTGTAGTAATACATTTAGTTTTCAAATTATATTAGTTTTATTTGTTTCAAATTATAGAAAACTATTCGGGTAAACTAAACTATTTGGAATCTCAACCATAATTGCTTGTGATGAGTAAAGACCGCTTCCAATGTACCTGCCTGGAGATTCTCTATATTGGAAAATATACCATCTATACTACTGATGTTTCGCGTTGTGTATCTCCATGGAGTCGAGATATAAATCCTTTATTTTGAAAGTTCGTGAAGTTTTGGTTATTTGGATGTTTTACGAAATCTACATTGAAGTCTTCCATCACAATAACTGCTGATTGACATGTCGTCTTATTGGACCCGAAAACTGCATATCAACTAAAATCAATACTCGATTACTCATGTCCACTGAGCGCCTTGCCGATACAAAGCAAGTAAACGTACCCCAGATATCAATACATTCACCATGGTTCCCATTTCCACTTGTCCTGTTATACAAACGGCAGCTTCCTTGCGGCACTAGGCTGATTACATCTGATCTATCGTTTGCTATCGAGCTCCAGTAGTTGAAGAAGGACTGTGCATACCTTTAGTTACTATCGGGCATTGGTATACGGAGCGACTGTCGATTACCTCAACTACGTCGATTACCTCAATTACGGTTACAGATAGGATATATAAAGTAATATCATATATTTTTTGTACCAATTGTTGACCGGTTTTGGACCTCAAATTTTATTAAAACCATTTTTAACACATTTCTTCAACAGGACGTAGCTCAACAAATATTGATCATGTCATTTTCTCTATAGTTTTCCTTTTATCTTTTTTTAAATGACATATCACATGCAATATGAATATGAAAATATACAATATTTTGATACCTACATTTAACTATTAATTAATGTTTTCTGATACAATATATGAATTATCCGTGGATTAAATGACTTAACGTGCATGCAACATTTCCACTCGTTACGAATGATAGTTGGAAAGCCTGTGATAGACTGGACAGACGGACAACGGAGTAGACTATAAGGGTTTCGTTGTATATTTTATGTAGAGAACCCCGAAAAATGTAGAATCTGCCTCTACGGGTTTTAATGAGCCTAAAAATTATTATAGTAGATAGACATGTTTTGGTTTGAGAAAGATAAGTATTCAACATTTGAGGATAACTTAATTGTAGACACTACGCACTGAATCTACCCATCTTCTAAGATGAAATGGTACCTTAAAAAAGCGATAATTTGTTTGTGTTCGGTTTTAGAAATTTTTGAACGTTGCTGCATTGCAATTGGAGCAATTATAAAATATTTATATTATATTATATTTTAGATATACATATTTGAATTTATGTTGAAACACCTCAATATTAGACACTGGAATATTCTACTTTATACAAAATTATATTTAACTTAATATGATTTATTTCTAAATAAATAAATTTTTTTGTTAAATAAATACCAACACATACATTAATTAGATACTGTTCGGCTGTGGATTTATTGTCCCTTGAAAGCTGAACAGAATCCCCCTATTTTGTACACGGCTACAAGTCCCGTCTTTTAATTGGCCAGCTGCACACTGCATAGCTCCATGCGAGCCTGTAGTATACTATAACATGAGCGATGGGCCCATTAGTTCTACATTCCAACATAGATGTTTTCAATTTAATCACCGATCGATCGTAATCGAGAGATTAAAAATCCCTTTTTTGCATCTCCCGCCTCTGTTGAGATTCGAATCCGGTACCTCTCGATCCAAACGTCGCTTCTTTAACCACTTCGCTATTTGCTCGGTAAATTAATTAATTAAAACAGGAATATAATCATGTACTTATTGGTACTAAATAAGATTTTAGATTCTCATTTATTAAAGCAGTTTATTGTTATTAAATAATAATAAATAAAACAGTGTTTAAAGGTCATTATTGCGTCAAAAATCTGGCTCCAACGGTTTCGATCATGGGCTTGGCCTTCATACTGTGTTAGACAACCTGAAGAAGCCAAGTCACTCTCTACACCGTGGAGCAATCGTCCTCTGCAACGACCTCATTGTAATTACGTAAATCAAATAGCTATAGATTGAAAATAAGCAGTTTTTCAATCAACATATCTAGTGGGTAATCACGTATGTCCTTTGCTGAAAATTATAAAAGTATATTCAAAAATTCCATTTGTAAACAATAATTTCTGCATGTATATATATATATATATATATATATATATATATATATATATATATATATATATATATATATATATATATATATATATATATATATATTGCGTAGTGCCTCTGAAATCGGAACTTTACCTTGGAACGCAAAACTTGATGGTTTCTGTTTTTTCCATAAACATCACTGGTAAATTTACGTAACCCAATACTGCATTTATGGATCCGTCAGCTGTTTGATTCCCAACGATTGCAACAACATTTCTACATTTCTCCCCTATATGCTGACGCTTGCTCCACTATCTAGAAGTCCGATGATATTATGTGAAGTTATATTTAATTTGGCATAAGGCCGAGGATCGTTTACTATGTAATCACATATTGATGATATTGAGCAAGCGCGTTAAAATTGTTTTGTAGTTTTCCAATATGTGTGAATTTGCAATAACCGTTTGTTTAAGGAGTTTGTATAAACTACCTTTTCTGTTGACAGAATACGGTTCGATTGGTCGTTTACTTCAAGTTGATGGTGGTCGCTTGTTTTGGTAGGACTGGGAATCTGGAGTTGAACGATCTTCCCGAACGAGGTTCCGCAGTATTTTCTGCGTTCTGAACAGTATTTCCTTGAACTCGTCTCTTTTGACACCTTAAACAATCTTCGATTTTAAACCCTGCTAGACCACATCCTTCACAAAAATTGTATGTTTTTTCTAATGGGCAAGAAGAGAACCAATGTCCTATATCTTTGCAGTTCCAGCATACGGTAAAGGTATAGACAAACCGGACGGATTCTATCTGACTATTCTCTTCTTGGTGAACTTTGGTATTTCCGTCACTGTCATAGTCTGTTTTATGCGAATTCGAATAGTAGGAGTTTGTCGATGTTTCATCATTTCTAGAAATTTGTTCGACGGTGTGGGAACGTTGAACACGTGGCTCAACAAGTCGACGTGGCTCAAAACAGGATGTATTTCAAAAAATTTCAAAATTGTCGCAAATTTTTCTAAGTGATGCCATCGTATTGATTTGCATGTGGTGCGTATAGCATTCTTTAAAGCTGAATTCATGTTATCAAACAGAATTTCTAAAATATCATCGTTTGATAAAGGATTGATTAGTCGGTAGTGAGCACTTTCAATCTCTGTTAAATAGTCATTGAATGGTTCTTTTGGATACTGCACTCGACCTCGAATATATTTTCTCGTTTCATGATCGTCTTCTAAGATGCTAAAGCGCTCAAGTAGTGACACCTTCATTTGTCGCCAAGTTACATGTTTATTCGGAACAAAATTATAGTACCATTTGTATTGGCTCTTAGATAAAAAATTTTGTTAAATTTTTACATCCTATATACGAGTATGTACATATGCGATTCCATTAACGCCCGCTCCTCTACTTTTATCTTCAAAATTAAAAATTCTTTACTTTTATATATTTCTATCTAAATTCTAATCATGACGATTGAACGAATTTCATATAACGATCGATTATATACCGTTTCTAGTCGTAGCACCACGTTCACAAACTGAGCGCATAATAAAAATTGTGTCATGTTTGTATTTCTGGAATGTGAATTCTATTTTTGTAGGCAATACGTCGCGTGTTGCTGAAAAGAAATAACATCGGCCTTCAAACAAGGAGGAATAAAAACCTATTTTATTTTAACATTCTTTTGATTTAGGTATATTATTTTTCCAAAATTACACAAAGATCAATCCTTCATCAAGGTAGGTGATTTTTTCAGCGTAAGACAGCTTCATATAACCCGATTGTTTCGCCAATCTCGTTAAGTATCCATTTTCAAGTTTAAGTAATTCCACCGGCGAGTCAAATTCGACAACTTGTCCAGAATCCATAACCAATATTCGATCACTATCCATCACAGTGTGTAATCGATGCGCTATTGTTATTACTGTACACTCTGAAAACGTATTTCGGATTGTAGTTTGAATTAATTTATCCGTCTCGGCATCCACATTTGCTGTTGCCTCGTCTAATATTAATATTCGATTATTTCTTAAAATTGCCCGAGCCAAACATACTAATTGCCTTTGACCCACACTAAAATTACTTCCACCATCTGACATTTTGGAATCTAAACCACCGGCTAAAGATGATACAACATGTTTTAATTGAACTTGTTCCAGCGCATGCCATAATTCGGTGTCAGATTTTTCTATGAAAGGATCTAAATTAGTGCGCATTGATCCAGAGAATAAGACAGGATCTTGAGGTATAATCGAAATATTTTTACGTAAATCGTGTAATCCTAACAATTGTATATTTACATCATCAATCTCAATTTCACCATCATTTTCTGTTAAGCGGAATAAAGCATGTACAAGAGATGATTTTCCGGCACCAGTACGACCAACAACGGAAATCTTCTCCTTTGGTTTTATGACAAAATTTAAATTCTTCAAAACTAACGATCCACTGTCGGAATATTTTAGATTAAATGATCGAAACACTATTCCACCAAATTCGGGCCAACCAATTGGTATTCGAGTGGACGGAGATTTTTCCAATGGTGGTTCTTGCTTCAATTTAGAATATTCAAGGATTCTTTCCACAGATACCATATTATTTTCTAGTTCAGCCGACTGTCTTATTCCCCACTCTGTTATACCAATTAAAACAATTGATTTTGTAATTATAAAACCGACGTCACCACCCAAAACACTATCCGAAAGTAACAAACAACTCATTGTTACCGTAACAATGTATAAAGCGCATATTATGTCTATCCATAAAGCAAATGCCCTGGTTGTTGCATAATACATATACGTTGATCCTGTTAAATTATTCAAATGCTTATTAAACTCATCAATTAAAGCATGTTGCGCCTTAAAAGCGCGTATTGTAGATAAACCTTGAATTGTTGCATTTGCATGCGTAAAAATTGGGCTTCTATTCAATGACTGAATTCTATTAATACTTCGTGACGTCCTTAAATATAAATTTCTAAACACATATAATAATATACTAAGTACACCTGTAGGTAATAAAAGCCATGGGTTGATTGCTGAAACTAGTATCCCGATCGAAATCATTTCCATAAGGCAGGTAATTGTTACCATCAGTGATAGTGAAAGCTTTGAATCGATAGCCCCAATATCTTTTGAAAATCGGTTTAAAATTCTGCCTGATGGATTGCTATTGAAGAAAGTCATAGTCGCACGTGAGATACCTATAAAAAGATTATTGTGCAAATTAATCGAAGCACGAACGCACATTTTAAAATAGATTATATTGCGATGAATTATTATGTAGACAAAAGCGGCGGTAAGAACTGTATACACAATAATGTAGTTTGTTCGAGTTTCTGAAATATCAGAACTCTGAAATTCAGTGATATTGGTTGTTGTATTGCGTGTAAAGTTTGACATGATTACGATTTCTTCCCAATTTACCCACTGAGCTAAAAAATAATCAACAGCTATCAAACTAAATTGGCTAACTATGAAAAAAATCCCAACTACTAGAATCATAAATCCGCTCTTAATTGATTTTGCGTAATTCTTATAAACTTTAAATGAAACTGATCCTTCAACCAGGGTTTCCTTAATCTCTTCTTCTTCTCCTTCCTCTTCATTACTGCTCATACTAGTTTGTGATTCAAGTCTTTTTGTGGGTTTAAATTTATCTTCAGCTGTTTCATTGGGTAGCTCTAATTCCGATATTATATTAGCTCTTATCTTTCGTAAGTCTTCAAAATTACCCTGTATGTCAATTTTTCCATTTTCCATCAGAACGATATGGTCTATATTTTTTAAATATTGAATTTGATGTGTCACCAAAATGACACATTTTTCTTTTAAATAATTCTGTACACACTCAATGAAAATTTGTTTGCCCACATGTGCATCTACAGCTGATAACGGATCGTCAAGTAAATATATATCTGCTTTACGATAGATAACTCGCGCCAAACTTACTCTAGCTTTTTGCCCACCACTCAAAATTACTCCACGTTCCCCAACCATAGTCAAATCCCCAAAAGGCAACAATTGAAAGTCGCGTTCCAACGCACAAACTCGACAGACTTCTCTATATCGAACCTCATCGTATGCTTCAATAAATAAAATATTTTGTTTGATCGTTCCGTTGAATAGCCATGGTTCTTGAGATGCATAACTTAAAGTACCATTCAGAACCATTGAACCGTCATCTTTTTCTAATTCACCAATTATAACGTTGAGTAGTGTAGTTTTACCTGATCCCACAAGACCGATTATAGTGCAAAGGTTATTTTGTTTTACTTCTAAATTAATTGAAAATACTCCAGCCGAATTTTCATTACGCGTCCATGCTGCCGTAACATCTTCTAAATAAATTCCTTTTTCTATTGTAAATTTAGTTTCATCTTGGTAAGATTTAAAGTCGTTGTTGGCGGTGTTTTTTTGATTTTGTGGATCAATTTCCAGTGTATTAGTTTCTTTCCCTTCTGGCATTAGTAAGAACTTTTCAATACGTTTTATCGAAACCCATGCGCCACCTCCTTCAGTAAGAGCAATCGGCCAAAAATATATCAACGAAGAATTTAAACTTAGCAGACATGATGTCGTAATAAACACCTTACTTGCAGTAATAGCCTCACCAAAGTACACATATGCCGTAAGACTTAAGAATATTGAAATACGAGAAACAGTGAAAAATGAATTCAATATGCCTTCGATAAAATAAAGCCTTCGAATAACAGTTAGCTCCTTACGTCGTACTTTATCGACCAGTTTAGCAAATGTTTTTTCCCAGGCATACATTTTAATCACTTGAATACCTTGGATTATCTCATTCATAAATTTAACACGATGGTCGGTTCGTTTCGCTGCTCTCAAATTAAATGAAGCCGCTTTTTTAGCCATCCAAATTTGTAACGGAATAAAACTTAATAGGAATAGCAATGCGATTATTGCCGATTTTCCAATTTCACTATAAAGATAATAACCGATAATAATAACTTCAGTTGGTCCGTTCCATAGGTCATGTACCAAAGCTATACCATATTCAACTTTGCTTAGGTCATTTGACAACATATTGATTACTCTTCCATTCATACCATCAAAGACTGTTGACTTTGATAGCCTCAGGATCTAAGGAAGAGACAATAAACACAAGTTTTACTAAAATTACCGCGTGATTGAAGATTTTTATTTAATCCATGTTTAAATTTAATATCTTACCTTCTTATAGATCAAAGATGATACCCCATTTCTATATTTTAAATTCGTTTGCAAAACGAAAAATATATATGGATGGAACATAATTGCTATAATTACTGTGGAAATAGATATTCCGCTAGCATTTAAATATGCCATTTCTTTAGAAGTATGTTTTTGATTTGGTGCAAAATATGCTACTAAGCCACCCAGACATATCGGCTGTATTAAACTAAAACACAAAAAAATTGTAGGTATAAATAAAGAATATACTAACATTTTTTGATTAGCATACTTACTACTTACCATAAAAAAGTTTCAGCAGTTGAATACAGTACGCTCATTAAAACTAATTGTATACCATACGCTTTAAATATAATTCTAAATAAACTAGGATTTTTCATAATATTTACTTCATCATTCCATAATATTGCAAAGTATTCGGCTAGAGTTTGACTTTTATGCTCATCCAATGTTTCATACATATCTTGATCCTCTAACGTTCGTTTCATACCTGTTCTAAATATATCTTTCAGCCATCTATATAAAAAAATTAGATAGTATTAAATAAATTATATGATTCAATTTAATGGTCCTTACAGATAGTTCAACATTTTTATGAATCGTAAAATATATTGGAGCAAAGTAACTTTAGTTCATATTTTAAATCATTAATTTTAATGATTTGAATGACTTGAATTTATTGATTCGACCAATTCAAAAAAAAAATACCGAACCTAATAAAGTTTGTTTTGCATTTTTGTTTGTATAGTGCGGTACAATTCGTTCATCACACAAAATTTTGGTTGAAAGCGTTGCAACACAAATATTTCCCCTCCGTCAAAGTTTATAGGCAAAGGGGTAAGAAACGAGGAAAATACATCATGCACTGCATACTTGTGTGGACAAGCTGATTGGCCTGTTCAGACGATGTTTACAGCGCATGATGTAGCTCCTCGTTTTTTACCCCTTTGCCTATAAACTAATTTTAGAGTGGGGATATTTGTGTTGCGCTTTTTCCTCAAAAATTATAATTGCGGCACGATTTGTTACACATTAATACTAAATTCTAAACAAGTTCCTTATGCTAACACAGCCAACCAAGTATCTTGGCATGACTCTCGATGCTAAGTTAAAATGGAACGAGCACATTAAAAAGAAAAAGGAGGAACTACACATTAAATATGTATAGAAATATGTATTGGCTAATTGGAAGGTATTCAGAGCTATCAATACCTAATAAGTTGCTACTAAACCAACAAATTTTAAAACCTATATGGACTTATGGTATTCAGCTTTGGGGCTGTACTAAGAAAACCAATATTAAAATAATACAAGCTTTTCAAAATAAAGTGTTACGTGGAATAGTGAACGCTCCTTGGTATATAAGAAACGATAACCTACATAGGGACCTCCGGATAGAAAACGTCAGCGAAGAGATAACAATTCATGCAAAGAAACACATACAACGGCTTGGTCAACATCAAAATGTTGAGTTACGTGGTATGCTGAGTAACACAAATGGAGTATGAAGGCTCCAAAGAAAGAAACCGCTGGAATTGGGAAGACCACAATAGGGTGGCCAAATTTTTAGAGACTAACTAATGGGTTATATCTCTGCAAATTAACATAATGAACATAAGAAAGATAGACAAATTACTAGATGTTATATGTAATCAGTTGTAATATTTAAAATAATAAAAATAAAACAAAAACTAATACAATGAAAAAGCAAAAAAAAATTTGTTTGGGTCGGATTTCTTCCAATGAATGCATGCGTTAACCTACCATTTCTTAGTAAAATCTTAAAATTTAATAATACTCACATAAAAAATAGCCGCGATATAAACATAGAATCCTTAATTGGATTTTCAGAATGTCCTATTTTTTCATTTCTAAACATAGTTTAATACTGATTTTATTTTAAACGGCGGCTTATGCAAATACTTATTTTATGTTAACCTTATTAAATGGCAATTCTGAAAAATATAATTAAAATACCTTATGTTTATTAACAATTTAAAATACGTAATATATTATTCTTGATATTATTTGAAAAATAAAAAAAATATGTTGTAAAGATAAAAGACCTAATTAGTATTACATAATTATAGTAATAGTAATAAAATAGTTAAATTTTTGTTGTGTCTCCAGAACCTAAGATAATAACCACTTTTCAGCTCTAAGTAGAAAATTTTCCGGGTAGTTGAATAGCATGTGTCAACATAGCACTTTTAATTGAGGAAGCAATTTAGATATTGTCACGTTTTAGTCTTGTCAAAGAAGGTTCGATCACTGGATTGTAACTGAAACCACCAATTTACTTCTAGAGAACAATACATTTATTTAATTCCGAATTGTTACACCAAACACTAATTAACTTAATTCCCTTATTCACTTACTTATTTAATTGCACAATAATTACTTTATTACACTTTGATTATTCTTAACTTTCACCTTTTCCTTTTTACTACGACTGTGCTATCACGGTTAAAAGCTAAACAACAACTAAATCTTTTTTGTTAAAACCCAACTAACTAAACTCCTCCCATTTCATCTCGTATTTATACCACCTATTCTAACCTTCTAGAATATTTCACAAAATTCGAGTGTCTAGACTATTCCTGAATGATTACTAGCCTGTTCCATTCACATCGTAGCAGTCATTAATTGCGCCATATCGAAATTGTATTCGTAAAACCTCCACCACCTACACTTTATTTTCTCCATCCTCTTCGTCTGTTCAATACATTTTTCGAACCGACAGTTGACAAACCACGCCGCTTCAATTCCTCCTTTTATTGGGAAATCTTTAACTCGGCTAGAATCATGTCTTTATTCACAATCCTTCCACACCACCAATTTTTACGTTTTAGTCTTGTCAAATAAGGCTCGATCACTGGATTGTGAATAAAACAACCAATTTAATTCTAGATAACACGAAATTTATTTAATTTCGAATATACTGCAATTTATTTGCAAACCATGCAATTTTTGAAAATATACAGAAAAAATTTGTAAAAATATCAAAAATTGTAAAATGATCAGATTATTATCAGTTTTAGCAAAGATTATTTATATAAAGATAGACCGTGTGGAAACGAAAATTGTAATGCGAAATAATAATGGTACAAATACGATAATAAATGATTATATTCCCTCTCTGCTCTACATTTATATAAAATCGAATGTAGTGAGACAAAAAAACAAATGTCGGTACTTGTTTTTTAATTCACTCGAATTATCTTTTTGTTTTATTTAAACGAATGCAAAACCATTAACGGTAAAAACAACGGTACTTGTTTAATTATTTTTTTGTTTTATTTAAACGACGATTATTTATTTTTAATACTGTATTATTTTTTGTGATTAATAAATGTATATTCTTTATAATTTAATTCATTGTATACATATGTAATTTTAAGATGAATTTAATTCGTTGTATTTGTATGTATATGAATCTAATTCGTTGTAGTTTCTTAACTCAAATATTACAATTAAATTTTCTTAAATTACTTGTATATAAATTTGTTTATAGTCCACAACAAAATATTATTACCATTTAAACGCATACTAAAATAGGGAACTCCTCAAAGCCGCTTAGCATTGGTCCTTTCTGCCCAACATCTACACGTATGTACCAAATTATCGGTTGAAATTCAAATATTAATACCATTTAAACCCATACTAAAATAGGGAACTCCTCAAAGCCGCTTAACATTGGTCCCTTCTGCCCAACATCTACACGTATGTACCAAATTTTTCGGTATTGCGTTAATTAATAATTCGTTAAAAAATAATTCGGGTGAATTAAAAAACAAGTACCCAAATTTCTACTACAGAGTACAGAGGCGCCCAAAAATGAATTTGCGGAGCACAACATTTATTTTTATTTTTTGAACTCTCTATAAGGTTCTATTCTCACTGGTTTTAGTTAGACTGAACGACCACAGAGTAATAGATTTGCGTCAAAAGTTTGATGGCCGTTTAATTAGCCGAAATGGTGAGGTCAATTGGCCGACAAAAAGCTGCGATTTAACACCATTGGACTATTTTCTGTGGGGCGCCATTAATGACAAATGTTATGCCGACAAACCAGAGACCATTGAGCACATGAAGGCCAACATTTAAGGCGAAACGATTACAATTTAAGACCATAGCAAACAACAATGCGCTAAACGTATGTATGTATGTAGAGATGCAAAAATCTGTTATTTTGCAATCACTGTTCCTACCTGTTCCTGTTATTTTAAAATAACAGTGGTAAATACTAGTTCCTAAAATAACAGTTGTTCTTTTTTAGTTACCTGTTTTGAGATATGCTAATAGTATTATAGAACAAGCATTTCTTTATGAATAACAGAGGAAAACAAAGTTGAAAGTTATTTTTTTTATATTTTTTTTGTTTCATCCAAAATAGTGAAAAATAAAAACTACAAAATTTTTCATGCAATTATGTAGTGAAACCCATTGCAAATTGTATAAAAAAATTAAATCTAACGCAAGAAATAACAATATGTAGAAATATTAAGAACAACTTCTATAGAATGTACATATTGTACTTCCTTATTTCCTATTATCGTTTTGACGCTCTTCTGTTTTATATAATATCTACTACTACTACATCACCAACTCATAATACATAATGTTAATGAAATAATGTCCCCCTCTTCAAATCATACATTTAATACAAATTAAGCCTCTATTCCATTGTGAAAAATTTACTGCCAACATTTTTTTGTTGCCATAATGAAAGGAGAAAGAAAAGAAAAAACTCCATTAGTGTGACAGAGATAGTAGTTTTTTTTATTTTTTATTTTATAGCGAAACTTTTATGGTTACGTTTTGACATCTTCTGTAACATAACCAACAAATTTCATAATTTTTTTTATGTCTAGAGTGCGAACATAATTTTATTCATTTATTCATATGTTATTACATAATAAATAGTTTATTGTAATATAATTAATAATAATAATAATAATAATAATTTGTTATTATAACGTCTGATATATTAAAAAAAAATGTACAACAAAATAACATTTGACCATAAAAAAATCCAAACATGTGTGTGTGAAAAAAATTTCGTATCCGCACACAATTTTTATGTCGATGTGTGTAAATGTTGCCATAAAAAATACTCAACTTGATACTTTTCTATAATAAATTATGGCAACACACCAACACAAACACATTTTTCTCTCCAGTAAAATTTTGCTGATGAAACTTTTTGTTTCTTTTGCACCACCAGCAAATCTATATTTTTATCCCATTTTGGTTTTGCTGACAGCAAATTTTTCACAATGGAATAGAGGCTTAACTAATACCTGATACCATATTATAGATACATTGTGAGAGAATAGGTAAAAAGAGTAACAGTGATGATTTGTTTTCTACAGCTCCTTTTATAATTGTTATTCTTCTTGCGAGTACAAACGAGAATTGGAAAATAGGTATTTTCGATAAGCAAATACATATGTGAAATAACAGGAACTGTTTTTTTCGTTATTTAGTAACAGGCTGTTCCTGTTATTTTCAAAGAACAGTGATAAAATAACAGTTCCTTAAATTTCGTAACATCTCTATATGTATGTATGTTTTAATATAAAACCAAGAGAATTTATTCTCTTTGACAAAACAATAAATTGTATAATATGTTCTGCTTGACTCGACTTATAACAGAAGATAAATGCTCCACAAAAAAACAAATCACAACAAACAAATCTTCTCAATCATTAATTTCAAAACAACTAAATTAAGTGATTTTAAAAACAAAATATGTACTTCTAAAAAACACGAGAATTAATTAATTATACATATGTATTCGTTATATTCTAAAAACCACAAGTACATTAAATAATTCACTACATTCACTCACTTTACAATTTCCTCAACGTATTAACTTGCCGAACTTTAATTTGCCTCTAAACTTTTACCATACTCTCATCATCGATGATTATTTTATAATTAAACTAAAACGTGTGGTTGTTGCGAAATTAAAATGTTTTGATTCGGATTACAACGAATCTATAGATAAACAAGTCTGATGAGTGCCGAAAAGTTGGTTTCTTGCTAATTTCACCACCATAATATAATTTCGCCATAACCAACCGATCACCATAACCAAATTTGAGCGTGATTGCTTTTCTGTCAAATAAAATTTTTGGTTTCGTTTTTTCCTCTCATTGAGATTTGGTTTTTTCCATAGTCGTACTTATAAAATAGAAAGTATCTTTTTGAGGGTGACATAAGTGAAGTTAGGAAATTTTGATTATTTTGTGAAATTTAATTTTACGAAATACTATTTCCTACCATCGATCATAATTCATAATTATTATTCATAAGGTAGTTACATTTTAATATCAGTATCACATTTACTTGAAAATTTATTTTTAAAACAATAAATAATAATTCTATTTATAATTGACCAGGAAAATGGTTGTGTTATGAGTCATTCGCATAACATGTGGTTACATTTGTGTTGTTAAAAAAAGGGATGTGCTTTTTATAAATTTAATTCTGATGAAGGATGAAACAATATGTTCTAGAAATGAAGGAAGCAACGAAATTTTCCAGAAATTATTTTATCTTAAAATAAAAGAATTAATGAATATACAAGTTTTTTAAATAATTATGTACATTCAACATTTATTGTTGTTAAATAAATGATGTTTCATAATAGGAATTTCACGGTATTTGTTCCTGATAAAACTTAATTTTACATAAATCTAATTACATTCCCTGAAATATGACCAACCGATTATATTTATTTCCTATATTAATTTTTTGTTCTGTATTACTAAAATTATGTACTTCTGTTTTGTCGAAAAAAAATTTTGATGCAAACTGTGCTGCTTCCTCTTAAGTGCGCGATACGATGGCCTTAATACTTGTATTTTTAACTTCCGGTGTCTTATTTTCATACGCGAAGAAGATTCGCATGATTTTGATGTCTTTAAAACACGCTTTAAAAGTTTAAAGATACCTCTTTTAAGGGCTGGAAAAAATAAAATAATTTTAGCATGAAATAAAAATATAATTGATTAAAATAGGAACTTATATACCTTTAGTTGTTTATGTTTTTACGGTCTCGTAAATACGCTTTATCGATATCTTGTTGAAATATCGTGTTTAAATAATTTTTCCACCTCTGCCAAATTCAAAATATTTCCAATATGAGTCCAATTCCACTAATGGCTCTCGATGGTCGGTGGTTGTAGACGAGGATACAAATATGGTTGGCACAGCATTTTCAGTTAAACATTTGCATATACCCCTCAAACAAATAAATTGATATTTAAAATGGGGTGGACAAATTCCGTCCGTACATTTCGAGATTCATTCACTCATTCAGTCAAGATTCTTAGGAAATCTATTACGAGAAACGAATAATAAGTTTAGAACAAATTAACTTCAATTTTGACAAATTGCCAAAACAGTAAACTGCACTAAATGTTCCACAATTTATTTTGTTCCCAATATGGACTTTAGTTATTTTTAATACAAATAATGTCAGTAGTAACAAATATAACTGTTTAGATTTTCGTATAGCACAAATTTTTTTTATGTTAAATTTTATTTTCACAGAAAGAAATCACCCAACGAAAAAAAAAAATTCTCCGACACTGCACATTTTTTGATAAAAAATTATAACAAAACTACTTGTATTCCTTATAGACAAAATATACTTTTACTAATTTTTGAATAAAAACTAATTCCGTCTTATGTTTGGAAATCTTCCTCAATAAATAATCGTAATATTCTTTCTGATTAATTAGAAATCTTTAATATTTAAACATTACGCCAAAATATAAATCATATATATCGTAAAAAAAATTGAAATAAAACTCACGGAAAAAAACTTATTGTTTCTGAACTATTTTCGTCGTTTTTAATATTCAATTTATTAAAATTGTAATACGTATTAACAACACATTTAATTAGTGTAGACATTTTAAAATCACATTGAACTTTTCAGTTTTCACTAATAACGTTTAAAATTAAATAAGGTTAATTATATGTAACCGCGATAAACAAAAAACAAAAACAAGAATCATCTTGACAGAAGAAGCATCTCGTTTTCGATATTCTCTCCCCATACATTTTCTATTTTACACTCTCTCTATATATGTATATTAATGCTCCTCGAAGGCCTTAACTCTTTTATAGTTCTCTCCCTTAAATTCGTTTTACATTTTTATTAATAAATTAGAGCTCATATTTTAAATCTGAATTTGATGTGATGGAATAATATTTAACTAAGATAAATAGTACAAACTTTTTTAAATTGTGTTACTAATCTTTGTTGTAATTTCGCAACATGATAAAAGAAAACGGTTTCTGTAATAACAATTGTTTCTGTAATGACAATTGAAGATCTCTTATCGGTTTTATATACGTCTAATTGATTATGAATATAGTACGTTCGATTTTGTTTTCATTCATGTTAATCAAGCCTTATTCTAATGACGCTATATTTCACTGAGGCATAAAATACATGTATTTATGTTATTTAGAGCTATTCCATATTTGTATTTAGATTCGATACTTTTATCTGTATTTCATTTAGACTTTGAATTATTAAACTATGATGATTTGTACAATCAGATCTATCTATCCACAGGTAGGCCGAACTTACTAAATTTAATGAAAAAAAAAGATATTTTAGAGGTACATATGTAATGTAAATCTATAATAAAAAATGTTCACTCAAAATATTCATTGAGTTTTAAATATATGGCTCTTTTGTTAAACATTTCCACTTGTTACGAATGATAGTTGAAAAGCCTGTGATATACTGGACAGACGGACAACGAAGTAGACTATAAGGGTTTAGTTGTATATTTTATGTAGAGAACCCCGAAAAATGTAGAATCGGCCTCTCCGGGTTTTAATGAGACTAAAAATTATTATAGTAGATAGACATGTTTTGGTTTGAGAAAGATAAGTATTCTACATTTGAGGATAACTTAAAATTGTAGACACTACGCGCTGAATCTACCCATTTTCTCAGATGAAATGGTACCTTAAAAAAGCGAGAATTTGTTTGTGTTCGGTTTTAGAAATTTTTGAATGTTGCTGCATTGCAATTGGAGCAATTATGGAACATTTATATATTTTATATATTTGAATTTTTGTTGAAACACCTCAAATCTTAGGAATATTCTACATTATACAAAATTATATTTGTCTTTAATATGATTTATTTCTTAATAGATAAAAACTTTTTTTAATAAATACCAACACATACGAGTACATACATTAATTAGAGACTTCGGTTAGATTTATTGTCACTTTGATAGCAGAATCACCGATCATAATCGGGAGATGAAAAATCCCTTTTGTTGGGATTCGAGAACCCGACACCTTCCGATCCACTGCGCTATTTGCTCGACAGAATAATTAATTAAAACAGGAATACAATCATGTACTTATAGGTACTAAGTAAGATTTTAGATTCTTATTTATTAAAGCTGTTTATTCTTATTACGTAAAGTAAAAAGCTATAAATTGAAAACAAGCAGTTTTTCAATCAACATATCTAGAGGGTAATCACGTCTGTGATTTGCTGTACATTTTTAGAAACGATAGAATAAAAATAAATTGATGTACCATCGCTAATATAATTGAAAAGTTACGATGAAGACAAAGCTGCAAGTTTATAAATCGGTACTCCAACTTGCAATACTGTACGGCGCCGAGTACCACACTATACTAGTTATAAAAGAGAGATTCAAAGATTACATTTGTGAACAATAATTTCTGCATATGTATGTAAATTATTAAATAATAGAGTAGAATGAAACAAATGGATGCAAACCATAGAGTAGGATAAATCCATAGATCTGGCCAAACTGATCAATGTCTCAGATTCCGAAAACATTTCTGTGGGACAAGATAACTAATTACCACTAGGTTTCCAGCAAAGAGATGTTAGTATGAACGAGATTATCCCAAAGTTAATATTTTATTTTATCTTTCCATTTTTTTTGACAATTAACTTTATCAGTTTATTTCATATGTCGATTCTACATATTATAATATAATATCATGAAGTAAATATTTTAAAAAGTACACAATAGAAATTGAACCTACAGTATTTGCTTAGTGTAAATTGAATGGGTCCAGCCGGTCGCAGCACACACAAAACACGCCAAATTGTCAAGCACGGACCATCTCTTCCATCCAGTGATCTCAGATTCTGAAAACATTTCTGCGGAACAAGATAACTAATTACCACTAGGTTTCCAGCAAAGAGATGTTAGTAGTTTGAATTAAAACTTTTGAATAAAATATTAATTGAAGAATTTCAAATTATGTAATTAACCTTCACTGATTTTAAATAAGGCAAAAGTGTCCTCAATAGTTTAGAAGGTTTCAAAAGTTTGAAACTATACTTTTTTGAAAAAAGTGCAGTCCAATAAGAAATTTTGGAACTATGAAATACAAACTCACTCAATAGATTTGATACAGTAACGTTGGCGGTCTGTGGATAACCAAATATATGATTATAATGGTCTTTTCTTCATTATGGATTTTTACATTTCTCATATTAGCAGACCGTTTAAACTTATACTGAATTAAACTGTATTTGTCATACTTTCTACATCAGGGGAACTGGACACTGCAAACTTTCTTCAACATATTTATGTACTTTTAGTGCTGCTTGATTGTCATAATATAATGAATTTAGCAGATATTTTAGTCTATAATAATTTGTCAGTTCACAATTTGAAAGTTGTGATCACACACTGGAAATTGTATGTAAATCGAACATTGTAAAAATGATAATGATGATAAATAGCTAATTGAAAAAAATAAAAAATTAAAAGTTATTAAAAAGCAAAACATTTTATTCTATTAACTTTAGTAATTGTAATTGCTTTAATATGACAGGCTCAATATTATCACCACCACTATTCTCCTTACCATCTTCCGATTTGTTCAGATTATAATCATAAACATCATTAGTCTTCTTCCCTAAAAGCTCCGAATGTCTATTCCAAAACTTTTCTTGAATTAAATCCTCATAAATAGGAATAATCAGTTGTTGTGTGCCCGGTTTATTTGCGAGTTTAATTTTCTTCTTTAATAGTATGGTTCCTTTTCTATACATTGGCATGATTGTGTTGTAATTTATACCAAATTTTGTAAAGAGAATTTCATTTTTATCTGCCGACAGTGTTCCTCGTAAAATCTCCTCAGCCTCTGCATTTGTTTTATTATCATTGAGTACTAAATTCCAAAACACTGTATTATATAAATTATTTATGTGTACATCAGCTTGCCGCCAGCTTAAGTAGTCACGCAGATTTTCATCGGATGGATAAACTACTATTCGAGCATCAAAACATGGGGCATACTGCAACTTTTTGTTGGGGAATAATGATGGCCAGTTATATACATACGCCGATGTGAATAAACTATTAACATAGGTTAAAATTTTTGAATGTCTTCGATTATATAGTTGAGAAGTTTTATGGAACACAAATGAATATTCATCACTTTGTCCATAAGATATTGTGATATCGGGAAATTCTCTCATAACAGATACACCGGCCATGTTCATTAAATTCAATCCTTTATAAGGCAAGATACGATTAATTAAAATTGCAATATAAATAAATAGATATATTATAATATATAATGTGTGTAATTTACCAATAAAGTCATTCGGTTTTTCAAAATCGTGAACTTTGCAGAATTTATGAAACCCTCGACCATCAATTCGAACCACAATCCAAACATTGGGCAAAATTCTATCTTCAGTTTCGAAAGTTTTTACGTACTCATATCTACTTTTGGCCATGCTGTTTGTTGAAAACTTAACTAAATTTAAACGATAATTTTGATAAATTAAAATTTTCTCAATCAAATTCATTAAAAATAAAACGCATCTATTTCAAAATAATACAATATTGATTATCAACATATTGTCAAATTTTGTAGGTTATGTCGTTTGATGTTACATGTTTGTTTGACACATATACAGTCTCAACTTAGTAATGAAAACTTCATAAATATTCTATGTTTTGTATAAAGTGTACTTTTTGCATACATAATTTATTCCTTATTTACAATAATGTATTACATATGGACTTTGGAAAATATCATTTGTATTAAAATAAATTTAAAATCAGAAATTGGATTAACAAAAATCTAAGCGGGAAATAATATATAGGATTTACATGATTAATCGTTACAAAAACATCGAAATGTATCCAAGACGCCAACCAATTCGTTTTACGTGGCTAGTTTAATTTTGACGTCTCACGAAATTCATCATTATAATTTTGACATAAAACATATAAAAATTTATTAGATTTAATTTTTTTAATTTAAAATAAAATTATCTACTAAACTTTTCCTAATATAATATATTGTTATTAATCAACTATAATTTATATGTTAAAAAAGGTAAATTGGAAGAAAAAATCTAAAGCTGCAAAATGGGTCTGTGCAAATGTCCAAAACGGCAAGTGACAAATCAATTCTGCTTCGAACATCGTGTAAATGTTTGTGAACATTGTATGGTCGCCAGTCATCCCAAGGTACACTCTAGACATAATATAATTTTCGTAATTTGTGTTTTAATCTTTGCTGGTTTATTTACAGTGCATTGTTCAATCGTATCTTCAATGGCTTAAAGATAGTGATTACAACTCAAATTGTACCTTATGTGGGAATTTATTAGAAAATGAAGATTGCATAAGACTTATATGTTTTCGTGAGTGGAATGACAAAACAATTCTGATAATCTTTTATTTAAAGTAATACATTTCTAATTTAGATGTGTTCCATTGGTCCTGTATTAATGCTAGACAAAGTTCATTACCCGCAAATACAGCGCCTGGAGGACATCAATGTCCAACTTGTAATGATCCAGTTTTTCCACCAGCTAATTTGGTGTCTCCAGTAGCAGATGTCCTACGTAGTCGATTAGGTCAAGTCAATTGGGGCCGAAATGAATTAGGATTACCATTGGTAATTTTGATTAAAACTACAATTCTTTTCATAACGATATAGATATTAATTGATATCATTTCATTTCAGCTATCCGAGGAATTAAAAGAAAATCGCACCAAACCACAACAAATTGCATCCGCTACATTTACGGATAGCCAATCAATATCGTATAATCCGAAAAAAATTAATGGAGCTGTGATTAACGATCGAACTAACGATACACAATCAAGATCTCATTCAGTTTTTCACATAGAGTCCAGTAGACGCCCGTTATTATCGCGCGAACCACCGATTGGTGGTTCTGATCGAGACGATAATAAATACAAACGAAGAACGCCAGCCGAAATATTTTCACGATGGTCACGTCGTTTTTATGCACCATCGTCTCGTCCACCATGGCGCCGGACATGGTTCTTAGTTTTATTTGGAATTATATGTTTTGTTGTTATAATTTATTTCATGGCAAAATATGGACGCCATATGGCTAATCAAGATCCTATGCTTAGTATTCAAAATCCAAATCCAAATAATCATAATGAAGAATAGTAGAACAAAAATGCATTTTAATTAATTAATCTTTATTAAATTGAAAAAAATAATGTTTCCTTAAATGAAACATTTCTTTTTTAATGAAAGAAATCATGGTTTTAATTTCTCATTCCAGACACTATACACAGTAAGTCTTCATAAAAAACATATAAATAAAAAATACAATAAAAATATCTAAATCAAATATAAATGAATTAAATAATTAATAATTATATATCAAAATTTTTAAAATAAAACAAACTGATTGGTGCATTTATTGTATTACAAACATTAATGGTAAAATTTATTAATGAATTATAAATAACTAAAACACTTACGCATTGGATAATAAATGATTTATTTTAGATTACATATTTTAATTTATTTCCTGTATTTTAATATGTATATGATTATGTATGTTCACATACAAAAGGTTACCGGCATTTAAGCAAAATGATATCCTATAAAACCATAATAGATAAAAGGTAAAATGTAGTTTGTGGAATTGGCTATGAGTTTTTATTACAAATAACTAACATTTAATAGAATTACCTATATATTCAGGAACCTTAAACTACCATAAATGTAAATTTTTCATACTCTTAGTCCAATTTATAATCCAATTTTGTTTTGCATTCACCAAAATTAAAATAAAATAATAATTTAATCCCAGTGGCAATATTAAGAATTGTGTGAATGCCACTTAAATCATCGATTTTCATTTTCCCAGAACAACACAAAATAAATAAAATCACAATCTATATTTATCTATTGATAATGACACTTCGATCGACACATACTATCTGCACAATGGGCTAATTTCCTAAAGTAATTTTATTTGTGGACCGAACCGTTCAACATTTATTATTTGCACCTGAAATGTTGCTGACCTTTAATTAAGAATAAACCGAAGATGTATACTTAAAAAATCAAAAAACCTTGAATTTTTGGAATGCACAATTTTGGGCGTTTACAAAATTCTGAAAATTAAAAGAGTCGAAAGGATATTTTAAAATTGATTAATTCAAGGCTATTCAGGAATTTTTGAACTATCTACATAAAATTACAAACGTTTAAATTATTATTAAACAAGAATCAATTCAGCAAAATTATAAAGAATTATGTAGTTAACTTTACGAGATTAATAAGCTCAGTTATATCTCATAAAATGTGGAATAATTTTAAAATTACAAGAATTATATTTAAATTGGGTGTTTGTGTAATTTAAAATTTTATTAAATTTTGCCATAAGATTTTCTTTCAGTAGCCACAATTAATATGCTGCAGTGATTAACTACAACTCATGTTACATACATAGTACTTAATATGTTTTTACTACAACGTATAGAAGTCTGGAACATGCTTGATAATATATATGACAGGTAGAGAATCAATATATTGCATTACACAATAAATCGAATTTCTAAAATCTCGAATAAATAGAATTTCTGCATCGAACACAAGACAAAATTAGTACTTGGCAATATTATAAATGTTCCATGGAAAAAATACTGAATTAAATATCAAGTTTGTTAAATAAATAATCAAGAATACGGCAGGAAATATTGATTTAAACTACAGAAACTCTCCAATGAACTGGGTAGGGACCTACAATAAACCAGCTAAGATATAGATGAATAAGCAGTACGTATGATAAATAATTTAATTAGAAACCAACAGAAAATTTTAAAAATATGTTCTTACATACATACATATATTTAATTTATAAATTATTACATATCCAACATGTAAGTTACAATATATATGTAGGTATTTACAGAAATATAGTTATATAATAGAAACCAATCTAAAATAATTTTAAATGCTACTAGCTATTATACGTTGGCATATTAACCATAAATTTCCCCACAAGCCAATCCCGAACAGGAAGTGGTGAGATACGAAACAGAAAATGGTAAGCTTTATATCTAAATGGCTCGTGAATATAAATAGCAGCTGGTTTTCTTAAACATAATGCTTTGTGAAATTTTTCAAATAAAGCATTATCATCAATCTCGTCTGGTGGCTTTTCATAGGATAAAAATTTCAAATATGCACCGTATCTATCAAAATAATTTGCATAAAATTCAGATTGTTCCGTTGTAAAAGCTGATCTCATTTCGTTTAAGTATTCCATTTGTCGTGCCATTAAATTGCTTGCAGACCAAAACGAACCTGAATCGAAATTAGTAAAAAATATTAGAAAAAATTTACAAACGTTCGTTTATCTAAAAACAATTATACGTATATACACCTGGAATAAAGTTAACAACTTGAACATCATATTGTTTCATTTCGATTCGTAAAACATCTAACCAAAAACGCAAGCCAACTTTAGTTGCAGCATACGGTGACAATCCAGGCAATGGTTGTATTGAACAGTGACTTGTCACCGTGATTATTCTACCCTTATGTAATCTTAGCATTGGTAAAAATTCTTTTGTTACCAACATTGTACCAATTAAATTTGTGGTTATTTGTTTGGTAATCAAATTTTCGGTTTGCCACTCAAATTCACCGAAGCACATTATGCCAGCATTATTGATTAAACCGTAAAACTCTATAAAATAATTGAAGAAATACCTAATCATTTATGTACATAGATGAGAGGAACAAACTAAATTTTACTTTTATTTTCATCTTTGGTCAGTATATTTTCAACAGTTTTTCGGGCATTTACAATATCGGCCGTTTCAGTTATATTTATTTTAACTATATGAAATCGATTTGATGAACCGTAAAGCTTCTTTAATTGTTTACATCCATTTGATTCATGGTTTAGAAATCCGGCCACAACAGTAATTCCAAATGAATGGTATTTCAGCACTAGGTTGTATCTAAAAGTAATATTAAATATGTAATTGTTTAACGATTAGTTTTAAGACTTTGCTCATCAACATAATACTATTAATTATTTTAAACGAACTTAAATTAATAATTTTACAAAATTTGATCTGTACGATATATTTATTACACATTAGCATTAAACTAATATTTATTAGGCGTTTTTTTAAATATAAAATATTTATATATGAGATTATAAGCAAGAATATATTAAACTTAAAAGTATGGATTAGTTTAACTAAAATTTCGATGGATCATCCTTATTAGGAACAATTTTCTTGATGCAGCAACTATGTTACATAATCTCTTTTCTTAGCTGTAGCTCACCACATCGTGAACCAGCAGTGTCGAAAATAATATAATCTTATCAGCAATTTTATACAAATAAACCAAATACATCTAAAGTTGATTAGTACAATATTTAAAGTTCACTGTAACTAAAATAAAAATTTAGCTAAACTTCACATATTTTTGATCACTATTTAGATTTATTTGTGAATTATACAAATGAGAAATCATTATTTTATGTTAGGTGCGTAGAATGTTTTCAAAACATTTCACTCACCCTAAACCAGAATCACATCCAGTTATAAATATCACTTCATTTTCACTTAGCTTATTATATTTTTTTGGCCTTATTCGCCACAAACAATAACCAATTGCACCTACAGTTGTTACAATGCCAATAAATCGACCTGTATTTTCTCTAGTGACCTCCAATTGGAATATACTTAGTTCCTTTAGAAACGAATACATATTCGTATGAAACTGCTGAATTAGCAAAATAAACTGAAAATCTTCAACTGAAAATAAATCTATTTCGAAATGAGATTATGTGTCTCACAAATTCTCACTCGGCGAAATGTTTGTGATAAAAAAAAAAAAATAAATAAACCAAAATTTAGTGCATTGCAAACAAATATATGTACGTATATTTCGAAGATCATAAAAAATAGTTGTATAGCAAAGCGTATTCGAGCACCTGCGTATACGCATATTACGCGATTTATAATTTTGTATTCGTAATATTTAATTATTTACATTCGTTAAACTCGTGATTTTTACTTTATCATATCTAGATACATATAACTGTATTCTGAACGATAACATTAATTTACAGTCACAAGATATATTTATATATTCATGATTTTGTAGAATCTTAACCGATTCAAGGCTAACAGCCTAAAAATTATTTTCCAATATTTACAAATACATATTTAAATTTTTTGTAAATGTGTCATATATGTACATATATGTAAATATATAACTCCGCGACAATATTGTTTTAAATTGCAGTTTTGTTAAATAAGCTAATTAAGTAAAGACTGCATGGTATTCAAATACATTCAGTTTCAGTTTGATTTTATCCATGATTAATTCTAATTATCGTTACGCTTCGGTTTTAGAATATCGTTTTTGGTGAAACTGATGTATGGTGAAATGTGATATAAAACGTGTTTACACATTACACTATACGCTATAGGCTATTTAATATTTTGTTGACGCATGTAAAAATGATTATTAAGAATACGTATATTACTTTCTTGTCAAGATTTGGGATGAATGTTCGTCGAAATAGTGTTTTAAACCAACGATGTATATCTAAATTAACATTAAGTCATAATGAATTAGCTTCACCAATCACCATTTAGTAAACCTAATCCGTTCTATTATACTATTTCTATAATATTATTATGTACTTATAATCATCATTCATAGGCGATTAAAAGTACTATTATACATACTTATCAGAAAGCTTGTATTTGTATGACATTTTAAGTATATGATAAGAAGAAGTAGTAGTATGTTACACATTTTAAATTTTAAAATTATTTATTTGTATTCATATATGTTTAGCTACACATATTATCTATAATACAATATATTGCTTCTTTTGCAAATAAATAATAGTATTGCAACTAAATATTTAAGATTATGTATAGTTTAACATAATACTGGAGTCGTATTATAATTTGCAGATAAGTATTTTAGTATTTCAGTGAGCAATGTTTAAGCAGATCCATCCCATTGTTTCTATTCAAATGCAAATCAAAAATAGAATAATAGCTATATACTATAACGCTCCTACCGCTAAAGAAGAGCCGAGTTACATGTTCATAATAGTGTATACAATTATCGTATGATAAATCAAAAGCCATTACAGTGGAGAAGTAACCCTGAATACATAAATAAAGCGATTGGGCAATACCACATGTCTTTTGTTTCTATTTTGTTTTTTGTATCCATCTATAATTTAATCACTATCTCAGTGCCTTGAAGCTGCACCAGTCAAATCAGCCCGTCACAATGAAACCTAGCTTATAATTTATTACAATTTTATTACAAATTATTACACCAGGTCCCGATTCTATTACATTGGCCGTTCGCGAGAAAACCGTGGGCGGTGTAACTTCAAATTGAATCTACACCGCCACTTTGTAACTTTTGATGTAATTGTGATATCAAGATGAGACTTGGGCCATAATTTATCACACCAGGTCCCAATTTCATTACACTTGCCGTTCGCGAGAAAAGCGTAGATGGAGAAACATCAAATTGAACCTATACCGCCACATTGTAATCAAAAGTTACAATTGTGATATGGAGATAAAACTTGGGCCAGAATTTATTACAAATTAATTAAAGTTCACTGGTAAGTCGCCGAAAAATAAAACGTAATTATTTTGTGTAAAAATCAACTTATTTTAATAGAAACCTACTGCATTCAAAGAAAAATACCAAAATGTCAATAAAAAATCACCTGTAATAATTTATTACACCAGACCGCCACCATATTTTCGATAAAACTGGATATTGTTTACAATATACGGTTTACATAACTACACGGTGTAATTTAACTAGTTTTGGTAAAAATTAACTTAGTTAATAGAAATCTAATGAAAATCAAAGAAAGATATCAAAATGTCGATTAAAATCTATTGAATGTTCTACATCCAAAGAATAATGTTCTATCCAGAGAAGAAGTTCTATCCCAAATATGGTAGGATCTGGAGTAATAAATTATTATCATACAAACAGACATGCATATCGTGCGTAAAATGATTTTTTGGTGTTAATAATAGACCAACTTGTAGGTCCATTTTGAAAATCGTACACAAATACCAAGAAACTGGGTCGGTAGCAGATGTGGAACCATCATCATGTATTCGCCAAACTGTTCAGCCGAAAACGTTGTTGTTATATGGAATATATGCGGTTTGAACAAGACGGTGCCACATACCACACAGCCAATGTAACGATGGTTTTATTGCACGAGAAGTTTCGGGGACGTATTATCTCGGTCAATTGGCGATTGAGATCGTGCGATTTTACATCCTTGGACTTCAAGAGCTGAGATAATAAGACACATTGGTGGAATAATGGAGAAATTATGCCAGGCATCCTAAATTTGGACAAATGGATTGATATGTACCGCCGAAGCCGTGGTACACATTTAGCCGATACTATCTCTCACACATAATTGTTATCGATAAGTATGTCAGATTCTTGCAATAAAGTCTGTGTGTAAGTGAAATCAAAATCTTTCCAATAAATGTGTATTTCCTATTCATATCTCGAAACTCTTCTTGCTCCACCCTTTATATCCAATATAATTTTTCCTATTTCGATTTGTTCTAAATTGATAATTCTACTGTTAGCCTATACACTACATTGTTCAATAACTATTTCCTAACCAAATGCTAACAACCTAATATTGATAAATTTTAATTTAAATGAACACAAAATATAGCTTTTGTACTATACTAAGATTTAGTACTACACTCACTCAATTTTGTTAAATTAATTTTGGCCCTTATATAGGTTGTAAATTGACTGGTGACGTCTTTTCTTTGCAAAGTGAAAATTAATATTTTATGTCAATATATACATATTATTGGTTTCTATGTATATCACATATTTGCTGAATCCACCACCAGGACTTTTTTTCTATAGGGAACGAAGCGACGAGAACTCAGCGGCAAGACACATTTTGGGTGAACGGTAAGTAAAGATATTCAAATTTTTATTAAAATTAGAATTAAAATAAGGCTGTGTTTCAATCGGATAAAAAGTAAAATATTTTAACTGTGGTAAGAAATGTTTAACTTACTTTATTTTTTAACCGATTTGCTGTTCCAAATGCAACTAGTTAAAAAGTTAAATAACCTGCCGTTTTCGTTTATTTGAATTATTCTCCATTATTTATTTTATTTATTTATTACATAACCTTATTACGAATAATTTATTGTTAGTAAAATAATAAATAATCAATTTTAAGTGGTCCAAGACCAATTAACATTTTTGTTTAGATGTCAGAAATTTAACTTTTTAACTTTTTATGCGTTTTTGCTTTCGTTTGAAACACAGCCTAATAAAAGGAAACTAAATTTCAGTTTAAAATCTTTCAATATGTCCTTATTCTTAACCCCTGATCATATCGGATTGCAACTGATTATAAAGATTACAAATATTAATTACACAAGCATATGTATATTAACTAATCTCTAAATACTTAATTACTTACATTTTATGTTACCTATTTTCTTATTAGAATTATCTAAATCTAAACAAATATTTTACTCGTATTTTATAATTCTCAGGTGTATACATATATACATATATTCCATAATATACGTATAGTAAATTGAAATTAATTGTATTTAACAATTACCATAATAATTGTAAATTATTGTGTACAATTAGGTGCATTGCTTTGTTTCTTTGTCTATATCTGTTTGTATGTAATGTAAACTAAGTCTAAAATAGTAGAAATAATAACTCTTTTTGTTGTCTACCGATCAACATTTTTTCCCAGCCTTCAACAAGATATCAAAATATTTAGTGCGCGTTTATTTCAATAACAATAAAAATAAATACAATTTATTCTGACATTCAATAATGGGCATACGTTATATTATGATCTTAATTATAGTTGCACTGTATGACCATTTTTTTATACAAACATTTGGAAAAATCGCCTAGCAAATACGAGAATGAAGCTATATGCTTGCTATACATATGTACAATAAAGTGAATTTTCAACTATACTGAAATATTATTTTTCGACGTTTCTATATTTATTTTTATTTTCAAAGTTTATAGTTAGTTAAATTATTTTAAAATATAATTTATTATATAGTTTAAGAGCAAAAAGCACCGATAATACATTTTAGTTATAGTAAATCAATTAACTAACAGTATGAGCGCACACATATTTTTCTAATATGAGATGGGTCATGGAAACTAGAAAGTACTTGAGGTAACTTTCGACTTACTCAAAGAGATCGAAATTAAATGATGAAAAATACATGTCAAATCTCAACATATATATATATTACAACCTGAAGAAGCCAAATTATTCTCTACTGCGTGGAGCCATCGTCGCCTACAACGACTTCTGCGCCTACCCCATGGTGGCTCTCTCTGATTGCGAATCTCTGATCTTGATACTGTGCAGAGCTCAGTATGTCCCATCTACCTCGCGTTTTGGGCCGTAAACACGGATGATTCTTCTCTCAAATGTAAAGAACCCTCTCTGGTCAAATACATAACAACAGGGCAGCGAGCAACGGTCTATAAAGCTTCAGCTTCGTAGCACTTGATAGGCGTATAGATCTTAGCAGTGGGCTTAGAGGATTCAGAGCACGACTGCCTGCTGCCAGCCGCTCTTTAATATCCTCATTTACACTGTTATCGTGAGGAATAAGAGAGCTCAAATATTCGATCCACTCCCTCAAACGTGTAGTGATCACTACTAAAATCTGGTCTGTCATATATTGTCCCTATAACCAGACCTGAAAAATGGTGCAATTCGGTAAATCCTATAAAGAAATATACTCATTACCGAGTTGCCATACTTTCAAAACCTCGGCCTTCCACCACTCTCGCTTCTTCCGCCTATAAATTCACTGCCCTCCTAGCAAGAGCAGCCTTGTTTTTCCTTGCCATTGTGAGACACTGTTGCACTGCACAATGGGCTCGACTGCAAAACGGCATTTGTCATCAAACCAATAATTCTTGAGTCTCACTTTCACTATACCTAAAGCCTGCTGACAACTGAAGTTTTCAGTACTCCCCAGACATAGTTTACGCAGTCAGAATACTAATTAGCATCCTCAATAAGTCACTGACAGATTCTGATATGCTTTTCTTTTGATCTTCATTTATCAGACCTTCATAGTCGAAATGTTTAATGTTTCTCGCTGTGTTCATGTTTCCAAATGTACCTGTTTGTGTTGGTAAAGAATGTGCTTGATACACCCTAAGGTCGTTAGTTTCCACCCAAGTCGGCCTTATTTTGTCAGTCCTAGCATTACAGTCCCTAATTACCTGGCTGCATTCATTATCAATAATAATAGTGACCACAAATTAAGGAAGAAGCATTAAAAATTAGCGTTAAAAACATAAAATTGTTCGGTAACCATTTACATACTTATTAGGTGCAGCCTATCATATTTGTAGAGCATGGTAGGCAGTCATCATTCACTTAGTGATATAAGCATTAAAAATAATGAATTTATTAAATATAAACCCTTCGACATCAAACAAATGTATAAGTTGCACTGTAAATTTTTCAAATGAAATTTGTGCAGAAGAATTAAACACGAAAAAATTTACTACAATAAATTAAGCGAGAGCAAAATAAATGCGCCTTTGAAATCATGGATGAACGTCGCGAATGAATTTCGATCACTTTAGATCGTCGATGATCAAGTGTCTCATGTAAGCTACGAATGCGCCTTCTTCTGTATTCAACTAAAATTAGTACTGACAAACTGCCAGTGAGTAAATCGCACCAATCCAAAACCTCCATAATTCGTAGTCAAACTTTTTTACCTTATAAAGTAAATTATTATTACTACAGTTTTTAAAGGCCATTACTGGCCTTTTACTGTGTCAACAATTTAGCTCGAACGGTTTCGGTCCTGAGCGTGGTCGTCATACTGTCTTAAACAATTTAAAGTAGCCAAGTCGTTCTATACACCATGCAACAACCGCTGGGCCTACTGCGGTGGCCCTCCTGTCAGAAATCGCTGCACAAGTCGTTCCGGATCAGCAGAACGTGACCGAGCCAGCGTACTCGCTGAGATCTTATTTCATGTACACTATCGGGGGTCTTCGTCAAATCTCTGATCTCGTTATTGCACAGAGCTCGGTATGTACTATCTCCATCGCGTTCTGGGTCGTAAATCATACGAGTGATTATTCAGTCAAATAAAACGAGTCATTTTTCGCACTCATCCATCAACGCCCAACTTTCACATCCAAATATAACAACAGGCCTGATGAACGCTTTGTAAAACTTCAGCTTCGCCGCACTTGATAGGTGTTTAAATTTTAGAACTGGCCTTAGAGGATACAAAGCACGACTGCTTGCTGCTAGCGGCACTTTAATATCCTCACCCACACTGTTATCATGAGTGATAAGAGAACTGAAATATTTAGACCTCTTCACTCCCTCAAACGTATAGTGATCACTATTAAAATCTGGTGTTCCATCATTGTCCCTATAACCAGAGATCATGTATTTCGTTTTGGACTCATTGATCTGGAGTCCAACAGAAGCTAAAAAGTTTACATGCGAATCAAGTATTTCCTTCACTCCGTTGCGATTCAGTCCAATCTCGCATATATCATCTGAATATGCTAGCACCTGATTGGAACTATGATATAAGATGTTGCGCTGAAGTGTTTCAGCCTTACGAAAGATGTACTCCAACATGAGATTCAAGAGTATCGGGGGCAGCATCTCCTTGCCGAACACCAGAGTTAACTGCAAAAACTGTTGATAACCTGTTCTCAAATAAGGTCGAAAAGACAGTTCCACAAAGTATCCCCCCCGAATATCATGCAGTCCGCCTCAGGTGAGCGGTTTCGGTTCAATCTCTGCATAGCCTTAGTGAATTCCCCATGGGATGGATCATCAGTGCAAATCTCCACAATTTGTATTAGAGGTGACGTCTGTGACGCATGATGAACCCCAAGCAGGTCGGCAAAGTGTCCACTCCTTGCATCGAGTACTGCGTCGATGTTGACACAGAGGTTTCCATCGCAAACTGTGAAATTAAGGTGCTATTCAAAATTCCTTGAAAGAAATTACGCGAACTGCGCTCATTGGTGAGTTGTTGTACTTTCAGAACCTCGGTGTTGCACCATTGCCGCCAAAGCCGCCTTGTTTTTCTTCACGATTGTGGGCGTTGTTGCACTTCACTATGGGTTACGATTGTGGGCGTTGTTGCACTTCACTATGGGCTATATTTTGATGCTACACTGCAAGACTCGTCATAAACCAATCATTTTTGGGTCTAACTTTCACTAAAGTCTGTTGAGCAGCAGTGACAACCGAAAATTTCAGTGCGTCCCAGAGAGAGTTCATACAGTCAATCTGGTAATTATAGCTTCCTCAATGTTGTCGCTGACAAGATCTTGATGTCGTTTCTTTTGATCTTCATTTATCAGACCTTCGCAGTCGAAACGTTCCAAGTGTTTCGCTGTGTTCCAAGATTTGTACGGAAACTTCCATCGTAGCTTTGCAGCGACCAAATGATGATTGCTGCCTCCGTATTTGGTTGCTGGCTTAACCCAAGCTCGTCCTTTAGATGTATCTAGATGTATCTGTTTGTGAGGGAAGAATGTGCTTGCTACTCTAAGGTCGTGAACAATTGCAAAGTACATCGTTCTCTCACCATTATTGGTCGCATTTCCATGTCGAGAGTACGGACATATGTTTTCATACAAGTCGGCCTGATTTCTGCCAGCTCTAACATTATAGTCCCCAATTACTATTCTAATATCGTTTTAGGGCATAGATCCCATCATATCGTCCAAGTCATTGTAAAATGAGTCTTTATCTTGGGGCTGGCTCACTTCTGTGGGCGCGTGCACACAAATTATCGACAGGTTGGCTAACTTCATGTGCAAGCGAAGCTAACTCAATCGGTAATTGATCGCAAGAAGAAATCCAGGTTCAAGATTTCCGAGGTCATCTCCACTGTAGAACAACGTAAGACCCAACGTGGGACACATGGTCTCCACTTGTAGGCCAGCGAGTTTCTTGAAGAGCAACGAGTTCCAGGCGATACTCTTTCATGCACGTGATTAGGCCCTCCAACGCTCCTAGTACCCGTGTCTGAGTACATGAGCAGAGGGCCGGTGTTTGTTGACTTTTCTAAACAGATAATTTTTTTACGGCTGCGGTTCGTCAGCCCAGCGATCCAACCGTTTAGTCACCTCCTTACGACAAGCAAACGATACTGTGGTGGTATTCTTGGAAAACATGTTCCCAAAACACATTTCGACTGTAAAGGTCTGAAAACTTCGGTTGTCTATGCTGCTCAACATACTTTAGGTATAGTGAAAGTTTGACCCAAGAATGATTGGTTTGATGACGAGTGTCGTCTTGCAGTTCACAATCGCGAGAAAAAATAAGGCTATGAGCGCTGTTCACGTAATTTCTTTAAAGGAAATACTGGATTGCACCATACTTTCAGTCCTGCGTCAACTACCATTCGAGACCGGGATGGAAACTGCTGTGTCAACATCGACGCAGTACTCGGCGCATGGAATGGAGGCTTTACCGACCTGCTTCTCGTGCTTTGTATCCTCTAAGGCCACTGCTAAAATTTAAACACCTATCAAGTGTCGCGAAGCTGAAGCTTTACAAAGCGTTGATCAGGCCCGTTGTTATATATTTGGATGTGAAAGTTGGGCGCTGATGGATGAGTGCGAAAAATGACTCGTTTTATTTGAGTGAATAATCATGCGTGTGATTTACGGCCCAAAACGCGATGGAGATAGTACATACCGAGCTCTGTGCAATAACGAGATCAGGGTGTCCGCCGGGAAGGTATACTACTTTGTTTGTTTATAATTTTTGATTAAATGAAAGAGAATGGATCTTATATTGATAAATGTTTTATTTAATGTCGGCAATTATGTATGGAATACAATATCAGATAAATGTCCGCCTCTGTTAGCCTGACAAATGCGAGCCCTTTTGAGCACATTTTTCATTACATTCTCACAAATATCGCGCGGTATTTCATTAATTTCATCACGAATATTTTGTTTGAGTTGCTCAAGCGTTTCTGGTTTGTTTGCATAAATCTTGCTTTTCAGATATCCCCACAAAAAGAAGTCCGGAGCAGTCAAATCAGGCGACCGTGGAGGCTAATCAACATCACCATTTTTTGAAATAACTTGTTGTGGAAAGAGGTCTCGCAGTAATTCCATTGTAATCCTGGCTGTATGCGATGTGGCACCGTCTTGTTGATACCACATGTTAATCAAGCCCAAAGCATGCAGTTTTGGCGTTAAAACGTTTTCAATCATATCACGATATCGCTCCCCATTCACAGTTACCGTTACGCCGTTTTCAGTTTGAAAGAAGTGATTCCTCCTGACCAAATTGCACACCAGACTATCACTTTTAATGGTTGTAAAGGTGAATGATGAATAATTTGAGGGTTTTCCATTGCCCAAAACCGACTATTCTGTTTATTCACATATCCATTCAAATGAAAATGTGCCTCGTCACTCATTATGATTTTTTCATGAAAATCGGGGTTGTCATGGGCGAGCTGTAACATCCTATTGGCATATGTACGGCGGCGTAAATGGTCTTGTGGAAGAAGCTCTTGTGTCAACTGAATCTTAAATGGAAACAAATGCAATTCCTTGCGCAAAATTGTGGCCAAACTTGTTCTTTGAAGACCAAGCTCCTCAGCACGGTGTTGAATTGAGGTTGATGGATTGTTTTGAACACTTTCTTGAGCAGCAGTAATGTTTTCAGCCGATCTTGCAGTACGTTGTGGCATATGCTTGGGCCTATCACCTACAGACCCTCTTTCTGCGAAATCATTCACTACACGATAAATAGTGCGTTTTGTTGGCACGTTGTTTCTCCCAAAAATTTTCACGTAACTTTCTCATCGTCACAGTAATCGATGATTGATTTTGATGAAATGTTTTAACGATTAAAACGCGTTGGTTTATCGAATATTTTTCCATAATAAATTTGCCACGTGTCTACTTCACGACTGCCAAATAAGAACTGATAAGACTAACGTTTACCAAAATGGCGCCAAATAAAGTAGTATACCTTCCCGGCGGACACCCTGATATATATATATATATATATATATATATATATATATATATATATATATATATATATATATATATATATATATATATATATATATGTGTGTATTCTATATATACATTATAGTTAAATTTTGCCACCCTGTATTAAAATATATAGAAAACCGGAAATTCTAAAGCTGATTAAATTTAAGCGATTTTCTAGAAAAGTTTTGATTACTTACGCAATTTATGACTTTATAACATTCTTAGATATGAATATATTAATATACACATTTGTGTTTATTTTGTTTATTTTATCAAATATAATTGTATACAATTTTTTTTATTACAGTGGCGATCTTATGAGTCATGTTTTGTTATTATTATTGTTTTAAATTTAGTTTAGATTACTTTTTAGCATCTCCATATATACTATATATACGTATATACTCGTACGTACGTATATAGAATACAATTATCTATAAAATCTATATACTCGTACATATAAATTTATAGTTATATATGTTATATATGTATATACATATATATATATATATATATATATATATATATATATATATATATATATATATATATATATATATATATATATATATATATTATATATATGTATATAGTTATATATTATATATATATATATATATATATATATATATATATATATATTTATGATATATTATCTACATAATTTTTGTGTAAACATAACTATACCATATACATACATATACTCGTATAATACTGTGCAAATGTGAATAATTAAATTTATCAAAATTTTTAGTTTTGTCAATTATTTTACAAGTTGTTTAATAAATTTGTATTTATTATGATTTTTATGATTTATTTTTAATATTTTATACTTAAAAAAAAACATCCATGAAACTGCCTCAGTGCCTATTTGACACGCAAATAATTTGACTCTGTCAAGTTGAGTTCGATTCATTAGGATTGGCTATCTTTAGTACTCCACGATACTTCACAAATATTCAATTTACCTTTTTGGTTTAATTTACAAATACATACACGTATAATACTCTATCCTGTCTCCAGCAACTGTGTGCCAAATTGATTCCATATGCCTAAAGACGGTGCTAAATATATTTGCGAGAGTCACTGAACCATAATTCATTTTTCAGATTAATTTATTTTATTTGAAATTAATTTCATTTAATGTTAACGGCACTGCCAGAATACAGCATTCATATGTTACAAATGTTGTTAATTCACTATAACATTACCACTGTTTTACATATTTGGAAAGCCACCTGCAATTGTTAAACAAATGATATGTTTTCCTAAATAAATTGCATATATACTGCATTAGATTATTATTTAGTCTTCAGAATTAGAGTTAACAAACTATTCAAACAAATCGGAACGCCGATACCGGTTAAACAGCACATCATTTGAAAAAGGGTAGAAAATGTTTGCTTGATTTCAGGAAGAGCGAAAATATTTACAACAACATAACTGATGCCAACAATTTTGGTTTCAGGAAATACCGGAATTTTTGATTCCACCTTATTTTCGTTAGGTAAACAAAGTTCCATTTTTTAATAGTGCCATTAAAATAAAACCACGTTGATTGAACATCAATAATTTTGTTTTGGATATAGTAATGGGCATATTTATTACCAATATTAATAAGTTGGCGTTAGGTTAGGTTAGGTTAGGTAAGGGTGGCTGTCCTAAAGGACTAGCATAGACACAAAATTGGTCCGTATAGCTGTACCACATTCGAGTTTCCTCCTTTTCACTCGCTAAACCATCCTGAGCTTACCAAGAAGCGTTTAAAGCACCGGATCTCGATTTTACTAAGATGCGAGAGGTCGTTCAAAGGGGAAGTTCCCATAAATTTTGTTCTGCTGTACGCTAGACTAAGGCAGGTGCAGAGCAGATGGAGCACATTTTCCTCCTCCTCCTCCTCATCACCACAGCTGCGGCAGAAATCGTGGGCTGGGATACCCAGTCTGCTCGCATGTATCCCAATGAGACAATGTCCCGTTATAGCTCTCACGACCATACCAATATGTTGCCGTCGAAGCGATATCAGTTGGCCTGATCTGGACCGGTCGAGTCCAGGCCAGATCTGCCTGGTTGTTACACACGAACTGGCTTTAGACCATCTGACGTTCGTTTCTTTTATGGCTTCTTCCTGAAGCAGCAGTTTACATGAAGCAAGCGGTATATCTTTATATCCCACTTGCTTTGGGTTATTAGGCGTGCTGTACCCTTACGGGCCAGCTCATCTACCTTTACATTCCCTATTGAAATGCCCTGGCACAGACGTCAAGCGGATGTTGAACTGATCAGCCATCTCATTTAAAGATGCCAGACAGCTCTGGGCTACCTTCTTCGTCAGGGAGTATGATTGTAGCGTTTTAATAGAAGCCAGGCTGTCCGTAAAAATGCGAATATCCCTCGTAGATATTACATTATACTTCAACCAGTCCATGACTTCCATTATCGCGGTCAGTTCAGCTTGAAAAACGCTGCAAAAGTCGGGAAGACGAAAAGAGAGGTTAACCCCTAGTGCCTCACAGAATACCCCGCAGCCAACCCCACCATCCCTTTTAGAGCCATCCGTGAAGAAGCTTAGGGCCTCATTGTCCATAACCGTTTCGTTCACCCAGTCCTCTATGGTGGGAAACTCAGTTTGGAATTTAATCTCAACAGATGGCAAAGGGATAGCGTAGTCGGTAGCTTCCGGAATACCCCTGTTGCATAGGATAGATGAGTGCTCTGCATTATTACAGGTCCACATAGATATGGATTTGAGCCGAATGGCTGTGCAAGATGCAAGCTGCTCGGCCGCAATATCCAAGGGAGTAAGATGAAAGAGAATCTCCAGAGTTGGCGTTAAAATGAATTAATTATATATTTTATTCAAACATTCAAATATATTTACAGGGTGCTCGATTTTTTAAATTAAACTTCGAATGTTTTGATGTTCCAACATGTCACAAGTTTTTAAATGTATAAAGTAAATTAAAATTCTAGTTTTTGATAAATGGTATTCGTACATCAATATCGAAAAACTATGTAATTCTATATAAATTATATAAACGAAAGTATATATATATATATGAAAGTATAAAATTGAAATTTGTATATGGTACAATAAAATGCATATAGTGGCGCAGAACAAAAATAAATAGTTGATGAAATAAAAATATATTATAAAATATGTACATTACAGAGTCTGTCGATTTTGGCCTATATACTACATATTTGCGTTATTTGTATTATACATCATCTAAACGAGAAAATAAAACCGTAGTTAGTTTACCCCAATAGTGAATACAGCACTCAGCTGTATTCACTATTGGGGTAAACTAACATAATACATAATGTAAATATAACTTTTTAAAGTCCATAGAAAAAATAACATAAAGTTGAATAGGTCATATTAATAATAAAAATTAAATAATATCTTGGAAGACCTAAGTCATAAGGGTCATTTGTAATTTTATCAATTTTTTATGATCCAATGCTTGTCTTTCTTATCTTATATCCACTTATGAATTAACAGCTAATGCAGTAAAGTGTAATTAAAACATCAAAGAGTATTACGAAATAAATTTATGTAAGTACATTTTGAAGCTGCTGGTCACCTTAAACACAATAAATTAGTAACATAATTTATACGTAAAGTAGAGTTGAGTACCAACACGTAAATTTAAATTTATATATATGTATATATATATATATATATATATATATATATATATATATATATATATATATATATATATATATATATATATATATATATATATATATATATATATATATATATATATATATATATATATATATATCACAGTATAGTATTTCCTAGCAAAAAATGTACGTACGCACGAATATTTTCGCTATTTTTCACAAATCAGAACCAAAATATAATCACACTAACAACTTAACAAGTATGTAGTTATACAGACGTATGTATATGAAACGAAATAAAAAATTTTTATGAATCATCCAAAGAAAAGAATGTTAACCACTTCCGGACATTATTGTTGATTTTTCTTTACAAAAAAAACGAAATACTAATAAAAAACTATTGCGGTTTTTGTTCTTATTCTTCAGTTTTCGCGCACATTTTTTTTTATATATTATTTAATTTTAGTATTATTAATACAGTATTATAAAAAAACGTACATTATCGTTTCAACAAATGTTTGTACATACATATGTTCTGGACATTAGCAGTAATGATATTAAATTCTTATAATTTTGCGGTGTAGGTACTTTTAACTAATCAATAAATGAATATTTTTTAATAGTAGACAGTTGCACCTATGAGTACCCATCTCCTCGACTAAGCACAGATAATTGGTTTGGAATTAAGACTTATTTTAATCTGTATAATACCTGCAGACATACATTACATATATACAGATGAACATAAATCTTATAAGTATACGAGCAATGCCAATACGAGTATATAGATATTTTAATATCAATAATGAATGATGTTTAAGTATTATAGGCATATTGCTAATCAAGTAACATGAATTATGCTTAGCCCTTTGATTTGGAAAAGCAGCAGGGAGTTAGTTTCTATTATTGAATCAGAAAATATGAAGAGTTGGACTCTATAAGTAAACAAATACAATGTACATTCGCCGAATACAAAATACTCGTAGCTCATTAAAAAATATGTAGAGAACAAAAGTTATTATTTTGATTTATATTGTAAATTGTTGTTTGTTTTCTTTGAAAAATTTAATACAATCTTTCGTTAAGTTTTGGCCACACGGATGTTTTGTTTCTAAATAGATTTTCAGGTCGTACCACAAATCACTCCAACATCTTGTTGCACTTCTTCTGTTGCTTTTCTTAATGAACTTCTTTTAGTCGACAAAATATATAGAGTAAATACTTTAGTAGATAATACGTACTTCCCTATCGTGCTTTTAATCCTTCTCATGAATAGGGGTGACCAATCCATCATATGAATGTGTCCAATGTGGTATACTGAACAGTTTAACGACTAGAAATTTTAATGGGAAATTCAAATGAATACATGATCACTTAATCTCGCTATAGGAATCCAAATAATGAGATAAGATTTTATAAAGATTTAGCGATATCATATAGGTTTTTATTTTATTATATTAAAACTTTTGGAACCTATAGAGGTTCCGCACTCAATGCCACGTTCAATGCGTGAGCCCAAACCAAGAGGATCTATCCTAAATCGCAGGAACGTACTGTAATCTTAGGAAACTGTAAAAGTTTGAACCAAGGAATGGACACAAAGATCCGGAAGAGAACACTTGGGATCTAGCTCCGACAAAGGCCGGACAGCTGCGGTGGTATAAGCAGTCGTCCACTTCCTCAAGGCAGTCGTAACAAAGAGCATCCTGTGCCAGTCCCATGCATTGGAGATGAACCTTGAAAGGTCCATGGCCGGTGATAAGTGCGACCAGAATTCTGAGTTGGTTCTTTTTTAAGGATAATACATATTTAGTGAACCTCAGGTGGAGTTCAATAATGAAATGTTTCGCCTTTCAACAGCTAGTAGTAGAACGCCACTTCAGTCCCAGTTCAAGTAGATCGAACTTTTTAATATCGTCCTTACCACCATTGAAAGATAGAGGAATTGTTGGTTCGGGGCCAATAAATTTACTACGCGAAGCAGCTTTCTTATAGCTTATACCTTAGGACAGTAAAATCCAAATCCTGCACTGACTTCCGAACGAGAGCCATCCGCAAAAAATACTATCCACTCAGACAGCCGTCTATCGAAATCCTGAGATAGCCACCATTCTCTCGAAGGGAAAACGACGGAGAATGAATTGGTGAAGTTAAATTCAGGCAATAGAATGTCATTCACCATTTCAACCTCCGGAATACGTGACTTAATAAGAACCTGTCTATATCCTGTACAAGTCCCGAAGACATTCCATGCACTTTAGTCGATACGCAGCAGAACACGCTGTACCAAGAATGTAGGACTGCAATTCGGGCAGATGTAGAATAAACTCCATAGCCAGAAAAGTAGCAGACGACATAACACCGGTTATAGCTGTACAGGTTGTCATCTGCAATCCATCCAGCCTTGCTACCGAAGATCTCAATTTCACAACCGGCCACCAAACAACTGAAGCATAGAACAGTAAGAGTATAACCAGTGATTTATAGATGAACGATATCATTTTGGGGTCAGACCAAAGGAATTGCCAAAAAGCAATAGCCCTTTGCAGCTTATAATCAAGGTGAAACTTCCAGGAGAGTTTACTATGTGCTTAACTTGCTCGGTCCTTGTGATCGCTCTACCAAAGAGAGTGGGAACAGACAGATTAGCACTATCTCTCCGCCTAGTAAAGACAACCAGATCAGTTTCAGACACCAAACTTCTACCATATTAAGGACGTTCTGCGTCAGATCAGATAAGACTTTCAGGTATTTGCCAGACACTGTCAAAACAAGATTATCCGCGTAGCTTCGCACGATAAACCAAGATCGCTGCAATTTATCAAGTAGTTCATCGATAACCATGAGCCATAGCAAGGGTGAGAGGACCCTCCTTGCAGGCAGCCCTTGGCTACTTTGACGGACACTGATGAACCATTCAGCTCAGTTTCAATTATCCGAGACCTAAGCATGGAATGGATGAATGATTATGGAATCGAGGTTTGATCAATATTAAAATTGTTACCGCAATGCCCGGGAAGGTACCTACTAGAAACTCTTTGGAGTTAAGTGATCTTTCGATCCTAGTTATGAGTTCATGTAAGGCAGTTTCGCAGGACTTGCCAGCTCTGTAAGCATCTTGCATGTTACTGAGAGAGGAGATAGTTAAATAATCATCTCTAATAAATCGGTCGATGATCCTCTCACCGACTGCTTGCTTGCCTGCATGATGTTGTTTAGCGGAAGGTAGACGAAGATTATCGAGTCTATACGTATCATTCTTAGCCAGAGTTTTGTTAAGTCTGGCGAGAACAGATAAGCTGTCAATTTCTTCACAGAAGTTTTTCCACGCAGTCCTGGGCGCGGATCTTAAGCTGATTTTATATTTAGCCTTTTGAGCTAATAAAAATCGATTCCAATCCGAAATGAGATTCGTTGTTTTGGCTTTATTTTTAATTTTACGCACACTCTTCCTTAACTGTTTAAGTTCAGAACACCAGACGGGTTTGTTACGCTTCTTCTGGTTATTAATAAGAGGGCATTTCTTTTCAAAAGCAGTCGAGATCGCTTTAAAATAATTCTTAACTCCTTGGCTTTATTCTTCCATCAGAGTTATCCTCAGATTTATAATTGCTCGATTCAATTTCCATTTTAGCGACGGATTTGTTGTTGCCATTTTAGTTGAATTTTCAGTTGTTCTTAGATTAATTTCTGAATATTATGTGGAAGTTTACTAAGTTTTTGAGAAAAACTGTTATTGTGCATAGCCTGTTGTGATGCTCTAGTTAGTTTATTTGTCAGACGTTTTGAGTTTGCTGTATTCAGGGCGTCAATGCTTACTGTTACTATTAACGCGCATGTTCGGACGATAGATCATAACAATTAGTAGCCTTAGAATTTGTTCGTGTAATACCTTTAGTAATACAGAAATCTATATTAAATCGGTAATTTTCATTTTATTCGAACGTCAGTATGTAGGATGTCCGGCTGATAAATAATCTAACGACTGCCCTTTCATGGTATGATATATGTAGTTCTTTACCCTACCGCATCATTAATCTTGGGCCCACAAGAAATTTATGTCCCAGATGGTTAAAATAATCCTTGAACTGCTGGTTTTTTTCTTTATGATATTTCTACGTTAAGTGTTTTATTCTGGTTTTGCACCGTAGATAGTATAATAGCAAAAAAGAATAATACTATCTTACTCTTCACCATATTCGGTTTTACACCACACAATGAACTTAGCTAATAATATATATAGAAAATAACAAACAAATTATTTTATTTTATATAAAATATTAACGTATTTTGAGGTTTACGCTAATATCTAGTTAAAATTTCAAAAATACACAATCTTTTTTTTTTTTTTTGTAATTAAAATTGGTGCGGATTTAGTACTCCAGCACTCAATGCCACTAAAGGCCCACGGTGCAATACCCACATTCACACTAACATTCATTCAACCCATTCATCCCATTCATACAAGTACAGTATACCACCTGCGTATTGCATACCTCCATGTCACCCTGTCGGGGCCCATGAATTCTACATTCCAACAACAGAGAGTCATAGATGTTTTCAATTTAATCACCGATCGTAATCGGGAGATGAAAAAACCCTTTTGCATCCCGCCTCTGTTGGGATTCGAGAACCCGGTACCTCCCGATCCAAACGTCGCAGCTTTAACCACTGCGCTATTTGCACACTATCTTAGTTTATGTTAAAAAAAATAAAAATATAATATCTATTGTTATTGTTATGTTTTACAAACGTCAAACAAGGTTCGATCACTGGATTGGGAATAACATAACCTATATTTGTTTCTGAACTATTACACTAAACAGTAATTTACTTAATTCATTTATTTCACAATAATTACTTGATCGCACTTTAATAACACTTTATTAACTCATAACTTTCAATCTTGCCTTTTTAGTTGTTTACTGATGCAAGCATTATCACGTTTATAACACAACTAATTAACTCCTAAAATGTTATCTCGTATTTATATCAAATATTCTAACCTTCTACAACCTAAGCTAACCTATTCCTGAATAGTCTAGACACATCTTATTTACTATAGTTACTATAGTTTACATTTACGGTAGTATCTCTACTCAAATGTCAACACGATCGTAACATTACCCTCTACCTAATCCTGATTCGTCCCGAACAGGATCTAATTCACCTCCCCTGTAGAGCGCTAATCGCTCTAAGTGCACCACCTTCAGACTTTCTCGCTGCCCTTTCCTAACGTCGCTCAGCTTATTAATGATGTTGTCCGGTCCTTCCCATGATGGTTGCCGTTTGGTGATAAAGCCTTCTTCCAGATGTTGCGACGCCATATTAAACCTCCTTCTTTGAAACTACTGATGTTTACGCGCACCTCTTTCCGAGCCTTCATTCGGTTACCTTACACTCGTATTTTCTCCCAACAGTTTCTGAATTCGATGAATTTCCCGCTGATCCACTACTACTCTCCAGATTGTTGCTCCGGCATCATCTATACGAATTGGCAACTCGAATCTATTGCAATCCAATATTGCCTGCCCCACAACCATCATGAAGCCATCCCCAAGATGACTTGATCCATTATATTTGCGACCAGTACTTCGTGCTGGAATTAAGTATTAACGATTCTTATCGTTGTAATTTTTTGCCCATTATAGATATATAATCTTCTTGCCCAAAATTTCAACCAATCCTCCGGTTGTACTATTCCATTAATTAGATCCTCGCGCTCAAATGGACGAGCCACTTTTGTATCCAGGGTTATAACTCTTCCCGTCAACATCACCTTTAATTGTTAAACCGTCTCCGCCTCGTCCCAATCTCGTTACAGGGATACAGTAACAGCTGACGCTTCGTAGTCTAACTGCTTCTTCATGTTTCTTCGTAGTCTAACTGCTTCTTCATACTTGTTCATGTTCACAGTAACAGCTGACGCTTCGTAGTCTAACTGTTCCTCCTTCAGGGCCACAATTCCCTCGTTATCCGACCCTCGATGGGCCAGCGATCGCGTTTCTTCCTGACCGTTTCGTGTTGTGACCCATTTTGTCACATACCCAACATCGTATTTTTCTAATACCTTGGATTCCTATCGCTCCTCCTTGGCCAAAACTTGATGTTCGCTGCATAGGAGATCGATGTTTCGAAATGGTCTGTAATCTCTCAGCAGCTTCATTTTTAAGAACCACTATTAATGTGGATACACGGTTTTCCTCGTTCCACCCATTTTGTTTTACTGCGGTTTCGAACTGAAATTTAAAAATTGAAAACGATGGTGATTCATCGAATACTAGTGGCTTAATTTTTATCACGTTTCCTGGCTCAGCTACCTGTGACATTGTTCCGTTTAATTCAATACATAGAAGTTTCTTTTCCAAGTCTAGAACTTTTTCTTCCTATTATTTAATTGGTTGTTTTATTCATAAACCAGTGATCGAACCTTGTTTGACAAGGCTTAGACGTAACAATACTATGTATTATACTATCGGACTTCGATTTTACACCGGATAGTATAATAGTCTTTGGCTATTATACTATCTACGGTGTAAAACCGCTCTATGCGTTACTTTATTGAAAAATTTTCGAGTTCGAATACTGTATACTACTGGATAAGAATTTTCTCGTTTATTGTGAAATCTAAATGAATAATTTTTTATCGATATATATAATATATTTAATGTTAAACAACATATTTTAATTGACTGTTATCGAAATATAATTAAATTAACTTTATTTTTCAATGTACTCGATAAAATCATAGTACACGAACTCGAAATTATTTTTATCGAGTACATCGAAATTAAAATTTAATTTAATTTTATTTCGCTAAAAATGTACATATGTATATTATATTTATCAATAAAATATTTAAATGATTGAAGTTTTTTTATTGGAAAATTTTCGAGTTCGAATGCTGTACCGGATAACAATTTTCTCGTTTATTCAGTAAAATCTAAATGAATTAAATTTTTTTACGATAAATTTAATACATTTAATGATAAACCGTAGAGAAAATACATATGTATTTATTATCTCTATGGTTAAATTACATATTTTAATTCACTATTATCGAAATATAATTAAATTAAACTTTATCGAATGTATGTATTCGATAAAATCATAGTACACGAACTCGAAATTTTTTTTATCGAGTACATCGAAAAATAAAGATTTAATTATATTTCGATAACAGTTAATTAAAATATGTTGTTTAACATTAAATGTATTATATATGTATATCGATAAAAATTATTCATTTAGATTTCATTAAATAAACGAGAAAATTCTTATCCAGTACAGTATTCCAATACGAATTTTTTTGAATTAAAGAACGCCGCTTTAAATTTAACTGAATAAACGAGAAAATTCTTATCCAGTGCAACATTCCAATAAGAAATTGTTTGAATAAAACGCGACTATTGACTATTTTCCAATCAGAATTTTTGATTTTACGACATTGGCAACATTGATTTGTTTGGCTACTCTTAACTCTACACACTCTACTTCTCCAAAACTTTAGAAATGGAGTCGTCGTATTAAATCGTATGATTTCTGTCAAATTGTTTGTTATCCACAACCACTTTTTGCTGTTATTTATTCAAACACTACAAACAGAATAAAAATAAATTTCCCCACGTATATTAAAATAATGTACATTTATATAGAAACTGAAAGAATAAAAGATAGTTTAACTTTGTATTGTAAACGAAATATGTATATATAAACACACACATACATAAAATGAAAGAAAAAATTTAAAACTGTAGTGGAAAACCAATGAATCATCATTTCTGCACCACAAGCTGCTTTGTGTTGTGTCAAACATTTATTTTATATTTTCACGTTTCTTGGAAAATAAAGCAAAAATATAGGAATAAGTTATAAATATATTTATTTCTAACACATGTGTTCAATTTGTTATTATTTATCTAAATAATTTGTCAGCATTCGCTTCATTAAAATTACCAAATTATTTATATCAGTTTTACTGTATCCAGAAAAATACTTTAAAACTTTTTTGTTGTTTTGTGTTAATATCTTTTGTTTGATATGCAGGGTTTTGCAATTTAATTTTATAAAACTAAATAAAAATGTGGGTGCCTGTGTTTATTAATCTATAATTTGTTTTAATGTAATAACATTATACTATTTTGTGTTTAAAAAACGTATAAGTACTTAGTTATTTTAAATAAAAATGAAATTTGAAATGGCTGATGCAAACTCAGAACCATCGATGAGTGAGGAGGAGGAGATTGAGGATAATAATTCTTCGGATGCAACTACACCCATCCAGACAACAACGATTACGGTAAGTAAATACTTTGTCAATTGATCTTCGATACTGTTAGTTTTCTTTATTAACTGTATATTAGCGGAGACTTACATATAATTTTGTGTTTTTGTTTGCTTGAAATGTCAAATGACGTATGTATTTGCAAATTTTTTTCTTAAATCTAATAATACATACAGTGATATCACGATAATATTAACCTCCATTGTCGCATTACGTGTAATACATTATACCTAACATATAGCAAGTATGCACATACACACATACGAGTAGACGATACATATGTATATGAACATACAACATAAACAAGCCTTCGTTTTTATCCCTTGTGCCGTACTTGGCCTTATCAACAATATCTTTGACACCAAATATAATTTATTACACATAAATGTGTAATACGTCTATATCATATTAATTGACGACATCTAAAGTTGGAATACAGTCATCTACCAGAAAAAAAAATTAAACACATAGTAGGCGCTAATAATAGCGAATGAATTTTGTTTATAGGAAGTTTTTACCATTTGCAATTAGACGAGAGAGAGTACATAATATGTATGTATTGTTATTATTAACATTTTTGGGAAATGATAAGAAGCATATAATCGGAACTGATTAAGTAGAAATAGGGAAATGTTTAAGTCAACGCAGGCGACGGAATAAGCGACGTTGCCAATCTCAGATTCGACCAATTTCGTGTAAATAAAAAATTTTTAGTTGTTGTTTTCACGTGTAGAGTACATGCATAGGTATATTTAGGGGAATTTATAAAGTTTCTTTCTCTCCGCAAGGAATTCCTGCTATTTTTATTTGGACGTGTATCCATCATCTAAATATTTGTATAGGCCAGACCCCGAGAGCATCGATGTGAGTTGGCCAATCTTCAATACAGTATATCTCTGAATTCGTTAAAAAATTCATACGGATTACAAAGTTTCACATTCAATTATAAAGTTTCTTTCTCTCCGTATAATAATTCCGGTATTTTTATACGAAAGTGTATCCTTTAAACTAAATATTGGAATAAGCCAGACTCCCCGAACATCTCTGTAACCTGGCCAATCTGCAATACAGTAAACCACTAAACGTATTACAAAGTTTCACACTCAATAACAAAAGCTTCTTTCTCCGTATGGTATTCTTGCTATTTTAATTTGAATGGAAATTCCTTAAGGTAAATATTGGTATAGGTCAAACCTCAGAAACAACTTTATGATTAGGGAATAGGCGAATCTTCAATTTTGTAAGCCACTAAATTCTTTTATTTAAATACGAATTAGATATATTCATTTATCGAAAACTTTACATTCGTGAATATAGTTATAAAGAATCCAATTTAATATTTCAGTTTCTTTGTAAGCTGTTGTGAACGGGATGAGTACGTAATTCCACAAAATATATTCCTTTCAAAAAATTTCTTTGTTTTTATTCCAAAAAAAAAATAAAAATTCCAATAATCAATATTCCAAATAAAAAAATTACAAAATTCAGTTATTTTGTTTGTTAGGTATACAAATAAGATTCCGTCGTTTTACAAAAGATGGTTCTTCACTTCTAGGAGTAAATGAAATGAGTAAATGTCAGATCAAAAACGGCATACCACCATCTAAGGCATCTGTCAAAATCACCACATCAAAATATTAGTGATTTTGTATGTTTTCATTTATTTTTATTTGTGCAAAAATGACAGTTTTGGAGCAAAATAAGCGGGAAGCTCCATTTTTCTGCTTCAATGCTTATAGAAGTATTTGGAAAGTCAAAATTGATTTCATTTCCTAAGATGAGGAAATGAAATCAATTCTGGAGGATTCCCATGAAACTAATACTGGGGAACGCTACAATTCCAATTAATACATTTGAGGCGAGTACTGAAGAATATACTGCTGCAATATACTGAAAGGCGATTCAGCATTGCTTGGTCTTTTGTTGCCAAATCAGTTACAAATTACTTGGAAACGCTAAAATGGGAATTTCTACCCTACTAGCCGAATTCTCCAGGCTTCGCTCCATCTGATACCATTTTTTCTAGACAATCGCTCATGGGCATCTTAACACTTCACTTCCTATGAGAACACCAAAAAATAGGTCGATTCGGTAAATTATTCGATGAGTTTTTCGGCCGCGGCATCCGTATGCTGCCTAAAAGATGGGCAAAAGTCGTATCCAGCGATAACAATTACTTTGAATAATTTATCTGTAACCATTATTTCGTAACAAAGCCTCAAATTATAGAAAAATACGATGGAAGCTTATGTGTACTCCCAATATTTTTATAGAAAATTGGCCTGCGCAAATTATTCTATAAAAATAACAAATAAAATCAGTGAATTATGGAAGCAATAAAATTGTTTAGCAATATTAAAACTTATTTACAAAAATCATGTTCAAAAGATAATAGCATAAATAGTTCAATAGCGACTATTAATTAATTATATTGTTACTAATAATAATAATTTTCAAACCCGCTTGATGAACTAAAATTATATCGTTTACTTGTGAACAAAAAAATATATAAAACTATTCAGAACTTGAAAACATACATACATAATTGAAAATTAAAATATAGTTTTCTCGTATATACGTATATGTATATGGTCAATTACATGTCCGCCAAAATATGACTACGAAAACCATAATATGCATTATCATAATAAAATAATAATTTATTGTTAAAAGCGTTCGGTTTATCATGGACAATAACTATAATATCATCAGTTAACACGGTAACACCATGATATCAAGTTATAGTTATTTTTTGTGATAACTTCTTGTAAATCTACTAATTATATTCGTATATACAGCCAATCAAATCAACCAAAAAAAATACAAACGGTTACTCGCAGGCAAAATCAACATGGAAATGCAACCTTTAATAATCTGTCTTGTCCTTAAAACTGTAAATTAGTCAGCCAGAAAATAATCATAAATGCAGATCACAGACGTTTAGCTTATCTGTATTATCAGTATTAAGTAATATTGGCTCATAAAAATCTATAATAGATGTTGTTTTTTGCTATAATATTTTGGTATAAAGGAGTAGTAAATATGGAGTATAACGAATTCCAAGAAAAACAGAAAACAAACAGTACATACATACGATAACAAGTAAATAAGTTTGAGATGAAAGTAAGAAACAGAAAAATCAATTTTTATATTTTTAGTATGAGTCATCTTTCAAATATTTAAGTTGTATACAGCATTCGCTGTAGGTGTATTAATATTTAGTTCCGATTTAAAAATGTTGAGCAGAAAAATTAAATCTTAAAATCATCACCATGATTTTACACATTTTTAGCGAGAAATAGAGAATTTAAGTGTTAAAACTTTAACTACCATGGTAAATTAACCACAAACTGAGAGAACGTTGGTTAATGACGTGTCTCTATAATTATATATGTAGGTAGTATCTACAGTGCAAAATAAAAATTCTGCATTCAGAAAAATTTCTTTTAGTTCCGAATTTCCAATATTTGCACGCAATTTATATTATATACAAACAATTAAAAGAAATGATGCTAATGTTTAAAATTAGCTATTTCATAATTCAATTATGAAACTTTTGTATGCAGTATCGGTAATAAGAAAAAAAATCGTGCGTAATACGAATATTTTCAAAGAAATGTTATAACGAAAAATTCTATATTAAATCCAATTGTTGTATGCATAGTCAATTTATAAATGTAATAATATTTTTATTTAAAAATGTAGCCTTTATATGTAGTTTTGCAATCTTTTAATTAATCAATATTACCGGTATCGCAGAGATATTAATAATTATGATTGTAAGTCGTACAACGTGTTTGATCAATGATGGGTGATGCCGATTGGGTAATTTTCCTTACCACAATATGATATGAGAGAAAATAAAAATATAAAGTAAAAAATATCTTAATCTTATACTAATTTAATACTTTAAAAACAAATTTAATTTCACTCTGATTTTAAAAATATCTTAATTTTATACTATTTTATTAACAAATAATACAATTATTTATTACATTATTACGCTATTTTTTATTACGCCCTCTTGAAGTTAGCCCAGGATATCATTCCAACATTTAAAAAAATGCCTCTCACAACACAAGCGTAAAAAATCCATCCCAGACTTTTTAGAAATTTGAACGGGAAGGATTTATCCATATTTAACCCAGAGGTAGCCTATAGAGTCCCAAATAATGTCCCAGTGAGAAATTTTCAGCCCGGTCAAATTTTTGGCCAGAATATGTATTTTTCATATACATATAACTACATAATATATAAATTATACTTAATAAAAAAATCGGGTGATTTTTTTTATCCCAACTGTATTCTTTCTATATGACTAAAAGTCTGGAATGAACCGACTATATAAAATCCTGGGTTGAACCAACTGTATAAATTAAATATTTTTAAAAAGTCTGGATGAATTTCGTACGCTTGTGTTAGAGGTATTTTTTAAAAATCCTGTGCTAACTTCAAGGAGGTATTATTACATTACAAATACATATAATAATATAACTTGCATACATTTATATTTTACTTGCTTTATAAAGTACAATTGTTTAAACCTAGAGAGTAACTGAATATGGTAGACGTCTTTATAGAGTTTTTTTTATGTAAAATGTATAATTTACTACTGAAAACGTATTTATTCACAAGAAAATAAATTGAAATACATAGCTACATATTATATTATTTTGTACTTTTATTTCAATTGAAATCCATGGTCATCTTGTTTTTTTTGTATCTAATATAGTATTATTTGTATTATTTTTAGTTTATTTTACAAAAATATAGAAATTGATTTTAGTACATACTTACATACATACATACCAATATTCAATATGTATGTTTAAAAAATAAAAATTAATTCTGTTTTATTATTTATAATTCATTTGTTAATATATAGTCGTGAGAGAATTATAAATTCGAATAAATAAAAAATTGATACATGTATGTTGTACTCGTACGGTACCAAGGTGTATAATTCTAGTTGATACAAATAATAATTTGCATACATGATATTTGTTATCTATACTGAAAAAGTCAGTTTCAGCATCATTTAAGGTCACACTACAATTATTATTTAAAATGGGAAATTTATGTATGCAGTTTTACACCGTACATAGTATAATAGTAAAAAAGTGTAATACTTTTATACTATCCGGTGTAAAAACAAAGTTGTCGAGCTCTTAATTTTTTTAATTGATTTGAAAACTTTACTAATAAATATATATATACAGTTATATATATATGTATATATATATATATATATATATATATATATATATATATATATATATATATATATATATATATATATATATATATATATATATATATATATATATATATATATATATATATATATATATATATATATATATATATATATATATATATATATATATATATATATATATATATATATATATATATACATATATTATATATATTATAATGTTTTTGTATTGCCAACACATAAAATATAAAATAATTTCAAAAATGTTTAGACATTTTGTTGGAAAAAAATTACTTCAAACTGATTAGAATTAAATTGATTTCAACAAAATACGGCTATTATTATATTTATCAAAATTATAATAGGAATTATAGTTTAATTTTTTTTAAGTAAACTGAGACAGTATAGTTTGGACATTTAAATTTGTGAATATGATAATATCATATTCACAAATTTAAATGTCCAAAGTACACTGTTGATACAAAATATTATATTATTAGTAAGTACTTAAAGTGCTAATAATGTCTCTCGGCTAAATGCCCGATTGGAACATACAAATTATAACCACAGACAACCATACAACTATATGTATAGCTTACTGTGTTATAACATTAAATTATTCGGCACCAATCCACCTAGCGATCAAATTTGACGTAACTGCTTGTAGCTCTTTTTGATAAAAATGTAAAGTTGTTATGATCATCGAGTTATAGTTAATTTAGCAAAGACAAAAACAATAAGTGCTTATAAGTACTTGCGGTAGTCGATTGAAAAAGCAACTATTAGGAAACTTCATTTCGAGTGGTGTAAAGCCGAAGATACTGATAGTAAAATAGTATTATACTTTTTTGCGTTATATCTACGATGTAAAACCAGTATTCAATTAATGTTAAGCGTGGAAACAGAGAGGTGTGCTTTAATAAGTATGAAACTCTCTTGATCCATTTCAACATATTCCGCAAGCTATTAAGCAATTATTTAATATAAATTAATTGCTTCCGTTTTGAGCATCGTCGTTAAATTCCAAATTGTCCGATAAGTATAAGAAATTACTGACATGTAATATTGATTGTAATTTTTAGATCATGAAAATATAATACGATTTGAAAGTGTTTGGTTTAGAGTTTCCTTACTGTAGAAATACATATTATTTTATTATTTGTACCATTACTTTTTGATGTTCATTTCACTTTAGAAATCCTTAAAAAATATTTCATTAAATAGGGTTCTATGGCATTTTTTCTCGTAGTTTTTCAAAATCAAACGAGAAATGTTGACAATTAATTATTGTATATCAATGAATTTAATTATATATGAATTGAATTAATTGTATATCAGTGCTATTAATATTACATATTACATATTATATATGTACATATATACATTGTTCTGCTTCTGCTCCTTATAATTATAACAGTAAACCGTTACTGAATTAAATCGGCAGTATTTTAATTTTAAAATATTGTCTCATCTAGCGTAATTCTCGTAATTAGTAATTAGCGTTATCAACAAAAATCGAACCATATACTATTTTCATTGCCCATGAATAGTTCTACTATTTTAAAATAACTCAACAACAAAACTTTTTAACTCAACTTCATCATAAAATTCATAAACGTAATAAAATGATGACATCATTTCTACATGCGTTGTAAACGTAATAAAAAACAAAATGGAATTATAAAAGAATAAAATTCTCATTTATTGATTTACTTCGATATGATGACGTCATTAGGCTTCGAAGAATCTTGTTATAACATGTTTCAACAAAAAAGAGAAAGACATGTTTTTGTCGTATATGTATATGTTACATAAAAACAATCATGTGCACAAAACAATTCTGGCTGGCTTTCCAATTTATTATGTTATTCTCTTCATTTTTTCATAATTATTGAATTCATGGAATATAATGACGTCAAAGAGAACGTTTTTTTCCATTCATTAAAAAACAAAAACTGAAGAAACAAATAATTAGTGTAGAAATTATTTAAGTTTTTTTATTAGGAAAACGACAAAGATTTTCAAGAAACGGTTAAAATTTTCTTGGAAAATAGAATGATTGTGATTTCTATTTTTGTTTATGTTGTGACGCCATGTAAATACATCTATATATACATACACACTGCACAGTGTTGTTACTGGTAGATTCTTATAATATACATACTATTATGATATGTATTATGTATGTATGTATTCTATTATATTTCGAAGATGATGTCATATAGTTAATTATATTAGAGTAGAGTAATAACCCTATCCGGGCTGGTGGTTCGATTTTAGCATGTTAAGAACGAGACGTAAGCTTTTATTTTAAGGTCAGTATTTTTAACGCGTCGCGTCGTTCTCATTTTCATTATTAACACATTTGTGTCTGTGAAACCTTCCTTATTTGAATTATAGGTGTACAATTAAACACCTATTTAAAATTCATTACGTATTACAATTTGTTTTAATCAGTTTTGCTTCCTTTTTAAGTTATATTAAGAATAATTAAAATTAGCATATCGCTAAAGTAATAATTCCAAATATTCAGTTTATTATATGAAAATTAGAACAATTAATCAATTCATGATATTTTTTACACGCCCACTGCCAATATTGTCACTTAATTTATTTAAAATTTGAATTACTATTTTTGTTAATATTTTGTCAGTAGGTTAAGCATTTATTTAATTTTTGGAATTGTTTGTTAATATATTAGCTACTTCTGAAAAAGGTTGTGGGAACTTTCAGGCTTGCTTCACGAAAATGTACTGGAGTACATATGTACCGCAGTCCAAAATAACAGAGTTACATGTTTTTCATGGTAGCATAACAATTCACAGAAAACGACAATTCACCGAAAAACAATTCACCGAAAACACAATTCACCGAAAACGACAATTCACCGAAAAAGATTATAATACATGGGAACTACGACTGTACCGATTATAATGAATTATTTGCTGAAAATGGGATTGAAAAATGATTTTTAGATAAAGTTCTGGAATACAGCCAGTTGGAACTTGACAAATCGAATGGAAATGGGATTGTTAAATGATTTTTCGATATAATTCTGAAATGTGGCTATATCTGGAACGGAACTAGGTCGATTTTTGACAGATTATCATGAAACTTGACAAGTTGAATGGAAATGGGATTGTTGAATGATTTTTGGAAACAATTCTGGAATATAGCCAACCGGAAGGGAACTATGCCAATGCTTGAACGATTATCATGAAACTTGACAAATTGAATGTAAATGGGATTTGAAAATGTTTTTGGATAATGACCACTTGGAACGGAACTAAGCCAATCCTTGACCGATATTTGGATAAAACTCTGGAATATGGCCATTTAATTTCCTATGCGCTGTCTCAAGCGCTTAGTATTTAATTTATAATATTTTATTAGTTACAAAATTAGAAATACAAAATATCTACATATTATGTTCTTTTTTCTCAATATTCAGTACATATTTTGACCTTTGCGGCTATTAGAACCTGAAATTGTCTGCGGCATACATGTTAATCTAATGCATTTTTGAATTTTTGTTGAGTTACGTGGTATGCTGAGTAACACAAATGGAGTACGAAGGCTCCAAAGAAAGAAACCGCTGGAATTGGGATACTACAATAGGTTGGCCAAATTTTTAGAGACTAACTAATGGGTTATATCTCTGCAAATTGAACATAAGAACGATAGACAAATTACTAGATAGGCATCGGATGGAAACCTGAAACTACTAAATATTCAAAAAACAAAGATATTAAATATGTTAACGTCATCCACAAAATAATAATTAATAATCTAATAGTGTTAAACCATAATAATGAGTTTTTAAACGCCATTACTAGCCCCTGTAACAACAATTTGGATCCAGCGGTTTCGGTCCTGAGCATGCTCTTCATACTCTCTTCGACAATTTGAAGAAGCCAAGTCATTCTCTACACTGTGAAGCCATCGTCGCCTGCAACGACCTCTACGCCTTTCAAATGGTGGCTCTCCTTTCAAAGCTCGCTGCATAATTCGTTCCGGATCAGCACGCAGAACGTGACCGAGCCAGCGTACTCGCTGAGATCTTACTTCTTGTACAATATAGGGGATCTTCATCAGATCTCTAATTTCGATATTGGACAGAGCTCGGTATGTACCATCTACTTCGGGTTTTGGGCCATAAATCACGCGCATGATTCTTCTCTCAAATGTAAGGAGCCACCTCTCGTACTCATCCGTCAGCGCCCAACTTTCTCATTCATAAATAACAATGGGCCTGATCAACGCTTTGTAAAACTTCAGCTTCACGGCACTTGATAGGCGTTTAGATTTTAGCAGTGGCCTTGGAGAATACAAAGCACGCTACCAGCCGCTAGCCTTATCGTGAGTGACAAGAGAGCCCAAATATTTGAACCTCCTTATTCCCTCAAACGTGTAATGGCCACTACTAAAACCTGGTGTGCCGTTTTCCCTATGACCAGTTCGCCATACTTATCGCATAAAGTGGAAAAGACAGTTCCACAAAGTATCCCCTCCAAATATCAAAAGCTCCGAATTAATGCAGTCCATCCCAGGAGAGCGGTTTCGTTTTAGTCTCTACATGGCCCTAGTAAATTCCTCATGAGATGGATCTTCAATGCAAATTACCGTCTGTATTTGAGGTGACTTAGCTACAGTCCGTGACGCATGATGAACACCATGCAGGTCGGAAAAGTGTCCACTCCATGCGTCGAGTGCTGCATCGATGTTGACACAGAGGTTTCCATCCCGGTCCCGAATGGCGGTTGGCGCAGGCCTGAAAGTAAGGTGCAATCCAGTAATTCCTTTAAATAAATTACGGAAACTGCTCTCATTGCTGAGTTGTACTCTCAGAACCTCGACCTTCCACCATTCACGCTTTTCCCGTCTACAAATCCGCTTAACTGCCCTCCGAGCAAGAGAAGCCTCGTGTTTACTCGCGATTGATAGACGTTGTTGCAGTTCACTCTCGGCTATATTTTGTTGCTCAGCTGCAAGATGACAGTCATCATCAACCCAATCATTCTTGGGTCTGATTTTGACTATACCTAAAATCTGTTGAGCAGCACTGACAACCGAAGCTTTCAGTATCTCCCAAACAGAGTTCACACAATCAGACTGGCAATTAGCTTCCTCAATGTTGTCGCTGAAAGATCCTAATATCGTTTCTTTTGTTCTTCATTTATCTTCACAGTCTAAACGTTCTATGCGTTTCGCTGTGTTCCCAGACTAAAACTTCCATCGTAGCGTTGCAGCCACCAATTGATGATAGTTACCGACGTTTGTGGTTGCTGACCGATACGCTCTCATATCCTGCATAACACGTGAGCAATTTGACTGGGTGAAGTTTTGCGTGGATGAATCCAGGTTTCTAAATGTATTTGTTTGTGTGGGATGAATGTGCTTCCTACTCTAAGGTCGTGAGCAATTGCAAACTACATCATTCTCTCACCATTATCGGTCGCACCTTCGTGTTGGGAGTACGGGTCTATGTTTCCACACAAGTCTGCCTGATTTCTACCAGCTCTAGCATTAAAGTCTCCAATTACCAGTCTAAAATCGTGTTCGGGTATAGATCCCATCAGATCCTCCAAGTCATTGTAAAATCAGTCTTTATATTGGGGCTGGTTGACTTCTGAGGGCGCGTGCACACTAATTATTGACAGGCTGGTTAACTTCATACGCAAGCGAAGCTTATACACAATCGGTATTGACTGCTTGGAAATCAAAAACAGCGTTCTTTTTCCGCGGCCCAAGAAAACCAGCCCCAAGATTCCCAAGGTCATCTTCACTGGACCAACGTATAGCCCTGGGACACATGGGCTCCACTTTTAGGCCCGCGAGTTTCGTGAAGAACAACGAGTTCCAGGCAATACTTCTTCATGCAAGTGATTAGGCCTTCCAACGCTCCTGGTTTTCTAAGTGACTACACATTCCACGTGCCAATCCTAAATCTCGTGTCCGGGTACTTGAGCCAGGGCCCGGGATTGGTTTGACGGTATTCCAGTTTTTCTTTTCTTGATATTGCAAGTTGAGTTTATTACGAATCCGGATCGTGAGCCCAGCGATCCAACCGTTGAGTCTCCTCTTACGACAAGCAAAAGATGCGTGGTGGTATTCTAGGAAAACATGTTCGTGCAATTTAGGAATTGCTCGAGTAAATTTGTTAAAAATTAGATAACCACCTTTAAATAAATTGTGCTCAGCTACTCAAAAATATTGCTTTTATAAATTGGCAATGACCTTTGGTAATCAAAGTTACCTCTTTATTTATACTGCATAGCAAACTAATTAGAATATTAATAAAAATCTATAAAAGAAAAATATTTACCATGTGATTGTAAAAAATAAATTGATGATAAATTAGTTTAAATTCTGTAGTTATTTTCGATTAGTTCAAATTGATAAAAATCAATAGTAAATCGATTTTTATTAGTACATATCAATATATTTTGCACAAATATTGTCGAGTGGTTAATATATTGATAAATTATATATGTATTGAAAATGTAACAGCAAAAATAAAATCACCTACGCAATACGTAGGACATTTGCCATTTCATAATATGTATTGGGAAATCCCATTACAACTTATATTCATTCAACGAACATACTATTAAAATTTTTATAACATAATAAAGGTCATTGAAAAATTAGTTTATGTTGATTTTTGACATATGGTATTCAGTTATGGGGATCCACCAGCGCGTCAAACAGAGAACTCCTGCAACGAACCCAAGCAAAAATACTTCGTAGTATTACCAATGCTCCGTGGTACATTCGAAATAGTAATATACACGATGATCTTGGAATTAAAACTATCAAAGAAACCATTAAAGAATTCAGTTCGAAATATTACTCAAAACTAGAGACACATCCCAATGAATTGGCCAGGGATATATTAAAACAGCCGCGATTTAGGCGACTTAAAAGAGCAGATCCACTTGGACTGATGAACATGTAAATATATTAAATGTTTAGGTTTTACATATAAATGTAATCTAAATTAATTAAATAGTGAGCACAATAACAAGTATTAACATTGGTTAAGACTTAAAATATGTAATAATTTTAGCTTAAGATTTGAATACTTCTTGTTAGTTTCTTTTGTAGAAAGATTCAAGAATAAAGCCATTGGCAGCATTTAAAAAAAAAAAAAAAAAATGTTGATTTTTCTGTATACAATTATCTAATATAAAATGATATATTTCTTAGAATATCGCGAATATAGTCATTTTTGTATCGCGCGTATTTGTATTATTGACCAGAGGTTGCGTACTCGTATTATAAGGATGATCAAAGTTCTCGATTCTAGCATCTTTTGATTATCATGAAAAAAATCATGAATATTTCATGATTTTGGAACGGCCAATTTCTTAATTTGTTTGGTCAATTTTACGGGATTGTAGGTTATTGTCAAAAATTGTTAGTTGGTTGATATACTAAAAATACTAGTAACAAACAGCCATTTAAATAAATAAAAATCGTGTAGACATTACACTGACTGCGACGTTCTCAAATATTTTTCATTATACAAATTTGCTTTTCTCTACTACATTTACACACCAACCAACACCACTCTCATGTATAAAAATAAAAATTAATTTTTGTATATTTTTTTGTTTTTTTTATTTTATTTTGTTTTGTTCGCCATATAAAATCATCAAAATGATGACGCATTGCCTCAGTTAAACATCGCAAGTCATAACGTTTACAAGTTAAATAAAATTAAATACAAAGTAAAAAGAGTTTGAAATATTTGTGATTTTTTATTTGTAAAATTTGAATTTATTTGATAATTTGTGATTTAAACAAAAGATAAATAGTGTGATATATATTATAAGTGAAACAATTTTTAAATTGCAATATATTAGTGAATTATAATATAGTTTGGTATTTTATTAAATAATAATTGTGAATCAACAAGTGATATTTTATTACAAAAAAAAATATTTGGGATTATGCAATAAACTTGTTTTTTTTATTATTATAAATATTAATAGTTTAAAATAAAAATAATATTAAAAGGAAAAATATAAAACTCTCGAATGACGCTGGATAGTAATATATTTAACGACGTATATTTATATAGTCCTTTTAATAATTCAAATCTGCCTTCAACTCCAGTTACAAAAATGGTAAGCAATTTTGTTGAACAAAACGACAAAATAACTTCTTAATTAATCATACGTCGTACTACATATTAATTTGAATTAGATTTGCGTCATGCAAAAAAAATTTACTGATAACGAATTAACAAATACACATATTAATTTTGTGTTCAAATGTGTGTTTTACACATATACATTAATACGAAATAAATAAACAAATAAATAGGAGGTGTTTGGCATAGATATATCAACATTAATTTAACTTGGTTATAAATGAATGAATGATTCATTAGTTTTCCCGCGAATAGTGGTGATAAAATATATGTATAAGCTCTTCTTTTTTTTGATCGTATAGAAATAACCAGAAGTTATATTGTATTAATCATACACACCATTTTTTAGCTTATATAAAATAAAGTTTCACAAATACGTTATATATACATACAATACTTATATTATAGCTAACACTTCTACTTTAAATATATTTAGGGGCGAAACCCATTTTCTACTATAAGTTTTTATTCTACCTAACTTTGCCAATGGGTCATTGATACTAAATTAATTGCAATTTGGAATTTACCGTAAATTATTATAATAATCATGATTTGAAAGTCAGGCGCGTGCCTGAACTGGTTTTATTAAAAGCAACTGATTTACATTACTACATCGAATATTTTGTAATCAATTTTGCTATTTCTTAGGATATCCCTTTGAAATGATTTCATTATTTGTTTTCTTTTTTTGTTATTTTTAATGAAAATATGTACATTTATAAATTATATTTTTATCAAAAAAAATACATATATTTTCTTATCAGCACAAAAATATTCCACAATCTTGAATTACAACTGTACAGTATGTGAATTACTTGGATTATTGTATATGTATTTGTATTTTGCAAGTATCATATATGTGTGGATAGTTCTCTCTCTTACTGAACATAAATTTGTTTTACTGAAGCCATGGAAAATGTAAAGCAGATACCACACGACAGTGTAACCCAAAAACCTGTTGCCTTTTTTAGATTTATACCTAAATTTAAATTGTAATTAAAATGACCTATTTTACTAAACAATTCAAGGTGATACATTTGTTATCATAAATAATTTCTTTATGTACCACCTCCACTGTATTTATATTAATTAGGTTAACTTTCGTCTTGAATAAAAGCATAAATAGTTTCTTTTAAATTATAAGTATAATATTGGTGTAGCAAAATATAAAATTTCCAAGAAAATACTAAATGTATCTACAAAATGAATCTTAAATAAATTTAGTTTTCATTAAAGTTGAAGTTGTTTAACACTTTAACCACAAAATATAAACCGCATTTATTGCTTTATAATGTCGTCACTAGCCGGAACTAGAAAAAAATGAAATAATGCGAACTCTGATATTATACAGTTTGACCATTATAATTAAAAAAAATCACACAGTTCATTATTTAAACAAAACCTTAAAACCAATAAATCCTTTCACTTAATAATTAAACAATGAATAGTAGTAATAGTGCAATATCGTGAAACAAATTTAAATTTCTTAAAAACTACAAAAACTTAGACTTTGGATTAAAAATGTTGTTCATGTGTATTTGTTTAAAATAATTTTTTTGTCGAGTTAATAAATAATTTTTTTTTATATATTTTGCTAATACAACATTGGTTTAACTAACACATATTAGCTTAACTAAAGATGTGTAGTGTAAGATCATGCATGCTCAATAAAAAATAAATATAACTAAAACATTTGAGTCATTTTTATTGAGCTATCCTTTTTTTGTTTATATATATTTATTATTGATGTCAATAACAATACTATATAATTGTGAATTAACGGAACTAGAACTGATTGCTTTAACCGCATATACGTATTATTCCAAATTACCAAATTCTCAGTTATAGAAATAGACATTATGTACATATGTATATATACATATATATATATATATATATATATATATATATATATGCATTATATATAAAGTAAAAGGGGTGTAATCGCTTAGAATCAATAATATAAGGCGCCAATTCGTTAATATTCAATTTTGAGTTTGTGTTTTACTGTTGTTAATACATGTACGATTATGATTTTTGTTAGGTGTTGGTATTTTACAGCCTTGAAGATTCGTTGCTATTACTATAGTATACGAGTATAAATAATATAAATGTATTATAATTTTATAATTTGTTAAATTTAGTAATAATATAGCTGGAATATTCAAATTATTTCAAGTTATTGCGTTTTCATAATAGTATTTGAGTAGTTTGTAGTAAGACAAAGTAATGCGAATTAAAACCTCAAAGAAGTTTTGTAATTTACCAAATATAGTTAGAACATCCAATGAAATAGCAAACGAATTATTTTACATAAAAAAATAAACGACTTGCGACTCAATTATCTTTAGTATTTTGTCTTGTCTTGCTAGCTTTTATTTACGTTTTCAAAAATGTGATTATGGAATTAATCGATCTTTACACTCCTAGTAGATAAATAAATATCGTTTTATCACATAAGAATCGAAATTATTATAATCTTTGGTCTTTTTTATATTGCCTGGGAACTTAATTCGATATTTCTACGAGTATGTTTCATCAATTTTAAATTCTCTAATATTATTATTTTCTAATAAATCCATCCCGTCGAATTCCCGTCAAATATTTGAATTTTCATATCGACAATTTACTTTTAACGTTTTACTAAAAAAATCATTTTTTTAATATATTTTATTACTGAAATTATCGTCACATTTATATACTGGGCTACATTTCATCTGCATTTTCAAAATCTAATTGGCTGAAGCTGTCCTATTGTTGTATGTATAAATGTACAAATTTTTAATGATATACATATATGTAAATATATATATATATATTTAAACGATTGTCTGGCAAATATTGCCTAGTTTATTTCTATATACGTACGTTATACGTTCCAATTTTCTACGTATTTTTTTAATTTATTAGATATGATTTTGATTTTCTGTGGAAGTTCAATTTTTTCCCAAAATTTCGTATCAAAATCGTTTCATTGGAAATTAATATAAAGTTATCTAATCAAAAAGGAACACGCAATTATGCCTGTTAACAATAAAAACCGTTATTTATTTTTGACAATTTCGGTACGCTTATACACTTCTTTGGATATTCAATATTCATTTCTCAACTTACAGGAAATGCCTTAACATTATTATATTGTAAATAAATATGTATATACGAGTAAATGTAGATAGATTTTTTTTGTAATTGTGTACATTCTTATCAGTATATAATAACGAGTTTTTTTTCTTATCTTAATTCTCTTATCAAGTTTAGAGGATAGTCATTTTTATTTTTGCCTAATTTTTTTATGTTGTCAAAAAAATAAAATGATAATCAATTTTTCATTGGTAACGAACGAACTAAAATTTTAGTTTTGATTTACATGTATGTGACTTTTTTAATTTTAAAACGATACAAAATTGTTGATTAATCGATTTTAATTTGCTGTTATACTATTGTTTTTATTTGTTTGTTACTTTTGTGATAAAGTGAGATTAATTATTATTTTTGTGGTAAAACTATTTTTAATTAAAAATACGCCTCCATTATTGGAATTTATTTGCAATTATATTTGTATGTACTTTATATTGTATGTGGTTTTAAAAATAGCAATTTTTTTTTTGGGAATTTTTTTTAAATGTGATAAAATAATGATTATTAGTGGTTATAGTTTTTTTATGATCAAACTATTACACTCTTTCTGGTGAAATTGTTTTATTCGATTTTTTTTAAAACTTAAAACTGCTGTGGGATAAAACTACATTTTAACAGAACCACAAAATATAAATGAAAAACAGCCATTTTGTCGCGACCCAAAGTCGGACAATAAAATATATATTATTCCTGGGAAAGAAAGGAATATTATTGTACAATAACGTTTACGTTTTTTTATTCTTCAATTTTTAAGTGTAGTTTCGTTTTATTCTAATAAAAGAAATTTTTTCTTAGAAAGCAAATCTTCTGGGAAATTTGTTTTTGGTGCAAAAATGTATGGCTATGTGCCAAATGATGATATTTTGTTTTTGTTTTGATCATTATCAATATAATCTCTGTATATACTTGAAATATATTTGTATGTAGGATAGTCGGAATTTATTGAAAGGAGAATGAAATCATAAATCGTTACTTAATTATTTCCGTTTTGACATTCATTAATGATAACCTAATAAAATCATTTTTCTGTAGCAATTTTTCAACAAAATTAATTTATCTTTAAATTCGAAAAAGTTTTTCAGATTTTTCGTTTAATTTCGTGTTTTCATTTTTAAAAATTCATTTTTAAATCGCGCGTATGATCACATACATCTCTCAAAAATAAATAAAAATTCTCTCGGCTTATTTTAAAACATTAATTACATTTTATTTTCTCCTGTGCTTCTAATTTACTTCTCTATTTTTTTAAATGTGTGTACGCAAAAAGGTGTTGAGAAAAATATTCTGCCAAAAAATCAGTCGACCCCGCATAGCCATACGGGTTAAATGAAAACCTAAAAAAAATAACTCGAACGAACGATTTTTAATTAAATGTGAAATTAAAAATATTGTGATAATAAAATTTTAATAATTTTTTAATCAATAAATAACGAAAAAAAAATATCTTTCGAATAAAAAAATTAAAATAATTATATTATTTTAATTTTTGTTGGTGTTGTTGAAAATTTTAATCTTATACGAATCTATATACTGAAAATTGGGATATTATGATGGATGCATGTGAAATTGCAAATTTTTTGGCTACAGAGCTTTTTATGCAACAGGTATTTAATAAAATACAGTTTATTATAATAATAAAAAGATTACTTAAGTATATATAAATATAATTTTTTGCTTCGAAATTATAAGATGATGTTATTTTACTATAATATACTTAAGAAAATATAAAATTTTGTTGAGATTTTAAGATTTCTTGTTTTTGTTTGTGAAGGATATCTATTTTTATAATTTGCACGAGTTTTTATTCGTTTCATATGTTTAATTTTTTTTGTGAAAACTCGAAATTCGGTGGTACTGATAGTTTTTTGGGTTAATTTATTGTGTTTATGGCGGGTTTTAAATGTACCGTTTGTTGGTTTTGCTAAGATATATGTATATACGGTTTTCACTGTGTAGTAATGTAGGCGTTTAATATTATTATTTGTTATTATTTTAATATCTAATAATAAATAAAAATTACAAAAACAGTCCTAACAACGTTTTATCATTACATATTGGATTAATAAAAAATAATATTTATTTTATATATTTACAGTTTGTCTCTCTAGATGGTATTCACAGTGGCGTTCCAACACGTACAACAGCGACGTTAACCCCAACTACGCTAAGAAATATTGAACAGGTAAGGAACTTACACTTATAATTAAATTGCATTGTTTTAACTAAATTTTTTTTTTAGACTTTTATTGAATTAGCAAGTGAACCTCCAACATCAGTTCCGTGTCAAGCAGGTTTCGTGCCCCCTTTAGCGTTAGCACCATTTACATTTGAACAAGACCATAGTTTAAGTTCAACCGGCTCAATGTCGAGTGAATCTTGGACAACACCACCGCCAGCCACAACAGAAGAACTAAATTCTTCAAATAATTCACAACAATCAGGCTCGTCACAATCGGGGGCTAGACGACGCAATATGGGTGGTCGTAGACCTACAAAATCAAGTAATTTAACACCCGAAGAAGAAGAAAAACGCAAGGTTCGGCGGGAGCGAAATAAATTGGCCGCAGCTAGATGTCGTAAACGACGCGTAGATCACACAAACGAATTAATTGAAGAAGTCGACGGGTTGGAAAAGAAAAAGCAAAATTTACAGTCTGAAATACAACAACTGCAAACCGAGAAAGAAGAATTAGAATTTTTACTAGAAACACATAAGGCAAGATGCCGAATGCAAGGCCGGGATAAAAGTCCTCTTGATATAAAACCAACCTCAAATATTCTTGCTCTTATTGATAAAGTAAAGTCGGAACCAATTGATGCTTACGACGGGCCACCTGCACCTAAAAAGTAAGACAGCCACTTAATTTTTCATTTTCATTTTAGCAGTTCTAACTATTTATTTATTTTTAGATTAATGCTTAGTGGACATGGACACCATGATTTAGTAACTCCAACCTCGGGTACAGCACCTTCTACAATCGGAATTATGCCAAAACCAAACCGTCCAAGTTCATTAGCTGTACCATTACCAATAACTTCATCGTCGATGGCTTTGGCAGCACATAAACATGGTGCCGAATTTGCCGGCATTCCAATTCAAACACCTTCAACAGGTATGTTTAATTTTGATAGTTTAATGGATGGAGGCACTGGCTTAACACCTGTAGCTGGCCCATTAATCCCATGTTCAACACAAAACCGTGGTCCATTAGAATTAACAACGCCAACAACTGAACCCTCCAAATTATGTAGTTTATAAGAATTAAAATTTAAATTATTATTAATTTATTTATTAAATGTAGAATTCATTTTATATGGCGTTGTGATATATAAAGAATATTTTTTTAATTTGAAATTTTGATAAAAGAAAAAAGTTTTGTCGCCGTTATTAAATTTGTTTTTATTTTTTTTATATTTTCATAAAAAGCAATATTATTTAATTTTGTATCTTAAACAGAAATTAGAAAAAAGATTAAACATCACAGATTTAAAATTAATTTAAGCATAAAAATATATTTTAGTATTTGTTTATTATTAGTTACCGATAGTTAAATATTATTATTTTATGTGTCATAATAATTAAAACAAGATAGTGATATCAATAAGCATCAACTGTTGTCGGGGCCGCTTTTGTTAACAGTTCGCATGATAAAAACCCTAAAAAAGCTAAAATTAAAATTTATAAAATTATCTTGTTTTAATTTAATAATATATATACCTAATTAAATTTAAATATTCTTTATAATAAAAAAAAACAAATGGCTTGCAAAGCAATTTATTAAAATAATGTGTAACATAAAAAATTTATATTAATACAATAAATCTAATTAAATTCAAAGATAATATGAAACTCAAGCCAATGAAGATTTTTCTAATATATAATTTTTAAATAGAAATATTTATAATTAATTATAATATATATTTCAAAACGAATAAACACATTTTTAAATATTTTTTATATAATAATTTTATAATTATTTATAGATATATTTAATTTTTAACATAATTTAAAATTAAAAAAAAAAAGTATGAAAATAAATTATTAATTTTTTAATATATAATTTTTAAGTAAATTATTGTATTTTTTAAAATATTATTTGATAAAAAAAAACTAAAAAAGAAAAACATGAGAGAGAAAAACTTAGAGAAAAATTGGAAAAATGTTAAAAACATTTTTTTCTTCTGCAATATAACAAAACAAAAAAATAATTAATGGAAAATTAATAATTTGAAAAATAAATAAATTTCCATCCAAAAAATGAAAATACAAAATTGTGTTTTAAATTTTTGTTAATGATATAAATTATAGAAACGGATATTTGTGTTTTTTTATGATTTTTTAATCTGAAAAGAATCAACACTAACTACAGGTGTTTAATTTTTATAAAGTTTATCGAGCTAAGATAGCAAGCCTTTGCAACACAAATGATATAGAACTTGTTGGAGTTCCCACACAAACTTTGCTTTACAAATGTAGACTGCGCTTTTTATGCAGCCACTTGAAATAGGATGTACCAACTGTAAGTATAAGTTTTTTTGTTACTAATATAATTTTATTTACCGTCAAAATGAATGGAGTGCAGTTGAGGTATTTGAAATAATTATTATAATTAGGTTTTCTTTATTATTCGAATTGCTTGCAAATTCATCAAATTTGAACGGGGTTACATAGAAGCTTCAATTATGGAATTTTTATTTTATTTGTTATTTTATTTTTAAATAATATTACAAATGACTTTATTCTAAACCATCCAGTAACTTTTCTATCATAATTATATTAACAGTTGTTGCGATATAGCCCAACGGCTAGTCCCAGAAATTAAAATTATTTATTTATATAAATATTTCCTATATAATAGTAATTTTATGTTCCATTCGCTAGATCAATTGGTTTGGTCCTTTGGAGACTTCTTACTGCCAACGGTCGGTCCCGCATATTGCATATCTCGATGTTTCCGTGCTGTCGGAGGCGTGAATCATGCTTGAGAGCATGATACATAATAACTTCATCGTTGTATTCCATCTTTAAATCTCGATGGAGGTCGTCATTTCTAATGTACCATGGAGCATTTACAATATTCCGAAGTTCTTTGTTTTGGAACGTCTGTATCATCTTGATGTTTGTTTTCTTGGTACAGCCCCAAAGCTGTATACCATAGTCCATACCGGTTTCAGTATTTGCGGTATAAAAGCAATTTATTGTGTATAGATAGTTCAGAATGTCTACCTAAGAGCCAATACATCTTCCTATACTTCATGTTCAGCTCTTCCTTTTTCTATTTGACATGTTCCTTCCACCTCAACTTGGCATCCAGCGTCATACCTAAATATTTCGCCGTATCTGCATAGGCAACTTGTTTAGAGTTGATTATGATTGGGAATCTATTAGAAATATTTTTATTAGTAGTGAACTTTACTAATAAAAATATTTCTAATAGAATAAAATATTTCTAATAGACAATAAAAATATTTCTAATAGAATCCATGCACAGATTTAGTTGCGTTCCGGTTTATTCTCCATTTTTTCATCCAATTGTTGACTGAATTAGTCGATTATTGCAATTTGTTAGTAGCTTCTTCTACATTGTTCTCAACTGCCCCAGAATCGCAGTATCGTCAGCATAAGTTGCTATAGTTGCTTCTTCCATCGGTGGTATATCCCGAGTAAATAGGAGGTACAAGACAGGGCCCAATACGCTACCTTGTGGTACTCCAGCTGAAATTTTCTTTAGGTTCGAGTATTCGTCTTCATATTTTACACGGAAGTGTCTCTCGGTTATGAATGATTTCAGAGTTTCATAGGATTTTTTTGGAAGGTCTCCCTCCCTTGAGTTTGAACTACAATCCTCTGTGCCAAACTCGGTCAAATGCTTGCGCTACATCCAGGAAGACGCTTGAACATATTATTTTAGTTTCTAGTGTATGTTCTATTATATCTGTGATTCTATGGCCTTGGTCTATAGTCGAGTGGTTTTCTCTGAATTCAAACTGGTGGTCAGGAATGAGATTTCTGTCCACCACTATAGGTTTCATTCTCTTCAGGAGCAATTTTTAGGTTTCATTCTCTTCAGGAGCAAAATTTTGACTATGGTTAGGTTAGGTTAGGTAAGGATGGCTGTCCTAAAGGACTAGCATAGACACAAAATTGGTCCGTAGGTGTATCACATTCGAGTTTCTTCATCTTCACTCGCTAAACTATCCTGAGCTTACCAAGAAGCGTTTAATGTCCCGGATCCCGATCTTCCTAAGATCCGTGAGATCGTTCAAAGGAGAAGTTCCCATAAATTTTGTTCTGCTGTACGCTAGACTAGGACAGGTGCAGAGCAGATGGAGCACATTTTCCTCCTCCTCATCACCACAGCTGCCGCAGAAATCGTGGGCTGGGACACCCAGTCTGCTCGCATGTATCCCAATGAGACAATGTCCCGTTATAGCTCCCACGACCATACCAATACGGTGGCGTCGAAGCGATATCAGTTGGCCTGATCTGGACCGGTCAAGTCCAGGCCAGATCTGCCTGGTTATTACACACGAACTAGCGTTAGACCATCTGTCGTTCGTTTCTTTTGTGGCTTCTTGCTGAAGCAGCAGTTTACATGATGCAAGCGGTATCTTTATATCCCGCCTACCTTTGGTTATTAGGCGTGCTGTACCCTTACGGGCCAACTTATCCGCCATTACATTCCCTGCGATATTGAAATGCCCTGGCACCCACGTCAAGCGGATGTTGAACTGATCAGCCATCTCATTTAAAGATGTCAGACAGTTCTGGGCTACCTTCAACGTCAGGGAGTATGATTGTAGCGGTTTAATAGCAGCCAGGCTGTCCGTAAAAATGCGAATATCCCTCGTAGATATTACATTATACTTCAACCAGTCCATGACTTCCATTATCGCGATCAGTTCAGCTTGAAAAACGCTGCAAAAGTCGGGAAGACGAAAAGAGAGGTTAACCCCTAGTGCCTCACCCCTCTATTACTTTTTGAGCCATCCGTGAAGAAGCTTAGCGCCTCATTGTCCATAACCGTTTCGTTCACCCAGTCCTCTCTGGTGGGAAACTCAGTTTGGAATCTCATCTCAACAGATGGCAAAGGAATAGCGTAGTCGGTAGCTTCCGAAATACCCCTGTTGCATAGGATAGATGAGTGCCCTGCATTGTTACAGGTCCACATAGATATGGATTTGAGCCGAATTGCTCGGCCGCAATATCCTAGGGAGTAAGATGAAAGAGAATCTCCAGAGCTTGAGTAGGTGTGCTCCTGAGAGCCCCACTCATACACAAGTAGGCCGTTCTTTGGACTTTCATCAATAGTTTATGGTTGGCCATAATTTTTAAAGCTGGCCACCAGACGACAACCCCATACAGCAGTATAGGCTTGACCACTGAGACGTAGTCAGTGTACTATGTGGGGCTCCATACCCCATCTCTTTCCAATGACATTTTTGCAGGAGTAGAGCGCTATAGTAGCTTTTTTTACTCTCTCTCTACGATGTTTGGTTTCCAGCTTAGCTTGCTGTCCAAAAGTAGTCCGAGGTATTTTGCTCTATCCGTAAAGATCAAGCGAGTACCATTTAATGTTGGCGGGTCACACTAAGGAAGTTTGTGCTTCCTGGTAAAGAGGACCAGCTCTGTTTTCTGTGGGTTTGCGTTCAGTCCGCAGCCGCGTGCCCACTCAGAGAAGTTATGCTATGGTTGGGAGTATGGATATCGGTCTGAAGGACTTTTTATCGTTACATTGTTTGTTAGGTTTTAAGATCATGATTACCTCTGCCACCTTCCATTGCCTGGGAACGTATCTTAGTCTAAACACAGCATTGATAATATGGAGAAATTTACGAATCGCTTTATTTGGCAATTCTTTAATGATTTGTCCAGTTATGAGGTCGTACCCAGGAGATGTTTTCATGTTTAAATTTCTTATTTTAGCTCTTGTAGAGATACACTTTGTATTTCAAGCTCATCAGATCGTTTCAGTAGGTTAACATTTTCATCCGCAGTTTGCCTGGGTAGTGGTTAAAACGTTTCTTCTAGGTGTCTCGCAAACAAGTCAGCTTTTTGTTTAGTGCTTCGAGCTCCGCTTCCATCTTCACTTCTAATTTTTGCCGTCGAATTTGTTGGTCTCTTAACTTTTAAGTACTTTCGTCACTTTCTTTAAGGAATATTTGGTATCTTTTTGGCTAGTAAGCGACTGCAAATATGTACTTATTGATTCATTCTTAACTGTTCTGATCAGAGATTTCAACTTGTTACATAGGTTATTAAGGACGGTTTTATTTTCCTTGGTTCGATTTATTTGCCAAGAGTTTCTAGCTTTACGTTTCTTTGCCACACGCTCTCTTACTTCAAGTGGATAGTTTTTACAGTTGTTGTTATTTGCGTATTTGAAAGATGTACTTTGCCACGCAGCTTGTTGTATATTTTCTATTAGCCTTTCTACTTCCTCTTCGACTTGTATAATGTTCCTTATTGGTGCTTGAAGATTGATGTTTTGTTCTAATAATTCTCGAAAAATGTTCCAATTTGTATTCTTATTGGACAGTCTCGCTGTGATTTCTTTTTCAATTATTGTTTCACTGACCGTCATAATAACAGGAGAGTCCGATGTAAGCATTATTTCATTATTTTCCAAACGAATATAGGTATCTGATATACCTTTTGTCACATAAAAGTCTATAAGATCCGGTGTTTTGTTTAAATCTGTTGGCCAGTATGTTGGTGAGCCACCAGATTGAAAGTCACATTTTAATTTTTTTCCTGCTTCAAACAACTCTCTCCCTTTTGGTGTAGTAACTCTGGAGCCCCAGTATGTGTTTTTCGCATTGAAGTCACCAATGATAAAACAACCTCCCATGGTGTTAAAAAGTGGTTCATAATCGTCTCTTTTCAAATTATGTCGTGGTGGATAGTATATTGTTGATATATTTATTTCTTTGTACTTTGTGCGAGTTTTGATAGTTGCATAGATTCACTTTCAATTTTTAATTCTTCCTTGTGTTTTATATTTTCTTTAATAAGAATTGCAGATCCGCCTCTCTCTGATGGATGGATAGCATGGTAAAATCTGTACCCATGTTTTCTGGCATATGAGGAGTTAGTAAAATGGGTTTCAGAGATTAGACAAATATCAATTTTTTGTTTAAATAGAAATATTTTCAGCTCGGGGATGTGTTGGATCAGCCCATTCGCATTCCAAATTACTACATATTCTGCGTTTGTAAATTTATTTTTATTTTCTAGTCGTGTTGGGTAACGATGATGACAAGTTTCCCAACTGTTTAAATATGAGTTTATTGGTCCCAGCCTGCTCATCAAGTTTTTTATTTAGAGCATCTATGCATTTCACGACATCTATCAAAATTTGGCCGTCGTTGCTATCTTTTGCTTTTACCTCTTGACCTTGGGTCACTTGTGCATATGATTCTTTTCCTCGTAATTTATATAATTCCCGATTTGTCTGTCGCTTGGTCGGGGCTCCACTAGCAGGGTTTCAACGGTTTAGATCAGACATTCTAGCGCCATTTCTTATACATATTTTGTAATTCTTTAGCTAGCTCACAGCCACGGTAATTAGCTGGATGTTAGCCCTTGCAATTAATGCATTTTGCAGCTGAGTTCCTATTGAATGTACACGTGCTCGTACGGAATTTCATCGTTGCACTGAGTAGTTGGTTTACTGATTACTCGATGTTGATGTTTGCTTTCCCTGCTCAACATTTTTTTTCACGATCCAATCAGACTCCCTTGCCACTTACTCTACATCGAAAACTGCTATGTTGAATGTGGCGGTTTTTCTTGTGCAGATCCACTGATGCAATCACCAGTTCAGTGTGGAAATTAAAACAATCAATAGTAATTCGTGCAGCTGCAAGATCAGCCGAGCTACAATCTTCAATGAGAGAAGCGTTAACATTATTTGAGATATAAATGCACGTGTGCATGTACATATATCCTTGGGTAAGGTCATGATTCTCAGACAGCAAATCCAACAATTGTTGTTGTAACTTATTTGTAGTTTTCAACATAAACTTTTACTTAGTTAGATTAAAATCAATTAAACAAATTTTAATTAAAACAATCGAATTCATAATTTCCAAACACGTACTTAATTCCTGTTGAGTTTATTATATGTGTCAGCCGTGAATAGCCCAAGATTACTATTAACCTTTCATTTTAAACAAACCCAAACATTTAAAAAAATTACGCTTTTTTCAATTTTTTTAAACTTGCTAGATAAATGCACTTTAGGATGGGCCAAGTATATAAAAAATTGTAATAAGACCTAAAACGTCGGCAGTTATTTAATGACGAATTCTTCGAGAAAAATTTGCTAGCTTATGATTTTTTGTTATCTATTTTTACCCCGTCCAATTTTTATATATAAAAAAAATGAAAGGAATAAAAAGATGGCAATAATTCAGTCAATCGAGATCACATCTAACAAAGTTTACTCGATTAATTCACTATGAGCAATAACCATCTGTCGTTTGGCGGCAAATTTTTAATGTACGTATAATATTTAAACAAAATTCTAATGGATCAGTTTCATCTGTCTCGTGAGCGCTGATGACCGTTTATTATTGCGTCATTATTATAATGTCATATATTGTTAAAGCAAACCATATATTTTTCACAAAAAAAGCTTTTTCAAAAATCTTGGACATGACTGTTTAATCTTGCGTAGTACCGATAAATTTGTTAGGTAAACTAAAAATTCGAATAATTTTTGTGATGATAAAATATACGATTGAAGACAATTACTTGTATGTGCGCTACTGCGCTCCAAATAAGAAAACTCTTGATGGTAATTATTTCAAGTGTTAATTTAATAAATGGATGCCGAAAGATATATAAGTTGTCGGGAACTGAGGTTTTGTACCATGATTTGCGGACCCAAATTGCTGAGAAATTATCATGGAATTTTAATTAACTTAAAATCTTCGAATATAAATTAATTTTTTATTGGAGAACAATAATTAACTTACGAGTATATACTATGTAGGTACATTAATTTGTTGAAAGTTTTGAATTGTTGAGAAATCGGAACTATCACTTTCAGTGTTTTCTAACGTGTGTACTATACGAAATTATCATCTAAGTTACTATAGCATAGCAAGCAATTGGTTTTTTGTATTTAAATTATTTGTTGATTGTATGATTTAATAGATACAAATTGTAAGCATAATTCATTAATAGAATTGATATGTATTGATAATAAACAATAGCTGAGCATAATATTTTCCTTAAATGAGACGCTTTAATTAGTGATCGTGATAATCCACTCCAAAAATTTCAACAATAACAAATGTCCAGTTTTATTTAACATATAAGGTTAGCAAAATTGTAACAATTCCATGATTTGTGTACAATCGGAACCATTTTCCTTTTTCCCTTTACCCGTTTAACTTCCCCCGCTCACATGTTTCTACTTCAAATACGCATTACAAAATTTAAATGCTGCGTTTTTATTAAGCCAAACAATTTGTCCAAGGCCAGACAGAATGAAGAGAAATAAAACATTATTAGTTCAATTGTATTTCCAAACTACGACTTGAGGGATCCACTTAGATGATTCGTAGTTGTTAATTTTCTAATCTCAAATATTCAGAAGAAATTGTAATTTTGAACTAATAAATACATTTAATTAATTAATAATAATCTCTTTAGTACATGAATAGTTTCTTCTCATAAAATTACATTATGATTTCCATGGAAACCACCGACTTAACGATTGTTCATTGGGCTGACCAATAAACTATTTGCTTTGGTTAATAAAGGAGTTTACTCACGTGTGCCACTAGGGCCAATTCTCTTGAACGACAGCTACAGCTACTAATCCTTAAACCGCACATTCCATTATTGGCATCTGTAGATAAGTTTGTTAAGCGAACAGTTACCCGAGCTATTTACTTGCCACTACTCTACTCTCATCAACCAACCCACATTTTTCTCTATCCCCATAATTAACATTTCAATTAGTCGAGATTATAAGCTTTCAGAAGCATAATACCGACCGCGTGCCGGTCAGGATGTGTCTTCTCCAGAAACTGTTTTGAGAACACAAAAGCTTATGGAACATATAAATATGACAAAGTTACTTAGATATAACTAAATTCGGTTGTGAACTAGATAAAATAGTTGAAGAAATGCGAAACTTTTAAACTTTTGAATACCTCTGTATTTCCGATTTATTATAAACAAAAGAATTAACGTAAATTAAACTTAGTCAAAAGAAAGTCACGGAATTCAAATATGGGATTTATATACCGCGTGGACTAGATGATGTTTATTTAAATGACTCATCTCCATCTTGTTCTTCAAATTGTAACAACGGAGTTCGGATGTTGTATTTTTTCACAAGGTTGTCAATAATTTCATTAGTAAATCCAATTAATACTTGATTATGATTTTGCTGTGAAGCTACTAGCGTCTCTTTTTCAGTAGCGTCAATTGGCCTTATCACTGGTTCATTGTGATCGTTTTCTAACGCTATTGAACCATCTTTGATTAAAAAAGATATTAAAAATGCATTTGAAGCAGTTTGCATTAAATTATTTGGGACCACAACAACTTTGTAATACGGTAGTGCTTTTCTTTCATTGTTTAGGTATAAAGCAACAATTTGCCGCATCACACTGTTTACTTCATCAGCAGCACCTTCCGATTCCAATTTCTTTAGCTGCTCCGGTCGTTTCACATTTTCCTACATTTAAAAAAACACAAATACTAATTTATCTTACTAATATTTTAAATTAATATTACAAACCAGAACTTGTTTCGTTCGTTTTGCTCGCTCTTTTACGACTTGTTCCGGAACAATAGGATCTGCTTCGAATGCACCCAGCATGGTTGTGTACATTTCATGATAGAATGTCGAGCAATTTATTCCATATTCCCCAATTAGATTGAAGTTCTTAGTTCCTTCGTGGTTTATAAGATTTTTTAACACAGCTACATATTCGGTATCATTAAATTCAGACGTGGTCTCTTTCGAAATCGCACGCTCTATCAATTCGTGGCTCATTTTGATTACCTGAGCATCAAGTACTACTTCGGTTGAATTATTAGCACGGTCTGTAATGCGACCTTCTTTTGATAATTCATCAGATTGGGTAAGTATTTGTTTCACACAGTTAATTGTATCAATGACATCATCTGTTTCGGCTCGATTTGCTGGAATAATGAAATATTTCAAATTTATCTTGAGACAGATTCTAAATCAAAACTCACATAATTCTTGTCCATAATCTAGCATACTCTTATATTTTTGCTTTCGTTTAATACTTTGCCTATTAGCCTGATCACCCATGGTTTTATTACTGTAATCTTTTAACAAACTATTGAATGTAATTTATTTCAATAATCTCACTAAATAATTGCGCGCTAATACGTTATGTATAGTACAATTTCTTATCATAATACTTCTATCTAAATTGTTTGACAATTTGACATTTATTCAAATTATTCTACATATTTATATACTTTAGTTCGAATGTTTATCAATAGGCCGACGACAAACTGAGAACAAATACAAAGCAAACTTCATTTAGTATGTTTGTGTTAAGAGTTCAACCTAGGTTATCTTTTACTATAAACGGAGTCGAGTCATCTTATAGTTAACTCGACTCGCCCTAACAAATTTATTGAGTCGAGTCGAGTTACTTCTAAAAAAGTGCATTATAAACGGAGGCGGAAAATAATAAAATCAAAAATATGTCCGTTGTTTAGTTTCTATTTTCTGCCGATGGAAGTTATTATTTGTAAGTTTTTAATTCACGGAAATTGTCTTTGTCCAAAATAAATTTTTAAATAATTCTTTTATGTATGACGTTTATAACTCGGTTTAACCCAGTTTCAACTCAACTACGCCTTGCTCTGCAGCATTAACGCTAAAAATATAACTCGGTTTTAATTCATAGTTAACTACAATAACATAACTCGACTCTGATCATAAACGTACTAAATGATGAATATATGTACATGTATATATATACATATATGGATCCAAAACCGTCTATAGACGGTTTTGATCACTTATATGTACATATAGATACATATATTTTATAGGAAGTTTTAGCAATGCCACTATATATTTTATCGCAAGTTTTTTCTTTTTTTATACTTGGACATTTATTTTTATTCGTGTGATTTGTTCATTTGTTGGAATGTGTAAATTAGTGATTGGAAATAGATTTATGTACATATAATAATAATTTACACGATTTAGCCTGTATTATGAAAATTGCTGTTAACATATTTTTTGCTGATGGTATTATGACACTGGCTTTTTTCCGACTTTTCTAGCGGCTAGAAAAAACAAACTGAGCGAGAAAAAAACATGTAAATAAAATATACACTTGTGTGAATGAATACGGCATAGTCAATAAAAAGTTGTTACATATGTCTAGAAACCAGCGTAGCTCAGTTTTTCTAACAAAAAATTGGGCAATTCTAGCAGAACAGAATTACATTTTGATTCTTTTTTCTGACATACCCACTTTTTATTTGACATTTTCAATAGCGACATTTTAAAAACAAACTCTAAAATTAAATTTAAATTCAATAATCTTTAAATATAAACAATTATAAATAAAATTAAAAGTGATATTTCGAAAAGTGATAGTGATAGTAAATTTTCGAAGCTATGAGACCGAATAGGAAATTAATGGTGGCAGTAGCAGCCAACATTCTTCTATTAAAAATTGCCGCCTATTTGTTAAAAAAAAAAACTTTGACGAATAAAAATGGAAAAAAAATACTCAGCTCGTTGGTTGCTTCAAAGAGAAAAGGAAGGATTTAGCAACTGTACAGGATAATTTTAAGAATGACCTCAGTACAGTTCCAAAGTATTTTAGAGAAGGTACGGCAATTCATACAAAAACAAAACACAAATTTTAGTAATTGTATATCCACTGAAGAACGCCTTCAAATTACATTGAGGCATTTGGCTACAGGTACATATATTTTTCAATATAAAATTCTGATAAGATTACTAATTTATTCTTTAAATAGATGAGACGCAAATATCTTTGTAACTTCCATTTCGAGTGCAGCAATCAACAATATCTCGAATTTTAAATGAAACTATTTCTATTTTGTATACGGTACTAAATGGCGAAGTACTAAAACTCCCCCAAAAACAAAAATGATTGGTTTAAAATTTTGGATGAATTTAGAGGATTGTGGGGTTTTCCTAATTGCTTAGGTGCCATCTTCGAGCATAAAGATATATAGAGAGAGTGTAAAACTTAAAATGTATGAAAAGAGAATAAGAAAATCGTACTACAACTTCTGCCAAAAAAAAATTTTTTTTTTTGTTTATTTCATGTTTTGTGTTTGTGTGTTTTAACATCGAAATAAAATTAAAAATTATAAGTGAAAAATATAAGATGGCTAAATTAATTAAGTGTTGTGTGACAAATTGCTCCAATACGAAGCAAATTAATACAAAAAAAAACAATTATAAAAAGTGTTTAATTAACTTTTTTAGGTAAGTGTTAAGTGCAAATTTTTCGATCGCAATTTAATTCACACGAATGAAAATTAAAAATAATTGTGCAGTTTTAAAGTGTATTTAATCCTTATTATGGCCACCCATTTTAGTTTAAATCAGTTTTAGTTTTCTATCAAAAAAATTAAAACTAAACTGTTTGTATACCAAAAATAGAACAAAATTACGCGGACATTTTGCTTTTTTTGATGTTTATATAAAAACGTTCATAGCCGGCGAAACTATTTTTTTTGTGGGTTTTTTTTTCTGTTGTTAAAATGCGTGAAAATTTTTATTTTAATTTATTTTAAAACTTTTATTCTTCTCGTGTAAACGGGATATAAGATTAATCATCCCTTTAAAAAAATATTAAAATTAAATTATATTATCTAAAATAAAATGGGTGGAATTATTTTCTACAAGTATATTGTAAAAAATATTTATCAATTTTGTATTGTGGTACATAATTGTGTACATTATACATATTCATAAATTTCTAAAAATCCAATTTTTTTTAACCCTATGAAAAATTAAATAATTTTATGTACGACTATGGCAATAAACAAAAAAAAAAAAATGAGAGAAATAAAAAAAAAAATATGTTTTGACAGAAGTTGTAGTACGCTTAAAATATATTATCCTACCCGGTTGGGTGCCATAGATTGTAAAAATATATGGATATATATATATATATATATATGTATATATATATATATGGATATATATATATATATATATATATATATATATATATATATATACATATATATATATATATATATATATATATATATATATATATATACAGTAAAACTTCTATAAGTCGAATCAGCAGTTGCCACAATAATTTGTTCGAGTTAGAGAAAATTCGAGATATAGAAATTCCAAATAAAACATGTCAAATTTTTCCAATTTCACTTTTATTCAAATTATGTAATTACATACATATTACCAAAATACATATGTATTAAAATTAAAATAAACTTTCAAATAAATACCTAACACAGATTTCAATTAAAATGGATAAATAAATCTACATATATACATATTCGTTAGAACATATGTATGTACTAAAAAAAATAAAGATTTAAATTAAGATTTTGCAAAATTAACAAAAGTCAGTTATTTTAGTCTGTTTATCGCAGGTTGATCGACTATCGAGAAATTTCTCTATTTTCTGAATGCAGTAGTGTATCGAATCAGGTACTGCTGCTTGCATCTCAACAGCAGTGCGGATTACGTCTAACGATTGTCGAATTTGTTGATTCGTTGGTTTTTCCAGCTGTTTTTCTTCAACTTCATCTTCGTCGGAAACATTTTCGTTAACCGGTGACGTAACTTCTTCTACAATCATCTGGTCGTCGAGGTATGTTGTGACACAAATATTCTCGTCAATATTTAAATACTCCTCGGGTGATATGTTTGTTGGTTGAAAGTCTGATTTTTCCACCCAATCATTCCAAAGCACTCGATACTCGTCAAAATCTGATTTCTCTTTCCGAATTTGAGCTGCAATTTCAGCCAAAGGTACTAAATCCTCGTCATCCCACTCTTCCTCTTCCGTAAATCCAGCCTTACGTAAACAATTTTTGATAGTAGTGGATCCTACATCAACCATCCAAACCGATGATACCACTCTAACAGCATCAAGTAAACTTATGGTAATTGGTTTACCGTCCTCCATTCTATCGAGTGTTATACTCAAATTTTTTTTCCTATAGTGGGTTTTAAGGTTTTGTATTATACCCATATCCATTGGTTGCAGCTCTGACGTGGTATTTGGTGGAAAATACTCTAACTTGATAAATTTTAATTTTGATTGAGTTTCTTTTGGGTGTGACGGACAATTATCTGAAAACAGGAGCACATTCCATTTCTGGCGACCAAAATGGACGTCAAGTTTGGTTAACCAATCCTCCCATATGGCACTTGTCATCCATGATTTACGATTGTTATAATAATCTACGCCGAGTGACTTGATGCCACGAAAACATCTCGGATTTTTGCTCTTGCCTATAACTAACAGTTTCAACTTTTCAGTGCCAGACATATTGGAACCCAATAAACACGTAATCCGACTTTTACTATGTTTACCACCATGACATTTTTCACCTTTAAACGCGTAAGACTTGTCGGGTAAACACTGGAAAAATAAACCAGTCTCATCGCAATTAAAAATGTCATTTGGATTGTAATTTTTTATTATGCGCGGCAGTGTAATATTTTTCCACTCTTCACAAATATCCAAATTCACCGAAGCACCCTCTCCGCTTACGGCTTTGAAAACAATGTTATGACGTGCCTTAAATTTTTCAAGCCACCCACTACTTGCACTGAAGCTCGAAATGCTAAATTTTTTGGCGAATTTAAGCGCTTTTTCTCTGATTAACGGTCCACTTATGGGTAAATTGCGATCCCTCACTTGATGCATCCAAGTTAAAACAGCACTATCAACTTGATGGAACTTACACACTTTAATTCTTTTTCTAGATTTTGTTACGCTAAATGCACTAACACTTGTAATTTTTTCTCTATTTTTTAAAATGGTTGAAACGGTGCTTCTCGGTATTCTAAATTTTATCGCAACATCTTTTTTCAGCATACCCTCATCGACACAACGAATCAATTCAATTTTTTGTTTAATTGTTAAACATTTAAGTTTTCGATGTTCCATTTTTGATCTCGTTTGTCCCAAGAAACTATAATTTATTATTTTTAATAAAATGCGTTAACTAGTATACAGCTCAAATCGCACGTCATCCCGTAAATTTAAAACTAAAACACAAACTAAAAACTGCATTCGTTTAGGCTACTCTTGTCTTTCATTGTGTGAAGGAGACAATAATATTTACGGTAATGTTAATGCAAGAAAAAGCAATTTGAAACAGAGAGCAAATTAACAAACTGCGAAAAAAAAACCAGAAGAAGTAAAAAAAATAAAAAATTCGAGTTATAGAACTAAAAAAATCAAATTATTTGAAATTTTTATTCGAGTAAAGGAAAAATTCGAATTATGGGAATTCGAATTACGGAAAAGAAATTACATAAAAACTAGATGTAAATGCTCCTGCCACAGATTATAATTCGAGTTAAAGAATAATTCGACTAACAGAAGTTCGATTTATAGAAGTTTTACTGTATATATATATATATATATATATATATATATATATATATATATATATATATATATATATATATATATATATGTATATATATATATATATATATATATATATATATATATATATATATATATATATATATATATAAATACTTATTCACATAAATATTTAAACATACCTAAATATAACAAATTATTTAATTTATTTTATTTTTCAGGTAAACATTGCAAAATAAGGACGATGAATGAGTTTGGTTCAAATTATTGGAACTACAAAGGATCGAATTCCTTTGTATTGATGGCCATTGTAGACCCGCACTATAGGGTCATTTTTATTAATGTAGTAATCAATGTGAGCATTGGTGATGCTGGAATATGGCTGAGATCAGATTTAAAAAGGAATATATAGGAGCAAACATTGTACCATTACCATCGGCGTGTCATTTACCATTTAATTATATGCTGTCAAGAAATTTTTAGAGTTCATTTTTCGAGTGCCAAACGAAGCTATAAAAGTGGCATTAGCCTGTATATGCTTAATTTATACTTATACATAATTATTTAAGAATAGATAACATAAAAAATTCGAATTCATTTAATCTCATAGCAGCAAACGAAATCGATTTAATAAACTCCAATAAGTTTATGTCTTATAATAATGATACAGTTGGTGCTACAAAAAAACATGCAATAGAAATTAGAAAGCAATTTGAGGACTATAATACTAAATATTTTTGTAGTTTGACAATACAAATACAATTTTTATTTTAAGTTACTTGTATTTTATATTATTTTATCATTGTTTCTCTGTTATTGAATGGCATTAACTTCATATAACGCTATTTTATTTTTAGCTAAATTTTTTAAATTGTTATCTAAATTCTCCAAATCTTTCGCGACATAATCAGCGAATGGCAGTTAATTATAATAATGTTGTCTCTTGTTCCTTTCTCTTGGTTTACAGAACTTTATCGCACTTCAAAACGGTAGCCAGTATCATGACACCATAACAAAACATAAGGAGATAAAAAAAGAAAAACTCAATTAGGATCACAAAGACAATGTTTTTTTTTAAATTTTATTTTTATAGGAAAATGTTATGGTCACAGTTTGGCAGTTTGTTTGGTGTATACAGATTTTGTGTCATTTTATGAATTTTATGAATTAACAATTTATCAATTGTAGTAATTATATTTTTAATGATAATGACAAACTATTTTTTTTATAAAATCAAATCAAATGACATTCAATCAAACGAAATTCAATTCAATTCAATTTTTTTGGACTTTACTTGGAAATTATAACATTTTCTATTGATACAGTAAAATGTCAAAATCAAAATATTAACAGCCGGTTAATTATTAAGTGAAGAACCTGTAGTTATATATTTATTTTTATTTAAAGGTGTGTTGGAATGATGCCATAAAAAGTATTCCACTTCACACTGTTTTTTTCAAATTTATGGCAGGACAATATACAAAATTTAACTAGCAAAATTATCCTTTAAGATTTCACTATCTCGTTCACACTACTAAAGCATATTTATTTTTATCTCGTTTTGGTTTTACCATATACATATTAATATAATAAATATATACGACAGTACTTGGACAAAAACAATTTTGCTTCTGCCCTTATTTGTGAACTGAGAAAAGTCCTGAACTTTAAAAAGGTACTGAAATTAAAAAAATAATATTTTAACAGTGCAGCAATTCTGTCAACTTTTCCCCCATACAAATAATTTTCAAAATATTGACCGTTTATTTAGAGTTATTTTTATTGTGATATCAACAAGTGTATACACACAAATATTAATTAAATTTTATTTTATTTCCCCAATTAGTTTACGTTTATTATTTTATCTCATATGACATGCTACGCATTGTACACTGTCATGTTTTCTCAATGATTTTTAATATAAATAGTGGTATTGACTGTTGTGTATAACCACTACATTCTATCCTTATTTTCAAATCGAGGTTAAATAAAAGAGTCGAAATTTTTCCATTTGAAAATTCAGTTATGGCGTATATGATATAATATATAATATGTGGTTTTTATAATAAAATATAATTAAATAGTATTATATACTGTATAATTAATTGGCTCGGGGAAACAATTCGAAAAAACAGACGAGAATGAAGAATTCTGCTCTGGAAAAATGTGGAAGAATTCAACAAAAAGTGGCAAAATCTGATAGATGAAGAAAACCAATTAACGATGTGGTCGTATTGCGCAGACCAACCATTATTATTTATGAATGCGTAAATCAACAATATCAGAAACACAATTTTAAAATGTATTTAATTATTTTTCTAAAGAGAAAAAGCTATGTGGCAGCTTTGAAGATAATTTCAAACTTTAACCACAAAAATTGCCGACAAGCCATACAAGATTTTTATACATATGTATTATTAATTAACTTATTTTCAAATAACTTATACTATTATAAGTGAAATCAGAGTACATTTTCTAGTAAACTCGATTTACTACATATTTCCTTTAAAATTGGTATAGTTTTGCTCTCAACATGGCGACGAAATAACGAAATTAATGGGTGGCACTAAACAATTTATATTTTAAAAATTGGATAGCATTATTATTATTATTTTGAAAAATTCTCTCATGAGAGTGAATTATAGTGCGGATTGCGATGCAAAGTGTTTAGTCTCAGCGTAGCAAATGCACTATGTTCGAACAAAACCGATAAAATAATTGTATGGCCGCCGTTAAATTTTTTAAAATTACAATTTATTGTTTTGAAATTTTAAACGGCAATAATGTATTGACAAATAACTAGTTTAAACAACCCATTTCAAAGAGTGCATCTGCAGAGAAGGGCGAGGTAGATTAAGCCATGTAATCTACGCGGTTGTCGACACGTAAAAAAACATAACGTAGATTACTTGGCAGTGTTTTTGTCAACGTCGACAATTAAAATAATGTCAACAACCTACGATATTTTAGCGATTTGAAATCGAATGCAACAGTTCGCGGGAGTATTTTGTAAAAGCGTTCATCTAGAGGTGATTTTTTCATTTGTTTCTTTTTGACAAATGACACATGAATAGTTTCAAACTGTCATCGTGTTTTTATTTATTTAGTATTAGTATTGTTTACCATTTCATCATGGAAAGACAGAGCCCGGCATAGCGTCTACAAATTATTCAGCTTTATTACAAAAATCAGCGTTCTGTGAGGAATGTGTTTCGTTCGCTTAGACCAAGTTATGGTTGATCTAATCGGCCTGTCGAGATCACTATTTGGAATACCATCAAAAATCATTCGTCCATATTTCTTCAAAAAAGAAGACGGCCGGGACGTACCTGTGAATAGTGCTCGTTATTGCGCCACCATAACGGAATATTTGCTGCCTGAAATTAAAGCCCAACCTCAACGACATTTGGTTTCAAGAAGTCGGCGCGATTTGCCATAGAGCGCGTAAAGCAATGTTCTTATTGAAAAATCATGTTGGCGAGCAATTAATTTCATGGTTCAGATCGTTGAATTGGTTATTTAGTTCGTGTCATACCTCTAGACTCTTTTCTTTGGGGCTACGCAAAGTCTATTTGAATAAAGCAGCTAGATTTGAGGCATTGGAAGCCAACATTACTCGTTTCATTCGCCAAATACCATTCGATATTCTCGAACGCGTCATCAAAAATTAAACTTTGAGAAAATACCATCGCAATTGTGGCTATCATTTGAAAGAAGTAATCTTTACAAAATAAATGGCAAGAAATGTTCTTTCGAATGATAATAAAGTTTCCATACGATTAAATTGAATTTTTTGAGTTTTTTAAATTTTGCACAAATCATCTCTATAGATTTCGTTATTACGGATAAAATCACCCACATGTTTTAATTCCTGTTGGAATTAGAGTCGTGTGAACGAGTTGGGCTATATGGCTAAAACTTTATTGCTGAATCGAGTTAAAGAATTAGCGGCAAAATACGTCGTTATGGAAAATGTGACAAAAACCAAGCTCCATAACTGCAAATTGCTGGCCAAATCATACATTTTTTTCAAATGTATCTAACTTGAAGTGTTTCAAAACCAATTTCATGTACGTTTCGTCATCCATCAAAACACATCCACTAAATATTGTGAACATTTTGTCATCAGTCTGGCACATATTTTATCGAACAAGTGTTGGTTATCTCAACGATTTGGCTTTTTAATAACTCGGTAGCACTTATAGCCTTCCTGAACTCGAATTCGTTTTACCATGGAGTGGGGTACGTGTTAAATTTTATGGCACGGTCATAGTTTAATTTCTCCGGATTATTTTTAATGAAGGTTAAGGTTATAACTTTTTGTAAAGATTTCTATCGTTGTTCAGCACCATTTTTTAATACACCGGTGGTCCAGTAAGCAGAGTTAATGCCGTTAAATTCGTGGACTCGAGTTCAAGACTCGTCAGCGCCAATACTTTTTTAATTTTATTTCTGCTCTAAAATTGGTTCAACACAGCCTCTGTTGAAATCTACATTCAATTTCTCTTGTGTATGACCGTAATGAAAATATACTGTGATGGTCAAATAAGCATAGTCCATTTCTGTTGCTAAAATTTTCAATTTTCTCTATTGAATTGGCAAATATAAAAGATTTGTATAGCAACAAATTTTTATACGTCGGTGGTCCAGTAAGCAGAGTCGTTGCATTTGGAATTGTGAACTTGAGTTCAAGCCTCGGTTTTGGCATTAAATAATTTTTAATTTAATTTCTCCCTTCAATTGGCAAATATGTATAAAGGTTGAGTATAGCGGCAAATCTATATATGCAAATGGTGAGGTGGTAAAGTAAACGGTGTCATAGGATTTGGAATCATGGATGTTGTGCGGAGTGTTCGAACCTCGATTAAGGGTAAAAAAATTTTAGCGAACTTTAAATTTTTTAGAACTAGTCATGATTTTAATCCAATTACACAGCTTTTTTAACCACCGAGCCACCGCCATACATATAAATAGTGATATTCCTAGCGTTTATAACCACCATTTGAATAAAAAAATTGCAAATTTTGGCAACAGCAATAGACTCTGCTTATTTCACCATCGCCGTACAATTTCATTACCGCTCTTTATACCCATCTTTTATACTTGCCACTTTTACATATGGAGAATATTGAAGTTTTGAACAGAAGCTGAGTTGGATTATTTTTATTTCACCACCATCAATTTGACAAGAGAAATTAAATCAAAAAATGTTTGGATCGATCAAGAATCGAACTTAGGATCCATAAATCTAAAGTCACTGACTTTGCTTATTGGACCACCACTGCATATATATATTTCATGCTGTACAAATCTTTTATATCTGTCATTTAAATAGAAAATATTGCAAATTTTAGCAAAGGAAATGGACTCCCCGTTTGTTCACCATCGCTATATACCCATCTTGTGTACATGCCGCTACTTGAAAAATATTAAAATGTTTAACAGAAGCTGTGTGTTGAACGAATTCGAATACAGAAGAAATTAAATTAAAATAATACCGTCGCTAATGGGACTCGAACGTAGATCCACGAATACAAAGTACAATGAAATTGTACGGCAGTGGTCAAGTAAGCAAAGTAATGGGCGTTTGATAAGTGGACGTGAGTTCGGCATTCGTGCTAACGTTTTTTTAATTTAATTTCATCTAACAAATTAGTTCAACTCAGGTTCTATTAAAATTTTCAAATTTTTCCAATTAATTGCCAAGTATAAAAGAGAGATGTAGCAGCAATGAAAATGTACGGCGATGTTCAAATAAGCAGAGTACAGTAATACTTTTGGTTATAAAAAAATCGATCAGATCAGGTATTTTTCCTGGGTCAGTTGGCCAATATGTTGGTTTTCCAGTTGAAATGGATTGACATCCATTTTCGTTAATGAGAATCAGTAATTCTTTTCCTTTAGTTGCAGTTAATCTAGAACTCCAGTGAATATTCTTCGTATTGAAGTCACCACCTATTATGAACCTTTTTCCCAGACGCTTGAAGAACTCTGAGTATTGTTTGTTTTTAATACAATGTCTTGTTGGACAGCACAATCCTGCCACAATAATTGGAAAGTTGTTGGTTTTTATATACATGAACAAGCGTTGGTTATCTTAACGATTTAGCTTTTTAATAACTCGGTAGCACTTATAGCCTTCCTGAACTTGAATTTGTTTTACCATGGAGTGGAGTGTGTTAAAGTGTATGGCACGGTCATAGTTAAAGTTCTCTGGATTATTTTTAATGAAAGTTATAACCTTTTTGCCTGATTTTTTGTGAGCCGATTTTTCCGATTTTTCTGGGAACTGTTCTATACTTTATAAAGAGGGCCCCACTCTATATAATGCTATACATCGTTGTTTTGCATCAATTTAATCATTTTGTAATGGATAAACATGACGCTGAAGTAGATTCATGGTATTTGAGCACGATTAGTTTAAATTCCGCTCTTTTTGAAAAGAGATTTAAATGCATTGACGGACATTCTATAAAACTATCACCAATAACGCAATGTTCCTAAAGAAATTTGGACACCCTTTAGTTGAGAACTAATTGACAAAACCCAAAATATATCGACTAGTCGCATATATTTTTATTTGCGTTTCAATTTTAATATTCACGTTTGGTAATAAATTATTTTTGAATTAAATTTAAAAAAAATATTAAATTTCGGCTTTTAGATAATATTTGACTATAGTCAAAAACACATCGTATTAATGCTTTTGTGTTTCGTGGGGTTTATAGTTGATAATATTAATGTTTAAATTGAGTCTGTTTGTAGCAAAAACAATTTTTCGTAAAACTTTTATTTTTCGGTAATTATTTATTCAATTAAAATAAAATTCTGACAGGTCGCATTTGTAAACAAAAAAAATATCGATGTATCGATAAGTTACATTTAGTTATTACATAAAACTACAAAAAACAATTAAATATATATATTTAAATACATTTTTATTATTAAATATATCAATTTAAATTCATAATTGTAATAAATATAAAAAAAATTAAAAATATATTTAAACAATCGATAAGTTATTTTTCGAAAACAACCAAAAAGATGTATGGGGGACATATTTCTGTTGTTTTCGAGTGTTGTTTTGGGTACACTGTCAATGTACATATTCAATATTTTTACGGTGTAAACGATCAATTTTTCTATGGGAAAAACAACAACAAAAACTAAAACTGAAAAACAACACTCGAAAACAACGACGAAAACAACCATGTAAATGAAGACTTACTTATTTTTTGTTTATTTTTTTAGATTTTTTTTCGTTGAATCAAAAAGATTTCGTTAAGTTGCTAGTAGTGTCATCTAGAAAGCTATCACGCAAATACACCATATTACCTTTATGATGATACGAATTTTTGAAGCGATTTCCCTTAAGGTTGGTTTATATTATCCATTCAGTTTCCGTATCCGTACAGACATTGATTCGTATTATTTCGCTATGTCGATCATATATATTCGTAACTACGTACATTCACCGCTCATCTACGTACAGTACAAACAGAATACTATGAATATAAAAATTAAAAATCAATAAAATTAAATATTTAGTATGAGATATCTAATCGAATGATACTATCAGTATTATTATTGTATTATTGATGGTAAAAGTTAATAAAAATACTGATAACAAAACTTTAATAATTATATCTGAAAATAATTTAAATGAATATCTGAAATAAAAATATCTGAAAATAACCGACATATCCATACATATTTCGACCTATTCAGTTGCATGATCACAACAAAGTAACAAACTAAACTGAACTGAACGGATAATATAAACCAACCTTTATTCGTGTTTTAGAGTTAACTCGACTCATCTAAGTTAGGTCGTGTTGAGTTTACTACAAGATGGCCCTACTCCGTTTTAAGTGAAAGATAATCTAGGTTCAACCTAGGTTGAACTTCAAACATAAACGTACTAATATACCATGTTTCCATAATCGAAACACCGAGGTTAATCTAGGTTTATGTGCATGGGAACTTTCGATAAAACTAAGTAGCGATCTAGGTAGTAATCTAGGTTCAACCTAGGTTGAACTTCAAACATAAACGTACTAATATACCATGTTTCCATAATCGAAACACCGAGGTTAATCTAGGTTTATGTGCATGGGAACTTTCGATAAAACTAAGTAGCGGATAATATCCATAGATGTCAGCACAAACATTTCAAATGAAAAATATTTATTTTGTTAGTTTTTTCAATAGATGGTAACACAAACATTTTATTATACAAGTTATATTTGTATATTAGAATATGTATAATGTGTTATAACCAATATATACCTGAAGTTAATTATAAATTGCTTATACACAAATTAAATATCACTGTGTACAGGTAAACCTCGCTTTACGAATGGGTTCGGTTCCTGGAAATGCTTCGTTAAGCGAGGATTCGTTAATCGAGGTATCAAATTATATGGTTTTATATGAGAAATTGTTAGTTTGGTTCCTGTAGTACAAATTTAGTAAAAAAAAAGTTTTCAGTACCTACAAAAATTCATTTTTATTTAGAATAAAATAAATAATAAAATTATAAATAAATATAACTAATAAAATTCGCAAACTAAAAAATTCAAAATATATCATAAAAAATAAAATATGTAAATGCTTAAATTATTTTGTAAAATAATTATCGATTTTAAGTTGTTTAGTTTTCTTCTCGAACTCGTCCAACATTTGTTTATAACACAACATATTCTTTTTGATTGCGTTAATTACAATGCTACTTCTATTTTCATCTGGATCATTATTTCTAATAATCTCGTAGGTTTCATCCATTTTTGAAAAAATTTCATTTAGAGTGTGGCGGCTTAAATTTTTTTATGGTTCATCATCCTCTGTTGATGATTTAGAACCTGATTCTTCTACCATTTCTTGAACATCTTCAATGGAAATCTCTGCGGGCTGTTCATTTAACAAATCTCGAGTATACATAATATACATACTCGTATACGTATGTATTTTCATAAAAAAAATCGTAACAAAAATGAAAGAAAACGGTTTTTTTAATTTTTTTTTATTCGTTATTCCGAGGTTTGTATTCGCTAAGTGAGGTTTTTATATCAAAAATTGATATTCGTAGATCCGAGGTTTTGTTAAGCAACGGTTCGTTAAGCGAGGTTTACCATTAAATGGATTATATAATTTTTATAATAACATATATACATACATGTATATGTAATCAATATTGAAAGCCAACTTTTGTTTAAAAATGTTTTTTGTTTCATTCAATAAAAAAAATATCATCGTTTAATCTACTGTGCTGCCATCTAGGCTTTGCTTCCGAAACTGCTTGAAGTGGTTCGATTGTTTTGAGCAATTGTTCTTTTTGTATTTGGTATTACATATAACTTTGTTTGACTACCGCATCAAAATATTATTCCTTTTTGTCTATAAAAATAAAATAAATAATGAATAAGTTTTTTAAGGGACAGATACAATTTAATGAAGTTTCGTTCAATTTTTTAGTTAAATCCTTTTTTCATGGGGCGAATACACAGAAATATCATTTATCGCACTCTTAATTTTTTTAAACGCAAGTTTATCCTTTTTCTTAAGTTATGCATAGTTATCACTATACTCTTATCTTAAGTGAGAAACCCCTTTGATTGATACTCTTTCCCTCTAAGCAAAGTGACAGTGAAAGAAGGGGTAAGCATAAAAGCCTAAGTAAAAATACTACGACGGATCTTCGGAATTAGTTACCGTTAAGATGCTATAAACCGTTAAAGTTAAAAAGTCTCGTTTCACTTTGTACCGATATGTTAAAAATTAAAAGTAGTAGTGATCCGATTTTGACCACAGTCGATTAGGAACTGTTTGCACATTTTAATAAATGTTTAGTTGGTATTTGATTTGAACGAAGAAGTTATAATTTTTGCAATCAAACTGAAATTAACGGAAAATAATGTCAACAAGTTATGTATGTCCATCTTTGTTTATTTTGAAAAGCTGATAATTGTGGTTACCAAACAGTATAAAATCCGGATAAATTAATTTAAACGAAACGGTCGAGTTCCTTCAAATGATTTCTTATGCATATCTATAAATCAATGAAAACTATTTCAACGATATAAACGCAATTAAATAAAATAGAACCTGATATTGCTTTAGATAGGAATTGGCTGATTGGTTCCCTTCCCGCTATCATTATCTATTGAAATCGGCACGAAACAGAAAAATACGAAATCTTCTTTTATAGTTTGTTTAAATCTATCTTTCTATAAAATACCAATACGTACTGCTCCAATATTATATTATGTTATCGACAGTGCTTTCCTATTTTTTACAGAATCGGTTTGTAAAAGGAGTAACATTTAATATTATACTTGACCAGTGTGCTAAAGATATTAAAATTCCTTAGTCCCTACAATGTTTGCCATACAATACAATATTTGCAATGGAAGGGAGCACGGAAATATAGTGGGAACGCCGATTTCCTGTTTCACAGCAATCATTCGTGGATGACAACCAAGAAGTACCAAATGTCATTGACATCGAAGAACCGGAAAGCATTTTAGAAGAAGAAGACTCGCTATGCTCAGTTTTAACGTAATTTGTCTCATTTTAAAAATAATTTTATTTAGAATTTTACGCCCTCTTGACATTTTATCGTAGTTCAATGAATACTAAAATTTATTTATATCTCCTCATAGGGGGCGGTAACAGGGGCGGATCAAGAGACCATCTGCTTAGACCATCTGAACATTAAAATTTTTTAAAATTAAACGTGACTCAAATTTAAAACCTATAAATTAGTAGAAACAATTGTTGGGTAACTGGACAGTGAAAGATAACCACATACATATGTTAAGTCTTAGCAGGCATAGCCTATCTCATCATTTTGGTAGAGAGACTTATACCATGGCTGTTTGATAAGTTGACAGCAAACTATTCGTTTACCAAATTATAATTTATTTTAATATTATTTTCCCGAATTCATTCGCCTCAACGAATTTTAAATAAATAAATAAATAAATGTTTAATTCAAAAAAATGGTTACCATTTTAATTAAATGAACCAAATTATTTTAAAATATATTGCAGTTTACTCAAACCACAATTTTAATGGCACAAAATGGTTTAATCAAAAACAACTAGAACTTGATTAAAATTGAGTACGTTCCATCTTAATATGACACCAAAAGGAACTCCGTTAATTAAATAACGTAATTTATTTTGATATAAAATTGTTCTCGCATCTCTATACTTCTGAATAGCGAGTGTCTCGCATAAGAGATGGAGCTGAAGATGATTGTGATTATTGATAAGTACATCATGTATAGGCAGGTTGTAGTTTCGAGAGCTTTTTTTTCCTGGTTTAGAAATCAATAATTTTAGCCACCTGCCTATTCGTTTATTTTCATTAGTAATTTCTTTTATATAGGATTTCACGGATTATTAGGTTGAACCTTGGTGCTTCCTTCGATTTCACATTATTTTTTATATCATCTACTATTTTGTATGGCGATGTAATTCACCTTCAGTATTATATTTTCTCTTGTATTATATTGTTATCAAATGTTTCTTTAATTTGACATTCATGAGGTTGAAGTATAAATGTATATATGTATATATAATTTCATGAAGCTCAGCTCATCTTTCATTATGTTTTATTTTCATATTCCATCCAGACGTCTCTTAATAGGAGCGGAATTATTGGTCTATTTAGCATTTTCGTTGCTCTTAATAAAATATTCCCAATATCACCCGGATTTATTATTTTTCTTTTATTTACAATAGCGCCGTAATAAAAATAGCAGACTTGTTACTGTACAAGTATGTATAAGTTTACCCGTTCTGGCTTAATTTTGAATGAACTATGATGAAAAAACTGATAAAATCTTAGACACAGTGTATTTTAAATTATATAATAGTTCTTTTATAAAAGATCTATGCAAACGCAATAACATACTGTAGAGTTTAGCAAACCCTGCAGCAAAAATGTTTAAAAATTAACAGATGGTTTAAAATTAAAACAGCTATTAATAAATACTTACGACATAAATGACACTCAATGCTATCACGCAGACTAAATATTTTTCATTTTGCTTCCAACGATATTAGATATCTAGGGTCTATACGTGGAGTCTTTGCGGATACCCATTGTTTAAATGAAATTTAAAAATACATATAGACATACATATAAATGAAACTGATCTATAATCCAAAGGTCCTTTAGAAATATAAAGTATTAAAATAATACAAACCAATTGGCAGATGTGGGATTAAATCGATAACATAAACAAGTTACATCAGTTCTTATGGACACACATACACAGAGTGACACATAAGATCATTAAGAGAAACATTTCTTCGCTTCGCAGTGTTCTTCCCTTCCACAGGAAAGACCTACAACGATCTTTGAAATTGACGGGTTACCGTTGATTATAAATCTAAGCGAAATAATACCTTTTGTTTACAATTAGTGAGCTATCATAGTAATTGATGTGAAAAAGCTATTTTCGCGTATCCCGCTCGTTTAAGAATAATTCAACGTTGTTTTACAAAAGTATTTACAAATTAATTTTATTAGGTAACAATAGGAAATATTAATACACAAACAAAACTGTTTTTAAATTAAATGAGCTTAATAAATAAAAAATATTAACTGAAATATGGCCGTTAGAATAAAAATAATAAACAATATTTTAATTTATATAAAAAACTGAGCAATATTTTAATTTACATAAACTACAAATTTGTATCAACACTCGAGTCTAATGGTCCCATTCCTTCACCATAATCCAGTTCATCCTCGTTAGCAAATTCTTCGAATTCATCTGATTTATCATCCGGACATTTTAAACACCGACTTTCATTAATACCATAATTGATACATGTGTTACCGACACATTCACAACAACCGTCATGAAACCATCTGTGAATTGTGAAAATAAATTAATAATATTGGTCATGATTAATGAGAGGTAACCGTTTCACTACCTAAAACTAGTGGCGCCCATCATCTGACAATGATCACGGCATTTATTCCACGACATACATTGTGTCATGTAAACTACTGTGCAGTTCACTGTAACAATATCTTTTCTCATATTTTCAATAGGCTCTAGTGATTGGTCGGTGGAATCTGTAAGCCAGTGACATAAATAAAATGATCCCGCATATATACGTATATAAATACTTACGCATCACCATTTTGATATGATGATCAGCTTTGGTACCATACAACGCGGCATCAAAATCAACCGGGAACGTAAATATTAACCATTGATTGTCATCATCGGCCACCTCAGTCAATGCATTAAATAATCCTGGAATTTCTTCTAGATCTTCGACATGTGACTGTTTCGATAGACCTGGCCTTGTGTCATTCGGCTTGGGGCACATTTCTTACAAAATGGTATAATACATACAATATGAATTATTATGGCCGGTTTTTAAACTTCAAAATACTTACCCACACAACTACAACATTCTGTATATAAAAAGCTTAAACATTTAAAGCATTCGTTGCAACACGAACAACTTTTTAAGTCACATTTACAGCTCTCCGTTAACATACACTTTGAAACAATCGAGGCACATACGTGTTCATTGCAGGAATATGCGTATTTGGCTATCAACAAACATGTGATTGATGTACATAGTAGCGTTGTAAATAATTTTCTCTCCATCTAAAATGATAATTAAGAAATACAAATAAAAATTAGAATATTTTTAGGGAATACTTCAATTACTTCAATTGCAATCAAATTGGTAAGTTTTATACAGGATAACCGAGTTAGTTGTTGTTTAGTTTACCAAGGGGTTTACTGTCAACAAAACGACTTTTTCGTGTGATCTATGAGAGCGAGACGTCGAACATTTGATAGAGCGGGTTTAGTAGTAAACTCTTGTAGAGTTTATCGCTGATGCTATTTCGAAATGGAGAGGCGGAAAGAGACCCGGAGTTGTTAAAGAGGAGCACTTTGGCTCATTTGTTTCATAATACGTTTTTGGTGATATATTTTGCAAAATGATTGGCGATTTTACGCCACACAATTTGGGAACTATATATGGCCAAACAATTATTTATGTATGAATAAATTTCAAATTATTTATTTAGCCATGATTTTTGTACGGAAGGAAAACCAAACTTTATGCTACTATTTATACATCCATCCCCGTACATCAGGTGTTCCTGGATTTCCGGTTTCACAATAAATCGAGAGAGTTTGTGGTCTGCCCTGGAATACCTAGGAATGCCAAAAAATTGGTACGACTGTGTAGGATGACAATGACGCAGTCTCAATGCTGTGTTGAAGTCGAGAACATGCTATCGGCAATTTTTGCAGTTAACTCGGGTGTTCGGCAGGGAGATGCTCTGTCCCCGATACTCTTCAATCTCATGTTGGAGTACATCTTTCGTAAAACTGAAACACCTCAGCGCAACATCTTATATCGCCAGTCCAATCAGGTGCTTGCATATGCAGATGACATATGCGTGGTTGGACTGAATATCAACGGAGTGAAAGAAATACTTGATCCGCTTGTAGAGGTTTCAGCTTCAGGTGAACTTCAGATCAATGAGTCTAAAACGAAATACATGATCTTTGGTGATAGGAACAATGGCACACCAGATTTAAGTAGTGGCCACCACATGTTTGAGGAAGTGAGGAGGGTCAAATATTTCTGTTCTCTTATCACTCACGATAACAGTGTACGCTGGTTCGGTCACGTTCTGCGCGCTGATCCGGAACGAATTGTGCAGCCATCTCTGAAAGGAGAGCCACGATATGGTATGGCTCCACGATGTAGAGAACGACTTGGTCTCTTCAGATTGTCTTAGACAGTATGAAGACCATGCTCAGGATCGACACCGTTGGAGCCAAATAGTTGACTCAGTAAGGGGCCAGTAATGGCCTTTAAAAACCGATTATTATTTTACATTCCAATAGTAATAAATAATTATATAGTGGCTTATGTATATGTTTGTACATATATATAATATTGTATTTTTATAAAATTAATCGGTTAGAAGTTAAAGTTTAATGATTTGTTTGGAAAAAATATGTTGCTTGATAGCGTCATTTTCGAACACATACTTAATTTTGTTTACAGCTTATTTTTAAGTGATTTGTCTAAAATAAGAGCGTTCGCTAGGATTATTTTTGTAATTTTAATTAAAATTGTTTAATCTTAAAAGATTTAAATAAACAAATCAATTAATAAAATCCATAGGAAGAAAATTAGAATAATTACTATTTTAAATAATTTAATTAATAAAAAAGGATGTTAAATAAATAAATAAATTATTCTCGTAATTAATTGTATACGAAATAATAAAAATTTAATAAAACTAGTTATTTTTATTTAAAAAGATATATGTAGGTAAAGGTACAGTCCTCGCCACAATTGTTTGTACCTCACATAAATTTCATATTGTTCTAATTAAAAACTAAACATTTTGTTGAAGAGTACTATTTAATCCAAAAACTTTATTTGCCATTTTTCTTGTTATTTAATGATAATTTATATAAAAAAATAAAAATTTATAAAACGATTTCAGTTGGTTAGATAAAAACGAAAATTAAAATGCCAAAATAGTTTGTACCTATACTGTTTTTGCTCCACAATTGTTTGTACCTACGCGAAACAAAGGCTATCGCAACGGGAATACTAGATTTGTTCACTTGTTCTTTATTGAATATTGCATGTGCTGATTTAGTCATAATTTTCATCTACAATAGTGCAGTCCATATTTTAAACAATGGTAAAAAAAACAGAAATTTCATTGGAAGTACGTGCAGCGATTGTTGCTGGGTATTCCGCTGGAGTACCAATTAAAGAACTGGCCAAAATGCACAACTGCCATAAGAATTCGGTACTCTACCAAATAAAAAAATCAAAGTACCAACATAGTTTGATAAATGTTAAAGGAAGGGGTAGAAAACGAGCCACAACTACTAAAGACGATAGTAGAATAGTTACAATATTAAAGCGAAATCCTCAGGAAAGCCTCAAATCTGTTCAAAGTAACATAAATAACCTCCGAAAATCCAAAATCAGCGTAACGACTGTTAGAAGACGGCTTCGTGAAGCTAATGTGAAATCGTACGTAATCAAAAAGAGGCTTTTTATAAGCGCCCGTAATAAAGAAAAGCGACTGAAGTTTGCATGTAGTTATTTAACTAAGCCCGTGGGGATTTGGTGGAACGTTTTATGGACCGATGAGTCCAGCTTCAGTTTAGACGGAACCTACGGCAAAAAATATTACTATTCTACTGCAAAAAAAAAATGCACGTAGCGTTATCATGCCAACTCGCCATAGTGGAGGAGGAAAAGTGATGGTATGGGGCTGCTTTTCATATAACGGTGTAAGTGATCTGATTTTGTTGCCTGGAAAAGTAACATCCAGTACTTATTTACACGTACTCAATGATAATCAATGATGATAAGCCCACTTTATTTTGCAGCAAGATAATGCACCAATTCATAAGAGCAGAATGATCATGAAATTTTTACGATATTTGAATGAAGAAACCATTTGTTGGCCGCCTCAAAGCCCAGATTTAAATCCGTTGGAGAATCTATGGCATTACATAAAGGAAAAAATGACAATTGTTATTGGGATACAACCCAGTGAAACGTTTGCCGAAATAAAAACTATTTGGGATCAAATTCCAAGAGAAATTCTCCAAAATCTTGTGAATTCAATTCCGAGCCGCCTTCAAGAAGTTATTTCCAATAAAGGAGGGAATACTTCATACTGAGTAGAACGATTTTTAGATTAAAATGAGATCCCTCTTGTTTATCGTTCATTTTTTTGTCAGTTACAAACAATTATGGAGCAAAAACAGTAGGTACAAACAATTTTGGCATTTTAATTTTCGTTGGAACAATTGCGCAAAAACTAAACATACACAAAATCGGTAGATTAAATTGGAAGATAGATACGAATGATAGACGAATACGACTGTCAAGTGACATTTAAAATCCAAAATAGAGACGAACAAAGACATATAACAAAACACGTGAAACCATTTTTGTTTTTCTGACCGTCAAAAGACTGACTAGTGACTATACGATCATATTAGAGACGCAATAAGTCAAGAGTCGGCCAATTGTTCATTTATTTGTGGGTCTAATCCTTGCCGGAAATTTGTGGTGCATTTTTAAACAATACAATTGACTATCGCAATCGACCGACAAAAGATGGCTGTATTTCAATAAATACTCGAAAAACGATCTACATTTACAAGTTACAATTGAAACCAAAAAGGAGTGAGTCATTGATGGTCTTTTGTTGTCCATTTCTTTCTTTCAATTAATAGCGAGATCCGACTTATACATGTAAATTACAATTTACAGCAAATAGGAGTTGCAAAATGTTCGGTTTTTTTGTCACTCATTTTTGTATTTCAATAAATAAACAGATTTATAAACAGTAAACCAATTTTGGGTTTTCCGCAACCATCAATAGGCTGACTATTGACTAAACGGACATATTACAACAAATTACACTTACAGTTTACTTTCGTATTCGATTTATTGTTGAACAAAGTTGGTCTTTTGTCTGTGTTTTCTGTATTCCAGTTAATAGGCAGAATCTTACTTATAATATAGTTGCAACAATATAAATGCAATGTACGGTAATGATGTATCTTATCTAATTAAGGACAGTTCCGAAAATAGGTGCGATTTTACCCGTGCGTCAGAATATGACATACTAGTTTAGTTATAGACATTTCCGTCGAGAAAAGAAAGGTACTAAAAAAAACGTCATTGTTTTTAAATTGAAATATAAAATAGAATGGAAGGCGAAAGCGATTATCAAATGAAATTTCAAATGCAGACCATGGACGAATTTGTCTATATTGTGGAATTTTGCAGACCATTTAAAGACATTTTCAACTTAAAACTGTTAGATACGTGATTTTTATTTTAAAAAAATTAATAAAAGATATTATTATTGAATATAGTTTATTTTTATTTCTAATTTTTGCTTCGTTATTACCTTTTTAAAAGCAGAAATGACCAATAGAAGACCATCATTTGCCTCGCCCATTGACTACCAATAGTAACTTACAAATGTAAGTCGGATTCCGTTTATTTATTGGAAGGAAGAAATGACTGACAAAAGACCAATAATTCTTAACTTCCATTTGCTGCCAATTGTAACTTACAAGTGTAGGTCACTATTAATTGGAAGAAATGGCTGACTTTTTAACTCCTATTGGCTGTCAATTATAAGTTACAAGTGTAGGTCGAGCAGAAATGTCTTCCAAAAGAACAACAGTCCCCAACTCCTGCAAGTATAAGGTTTCAACTATTTATTGGAATATACACATTGTATTGACGGACATTGTTCAACTACTATTGGCTGTCAATTGTAACGTACAAGTGTAGGTCCAAGTGTAGGTAGAGGACTTCGATAGTCAACTGTAAATCGAAGCTATTACGACGAAATGGTCGTATAGTCAATACTCAGTCTTTCTATGGTCGGAAATTCAAAAATAGTTTTATAATTTTAACCATATTTCATAATTGTGCTTATCGAATAGTTCTACTTCTTGACCTATTTGTTATATGGCATATGAAGTTATCAACTATCCGCTAATTTTAACATAACTTGTGATCTAAGTGATTTTAAACACAACTTTAAAATATAGTTTGTTTCAACTTTTAAGTTATCGCACAACTTTCAGGTTTTAAACAACTAAAACTATTATAATATTTGTGTCATTTTTAAAGCTCAATAAACTGTAGAATTTTTTAAAACTGATAATTTATAAGCTTTAAGAATCAAATTTTCAAAATCAAAATTGTACATTTCTGTGGTTAAAACCAACAATTTAATAAACATCGAAATTCGAAATTTCAAAATAGCCAAAATAAGTGATTTTTTAAACACACAATTATAAAAAAACATTCTACATATTTTTGATAAATAAATTCACTAAATCAAATTGTATTTTAAAATTATGATAAGTAACCCAAATTACTACAAGAATTGGATTTCATAGAGCAAATAGCACAGTGGTTAAAGCTGTGACGTTTGAATCGGGAGGTATCGGATTCGAATCCAAAAGGTGAGTTCGCGAGGTCGGATATATACCCTGGTTATTTTCATCCGAGCTCTAAACCAATAAAATCACCAACAAAGTTCATCTAAAACCAAAAAAATTCATCCATCACTTTCAAGTTAAAATATTTTTATCTCACGGTCGGATGTAAATATAGCTCGGGTAAATATCCGACCTCGCGATCACATCATAATAGCGTCAAAGGATGCAAAAGAAATTCATCATTCTTGTTTTCTTTAAATCAGGATGATGATGAACAAATCTACTCTCTAATCTTCAACTCATATTTGTCTAGTCGCGTACAATATGTGTCAATTGGAAGTGAAAAATCTAAAATATTCAAAGTAACGTCAGGAGTTCCTCAGGGCTCCCATATTGGACCGAAGTCATAAAATACTCTAATCTTCTCATGTTCGCAGATGATATAAAAATTTATCATACAATCAAAGACATACATGACACTAAAATATTACAAGAAGACATCGAGAGATTCAGTGAATGGTGCCACAAAAATTCTTTGCTATTGAATATTGACAAATGCAAATTAATGTCTTTTCATCGCAAGAGGAAACCGATTAACTTTGCCACAGACTCTTATTTTTAGACTCAGCTTTTGTCGGTAACATCCTGCTTGGCCATATTGATTCACCTTACATATTGGAAAATACAGCTATCCATGTTCCAGATTGGGCCAACTAAATCTCAACCATTGTGAAGCTGCACAAGACCTGCTGCAGCAAATTGTACGTGAAATAGGCGCTGACATTGCTATTGTATGCGAACAATATAAACAGCTCGATAGCAATATTTGGACATCAGACTATTCAAAAATAGCGGCTGTTTGGGCTTGTGGTAACTGCCCCTTTCTGGAGAAGCCCAGCGGCGGAGAATCTGGCTTTGTAAGAGTGAAGATCGATGGTATTCACATTTATAGCTGTTATGCCCACCCTAGTGCTACCCTTGATGAATTCAAAATCTTCCTAGATCGATTAGTTAGTGACACGCGAAACCGAAACCCTCTGTTGATAGCTGGGGATTTTAATGCTTGGGCTGTTGAGTGGGTCAGCCGAGAAACTAATGTTAGAGGTAAAGCGCTACTGGACCCATTTTCTCTTTTAAATAGAATAGTGAGTTGGAAAGTTAGTGAACAATATACACATAGTGATCACCAGGATATTATCTGTGAAATAAGAGATGGAAGGCCAGGAAAGGTTCGTTCAGAATCGACAAAAAAGTTTATTGAGTGGAAGCAAACGATGTGTGATGAAAAGTTTGTATTTGTCTATATGCTGGAGGACATTACTTTCTCAGGAACTGCGGATAGCAAAGTGATTCAAATCGTAGATCATATCACAAGAGCTTGTGATGCAGCAATGCCGCGGAAATCGAAGGATAATTGGAAAAAAGAAGTGTTCTGGTGGACCGAGGAAATAGCGCAGCTTCGTAGAGAATGCCTTCGAGCTAGACGTTTATACCAACGTGCAAGATTGAAAACTAGGGACGACCTACGCAAGCAGTAGTCTCTATACTCCAGTGTGCAATTAAAGCAAGCAAACAAAGATGTTTTCAAAAATTGTGTGAAGAAGTTGATCGGAATCCATGGGGTAGACCTTATAAAATGGTTATGAAAAAGGTTAAGGGTGCATATGTACCATGCTCATTGTGCCCACGAGTGCTGAAAAATATAGTCACGTCACTGTTTCCACAACAACCAGATTGTACGGTTAATGTCGAAACAAGAGGCGGCGGAGAAATATCCCCATTAATTACAATATTGCAATTAAATCGGCGGTCCGCTCATATACCCAGAGTTGTTTGTAAACTTATTCAACGCATGCATGGAGGAAGGAGTATTTCCAGAGCAATGGAAGTTACAACGGTTGGTAGTATTGCCTAAAGCGAAGAAGGCTTCCAAAGGAGGTTCCAAAAAGTACTGTGCGGTAGTTACATTAGATGTGAAAAATGCATTTAACTCGGCGAGTTGGAATTGCGTATTAAACGCGCTAATCAATAAAGAGGTCCCTCTGTATTTACTTAAAATGGTGGCTAATTATTTTAGGCAACGAGTTTTGAAGTATGAAACCGATGAAGGTACTAAATACCATCACATTTCTGGAGGTGTACCATAGGAGTCTGTGCTGGCACCCACATTGTGGAATGCCATGTACGATAATATTTTTAGACTGTCGATACCAGAAGAAGCAATAGTGGTTGGTTTTGCTGATGATGTTGCGATCGTAGTTGTTGCAAAGTACAAAGAAGAGGTGGAAGAAATCTGCAATTGGAGTATAAGAATAATTTAGGATTGGTTATCATCTGTGGGTTTACAGTTGGCGGAGCACAAAACAGAAGCAGTACTATAATCATCAGTAGGAAAAGGTTGGAATTCATGACGGTGGCAGTTGATGGTCAACTGATTCAGTCAAAACAATCTATTAATTATCAGGGAGTAATAATTGATGCTAGAATATCCTTTAAATCGCATTTGGATACCGTTGGGGGGCCAAAAGCAAGGGGGGCCCGCCAGAGCCGTAAACTGTTACTGAGTAGTGTGGTGACGTCTATTTTGATGTATGGAGCACCAATCTGGGCCAGTGCTATGGAGAGAAGTATGTACATACAAGCAACCGGTGGCATCTGTTTATAGGTTAAGCGCTTTGAGGGTGGTTAGTGCATTTAGAACGGTATCAGATGAAGCCGTGTGTCTACTGGCTGGTATGACTCCAGTTGACTTATTGGCTAAGGAGCTTGAAAGAATATATTCTCCCGTGCAAATGGGGATAAGAGAGGAAATCGTACTGTGGCTCGCACAGAGACCGTTAACATGTGGCAGCAGCGTTGGGACAGCTCGGGAAAAGGACACATCGGTTAGTCCCTTTGGTAGTTTAATGGCTAGATAGGAAACATGGAGAGATTGACTTCTATTTATGCCAATTTCTGACGGGGCATGGTTGTTTTCGCGCTTATTTACATAAATTTAAGCAAGATGATTCCCTTTATTGCCCAATGTGCGAAGAAAAGCTGGAGAACGTCGGGCATGTATTTTTTGACTGCCCGCGCTTCGGAGAAGAAAGATTGGAACTATATAGGTCTGTGGGAAATGACTTATCACCGTTAACAGTTGTGGATTATATGCTGCAGTCCGAAGAAATTTGGGAGGTGGTGTGTAAAATGAGTGCAAGGATTATTAAGAAACTGAGAAGTCTAGAAAAAAATAGACAAAGACAACAAAGTTAGATGGCAGCTAAGGCTGAGCCTGTGCTTGCGAAGTAATACATAACAGTAGTTCCACGAGACAACTATAGGCATAAGAATTTGGGGGTTATGGTTTAGTCGCCTTACATGTTTATGGATTAGGTCCACATGTGAGGTCTTATGAAGATTCCCCCCTCCACCACAAAAAAAAAAAAAAAAAAAAAAAGCTATCCTAAATTTTAAAACTTAGTTTCAGTTTATTTTTTGTAAAAAATATACTTTTCAAATCTATTTTTTTTTTGACAACTTCTAATCTGAAGTACTTAACTTTTAATTTTTAAAATTGTAAAATTTAAATTTTTTAATCTGGTATGTAATAATCATAATTGAATTGATTATTTATTTTGCATATGAAATCATACTTTAAATCGATTTCTTTAATATAAATAAATATGACCCTCAGTTGAGGGTGCCTAATCCATGAACCAAAGCCGTATGCTGTAATAGTTTGTTAGTTATAAGAATTAACATCTAGAGCTAGCCCAATTATTATTTTTTTGGTTGAGTAAACATGAATTGAATTGAATTTCAGGAGCTTTGTAACTTCCCAAACACCACAACGGTTGAGTTCTGTAAAATTGTGTATTTTACTGAACGGAATTGGCTGCTTTAGAATTTATAAATTGAAAAATTTTCTTCTTTCGAACTGTTTGAGATCATTATGCATTAGTAAATCATATCAAGTCAGCCATCATGGATAATACAAATTATAAATATTATTACTATTGCTTCTGAATATATAATGTACTTTCTCTCTAGAAATACACAAGTGAATTCCTATTAAACGTATATAATCTATTTTGGATACTAAAAATAAGTGTAATGTTTACAAAAACGAGAGAAAAACGTTAAACAAATATAAATGAATGATTTTTTAAATAGACATTATCCATACAACAATTTCCAATGCATTAATCTTTTGTATGTATGTACAAATTATGTTGTATTCTTAACTCAATCGTATTTTCGTCAAATTTAATTTTAATAAACCTTTCTGTGGAATCGTTCATTTTCTGTGTGCTTAAGGGTATACGAATTTATTAATGAATATTTTGCTAAGATGATATATACACGTATATGTATGTGTATTCCATTGATGAATACATTTGCCCGGAAATGCCTTCTTATTTTTCAATCACTAGTTTCGGCAGTTTAATGCGATCCTTTTGTTAAAATTTTATATTTCATTTATGTACATAAATTACTGGTATATTCTAAGAATTTATTGCAGTATACATATAGACTTGCTTGCCATTATTAAATTAACACAATACATCAATAAATGTAGCTATATATATGTACATAATGTATATGTATTTAATATATGGCATATAATTCTTTGTAGGTATTCTGAAGATGTACGATTCTCGTCATTTTTCTTATTAGTAATTTTAACTATATGTACATATACGAGTACCTGAGTTTGGGATTAGTGACTTTCCAGTTTTAAAAATGTCCTTTATTTTGTCATATTCTCGTAACTAACTTGTGGTTTTGTTTGATTATAGTCAAAATAATTCGTTTTGCACAAATGCAAACGGTTCATTTAGGAAAAAATCACATTTAATGAGATTACGAGGCAAACTATGAAATTTGATTTCGGAAATTTAAAATATTTATTCAATGAATTAACTGAACTGTTTGATGTATGATTCTTATAAAATTTGAAGTATATTTCATTTAAATATTATCATTCTCTTCTAAATTTAGGTCTATTGAATTTTCGACCAATTTAATTCGAAATGCAGTTTATATCCACTTTATTCCATGAGGAAAACTTCCCTCCAAGTCAGTTTTGGGAACATTAATTTCCAACAAATTGAATCAAATTTCAATACAAATTCATAAAAATAAAATACAAAATTAATTTCACAAAGATTTGATTTGTACAATTCAATTTTACAATATAAAGTTGTTAAATGTGTTAATTAAATTTATATTTATAATTAGGGCTTGTTTGATTATACGATCTTATTTTGATAACACATATCAACTTGAAATTATTAACTGATTTCAATATTATTCAAAAAATTCCGAGAATTTATGATAGGGAGTACCTATGCGGCAACTAGACGTATCTACTCAAAAATGCAATTAATATATAAAATTAAAATCAGCACAAAGGCTAAATAACAGGAAATGGTTCAATAATCAAAAGCGCAGTTTTACTAATAAAATACCTTTACGAACATTTTTACACCGCGTCTAATGAAAAGGTTTACCACATTGTTCTTAAAATAAATCGCCACAAATTACTCCAAATCTTGAAGAATAATGCGTTTTAATGGAACATCGTACAACATTTGACATTTGGTCATTTGGATTACAGCACTGTTTTTCACATTTTTCTATTTAAATTAAATCACTGACAACACCTGATTCCCACATTTACGTATTTGCAACGTGCTTGTAATTGTAATATTAAAACATTCTGTTAAGCATTTTTTTTATATAAGAAATAAATATCCTTCGTTTGATGATATATCACTAAAATTCTAAAATTGTTAAACAATCGGTATTACGAAGATACACCGTTGTTTTATTAGTTTTGAATACCTTTTGCTTACAAATTAACAATATAATTTGCATTTATTAGTATTTGCGGATAACTTTCGTTTTAGGTTAGTAAAATACACGTATAGATAGACGTCACTCTTATTTTTCAAGGAGAAGTTTGTACATATTCATATGGATATGGATAAAAGATCACAATACACGTATAATTTTTAAAAACACACTTCAAAAATCACTCGTGTTGTTGTTGTTGTTTAAAAAATATGTATTATCATTTTTACAATTAAATTAATTATCACATCCGATGTATGCGTAAAGGTATTTAAACAAAATACACCATAAATATTAATCAGAAAATTTACACAGAAGGTAGCACTATGCAGCGGAATAATGAAATATTTTTAATTTTTAAATATGTAAATAAACAAATCACCTGAATTTAAACAAATCAACCAGAATCTTATTTTATAAGAAAATACAAATGAACTAAAAAATTTATTTGTTTAAGATGTTGTTTGTAACTAGATAGTATGTATATGAGAGAGATTTTCTCCAAACTATTATGATCTCTCCATACGGTTGAATTTCTTAAAAAAACATCTTAAAGAAAGATAGAGACATATATAATTTTCTCAGAAGAGATACTATTACAACAATAAATTCACGTGAAAGAGAGTGAATAAAACTAGTTTTATGATCGAAACAAGATTTGTTTGGTGTGCCATCTATTGATAAGTAAAATTTTGTTAGTATACATTCGATCGTATTTTGTATGACATCTGCAAATCATATATGGAGCACTACAATGTGTACACATTTAGGCGAATTCGTTTTGTTGATCGCGAAGTTTTTCTTTGTTGAATGGTGAACATTGAATTGTGGACAATAAATTGATGTTGAACTTAAATAAGACCGACTGAATGAGGAACAGCTTAAAATATTATAACTGGGGAATCTTTCAGTTTAGAGTTTCATATTTTGTTCATTTTGTAACCGAAATTACGTGTAAATGACAAATTACATAAAGTTTTACATCTTACTCGTATATACATTTTATTTTATACATTAGATTAGGTATGTGAAACGTTCATCATTACATAGTAGGGTGCTAGTTGACAGCCTCCACGTGACGCACCCTGGGTAATGTACTGTAGATCGAACTGTATGAACAACCAATTTCAAGTACTCGCAGATCAAGCCGACTATCAAACTGGTGAAGATGAGCTTGAAAAAGAAACAAATTGGAGACTATAGAAATCCAAGAGGGCAAATAAGAAACCTAGAGAAGAAACCAACCCAAGCCAGAGGAAAGCTGAATCATCACCAGAAGTTGAGCCAATGCACACCCACATTAAAACTGGCAAAGCATTTTCTGGATCAAAAGTGCATGAGGCAGAAAAGAAAAAACAGGTACCACCTCCGATCAATATTCTAGGAATAACCAACCACGGTAGTATTCAGAAACTGATGAAAGAAGTAGTACGAAATGACTACAAAGTAATATCGCTCAGCAATAATATTTGGAAAATAAATACAACAGAGCCTGAATACTATAAAGCTCTAGCTAACAAACTAAATGCTGATGGTCACCAGTGGTATACCTACTAGGACAAAAATGATCGATCAATTAAAGTAATGGCAAGAGGTCTCCATCCAACTTGCTCAAAAGATGAAATTATTGAGGACCTGCAAAACAAAGGCCTGAAAATAATCGATGCAGTCAACATCATCAGAAAAGAGAGAAGAGAAAACAGGGACGGAAATGTTGAAATCATGAGAAGAGGTCTCCCACTTTTTATGTTAACCTTCGACAACCAAGAAAAAATCGAAAATATTTATAATATTAAGGCTATCCTCAACCTTAGAGTTAGAATAGAAACACCGAGAAAGGTCACTCGACTAATACCACAATGTAAAAAGTGCCAAGATTATAATCATACACAAAAGTACTGCCACCGTGAAGCAAGATGTGTTAAATGTGCAGGAAAACACGCAGGAAATGACTGCACAGTCCCCCGAGATACAACACCGAAGTGTATCAACTATAATGGCCAGCATCCAGCCAACTACAGAGGATGTAAAGTTGCAGTAGAACTACAAAAAATGAGAGATAAATTACGCAAACCAGGTACATCAATAAATGTACAATCTATAAAAAGAACCACGGAGCCTAAATCGTCAACTGCTAATCATAACATACAAAGCCAGAGAGTAAACGAAAACGTTACGTATGCACAAGTAGTTCAGCAAACAGAGGAGAAACAGTTAAAAGTGGATCTCGTTCTACAGGGCATACTGAGAAATCTAGAGAACATTAACAATAGACTTATTTCGCAGGAAATGAGTCTGCAGAAACCACTAGAAAAAATGAAATCACAAACTAGTTTCAATAAAAGAGTAGAAGAAAATCTTGGTCAAGTGTATCAAAATATAAATTATATAAAATCGAATTATAAACAAAAGAAATGAATAAAACATTACGAATAGTAACCTGGAATGCAAATGGGCTATTGCAACACATTCAAGAACTAGATATATTTTTAAACATGCATAATATAGATATATGTCTTATATCAGAAACCCATTTCACCAAAACTTCATTCTGTAAAATAAAAGGATATAATTGCTACTATGCACTACATCCTGAGAACAAAGCCAGAGGTGGATCAGCTATCCTCATAAAACATAACGAAGAACCAAAAGTTGAGAACCTTTCCATGCAAGTCACAACAATCAAAATACAATTAAGTAATATTAAAACATGCAGTATCTCAGCAATATATTGCCCTCCAAGATACAATCTGAAACAAGTAGATTATACTAATCTTCTGAAAACCCTAGGAAGTGTCTTTTTAGTTGGAGGTGACTATAATGCAAAAAATACATATTGGGGATCTCGGTTAACGACCGCTAAAGGAAAAGAACTGTTCGCAGCAGGCAAACAACTAAAATGCGAGTTTCACTCAGGCGGTACACCAACCTATTGGCCTACGGGTACCAGTAAGATTCCAGACCTTATAGACTTCTTTATTACAAGAGGGATTTCAGATAATTATATCCATATAGAGAACAGTGAAAATCTATCATCAGATCATTCACCAGTTATTATGATACTTACCCAAACAATTATTCTGAAAGAGAGCAACCCGAAATTAACGAGCTTCAAAACCAATTGGGATCTCTTCCAAACACGGTTAACAGAAAGAAGTAGTCTGCAGAACCCAATTCAGGGACCAGTCCAAATAGAAGACGAATTAGATAAGCTCATCCATAATATCCAATATGCTGCGTGGAAAAGCACTCCAAATAATAGGCAAGAAATGAAGCGCAATGCTAACTATCCAGAGGAAGTGAGAGAACTTCTTAAAAATAAAAGAAAAGCACGGAAGAATTGGCAAAAACATCGAAATCCTGAAAATAAAAGAGTATTTAACCATTTGTGTAACAAATTAAAATACCTTATAAAAGACATTAAAAATCAATCAGTTAATAAATACCTCAGCACTCTAACTGGGCAAAAAGATACTGATTATTCATTGTGGAAAGCAACTAAGAATATTAAAAGACCTAAACTTCAGATTCCTCCAATTAAAAATAATGAAAATTCAGATTTGTTTGCAAATCACCTTGAAGAAACATTCCAATCTTACCCAAAACAAACGGAAGAGGAAAATATTTCACCAATAAAAAGCAGGATGAAGTAAATATTACACCTGTAACATTGAAAGAACTAAAATGAGAAATCAAGAATAATCTGAATGCGTATAAGGCTCCAGGATATGATCTTATAACGGGTCAGATAATAAAACTGTTACCGGAGAAAGCGTTGAGGAAACTAGTGCATATAATTAATGCAGCATTTCGACTAAGATATGTACCAAGACAATGGAAAGTTGCAGAAGTAATTATGATACTTAAACCGAACAAACCTCCATATGATAAAGCGTCATATAGGCCAATTTCTCTGCTACCAACATTATCGAAACTATTTGAAACAGTTCTTCTTAAAAGACTAAAACCAATTATCGAAGAAAGGAATCTTATCCCTTCATATCAGTTTGGATTTAGGGAAAAACATTCTACGATAGAACAAGTACATCGAATTACTGATGTAATCGAGAAATCACTAGAAAGCAAACAAATATGCTCAACTATATTCCTTGATGTAGCGCAAGCATTTGACAAAGTATGGCACCAGGGGCTAGAATTCAAACTTCATCGAGATCTTCCGGAGCAATTTTTTCAAATTTTAAAATCATACATATCAGAGAGGCACTTCCGAGTAAAGTATGAGAACGAGTACTCCCAACTAAAAAGAATAACAGCCGGAGTACCACAAGGGAGTGTTCTTATGCCAATCCTATATCTCCTATATACTAGAGGTATACCAATTACAGAAGAAACAATGGCGACTTTTGCCGATGACACGGCAATACTTGCAAAAGCAAAGAACATCAATGACTCCACTAGTAAATTACAGAGGGCTACTAACCTGATATGTAATTGGACAAAGCAATGGCGAATTAAATTAAATGAAGCAAAATCAATCCAAGTGAACTTTACAAATCAAAAAGTTAACCATATACCAATAATGATAAACTCAATAGTAGTACCCCATGCAAACACTGCCAAATATCTTGGTATGACTTTAGATGCTAAGCTTAGATGGAAGGAACACATAAAAAAGAAGAGAGAAGAACTAAACATAAAATTTAGAAAAATGCATTGGCTCCTAGGGAGACAATCTGAACTAGCGATCCATAACAAACTGCTGTTATACAAACAAATTCTGAAGCCTGTATGGACATATGTGAGCCAACTCTGGGGATGTGTTAATGCACCGTGTACATTCGAAGATTGTTAATGCACCGTGGTACATTCGAAACGACAACCTCCATCAAGATCTCAAGATTGAGCTTGTCGCGGATGAAATTAAGCATCATGCAACAAAACACCTACAACGTCTGCACCAGCATCAAAATCTGGACATACGCTGTATGCTGACTACACCTCCAACAAGAAGACTGCAAAGAACCAAACCACTGGACTTATCAAAATCTAAAGGAGGAGCTACACTAAACTGGGGATAATTACTTAATTACGCCGGTTATTCAAAATACTGTATTATGCAATGTAAATTACTAAATGGGTACAAGACTCAGTCGTAATATAAATAAAAAAAAAAAAAAAAAAAAAAAAAAAAAATTACATAGTGAATCTTCTAGTATTTTGAAACTTAGTGACCATCGGCATGAACTATTGGCGGCTGCGGTAAGTGTTATATCACAGGTGGATATGAAGTTGGCTTAATCGCTATCAGATTATTGTGTTATGACGACTCAACATTTCTCAGCTTGTGCTAGTTCGAAGTTTTCATGAACCTGTAGTCGAATGTGCTCTCATTTTAGACAACGCTCAAGTTTTTGATAACGTTTGGCATAAAGGATTTGTACACATAATTCGAACACGGCTACCGACGGGCGACGAACTTCATGTAATCATCAAACAATCGGATATTTGTACTATTTTTTAATTTCTTCCCCATCCATGCAAGGGTTTAACATATGTGATTTATACCAAAGCCACTCGACACACATCCAGAGATGGGCATTTACGCGTCATCTTTTATTTTCTACCTCGACGTGTTGACAACTCGTAGACAACGTATAGACAATGTAAATACCGTAGACAATGTAGACTATTCGCAGAGATCGTCGATAGTGTAGACGATTGATAGAGTGATTTAGTTAACTACTTCCAAACGACAGTGGCCAGATTTCTTTAGGTTTATTGTATTATACGGGCGGCGACAGATTTATAATCTCTTTCAATGAATTTTCATGAATCTGTTTTCAAAATAGGTTAGGTTAGAAAAGTCGACATTATTTCACAACTTGGGAAGACAAAATTGAAACTAAACCAAAAATAAAAAATAAAGGCACAAATTTTTTTTTTAGCACAAAATTTACAATTCTATATATAGACGGCTGAATTTTGTTGTAAATCCTAACATTTTTTACATAAGTTGAAAGTATCATGTTTTATAAATCCAGCACTCTCAATCTATTTCTTTTGGCATTGGTCTACCAAATAAATAAATTTCCAAGTTTTCTTGGGCAAACCCTGCAAAGCTAACACTATGCTGACGTATAAACTAAGATTTTACCGAGCTATCTCAGTGTCTGTGCTATCTCAGTGACGAACCGGGTTCGAACCAAACTGGGGGCGGGATGCAAAAAGGATTCTTCATTCTTGTTTTCGATCGGCATGATGATGAACACATCTATGACCCTCTGTTAAGAGTGCTGAATCCATGGGCTGAGCCATCGGTCATGTCAGTGCAGGCTGGCATGGAGGTATACAAGGTGTAGATAGTCAAATAAATCGAACTTGTGGGCGTGCGTCCCCGATTTGGCTGCCAAAAGGCTTAAGGCAATGACGCAAAGCAAAAAGCGAAATAGCCGGAAGAGCATCGAGCCCCATAACAATTGTAGAGATTAAAAATAAAAAATTAATAATACAAATAAATTAAGATGCCTTTGGAGGTCCAAGCTATCCAAAAAATATTTCAATTTTAGAAAAAAGTAGGGGATTAGGAGGTTAAGTACAACCACATTTGGTATGATCTCATATATGTATATGTCATATAAGTATATGATTTTTCCGAAATTTCTTGGGAAATCCTAGGAAGCTAACACAATAATGGCGTATATACCAAGACGTGTTAAATCTAAGCTATCCGAAAATTATTGTTGTTTTGGAAACAGGAGAGAATTAGTTGGTTTAAGACAACAAGTTTGGTATGACATCATACGTGTCGATTAGATGATTTTTCCTGATTTTCTTGGGATAATTCTAGAAAGCTAACACCTTAATGACGAATTTTTCAAGATGTCATTGGGTTTATGCTATTTGAAAAATATTTCAATTTAGGAAAAAACAAGGGCTTGGAAAGTTTAGAAGAACCAAGCTTGATATGACCCCATATATTTCTATTATATGACTTTCCAAATTTGTTTACAATTTGTTTTTCTATTTTTTTAAAAACTGAAATAATAATAATTAAGACGCAATGACATCGCGGTATGTATGTCATTATGGTGTTCGTCTAGGATTTTCTGAAGAAAATTTGAAAAACATGTAATATGTATACGACGTTATACCAAACATAGTTTTCCTAAACGTTCTACTGAACAATACGATACATCGAAACATTCTGCTTACAGTTAAGTATATATGAAGGGACTTTTTAGGACAGGTTTAGGACAAATTTCACATAAGTGTCAAATTATTATTTGTCACTTCGCAGCCTCTCACATGTAAATAACGAAACTTATAGCATATTCTTACAATAACATTTAAGCCAGCACCCGTTATTTTATAGCCGTTGGTGACCGATAAATATTTTGAAGTAGCGTTTAATTTAGCTAATTCATAAAATACAAAAACCGGTTTTACTCGAACAACCGCAGATACGATTAATTCAGGTATAGAGCAACACAAAAACTTGGCACGTATTTTAGGCCAATAGCTGTTATTTCAGTTGAGTAAACGGAAACCAATTGCGGACAATTTTTAACCATCACTTTTAATCCATTATCAGTAATCGCCATGTAATCGGTCAAATCTAGATATTAAAGCAGCAATCTTCTATTTGTAATTTCAACATGCGAAAATATCGTAGGTTGTTGACGTTGTGTTAATTGTCGACGTTGATAAAACATATTGCCAAGTAATATTCTAGGTGTCGACAATCGCGTAGATTGCATGAGAAAGAAAAATCCTTATAGTATTCCTCAATTTCATTCGAAATTCTCATAAGCTTCTAATACGAACTCAATTTAATAATTCGTTACTTGCCATTTACTATTGATAAATCTTTATCGATTTACTAGTAAATGTTGGTCGTTCTTTATGTGTATCGTTCTGATGTCATTCATCTTCGTGCATACATTCTGATTGGAATTGCAATAGGCCCACTCGTCTGAAAATAATATCACCACTGAAAAAATGAATTTCTTTTGTTTATCGAGCCATGCTCGACAGTGGACCTAAGTGGCCCACATGATTTACAAATAAGGGATATCCCACTTTCGGAAGGGAGCGTACATATTTTCAGTTTACGCAATTTTGGCGGGATAAACTGATCCAAATTAAAATAGAAACTAAAACTTATAGAGGAAGTGCCGTGATGCAAGAAAATTTAACGAGAAAGTACAAGGCTACAATAGGCGAACTTTTAAAATAATGTGTATTTCATCGCTCACCATGTTCCACATAAAACAAATGATTCGTTCTACAAATGTAACATAGCCTCCCGCACACGCCAAACAAACCAATATAACAAATTTTATAGTGAGAAATCTGCTTCGACTGCTTTATCAAAATATGTGAGAAAAATTGAATCCATTTAGATTTAGCGGTTGATCTATTATAATTCGCAAGGCATGTAAAATGGTTGATTTAATCATATACCGTATCTTGTAAGAAATTTAGAAGAAAACAAATTGGCGGAACTCATTTCAGAGATTTCTCCATGCAAAAATACGATAACTGCAGTCTGCAGTCATTGTAGGTATTAATACTACTATACTTGATATATTAAGATCTTTCTTATGATGCGTGTTTAAGTCTTCGTATAAGTACATTTAGTTTTTTTATCCAATAATTTAATGGCTTGGTTCAGGTTCCTTCTATCATTTTCAAAAAAAAATTCGAGAAAAATCTTAGACTTTTTACGACTTTAATTTAGGTTTAAAGATTTTTAAAACTTTAGATACCTATTTAGATACCGCCTATATATAAATAACAAATTTGAAATTGTGATGCATGTGATTTACGGTGAATTAAACGCGAAAAAATGGTACAACCGAGCTCTGTACAATATCGAGAACAGATATTTGATGAAGTTTCCCGATATTCTACATGAAGTAAGATCTCAGCGGTGGTCTGGTGCGAGGCTGTCTTGTGGGAATCAAGTTGGTACTTGTTAACAGCTCCGTATCTTGCAGCTTCCACAAGTGTGCGTGTTACCTCCCTGTGGTGACCACCGGGCAATTGGTATACCATGTTTTATGTGGTGTACTAGGCGAAAACACGGCGATAAACAACTGGGCCGGGTTAAGGTGTTAACCGTACCGTGCTGATAACCGACCAGGCTGGTGCCCAGTCTAAAAACTAGCCCAGTCTCTAACGGTGTATCCGGATAGTTGACGATCTCCGGATCATGTAGCTTTACCTGTGCATTGCGGATCTCTGCACAGGTGGACCTCCTTTCTCCGCTACTCGTGGGACCTATTATGAATAACAAAGATAATAAGGAAAACGAGACAGGTATTATAAAAAAACCGGTACCTAGTGCTGTGAAGACATCGGCCTTTAGGCCCGGTCGCCAAAGCGCAAAAAGGGGGATAACCATAAATGAGGCTGGCCCCTCGAAACCAAAGGGCAAAGGCACGAATGCTGGTCCTCCGCTCAGGAGACACTATCCCTGGACTCGGAGAAGTCAAGATCAATGGGGCTACACTATGCACTCCAAACGGACGAATCGACGTCAGAGGAGGAGTCTGACACAACAGTGGTGGAGCTAAGTACTATATAATGCATAAGATCCTTCAAATGAACCTCCCCCGATAAACCACAAGTCCAAATATCTTGAAAATGTTAGTCTAATGAATGACATTGATGCTGAAATCAGTAATATGACTTTGGTGCCTATCGATTGTATACATGTAAGAAACTTAAAGGTGTAATATTTATGTTGACCCTAAAAGTTAGTTATTTAATTAGCTTAAATAATGTTTACATAAATTTGTCTCTAATGTGAATTAACCGATCAGCTTATTATCAGCTTTATTATTTTACTTTGAATTCTTGTGTGTGTGTGTATTTATAGAGAAGCGTCTAAAATTAAATATGAATTGTTTAATGAAAAATAATAAGTGCAGAAATACAGCAATAAATAATTTAAAATACAAATTTAAAAAAATAAATAAAGAAAAATTAAGAAACATATTATTAATACTAGAAAATAAAAATTTTAAAACATCAAAAACACGTGCAACTTGGAATTCATCAAGCCCACCAGACATAAGTGAAAATTATGATGTTTTACATACATCAAATGATAAAAACGCTTCTAATTCTGTGACTACTGAAATAAGTGAAAATGATTTTTGTGAACTATCAAAGGAATCGTATGATTATGAATCCAAAATAATTCCTCAAAAATTTGATATAATAAATTTTATTAAGCCATACAATAGTTCCGAAATTAATAGTTACGTAAAGTGTTTTTTGCAAAAATGGGCCGTAGAACATACTAACACTAATAAAACAGCATTGTCCGAGTTATTGAAATTTCTGAAAACTTTTTTTCCGGAGTTACCGATGGACTATAGAGCTTTATTGCAAACGCCACGCAATCTAGAAAAAATTTTCGTATTCTGGAGAATATATTCATATCGGATTGGAGAATAACTTAAGAAGAATTTTAATGCAGGAAAATTTGAGCATTAAAATATCACCGAAAATTGTATACTTAGGCTGCGGACCAATTCACGGGTAAAAGTCGACTTTTCGGTAAATTCATTTACCCTATCAAAAAGTAGGGTAAAGCGAGTACACTATAGTAAATATTTATGGTTTAGGTTGCTCATTTTTTAATGAGCTACGGATTGAGTAAGCTGAAAATAAACAAAATCACGTATTTCAATAAAATAAAAATGCTAAAAATCGACTTTTACCTTAGTAATTGATTTACCCGTGGATTGGTCCGCAGCCTTAGATTTAAATGTGGATGGGCTTCCTGTTTTTAGTGATAATACGGAACACTCGTTTTGGCTAATTTTAGGACGTATTTTAAACATCGGTTTAAGTGCCGTATTTGTAATTGGAATTTATCATAGTCCAAGAAAGCCAAGTAATTTTGCAGAGTTTTTAAATACATTTGTTTTCGAAATGAAACAAATCAAAGACAGCTTCTATTATAATGAACAAAATATACTAATTAAAGTTCGGGCGATAATATGTGATGCTCCTGCTAGAGCAAGTGTCTGCGGTGTTAAACAATATAAGGCATTCGCAGGATGTCCAAAATGTGATATTATAGAGGCAAATATGATAAAACTTACCATAGGATGTGTTTTAACAATTCATCCATTGCATGTCTTCGTACAGATTCGACGTTCGCACAAAGAGTTGATGCGGATCATCACATTTTTGATTCTCCTCTTGAGGAGCTAGGTATGTAGGTATGGTATCCCAAATAGCTTTAGATTATTTGCATATCGTTTTACTTGGAGTAATGAAAAAGTTATTAAAGATTTGGTTCGGAAAGAAACCATTATTTCCGAAACATTTGAAGAATTTAATTTTAAATAAAATTATTTTTTTAAACAAATTTTTGCCTAACAACTTTCAAAGGAAGTTGAGATCTTTAGAACATTTGGCTGTTTTTAAAGGAAGCGAACTTAGAAATTTTTTACTGTTCTATGGGCCATTTGTATTGAAAAATTCATTGCCACAGCATTTGCTAAAATTTTATAATAATTTTATGCTACTACATGTCGCGATAAAAGTTCTATGCTGCCCAGATTGGGGCCTCAAATATAATCCGTTTGCAGACAGACTTTTGGAAGATTTTTTTAAAGAATATGCACTATTATATGGCTCAGCTATGGTAGATCATAACGTGCATATGCTGAGGCACCTTGCAAAAGAAGTGAAGGTTTTCAATGGATCTTTGGATACGTTTTCTGGATTTTGTTTTGAATCATATATGAATCCATTTAAAAAATTGTTGGCGGGTCATAAACATCCTTTGACGGAGTTTGCAAATAGGCTGCTCGAAATGAATAGTTCTAGTTCAATCTCCACTTCAAAGCTAAACAGCGCTTCGGACCTCAACCTAAACAAACCGTCTGATGAAACAGAAACTATTTTTTCAGAGGTGATATATTTTGGATATAAGTTAAATAATAATAAGAGGAACAAATACGTCCTAAGTAAAGAAAATAAAATTTACGAAATAATCAATTTTGTTAAAGAAGAAGGCCAAATTTTCGTTTTCGTCAAACAATATATGGAAAACGTTGACTTTTACACATATCCAATAAATTCCTCTAAACTTTGTACATATCAGTGCCAAAATATTACATTAAATGTGGAAAAGTTAAATATTAATCAATTCTACCGAAAATTATTCGCAATGGTTGAACGCGAAAGCCCATCACTAAAAACTTTTTTTCCGTTTATACGTATTTTTAATTCTACAAGAATAAATGATCATTTTTAATACAATTATAAACATACAAGTAAAGCACCCATATACATTTAATAATTAATTTAAAATGCAGACTACCTACTTATAACTCAGAAGACAAAAACACTGTATACTAAAAAAAGTAAATAACTTTTAACGCGTATAATCAGAGCCACCTATATATACAGAGCCGTAAGCATCAGCCATGTTTTTTGTCGAGCTTTTTCTAGAGGAAGTACTTTTTGCATTATCCCATAAGAATCAATGTAAAAATGACCATTTTTGAATTACTTTTCATCAATGAAAAGTTAAATCTTTCATTTCGATAAACACTTTGTGGAATTGATTCTATATTGAAGCAGTACATATCTGAAAGTCAGAACCTTAAACCTTTTATTAATTTAATAAACATTAAAACAAAATTAAATATGAATTTATCATATTTATGTAAACATGAATTTATTTGAATGTGTAGGTAAAATAAATAAATAAAACATATATTGTCATCCTTTCGATCGATGATTTTGTCTCTTTTTTAAGAATTAAATCTCACATTTTTTTTTAAAATTTCGCTTTTTTTATTGCGATCGCAGCATGCTCGTATAAAGCATTATTCTATTTCCTTTTATACATTTAAAAATGTATCACCACATATTTCTATTTCATTACCTTGTAGCGAAATCGGAAAAGGGATAGAGTGCAAAATTATTCCAATAGGCTGAGATCGCAATAGAAAAAAATCAAAATTGAATTCACGAAATAGCGTAAAATTTAAAAAGAGAACATAAACATCGAGCGATAGAAAAAAAATTGTGATATTGACAACTTACAACATGTCATAGGGAGTTCTAATAACAGCTGCACAATTTATTTAGAACCATAATTATTCACAAATGCGTAACAAAACTTTACCAAAATAAAATAGAACCGTGCCAGAAGAACTGTGATAGTCATGGTTCCATTTATAATCTAAAATCCAAAATTTACGTTGAAATTGAAGTGAAATTAGTTTGAGATTTATTCAAACAAAATCATGCAGCTTTTATTGAAATACCCTTTAAGTATTTTATTTTATTCACAAAAATATAATTCAAAAGGAAACACAACCACATTTTTACTGTTTTCTCTTTTCATCGTGCAGTTTAATTTTTATTGCGTTGGTATTTGTGTGTATTTATATCAATTCAATGTAGAAATGTTTTTTTTCTATTAATTTTATTAATAAATATGTATATCAAAAATTGAACAACCTCTTTGATCAAGCTTTGAATCAATTATAAAATGATAATTGTAGATTCTATTTCAATGTTAAAATACTTAATCCATCGACATTTTCATTGAAAAATATCGCACCGAAAAAAATTTCATTTTTCATATGTTTTGTATGGAAAAAATGTTTTTTTCGTCAATTTTAGTTCTTCTAGAAAAAGCTCAATTTTTAACCTTAGGGCTTTGTATATATAGGTGGTTCTGGTATAATAAACAAAAAACACAATAGATCAAAAAGGAATTTAAAAAAGGGTAATTCACAGATTGTTTTCTCTATAAATACATTTACCATTTGAAATCATTTGTTAATACTTTTATTGGAAATCAGTGTTTAATTTTACATTAAAGCAAATTAAGCTTAAAATGCCGAAACATGAAAAATCACAGTACCATTTTGCGGTCGTAGAATTCGAAGCAGATAAAAGCGAATCAAGTAAACGGCTAATCGAAGTGATAAGGTATGCATGGCTTACGGAAGATGGAAAGCAATGTTTTTGTCCAAGTTCCAAAAATTGGATGTTTGAATTAAAAAACTTCGGCATACCGAGGGGTGACTGGGTGAAACACACTTGTCGAGTACTAAAATACAATATTGGTATGTATATTAATTTATTTTTTTTAAACTGATTTTTATATTCTTCATTTATCGTTTTTTTTGTGCAAGACTCTATCAAAGCTGCTAATATAGAGTGTAGTCTTCGACTTAACTACACAACATCCGATACAGAGGAATATGGCGATCAGCAAAAAACAGAAAAAATGAATTCCAGTGTCGGCGTAATTTCTAACGATTATAACAATATATTTGATCAGGTGCGGGACGACGAATCTTTCGTAATATTAAATAATGATTTCGAAACTTTGGAGAATCAGCCAAATCGCGATGATTCGGTAGTTGATGCGCACCACCACCTTGCATGACTATGGGTAACTCAAACGAAAATGAAATAACGACTGATCAACCAATCGGCAATGTTATATTCATTCAAAATGATTCATTTCAAAAAGCATTGCAAGATTTGGCCGAATTAAAACAGGGACAATTAAATTCAGAATTGGTGGTCTTAAAAATTGATCAAACCCAGTCAAATTTGGAAAAGATAACGGCACAAAACGAAATCATGATGAAAATGATTACCGAGTTTTACAAGAAGTTGCCAGCTTCGTCATCTTTTACTCTTGCAATAAATATTGATTCCAAAACCAAATTAAATGAGCTGGAAATGCAATTACAGGAAAAGGATTACAAAGAAAATATGGTAAGATATCTTCTTTCGAATGTACCATTTTATTTTTATAAGTTTTGTTTAATCTGTCCAACTTGTCGATCATCCCTGATGTTCTATGTCCTGACTCATTCTGACATTTCATCATGCAAATCTTTGGCTTTCCTTGGCTTTCCCTTTAAATTATACTTTATTGCTTTTATTTGTTCTGATTTTTAGGCTTACGCGTATACCCAGTATGCCTCAAAGGGAGATGCGAAGAAGGAGGTAAATAGATTTGCCAAGTCTATATTAAATAAATTGCTGTCAGAGACTTTTGCCCAACAAATACGGTGGAATAGGATTAAAAAGTTGATAATTTGCCAGCGGAAGAATGCGGTAAGGAATGATATTTTATAAGCCCATATAAAAGTTAAAATTGTGGTTTAATTTCAGAAACTATATTTTTTTAAAAATATAACCATATTCTGGAGTTTATCGTAGAAGTTTGTAATAAGAACCGAAAAGATTTATGTTTCTTTTATAATAAAGACAACATATGCCAGGCGGTTCAGGATTTTTCTAAACGGATCAGCTACAAAAAATTTTAAACGAAGCAGGCTATTGGGATTTTCAATGAAATAACAGAGGCTAATTGAATTTTGTATTTTTAGTTTTATTTACTTTATATTGAAATATTTATTAATGTATATACATACGTGGTATTTTGGATTATAATTATATTTATTTTGGATTTTTAAGAATAAATAATAAACCAGATGAAATAAAGACATATGCATTTTTAATATTGTCTTCCGGCTCCATCGCTAATTGTATAAATAGCTGAAAAGGCAGACGTCTAGACGAATAACCGACTTGTGGTTTATCGGGTCCACCACAGTAAAGCCGCCAAGACGGCCCTTCTGCTCTAAATGGAATCTGAGTCCATTGATGTGGTTCTGGTCTGAGCCTTGGGTCTGTGGAGACCGGGTGCTGGGTCTCAGAACTTCCAAATATACAATACTAAATGCGAAAAATGAAGGTAAGATACGTGCCTGCATTCTCGTTTGAAATTATCTGAACATTTTTATACTACTAAATTACTGTTATAAGGAATTCCTTAAAACCTACAAGTACGAGCTAAGACTAGCCAAAACGAGGGCCTGGAGCCACTACTGTGGCAACATACAGGAGATCTCGGAGGCTGCTAGGCTACGCAAAGTACTATATTCCAGTCCTTCCATCCCGAGTTATCTACAACGACCGGATGGTTCATGGACTACATGTAGTGAGGAATCCCTAAAGTTATTACTAGAAACGCATTTCCCGGAGTGCTCGGTGCTAGTTCTGGAGAGACCCATGATAAATAGGGGTGTAGACTCCGAAAGTCATATAGTAAATAGGCGGAATATCCTATGGGCAATAAACAGTTTTAAGCCATACAAGTCGGTAGGACCTGATGGCATTATCCCTGCGGATATCCAGCGAACTATTGACTTAACCCTACCCTGGCTGGAAGCTATCTTCAAAGGCAGCCTAGAACTCTGTCTCATTCCTAGCAAATGGACTGAAGTAAAAGTTATATTTATACCTAAGGCGGGCAAAAGCTCTCACTGCTATCCCAAAGACTTTAGGCCTATAAGCTTATCCTCTTTTCTGTTAAAATCACTGGAAAGACAAATAGAGGCTTACATTAGAGGCTCAATCAAGCCGGGTGAGCGCTTGACGGGATCTCAACACGCATACTGTAAGGGGCGATCGGTGGAAACAGCTCTCCACTCCCTTATATGCCCGATTGAGAAATCACTTGAATATAAGAACTATTCAATGGTAACCTTCTTGGATATAAAGGGGGCCTTTAGCAACGTCAGACCGGAGGCAATCACTTGGGCCCTTGCGTGTATCGGCGGGTCACTCAGAGGACACTCCTTGTGTCTACTGGTCACTCAGAGGCTGGATAGATCAAATGCTTAGAGGCAAGATCGTGAGATCGTTATATGGGTGGGACGTCTGCCAGCAGGTACGTGAGAGGGACACCTCAAGGTGGGGTTCTATCCCCCCTTCTTGGGAACTTGGTCATAAATGACAGGTTACTAAACCTGGAAGGGCAAGGCTTCAAGGTGGTTGCTTACGCGGATGACGTTGCTATTGCGGCTTAGCGTTGCTAAGCACAAACTACCTCAGTGTGACCCGCCAACATTAAATTGTACTCGCTTGATCTTTACGGATAGAGCAAAATACCTCGGACTGCTTTTGGACAGAAGCTAAGCTGGAAACCAAATATCGTAGAGAGAGTAAAGAAAGCTACTATAGCTCTCTCCTCCTGCAAAAATGCCATTGGAAAGAGATGGGGTTTGGAGCCCCACATAGTACACTGGCTCTACATCTCAGTGGTCAAACCTATACTGCTGTATGGGGTTGTCGTCTGGTGGCCAGCGTTAAAAATTATAGCCAATCGTAAACTATTGATGAAAGTCCAAAGAACGGCCGCTTGTGTATAAGTGGGGCTCTCAGGAGCACACCTACTCAAGCTCTGGAGATTCTCTTTCATTTTACTCCCTTGGATATTGCGGCCCAGCAGCTTGCATCTTGCACAGCCATTCGGCTCAAATCCATATCTATGTGGACCTGTAACAATGCAGGGCATTCATCTATCCTATGCAACAGGGGTATTCCGGAAGCTACCGACTACGCTTTTCCTTTGCCATCTGTTGAGATGAAATTCCAAACTGAGTTTCCCACCAGAGAGGACTGGGTGAACGAAACGATTATGGACAATGAGGCGCTTAGCTTCTTCACGGGTGGCTCAAAAAGGGATAGAGGGGTTGACTGCCGGGTATTCTGTGAGGCACTAGGAGTTAACCTCTCTTCTCGTCTTCCCGATTTTTGCAGCGTTTTTCAAGCTGAACTGTGAAGAGGAGGAAACTCGAATGTGGTACAGCTACGGACAATTTTTGTGTCTATGCTAGTCCTTTAGGACGGCCACCCTTACCTAATCTAACCTAAGATCTCATCGAGTACTGAAAGGAGAGCCACCAAGCTCAGGATCGAAACCGTTGGAGCCAAATTGTTGACACAGTAAGGGGCCAGTAATGGCATTTGAAAACTGTTATCATTATTATTATTATTGTATTGTAATACCATATAAGTAATACAAATATATGTAATCCACATAAATCAATTTATAATACCGGCATATTATATCACATTATATAGTATATCAGCGCATTATTATCGCTGCACTTCATGGAAATATCACTATTCCCGTCATAAATAAATACATTATTATTGATAATTTAATTTATAATGGTATAAATTGGTGTAATTAGTAAATGTAAATAGTAGTCTCAGTTTGACTCCGGATAAATCAACATCAACAATATTACAGAGCACATAATTTAGAAATGTTTAAATTTCTATTCCTTTTGGTTATTCACACAATTGTTCAAATCTGCCGTTGCAGACAATTGGAAGAATATTGTTGGGCCACCGATATGGTGAAAAGTCAAATTAAAACCGATTTTGCTTCGAAAACACCGTATCAACCAATAAAGGGAGATCCTAGTTTTTATAACAACATTCCAAGTATGTAATTCTGCTGGTTATAATTCTACGTAACTAAATTTATTAATAATTTTGTAAATATATTTTTAGATTGCACTCCAAAGAAAATATGGATGTTTATCAGACATGGCACTCGTCTTCCATACACTAAAGAAATGAAACGAATGGAACGACTCCCTGAAATTAGAGACACTATTATATCTCATTACGCATCCGGAAGTTTCCCGGCAAAAGGAGGCCTGTGCCAACAAGATGTTGATTTAATTTACAATTGGGACTGGAACACTAATATTACCAATCGTTATAATGAATTTTTAGTAGACCAGGGTTGGGACGATTTAGAAAAACTGGCAAAATCGTATAAAAATGCATTTCCACATTTGATTCCTTCGACATATTCCAGTAAAAAATTCAATTTCCGATTCACGAATACGCAACGCACCAAAGCTAGTTTCAAAGCGTTTATTGATGGCTTATTTGGTTCAAAAATATGGGCCAATTTTCCTTTACCACCAATTCCAAGTCCTGACTATTTGTTACGTGTAAGTGCTGGATTTATTATACTCATAAGCCGTTAATAACAAAACGATATTTTCTAATTTTCAGCCTCAAAATACATGCCGCGCGTGGCTGAAACATGCCAAAAACCATAAAAGCCGTAGATATGAACCAGATATATTTAGACATTCATCGCCATACCGTAAAGTTATTCGGGATGTATCAGCGCGATTAGGATTTATGAATTCACAACTACAGGGTAAACAAATTCGTACTCTATACAATTTATGTCGATATGAGCAATGTTGGTTCTTAAATCAAACAAGCCCATGGTGTGCGGCATTTACTCCACAACAATTAAGAATATTGAATTATGAACATGACATCAGAACATACTACAAGGTGGGCCATGGTTCGAAAATCAATGAACATTTGGCCTGCGGACTTGTCAGTGATTTAATTAAACGTTTAGATGCGCATGATGATCAAAACACATTCTATTTTTCACATTCAACAACATTTTACCTATTACTTGTTGCTTTACGTGTACGTGTTGATCCTGTGCCAATCACAAGTGCTTTGTTTGATCAATTATTAGATGATCGTGTATGGTTAACATCAGAATTATGTCCATTTGCGGCTAATTTGGCATTCGTTAAGTACGAGTAAGTATAATATACATATATACCGATATACATATGTACATAATTATTAATTATTTTCAAATATGTATACAACTAGTATAGGGCTAACACTAAATTCTTTACATATTGTTATAGTTGTCCACACGAAAGGGATTCAGAAAAAGTGTTGGTTTTGCATAATGAACGTCCATTCGAAATTGAATGGTGTAAAAATGGTTTGTGCAGTTGGTCAAAATTCAAGAAACGATATGAACATTTCACCCGAGCTGATTGTCATCAATCGTACTGTAAAGTATAAATTTATTGATATTAACACTGGTTAGTTTATTTTTAATTTTATAGTTTTAAAAATAAATTCGAGTTTTTAAATAACAATTTTATCATTTCTATTATTAAAAATTAATCAAACAAATGAGTTACATCTATAATTACTAGTTCAGCTCATAATACAACACTTATCGTATTTTACTGTAAACAATAACTAAACTAACCAACTTTTTTAAATATGTGTATTTTACATTCAGGTTTACAAATAAAGAGTAAGGCCAAGCGAGTATAGGATGTAATTGCATTGCCGGGTACCAACACCTGAACGATACGTAATATCTATATTATAATCCGTGGCTAATTGATTTCATTTCGCTATATATAAACAACACATTGCTCAATCAATTACAGAAAAAGATAGTTCAAAAAAGTTGTTTGCATATGCTTGCTTTATAAAAGTATTCACTTATACGATTTTATATATTAAATTAATATATCATAGACGGATGAAGAAAGCGTCAATTACAGGTAGGTGCTCCTAATTTCAGATGCCTGTATGTTGGATCAAAGCCATCTTAATTAATATTTTATCTCCAAACCATTTTTTAATGCTTTATTTGCCAGTCATAATTGATGTTGAATGTTACAACATGGTTAGATTATATACAGATATCTATGTGCCTTTTATTGTTTATTATTGAAACAAATTATTATGTTTTATCACACACGTAATATATCCAGACAAATTATTGACGTGGTTGTATGTATACTGCAATCGAGGAACCCCATTAGCTATTTCAAAATATATTTGAGATCTACTTACTAGAAGATGGCACTGTCTTTTATATTATATAATCTATATACATACATATATAGGCATTGCTCATGTTTGTATATAATTATATATCTGGTTTTTTTCATTGTTTGGATTATCATTTCATAATCCTCAAGATTGATAAGTCTAAGTGTTTTGGCAATATTGAATATACTTGTATCTTCTTTCACCATTATGACCAAAAATAAACCTTTATCTTTTCTTGAGTATGCATTTTCTTTTTCTTCTATACCGTATTTGTATACCGTGTTAATTCTTGAGTTTATTTTCACATTGTTATTATTTGATTCTCCTGAATTAGTTTCTAAACCTGGCGCCATTTTTGTTGTTTTATAATTATTTATGATTAGTTTACTATTTTGGGATTGAATTCTTTAACTTTATTTTTATGTTTCTGAGTATATTTTCTCATTATGCTTTCATTTTGTTTTTCTTTTCTACGACACTCTCTTAATATTTGGTTACATTTTTCTCTTTGATTGCTTATTTCATCCTCTGGAAAACCACGGAATTCATTTAATACACTATCCACTTTATTTATTGTTCAACCTTATTATAATTATCATTATCTTTTTAGTTTTATTATAAAACGATTTATTTAATTCTCAAAATATAAAAATATTTATAATGCGCAGTAAATTTTTTTTTTGTCAAAAAATACTATCTCTTCAAAAGTCTCCACTGAACTCAACAACAGCTAATAATAAAGGTGTGGGTCAGAAGTCTTGTCAAAGGGAGAATAAAACCACAAACGTAATATATCCAGACGAATTATTGCGAAAGAATATCAAGGAAGCCAATATATTTTCTAAAAATTTTCATTACTGCCATCTATCTAAACTAACAGAAATAAAATACATAACATAAATAGATAACCAAATTACAAAAATAAAACAAATTGAAATATTGGTTTGTATGTAATAGCAATACCCATGATACAAAGGAGAAGATAACATAAAAGTATTTTTTTCTTGGTGCGCCAAATTTTTTTTCTGGTTAAAAAAAGTACTAGTAGAGAGAAAACAAAAAAAAATCATAACAAATTTTAGTCATGATTTGAAATCAATCAGAGTAGGATATGCTGTTCGTGAAATCCAAAATAATGGACTTTGTATGATAATCACCACAGAATTTCTATAAAACGATATAATTTATAATTTTACATATTTAATAAATCTATCAAAAATGTTTATATACAAAAAATTATCTCGATCAACTTAAAAATCCGATCGTTCCCAATGCACCATTTTCATTTTAATTATGTATAAAACAAATGTGTAGCACACAGAGAAAAAAACAAAAATATTATAAAGATCATCAGATGATCAGGTAAAACGAGAGAGTACGAGAAGGTAGAGCAATAACAGAGAGATAGAGCAACAAAACAAAATATAATAGGCGCACCAACGTGTTTCGTTTTCTCGTAATGACTATATCTAATATAATTCTATCATGACAAAAACATATCTAGTGTAAATAAACTACTAAAAAAGGAACACATAAAAAAGAAAGGATTCAACATTTTCTTACCAGTAAATTTCAACCACACTTTTGGCAATATACGAGACATCCCACAAGAAATTACAATGCAGGAGATAATGGAGAACTATAATATAGTGATATACCTATTACGGAGGCTGACAGATTACTACGATATAATAATGTTAATAATAATCTACAAAACAGTAAAACTCACATTTAGAACCAACTTTAAACCAGATTCAGTAAAAATTTCTGGAGTTAGTCATTATATACCATAGCCGCTTTTCTGTAAGCTCTGTTTACATTATGGACACTTGAAAAAATATTGCTTTAGTAAAGAAGCGAGATGGTGGTCTGGTGTGAAGCTGTCTTGGGGGAATCAAGTTGGTACTTGTTGCCAGCTCCGTATATCTTGCAAATCCACAAGTGAGCGTGTTATCTCCCCGTGGTGACCACCGGGCAACTAATACACCATGTTTTTATGTGGTGTACTAGGCGAAAACACGTTAAGGTGTCAACCGTACCGTGCTGATAACCGGCCAGGCTGGGGGCCCAGACTAAAAACTAGCCCAGTCTCTAACGGTGTATCCGGATACTTGGCGTCCTCCGGATCATGTAGCCTTACCTGTGTATTGCGGATCTCTGCACAGGTGGAGCTCCTTTCTCCGTTACTCGTGTGACCTATTATGGCAGATTCAAATAACAAACAAAAAGAGACCGGCGCTCTTAAAAAACCGGAAACCAGTGCTGTGGAGACATCGGCCCTTAGGCCCGGTCTCCAAAGTGCAAGAAGAGGCATAAGACCAAATGAGGCTGGCCCCTCGAAACCAAAGGGCAAAGGCACGAATGCTGGCCCTCCAGCGTCAGTGAACTATGAGACCAGGAAAAGAGCCTGGCGCATGATCTCCAAGATCAGCAACATTCCGTTGGAGCAGAGAACGGATATCTGATTCTTGCGTGGGCAAGGCGTATCACTGAGCCAAAGAAGGAGGGTTCCGAGATCTCACAGCCGAAAAGGCAGAGATCTGATGATGAACCGCCTATTGAGGCTAAAAAGAAGCGGGTTCCAGATAATGTTACCAGGCCCTTCGACGAGGTGCTAAAGGAGCACCTGCTCGCAGTCGCTGACAGGGCTCAAGAAGATGAGAGCATTAGGGCCGTTAACTGGAGGAAGGTGGAGAAGCCTTTAGCTGCCATCTTCCTAAACATTATGAGGGAGAACCCAATACCTGCTCCGTCCTGCCGAGACGGAGGGTAGCGAAGTCTGGCCGGGGCGCGAGCCTGGATACCTGCGAAGCCTAGTGATGCAAGGGAGATCTTGGAAATGTTGAATATCAGCAATTCGGATCTGCCAACGGCCACTTGGAAGATTGCCAGGTTAGAAGAGGTAAAGGCGGAAGCAGATCACAGGTCGACCGTCATTATCATCGACAGAGAATCTGTGGGTGCTTTGGCAAAATCTGGAACCTGATCAGCTATGGATTTGGAGCGATTACGCTCAAAATCTATAAGCGCGATGAGGCTGACAAAGCATCACACTTGTCTCGGATTTTATTAAGGAGAGGGTATTGAACTGGAAAGTGTCCGAAGACCATTTCTTTTCTGACCATTGTTATCTCCAGTACGAAGTGAATACAAAACCCACTAGCAAACTACCCTTCAGAAGTAGGAGGAAAACTGATTGGGATTGTTTCAGAACCATTCTGGATAACTTATTACCGGTATCGGTTCTAAACCCTCCTGCATCTACACAGAAGCTTGATGCTCTAGTAACCAAGCTATCTGATGCTTTTAGCAAGGCCATGTTAGGTGAATGTCCTATCAGTAGGCCCTTGGGTAAATCTCAGCCATCCTGGTGGTCGAGAGAACTCTAAGGTACTCGTATGAAATGCAGGAGACTGTTCAAGCAAACGAGGAACACAAATGCTGCTGCAGATTGGGAGTGTTATAAGGAAGTCCTCAAAACCTATAAGTACGAGCTGAGAGCAGCCAAAACGAGGGCCTGGTAGCTCTACTGTGGCAATATACAGGAGTCCTCGGAGGCGGCCAGGCTACGCAAAGTACTATGTTCTAGTCCTTTCATCCCGAGTTATCTACAACGACCGGATGGTTCATGGACTACATGTCGTATGAGGAATCCCTGGAGCTATTACTAGAAACGCATTTTCCGGAGTGCTCGGTACTAGACCCGAGAGACCCATGATAAATAGGGGTATAGACTCCGTATGTCATATAGTTAAAGGACCTGATGGCATTATCCCTGCGGATATCCAGCGAACTATTGACTTAACCCTACCCTGCCTGGAAGTTATCTTCAAAGGCAGCCTAGAACTCTGTCACATTCCCAGAAAGTGGACTGAAGTAAAAGTAATATTTATTCCTAAGGCGGGAAAAAGCTCTCACTGCTATTCCAAAGACTTTAGGCCTATAAGCTTATCTTCTTTTCTGTTGAAAACACTGGAAAGACTAATAGAGGCTCACATTAGAGGCTCAATCAAGCCAGGGAGCTGCCGGGATCTCAACACGCATACTGTAAGGGACGATCGGTGGAAACAGCTCTCCACTCCAGGCATAATCGTGACAGCTTATCTGGGTGGGACGTGTGCCGGCAGATACATGAGCAGAGGGACACCTCAAGGTGGGGTTCTATCCCCCCTTTTTTGGAACTTGGTCATAAATAACCTGTTACTAAACGTGGAAGGGCAAGGCTTCAAGGTGGTTGCTTACGCGGATGACGTTGCTATTGCGGTCTTCTGTAAATATCCTAGTACGCTGAGTGAGCGCATGCAGTGCGCGCGTGGTTACCTTTCTGAGTGGGCACGCGGCTGCGGACTGAACGCAAACCCACAGAAAACAGAGCTGGTCCTCTTTACCAGCAAGCACAAACTTCCTCAGTGTGTCCCGCCAGCATTAAATAGTACTCGCTCGATCTTCACGGATAGAGCAAAATACCTCGGACTACTTTTGGACAGTAAACTAAGCTGGAAACCAAACATCGTAGAGAGAGTAAAGAAAACTACTATAGCGGTCTACCCCTGCAAAAATGCCATTGGAAAGAAATCGAGTATGGAGCCCCACATAGTACACTGGCTCTACGTCTCAGTGGTCAAACCTATACTGCTGTATGGGGTTGTCGTCTGGTGGCCAGCGTTAAAAATTATGGCCAACCGTAAACTATTGATGAAAGTCCAAAGAACGGCCTGCTTGTGTATAAGTGGGGCTCTCAGGAGCACACCTACTCAAGCTCTGGAGATTCTCTTTCATCTTACTCCCTTGGATATTGCGGCCGAGCAGCTTGCATCTTGCACAGCCAATCGACTCAAATCCATATTTATGTGGACCTGTAACAATGCAGGGCACTCATCTATCCTATGCAACAGGGGTATCCCGGAAGCTACCGACTACGCTATTCCTTTGCCATCTGTTGAGATGAAATTCCAAACTGAGTTTCCCACCAGAGAGGATTTCCCACCAGAGAGGACTGGGTGCACGAAACAGTTATGGACAATGAGGCGCTAAGCTTCTTTACGGATGGCTCTAACAGGGATAGAGGGTTGGCTGCTTGGTATTCTGTGAGGCACTAGGGGTTAACCTCCCTTTTCGTCTTCCCGACTTTTGCAGCGTTTTTCAAGCTGCTCGCGATAATGGAAGTCATGAACTGGTTGAAGTATAATGTAATATCTACGAGGGATATTCGCATTTTTACGGACAGCCTGGCTGCTATTAAAACGCTACAATCATACTCCATCACGTCCGTCGAAGGTAGCCCAGAACTGTCTGGCATCTTTAAATGAGATGGCTGATCAGTTCAACATCCGCTTGACGTGGGTGCCAGGGCATTTCAATATCGCAGGGAATGTAATGGCAGATGAGTTGGCCCGCAATGGTACAGCACGCCTAATAACCCAAAGCAGGCGCGATATAAAGATGAAACTGCTGCTTCAGGAAGAAGCCACAAAAGAAACGAACGTCAGATGGTCTAACGCCAGTTCGTGTGTAATAACCAGGCAGATCTGGCCTGGACTTCACCGGTCCAGATCAGACCAACTGATATCGCTTCGACGGCACCATATTGGCATGGTCGTGGGAGCTATAACGGGAGCTTTAACGGGACCTAGTCTCATTGGGATACATGCGAGCAGACATGTTTAGTAAGATCGAGATGAGACTTTAAATGCTTCTTGGTAAGCTCAGGATGGTTTAGCGAGTGAAGAGGAGAAAACTCGAATGTGGTACAGCTATGGACCAATTTTGTGTCTATGCTAGTCCTTTAGGACGGCCACCCTTACCTAACCTAACCTAACCTAACCTAAGGTAAACATAAATAATCTAGGATAAGAAAATTTAAATCGATAATCATAAATAAGATATAAATATTTTGTATTAAAAATTTAATTAATTTAAAAAAAAAAAACCACACAAATCTTAATACAAATGAGCTGAACTGAAATTAATAGTACAAATTAAGTAAATGTTTTATTCCGAAATGCCATTTTTGTATTGATTTCAGAGCAATTTGGTGGCAACGCCAGCTCATAAATAAATGAATTAATTAATTGATTAACAAATAAGAAACAAATAAACTTTCTATGATACTCGTACCCAAAATCCGATATCTTTGGTTCCAAATTTAACTATTCTGGAACCTTTGAAGTTACATCTTATAGAAAATAGAATGAGGCCCTCTAATTTTTCTTTATTTGCACATACCATAGACTGTTTGTTTGGACTGCTACAACCATAGCTGGTACTTCGGTTTTGGGTTTTTATTTAATCTGTAAAAGGAAAACCTATGTATAGTCTAAATTGGAAAAAATCCTTTGCCGTACTCTATACGTGATGCCGAGTGGCGCAAGTGTGTTGGTCCAAAAATGAGTAAGACTTGGTAAAACTAACTACTCAATTATGAATTCCATAGCTAAATATACACTTTTTATTTCATTATTTGACTGATAAATATAACCTCGAATATCTCATAATATGATGTATGTTTGGATCCAATTTTTACAACGGGTAATAAAAGATATATTTTAAATTATGTATGTACATATATACAATTTACATATGTACATATAGATGTAAATGCAATTTTTGTTTAATAAGTTCTTAAAATAAATATATGAGTTTGTTATCGCAGTATATCACTATTTTACAACGATGGGCAAAATATTTCTCTACAATTACCATTTTCAAAATGGCTATATTTATTTTTAAAATATGACCAATCACATAATCCGTTAGAGCAACCATCAATTTCTAGTGGCCTCTCGTTATGTAACAGTAATACCTTCTCTGGTTCCGCATGCAATGGACAACTATATTTAATGGCCGCTATATTTGATGTAAATGGTCCAATTTCGGTTGTTCTCCATTCCCGTTCGTTTAGTTGCGTTTCAAAACCATCAGCCGTTAGATCCGTTTGGTCGATTCGAAGTCCTAAGGCAACAAAGAATAAATTAATCGTACTCGAATGTGTGAAATAAAAAGTATGCTCGTTCGCGGAAGAATTTAAACGTGTTATTAAATCTTGAATTAAGTCACATGTTAAATTTCTATTGATTTGTGCACCGTGGCCAACTTTATAATACGATTTGAGATCCGCATCGAAATTAAAGACTTCCGCTTGGTATGGTGTAAATGCGGCACACCATGCACTCGTTTCATTTATGTAGTATGCTTGTTCATAGCGACATAAATCAGCCAATGTTCGTACGTCGGATTCGCTGAGTGGATTTTCCAATAATCCTAAACGTTTGGACACATCTTGTATGACTCGGTTATAATGTGCAGATTGTCGAAACAAGTCAGGTTCGGTACCAGGCCCAGAGTAAATATCGTCATGCTCCAACCATGACGGACAATTATCATATGGTTTTAGTAAATAATCTGGATTTCCGATCGGTGGTAGTGTAAAGTTTGAATGAAATTCCTCACCAAATAATCCATCAACGAAACCTTTAAAACTAGCTTCAGTCCTTTGTGTATTAGTAAATCGAAAATTATATTTCCCGGATGAATATTCGCCGTTTAATAAGGTTGGAAAAGCCGCTCTATAAGATAACGCCAACCATTTTAAGTCGTTCCATCCCTGATCTACCAAAAACTCATCTAAATCCTCGGTAATATTTGTATCCCATTTCCAATTTCTAATTAATTCTATGTCCTCAGGACATAGGTTACCAGTTTGAGGAGCCAAATTATATTCAAAATTTTGTACAATTTTATCGCGGACATTTTCCATTTCAGCCATTTTTGTAATGGTTGAACCACTTGGTAAGCGAGTTCCATGTCTTGCGACTAGCCAAATTTTTTGTGGTGTACAGCCTGTAAAATGAATACATATAATTTATTACGGTTAAATATTACATTTAAACAAGATGATTTATGATTTTACATACCTGGAATATTACTATAGTTATTGGCATCCCCACGAATTACTTGGTATGCAGTTTTCGAATCGAAACTCTGGTAAACTTGTGATCTCAATGGATCGGTTGCCCAACAATAGTCTTCAGAAATTCCATTGCTTACAAAAAATTGGAAAATGAATACAATACATAGAAAGTGATACATTTTATTGACTGAAACACTGAATGCTATTGATTGCAGTATTTATATCATAAGATTTTTAACCACCAACAAATTTAATATAATATTCGTAAACATATATGTATTTATATAACTTATAAGTCATGATAAATTTCAAATCTAATTCACATGTTAAAATACTTAAGTGATATTTTTAGTAAATGTTTCGCACGTGAATTATTTAAAAACAGTGTGTGCCCCCATGTTGAACAAACGTTCGATCAAGGTACACTTATTACGATAATGAATTATTCTATGTATAACTATAACTTTAATTATAAATTTATCATTTATTTATCAATATTGATTCAAGTGCAGTCACTATACATAAAATTAATTGCTATCTTTATGTCTAATAAAATCATTTGTATATGACAATATTGAATATACATGTATATGTATTGAAACAGCAACAACTTATCGTCATCCAATAACCTTAAGAAAATATTAAAACATATAGTAATTGCTGAACATACTGAACATGTTTGTGAAATTATTCTGAATATTCTCTAAAATTAAAATGTACAAGTTGTTGAAATGTTGACCATCATTGAGTACCTTCGTTTATTGATTCCACGCAGTTTCCATATTTTCAACATTTTTAAAAAGTTCAAAGTACGAGTATGTAGTCACCAATTTAATTTTATAAATGACAACCGCCTTAAGTAGAGTTTTACGTCCAATTCATACTTTTTTTAATTTTGAATTTATTTTTATCTTATACGACCTTTACACTATCTAGTGAAGAAATCTATAGAAGTAAAAGTAATTGATCCCTAATAATGTATTATGAACTAATTGACATTTTTAAATGGTTGATTAGTTTATTTAGTCATTCATACCTTTCAAAATATGTAATCATGCCGATTTTCATTGCCAACCCAATTAAAATAATAACTAAGCTGAAAAACTAACTCGCGGGGAAACTAAATTCATGCCAATTGGTGGCCACTATACTATACTTACGCTCTACATTTTAGTGTGCCTTATATCTTAAAGACACATTGAATCTATGTTAAATATATTTATAAGCATTAAATGGTCATGTCATCGTCCGATAAGTGAACATGCCGTTTTTTCTTCAACAAGCCCATTTATCGATCACACCTGCTTTCAAGTATTTGCATACTCGTATATACCCAGATCTCGAGACATACACGAGTTTTATTAGTGTCGTTTTACGATAAGTATATATATGTATATATATATATATATATATATATATATATATATATATATATATAAATCTATAAATCTATAAATATATATATATATACATATATACAAATCTAATTTGCAAACTGGTGAAATTCAATTGATTAGATATTTTTATTATTAAAATAATAATTTTCCAATGACACATTATTGATAAGCATGGTATTACAGTTCATTATAACACAATCAACTTTAAAATTTTTTGTGCATACATACAGCTACTTTCAATTCAATTGATGGCTGATAAAGCATGTACAGTGGTGGTCAAAATTGTTTGTGCCACGCAAAAATTGTACTATGTATTCTGCAAAAGTTCAAATTTGGGCTAAACACTTAATTAAACAATTAATTTTTTTTTTGGTTTATTTATTGTTAATTATTGATATTTCATTTAGTAAAAAAAAAATCAAATATCATAACAATTCATATAAATAAAATCAAAAAACAAATAGACAAAATTATTTGTACCTACCACTAAAAAATTTTTAGTAACGGGGGAACTCTGTTTTTTTTTTGTTTTGTTTTGTTACAATATGTTGCAGGTCCTAATTTAGTCCTAATTTTCGTCTCCACGAGAACTGTATTGTTTTAAAGAATGGGAACAATTAAGGAATTATCAATAGAAGTTCGAGCCTCGATCGTTGCGGACTATGAGTCTGGTGTATCTCTTAAAAAATTAGCCCAAAAGTACAACTGCCACAAATATACGGTGATGTACCAAATTCGAAAAGCAAAAACTCAAAAGTGTCTAAGAAATGTCAAAGGAAGAGGACGTAAAAGAACGACAACGCCCAAAGAAGACAGAAGAATGACTACGCTTGTGCAGAGGAACCCTCTGAATACAGTAAAAGCTGTTCAAAGTGACATAAATAGTGTAAGAAAAAACAAAATTAGCATAAAAACTGTTAAAAGACGGCTTCGTGAAACAAATATAAAAGATTATGTTGTACAAAAGAAAATAGGCTAAACTTAGCTCGTACCTATTTAGCGAAAGTTGTCAAGTTCTGGCGTAAGGTATTATGGACCGATGAATCGTGCTTCTCTTTAGATGGAAGCTACGGTAAGAGATATTTTTATTCGACACCTCAACATAGAAAATTTCGGAATATTACAATGCCAACTCGGCACAGCAGAGGAGGCAAAGTAATGGTTTGGCTTCGTATTGCAGCAAGTTAATGCTCCAATCCTAAAGGTAAAATGATAACTAAATTTCTTAAAGATTTGGACCAAGAAACTATAAACTAGAAACCACAACGAGAGAATCTATGGCATAACATTAAACAAAAAATAACAACAACTATTGGAAGAACGCCCACTGAAATCCCTAAACAAATTCTAGAAAATCTGGACCAATCAATGCCGCATCGCCTTCAAGAAGTGGTTAACAACAATGGTGGTAATAAATCCTACTGAATTTACGGAAAAAATTGATAAATTACTGTTCATTTTGTTACTTTTAGCCAACTTTGTGATGAGGTACAAATAATTTTGTCCATTTGTTTTTTGATTTTACTTATATGAATTGTTATGATTTTTAATTTTTTTTGTTACTAAATGAAATATCAATAATTAACAATAAATTATACAATAAATAAATTAATTGTTTAATTAAGTGTTTAGCCCAAATTTTAAGTTTTGCAGAATACATTGTAAAATTATTTGCGTGGCACAAATAATTTTGACCACCACTGTATGTATTTGGGGTTGAACGTGAACGCATAGTATTTGCACAATAATATCTTAATAGTTGCAGGATTAAGCAGGATCTCCCGGAGATGGCCGGGCCTCATCGAACACCCGTTTACATGTAACATAAAGAGGATTTGGATAGGTTCAGTTAGTATCATAGAAATTGACTCGGTTACAGACACCTGGTATAGCCAATAGTTAGTAACACAGGACGATACAGCTCTAATCCACTTTTATAATTTTTAACAGAATCACTGGGCTCTGAAATAAAATTTATTAGTTTGCTGCATCAGACTTATGAGAACTCCTGAAAATTCAACTCAAATTAGTTACGATTTATTTTATTCTGCATTCCAACCTTTAATTAATTAATTTAAATTTAAGTTTAACTGGCAGATCCTGAAATTTAGTTCAATTTATTATTATTAATTTCATATTTGATCTGTGGTAGACCTGTAATGAATAATAATTATTGTAAACACTGCCGCCATTTGCGTTTAACACTCGTTCACGTTCTCTCCGCCTCTACCCCTGCAAAATTCAAAATTCTTTATAGGTAGTATAAAATACGTTTGTAATTTACTTTTATGATTTATTAAAACAATAACTGCGCTCTGCGATAAAGTTTATTAGTTTGCTGGATGTGACTCTTAAGATGCTTCTGAAAATAATTTAAATTAGTTTCAATTTATTATATTCTGCATGCTTTACTGCAATTCATTAATTGAAATGTAATTCATTAAAACTCCAGATACTCGTAAATGCGGCAATATTAGATGAAATAAAATTGATAAAATAAATACAACCAAGAATAGTCCTTAAAAGAAAGAAACACAAGAAATATAAACCTCGCATGGTTCAAACTTCTTGAAACAGTTCTTCCATTTTAAATAAATAATTTCAGCAAATCATGTTGAATATTTGACTTTTAAATTACTACAATTTAAATTATATTAATTGAAAATTGAAATATAAAATCATTTTCAAATCTGAACTCTCTCCGCGGAGTATGTAAACCGCTAGAGAGCGCGTCCTCAGGTGGCGGATAGAGGAGTGCTCATCGGTATCTACGAAGGTAGGGGTAGCGAAGGGTAGGGAGGAAATAAAATACTCCCCGCGGACCAAACATAAAGGAAAATACAATGGCAGCAACGGAAGGAAATATTACTCCAGGTGGTAATCAAGGTTTTAAATTGGAAATTCCACCCTTCTCGATGAAGGCCGGTTCCATGGATTCTGGGGGGAACCAACCATTGCTAAAGGAAAGATCACGATCGGAAAACTTTACCGATGAAAACCCCATTACTAACCCTTTTGGAAAGAGTTCCAAATTGACAAGATCACCAACAAGATACGGTAACGAATATGAAAAGGAAAATTTTGAACTACGCAGAAAGCTATGCGAATTTGAAAAGATCACAACTAAGCTAAGTAATGATTACATGATACTTAAAAAAGAAAATGAGGAACTTAGAAAAGCTCTAACACCTGCTGTAACAGAAGAGAAATCAAGAATAGAACGTAGCTAAAAACGTAGCATTTGGTGGAAACGTAGCCATCGGTCAGAATGAATATGTCACGGACTCAGATGAACTTAATTCTAAAGTGAATTGGGTGCTAAAAATAAGAAACAAGGAAAAAAGCGACGACTGAGCAAATCACCCTTTGTATCTCCAGAACAAATACAAGAAAAAAAGGAAATACAAAATCAGAGTAAAAAGGTGCAACTACCCAAACCACCACCAGTCATTGTAAATAAGATTGAATACTACAATGATATACGAAAAACGATGGATTCAAACCAAATACAATACCAAACAACGATGCTCAGTAGTGGAGATCTTAAAGTCAATGTCCCAGACGAGGAGAATTATAGAAAACTGACCCTTTCACTTAATGAAAAGGGAAATACATGGTACTCTTATGAGGACAAAGGATCCAGGCCGATTAAAGTTGTGGAAAAAAAGCTGCACCCATCCTGCAAGCCAGAAGAAATAAAGGAAGAATTAATTTCTAAAAATTGGAAAATAAAAGAGGTTACACAAATATTGAAGAGAAAGGATAAAACTCCGCTATCATTGTTCATGTTAACTTTTGATAAAGATGAAGACATACAAAATATTTATCAAATAAGGTATATCCTCAAAATGAAGGTTGAGATTGAAGCCTTACGAAAATCAAGATTGCTCCCGCAATGCAAAAAGTGCCAATCATTCGGGCACACTCAGAACTACTGCAATAGAGACCCAAGATGCGTTAAGTGCGCAGCTAAGCATTCCTCCAAAGAATCTACAAAAACCAGAGAAACTCCGGCCAAGTGTGTAAATTGTGGAGAGTCACAAACCGCAAATTATAGAGGATGTGTAGTTGCCAGAGAACTACAGAAGATGAGAAAAAATAATAACAACAAAAAGGACATACCAAAAGGCAAATTAAAGGAGCCAAGAAATCAAATAGAAAAGATAAGAAAACCTGCTTAATTCAAGCTCCAGGTATCTCATATGCTGAAGTTGCTAAAGGGGGAGCAGAATTGAAAAACGATTTTGACCGTTATAGTGAAATGTTGCAAACAATTCTAAACCGAATGGATGAGCAAGAACAAAAGCAAGTAAAAGCTATTGGATCATTCATTCAAAGACTAACGAAACTAGAAAACAGCATCAGGACTGCTCCTGTCACCCATATTTTAGAATGAATAGTGACATTAGAATACTAGCATGGAACCCCAATGGGTTATTGCAACATCAGCAAGAATTGCAACTATTATTGGACATTCAAAAAATTCATATCTGTCTCATATCCGAGACCCACTTTACAAAACAATCGTTTATACAATTTATAGGTTATCAAGTATACCATACAATACACCCAGAAAATACAGGCAGAGGAGGAAGTGCGATAATAATAAAAAGTAATATACAACATTACGAAGAGAAAAAATATGAAACAAAAGAGATACAAGCAACTACCGTCAGCATTAAAACTAAAAATCAGTCATTAGCCGTAACGGCAATTTATTGCCCACCGCGATATAATCTTAAAAAATTACACTACGTAGACTTCCTGGAAAGCTTAGGCGATAAGTACATCATTGGCGGAGACTTCAATGCGAAACATACTCATTGGGGATCAAGAATAATCACTAATAGAGGTAAAGAACGTTGGATGTAATTGGCATTCTACTGCCAAACCGACATACTGGCCAACAGATAATAACAAAATATCTGATCTACTAGATTTCTTTATAACTAGAAAACTTCCAGCAACTTATGTTAAAATCGAAGAAGGGTATGATTCGAGCTCCGATCACTCTTCAATACTACTTACTCTCAGTGAAAAAATAATCTCAAAAGAATGCAACCCGACTCTGACAAATAAATATACAGACTGGGAGGGATTCAAAGAAGAGCTGAATAGTAGAATAGAACTTAATGTACCGTTAAAAACAAAAGAACAACTAGATGGAGAAATCGTAAAATTCATAACGCCGGAGTTCAAAAGAAGAACAATTACCCAAATTACAATACAAATTACAGTACAAATTACCCAAAAGAAATCAGGGAACTTGTCGAAGCAAAAATGAGATCCAGGAAGAAATGGCAATACACCTGGAGGCCTGCAGATAAAAACAAACTGAATAACCTGACACAGCGACTCAGGAGGGAAATCCAGTATTAGGATACTGACTATTCTTTGTGGAAGACAACCAAACGAATGAAAAGACCAATAACTCAAATACCACCCATAAGAACAAGCAATGGGCATTGGGCCAGAAGCAATGAAGAAAAGGCAAAAGCTTTCGCTGACCATCTAGAAAGTATTTTTCAGCCTAATGAAGTACAAGAGAGAGAAGAATTCCAAGAAGTAGAGGACACTATTGATCAAGAAATCGCTCTGACCACCCCTGCGGTGCGGAATTGACTAATGAAATAAAAATAAATGTAAATCCTAACAAAGCGCCAGGCTATGACCTGATAACAAAAAATCTTAAAACAGCTATCGAAGAAGGGCATTAAAAAATTAACAACTCTAATCAATGCAGCTTTCAGGACGAAATATGTACCAAATGTAATGAAGTTTGCGGAGGTGATTATGATACCTAAGCCTGGAAAACCACCAAACGAAATAACATCCCATAGACCGATTTCGTTACTGCCTATTATGTCAAAACTATTTGAAAGATTTCTCTTTAAAAGATTGGACCCAATAATTGAAAGGCAGGAATTAATCCCCACACATCAATTTGGATTTCGACATAGACACTCTACAATCGATCAAATCCAGAGAATAACAGATATCATAGAAAGATCACTCGAAGAAAAGAAAATCTGCTCAGCAGTCTTCCTTGACGTGGCCCAGGCGTTTGATAAAGTTTGGCACGAAGGTCTTCTGCACAACCTCCAGAACATTCTCCCTTCACAATTCTGCCAAATATTAAAATCCTACATTACAGAGCGACACTTTCGTGTTAAACAGGAACAATCATACTCAGAAATTAAAAAGATCAAAGCTGGAGTACCACAAGGAAGTGTCTTAGGACCCATTCTATATTTATTATTCACAAGCGATATTCCATTATCTCAGAATACCACAATTGGCACATTTGCAGACGACACTGCTATTTTGGTAGTAGATGATACCATAGAAGGAGCTACCAATAAGCTTGAAAGTGCGATGTCAGGTTAAATGAAACAGACTCCAGAATCACCCGAACGTTGAGGCCACCCAACCACTCGACCACAGGGAAGCAGTGAGAAGACTAAAAAGAGTAAAACCTTTTGAGTTAGCACTATAGTCAGCGTAAGGCAGTAACACCAGTAAATAGAACATAAGGAAAACCAATGGGGATACCTTAATTAAACACAATTTAGCAATTTAGGTCAAAAAAGAAATGTTGTTAGTCTATAGACTAGGTACATTGTAAAATTTTATGTGTTCTAAGAAGGAAAAATTGAAAAAATTTAATTTCGTCGATTACAACGCCATCTATCATGAACCGAACAAAATATTTCATTCAAATCATACGTACTTTTAGTCGTAGAATCCGTATCTGCAATAAAAAATATGGCTTCCTATCTTAGTTTAAAAGTTACCCCCGCCCCATATACAAAGCGGGGGTGGGGGACTATTTTTTTTGCACTAATGTATTTCCCCCGCGGTATGATTAAATTTTGATTATGGACATTTTTTCCGTAGAGTGGCTATTTTTCGAGATATTTGATCGTCTCAGTTTAAAAGAAACACCCGGTATATAGCATCAGTTTGGACACCGTTTTCCATATTTGCAAATATTGAAGAGGTAAAAATAGACAAATTAGTTATTGTGGACCTATTTCTAAGAAATCCATGTTGTTCATTATTAAGAGATGGAGATATAATGTCAGAAAGTTTATTGCAAACTATTTTTTCAAGTAATTTAGGAATAGCTGACAAAATTGCAATACCTCTATAATTTTGTATATTATTCCTATTTCCACTTTTAAAAATTGGCGATAAAAATGAATATTTCCAATTTTGTGGAAATTTACCTGAATTGAGTGATAAATTGAAAATATGCAAAAGTGGTGTAGAAATTTCATAAGCACAATTGATTAAAAATGATGGATGAATTTTATCAGGACCAGGTCCTTTGTTCGAGTTGAGTTTTAAAATAGCTGTTAAAATTTCATCCTGAGTTAGATACATTCTTGATATAAGTTCAGTTTTATATTCCAGAATAGTAAAGTCATTGGGGTTGAATGGAATGCTTTTCTCAACACTGTAAGAATTTTGAAAATGAATAGCAAACAGATTGCTAATATCTCGTGGAATATAGGATGAGGAGTCATCAAGTTTCATTGTAGATGGAAAACCTCTACATTTACGCTTAATATCTACAAATTTAAAAAACTTCTTGGGGTTGTATAAAATGCTTTCCCCTGTTGATTTACAATAATTGTTGTAAGCTAAAATAGATTCAGAATCAAAATTTTTTGACAACGATTCAAAAGTATTTTTAGATCTTGTGTCTTTATGTTTGTTAAAAAGTTTGTAGGCTCGATTTCTTTTGTTCCTTAGATTTTTTAAATGGTAATTGAGCCAAGGTTCATTATTTTCCTTAATAATTTTTTTAGGAACAAATTTTTCCAAACAATTAATAATAATTGATTCGAAATGCTTGATACAAGTTTCTAAGTCAGAATTATTGAATAAACTATTCCAATCAATAGATGATAGTTTTTCATTAATTTTAAAATAATCAGCTTTAAAAAAATTATAACTTAGTTTAAAATTGTTATTGTTAAACATAGAACATTTATGTTCCATGCAGTCAAAATTTACAACTATACCCTTGTGGTGGATTGTGTCAGAAAATAAATGAAAATTATCGCCAGCCTCGCGATTTTTATGTCGGTTTTGGTTGACATCAGAATAATTTTCATTTTTGTGCGGCCAATGTATAGCATTCGTTATTATAGTTGATTAGTAATGCTTATTGTATACAGGGTGTCTCATATTAACTGAAATAGGTATACTTTAGTTCTGCTACTTTACCAACCTTTCAAGTTATAAGTGTTTAAACAGAAACCTTCTGACACATTACCATTAATTAAGACACTGCTATAACAGTTAAACTGGAATTTAGATATATTATGTTCATTTGAAACCTTATACAATTTTCTTTCAAACAAATTATAATGATTGCCTTAATCAGAAAAATCAATTCAACAAAACACTTTTAGAATAAAAAAAAAGAAGTTGCTTTCAGAAGCTTGATTCATGAATTAAAATCCCTCTAAGGCTAAATAAGGATCATCTTATTTTGGAGCTTTTCGAAAAACAAAAATTGGTCGTAGTTGCGATACAAAACCTTATCGTTGTACATGCAATTTTGTATTTGTTTACTTGAGTTTATTGACTAATTAAATTCAAAATTTAACTTTAAACATTTTAATTTTTTTAGACAAAGCAATTTTTACAATTATATGATATATAGCTTCAAGATATAGATGTATGTGAAGATGGCCCAATTTCCATCCCCGAAAACTACGATGGCAACACTAACGGCTGTTATCATGACACTTTTGCTCTCATCCCTGAAAAAATATTAAATGTTGAATTTTTACTCTCAGCCCAAATTCTAATATCACGATAGTTATATAATATTTGAATCTATTTATATATAAATACTCGTACATACGAGTACTACATACATATTATATAATGTATATTTATGTATGTACATATTATTAGTATATATAAATTTTAATTTCAGTCCCGGCTTTTGCCGCCACTTTAGTTCCAAAAAATATTTGCTGGTTTTATCTTAAATTTTTGGAAATTTATTATATACCAAGGGATTGAGATTAGTCCCTTAAAGTTAGAAACTATTTGAGTGGATTGCCGGCTCAGATGAGTTAGGCATGTAATAGTGGTTGGTTTAAGAAACCTGACGTAATAATTTTTTGGAATTTTTGTATGTCGGTGAGCTATGATATAGTTCTGTAGATATGATAATGATGGATTGTATTGTTGGCAGGAATGTCTCAATATAATTCGAAAGTATAGTAATGCCTTGTCTGTATAGGGCATTATTGTACTTTGTATATTATGTTAATATTTCAAAATCTATTTGGCTAGTTTAGTGGAGGGATGGTTTAAGATGTAATTCAAAATAGTGTGTTTTATAATTTGTGTCATAAAAATTGGGACTCAACAATTACTTTTTTATATAACAATGTATGTATTTTTATAATGTTTTCGTTTAGGTCATGCAGATGACGTAGCAATAGCTGTCTTTGCGTTAAATATTAAAATCAAAATGCCCTCCTAATTATTACGAGGTGGGCCATCAGATGTGGGCTGGCAATCAGCTTGTCCAAAACTGAACTGGTACTAATTACCAGGTAATTTAAAATCGCGGCAGTAGATCCACCTATCTTTAACGGCATAGGACTAGCTTTTACTGATAAGGCAAGATTTCTGTGCGTAATCTTGGATAGCAAGCTTAGTTGGAAGACTAACACCTTGGGAAGAGAAAAAATTGCCTCGTGCAGGAAAGATATGGGGCCTAAGCTGGTACACTGGCTATTCACTGCCGTAGTAAAACCTATACTTATGTATGGGGTAAGTGTGTGATGGCCAGCTCTTGATAAAGTAACAGGAAGGGGATCGAGAAGGTGAAAAGAATGGCCTGCATGCTTATAAGGGCGCTGAGGATAACTCCAACACTCGCCTTGGAGGTTATGTTTCACCTTCTCCCTATCGATATTTATGGTAAGCATATGGTGGCGAATACGGCCAAGAGGATCTTGGGGAAGCGGGTCGTTTTCGGAAACAGAAGCATTACAGCTCTATACGGATGGCTCCATGCTACACGGTAAAGTAGGAGCTGGAGTCTTCTGTGATAAATTGAAAGTAGATATGTCAGTTCGTCTTCCTGATTACTGCAGTGTACAAGGCAGTGGTGTTAGCGATTGAGAAGGATTTGACTTGGTTGAAACATAATATGGTATCCTCGATTGCTATCGCAATTTATGTGGAGAGTCAGGCGGCAATCATGTCGCTGGAATCAGTTTCTCTGACATCAATGGTGGCGTTGGGTTGCCACTCGTCTCTAAATGAGATGAGTGAGCATTTAAACATTCGGATAGTCTGGGTCCCCGACCACTCGGATGTCATGGGGAACTGCAGGGCTGACAAACTAGCTAGACATGGAAAAACTCTCCAACTACTACCGGAAAGGTAGAACTCTCACATGTAGTGTAATGGCCATCAAGACAAGTCTGGCCAAAGCCAAGCCAGACTTGAAACGCTCAAAGACACTAATCTCCCTACGTAGACGTGAATTAAAATCGTTTTTCGTGGAGATACTCACAGGAAACTGCCTTCGAGAACACACGAGGAGACTAGGTCTAGAAGCAAGTAGCTTTTGCAGAAGCTGTATGTAACGAAGAGAAGGAAGAGACGGTAGCCCACTTCCTATGCTCATGTCCGGCCTTAGCAAACAGTTCTTAATTGACAGCCTCTCTGAGCTCGAAAACTGTATAAAGTGCGAGATATATCACTCTACATAAGGAGCACGAGTGGTTCAATTAAGGGTAATAGGGAAGTGAGATCCTGTGGTATCACAATGAACCGTCACCGTCAATAAATTACTCATTTCTGTGTATTTATTATCTTGAATAATTTGTGCTTTATATAATGATTTAGTGCTTTTCTAAATAACCAATTTCTTATCATTTTCAATCTTACATTTTTCATCATTTTCAATATTATCCGGTTTTTGCTGAATTACACCAGGAAGGCCAATCGTGCTAATAAAATGATTCAAAGAACTATTAAAATTCCCAAAATAATTTAATTGTTGTATTCCACGATCGTTTGATATAGCAACGTCATTGCAGAGAACATTTTTGCTAAGACCTTTTATTTTTTCAAACGCAAGTAAAAGTTTAGAAACAAAATCATTATTTTGATACAGAAAATATCTTTACTTCAATCTCATACTTTCACTGGATTTAACTGAAATGTTTTTACAAATCAGCAACAATAATGGCTGATTTGAATTTTGCGAAAGTATAATTTCATCATAACTTTGCACATTATCTAAAAATACCATCAACTATCACATACCTTACTCATCTGAGCCGGCAATCCAATCCATCGTGACTTTACGAGATTATATCACAGCTCGCCGACATACAAAAATTTTGAAAAAATTAAGTCAGGTTTATTATGCCCTAATCATCTGAACCTCCAATCTTTGTCTTCATTTCTCTGTATACTGTCGTGATATTAATATTTTTCGGGGCTGAGAGCAAAATACAGCAAAATATTGTATTTTGTAAAATCTCTTTTAGGATCATCTCTGGTCCATAAATGTTTTTTTTTTTATTTGTTATGGCCATGCTCAGAATTAAACAAATTAATTTGCAACCTAGTAAGTCAGGTTCGTTGGAGTTAAGGAAGCTGCTTTCTGTAATGTATACAGAGATTTGTCTAATTCAGGAACCGTCTTGATGGTGCTGTTTCTGGATTGAATTATAACAATGGCAGACTTTTCTATAAGAATTCTGTCGATAAAACTCGGACGTGCATTTTTATTGGTAACAACATTAATGCTTCCCTCATTCATGAGTGTAGCTCGGCTGATCTTTCGGCAGTGCTCTACACTTTAATAGTGAAAAATTCCTGCACTAAGCTGGTGCTTGCATCAGTTTATTTACCATATGACTCGTAATGCCCATCACTCGATATGGGATAGTACCAATATTAATCAGATGGAATCTTCAACTCTTCTTTTTCAACTATTCAAGCTCTTCTGAGCTTGAAGTTCTAAACATAGGCAGCGAGCCGATGTTTGTTAATTCCATTCGGCATGAGGTGATTGACATAAGTCTATGATTGATTTAATGTCTATATGATTGATTTAATTTTGGATTGGATGGTGACGAATGATGTTCTCACCTCTGATCACAGCTGTATCTCGCTTAACATTAACCTTAAACGACCTCCTAAAAAGCCATATCGTAACAGAAAATTAGCCAATTGGGGACTTTTTTCTCTCGAGCTGGCTTCTTTACTTACCGCACCGAGAGTAACTCGGTCGAGTCACGACATCGAGGTACATGCATCTTCACTTGAGACGGCAATTTCGACTGCTATTGGAAATTCTTGTCCTCTTGTTACGAACCAAAAGACTAATAACAAACCCTTTTGGAATTGTGATCTTAAAAGGTTAAGGAAATCCGCTAGCAAAAAACTTCAATCGTCAGATTGATTGGGATAATTTCCTAGCGGCACAAAAAGAATATAAACGAAGTTTTAGTTCCGCTCACAGAGACTCGTGGTTAAACTTCTGTGAGGAAATTAATAGCCTGTCGGCGGTGGCTATAGAGACTAAATAAAGTCATGGCTAAGAATGGAGTTTGTAGACCTGATACCCTTCGTCTACCTGACGGTCAGCTTTACCTCTTGTCATAGAGAAGTTCTCAAGTTGATCAATCTCGATAATCTGCGCTGGAGTCTATTTTCCTTTACATCTTATAAGGCTGGTGGGCCTCATGGTATTTTCCCGGCTGAATTACAGCACGGGTTTTCCATCATTCAGGACCATCTGATATCCCAAGTCTTTTCGACCTATTAGTATGTCTTTAACTTTTATTAAAGCCTTAGAAAGAATCATCGACAGATTTATTAGAGACAAGGACCTAATTACATTCCTATAGTATACTCAGTAACATGCAACATGCTTACAGAGTTGGTAAGTCCTGCATGAACTTGTAACCAGGATTGAAAGATCCCTCTTAAATACGGAGTCTCTTGTAGGTACTTTCCTCGATATATAGCGAGAGCTTTTGACAGTACCTCGTTTATATCGATTACTAATGCCTGTAATAATTTTGGTATTAATCACACCATTGTCAAATGGATTGAATCCAAACTCAAGTCTCGCACTGTTGAGACTGAACTAGATGGCGTCTCAGTTTCTGTCAAGATTGCTAAAGACTGTCCCCCAGGGGAGTGTACTCTCTCCCCTGCTGTGGGTTTTGGTCATTGACGGGTTACTGGTTAAGCTGCAGCAATCTGGTTTCATAGCACAGAGTTATGATGATGATCTTATCTTAACAGTCTTAAGCAAACATCTGAATATCTTATCCGAATTAATGCAGCATGCTTTAGATATTGTGGAGACATGGTGTATTGACAAGGGTCTGCACGTCAACCCATCTAAGACAGATTTAATTGTCTTTACTAGGCGTAGGAGTGGTGTAGATCTATCCATTCCTTCTCTTTTTGGAAATCCTGGGGTCTAACACCCAGGATGTTGTTTTTAATTTATAAATCGCTGGTCTTACCGATGTTATCGTACGCTTCTGTTTTGTGGTGGCCAGTTGTTAATCTAAATGCTTCTACTGCTAAACTTAATAGTCTTCAAAACATGGGTGGATAGTTCTGTTACTGGAATTATGTCCTCGACTTCACTTCTTGCTATGGAGTCCATTCTTTCCTTGCCTCAGTTACGCAGTGTTTTGATGGGATTTGTGGTTTTCGGAGGATTTTCTCCAAAATTTAAACGAGTCCATAGTCTTTTTTCAGATGGCTCTCGCTCTAGGCTGAGGTCTGGATTTGGAATTTACTGTCCTTGGTCTAATCAGAGATCTTTTGGCAGTCTTGGTTCGCTATGGACTGTTTTCCAAGGGGAAATATTAGCGCTCAGGTATAGTGTTATGGAGGCTTTGAATTTCGCTTTCAATTCATTGAATAATCCCTTGAATGTCTCCATACTTGTCAAGGATTGCAAACACTTCTTTAATCTTCTTTGCTACAATTGGGTGCCAGCACATTGTGACATCGAAGGGATGGATATCGAGGACTGTTTAGCCAAATTCGGTCCCCAGCTAACTCTAATTTAACCTGAACCCGTGGCTCCCTTATCTTTCAACTACGACTATAAAATAAAAAACTACGCTTTGAAAGATCTAAGATTTCAGTGGCTTGCTACTTCTAGTTGTCGTATGGCGAAGAACTTCATAAGTAGCGCAATTTGAAATCAACTAAATATACTCTATCTTTAACAAAGGACCAGCTAAGAATCTTGGTTGTGATTCATACGGTTCATATGATTGATTTAAAAGGCTTCTCCATCGAATGGGTTTATCTCAGGATGTTATTTGTGATGACTGTCTTGAGGAAGATGATGACTGCTTGCACTTTGTGTGCAGTTGTCCAGCTTTCAATATTATTCGGTTTCAGGTTTTCAACTGTAGGTCTATTAGTGTAGAGCAGTTGTCCTCCATACCTTGGTTTAAACTTGTACAGTTTGCTAAGGCTGCAGTGCGCTTGCGCCATGGGCCGTCCCGGCATTGAGTGCGGAATCCTTATGAGTTCCAACCAATTAAAAAAAACAATAAAAAACACTTAACCCTTTTAAAATTAACCTCAAATGCTGGTCTATATACGAGTATATCCAATTCAATTTCATATTCGAAAGATGTTGTGCAAGCTAAAATTTTGAACTAATAGAATAATAATAAACCAATCAAATTTCTGATTTGTGTGGAATCTTATCCCAAGCTGTTTAAATAACACCACACTTTAAATGTTTGGCCTGAATAAATTTTCCATTTGATTTTGGAGATTCCCGGTGGATTCATGCTCCTGGATAATGGTGAGAGAATGATGTACATTGCGGAACTTCACGCAGCCAAATTGACCATGTGTTAGTTTCTAAAAGACGGGCTCGAGTTGTCCAGGATGTCAGAACTTATCGGTCAGGAACCAAATACGTAAAGAAATCAAAAGAAACATTATCAGAATCTTGTCAGCGACAACATTGATGAAGCTCTGAAAACTTCGGTTGTCAGTGCGGTACATGGAAAGGGGAAAAGCCTTAGAAAGAATCATCGACAGATTTATTAGAGACAAGGACCTAATTACATTCCTATAGTATACTCAGTAACATGCAACATGCTTACAGAGTTGGTAAGTCCTGCATGAACTTGTAACCAGGATTGAAAGATCCCTCTTAAATACGGAGTCTCTTGTAGGTACTTTCCTCGATATATAGCGAGAGCTTTTGACAGTACCTCGTTTATATCGATTACTAATGCCTGTAATAATTTTGGTATTAATCACACCATTGTCAAATGGATTGAATCCAAACTCAAGTCTCGCACTGTTGAGACTGAACTAGATGGCGTCTCAGTTTCTGTCAAGATTGCTAAAGACTGTCCCCCAGGGGAGTGTACTCTCTCCCCTGCTGTGGGTTTTGGTCATTGACGGGTTACTGGTTAAGCTGCAGCAATCTGGTTTCATAGCACAGAGTTATGATGATGATCTTATCTTAACAGTCTTAAGCAAACATCTGAATATCTTATCCGAATTAATGCAGCATGCTTTAGATATTGTGGAGACATGGTGTATTGACAAGGGTCTGCACGTCAACCCATCTAAGACAGATTTAATTGTCTTTACTAGGCGTAGGAGTGGTGTAGATCTATCCATTCCTTCTCTTTTTGGAAATCCTGGGGTCTAACACCCAGGATGTTGTTTTTAATTTATAAATCGCTGGTCTTACCGATGTTATCGTACGCTTCTGTTTTGTGGTGGCCAGTTGTTAATCTAAATGCTTCTACTGCTAAACTTAATAGTCTTCAAAACATGGGTGGATAGTTCTGTTACTGGAATTATGTCCTCGACTTCACTTCTTGCTATGGAGTCCATTCTTTCCTTGCCTCAGTTACGCAGTGTTTTGATGGGATTTGTGGTTTTCGGAGGATTTTCTCCAAAATTTAAACGAGTCCATAGTCTTTTTTCAGATGGCTCTCGCTCTAGGCTGAGGTCTGGATTTGGAATTTACTGTCCTTGGTCTAATCAGAGATCTTTTGGCAGTCTTGGTTCGCTATGGACTGTTTTCCAAGGGGAAATATTAGCGCTCAGGTATAGTGTTATGGAGGCTTTGAATTTCGCTTTCAATTCATTGAATAATCCCTTGAATGTCTCCATACTTGTCAAGGATTGCAAACACTTCTTTAATCTTCTTTGCTACAATTGGGTGCCAGCACATTGTGACATCGAAGGGATGGATATCGAGGACTGTTTAGCCAAATTCGGTCCCCAGCTAACTCTAATTTAACCTGAACCCGTGGCTCCCTTATCTTTCAACTACGACTATAAAATAAAAAACTACGCTTTGAAAGATCTAAGATTTCAGTGGCTTGCTACTTCTAGTTGTCGTATGGCGAAGAACTTCATAAGTAGCGCAATTTGAAATCAACTAAATATACTCTATCTTTAACAAAGGACCAGCTAAGAATCTTGGTTGTGATTCATACGGTTCATATGATTGATTTAAAAGGCTTCTCCATCGAATGGGTTTATCTCAGGATGTTATTTGTGATGACTGTCTTGAGGAAGATGATGACTGCTTGCACTTTGTGTGCAGTTGTCCAGCTTTCAATATTATTCGGTTTCAGGTTTTCAACTGTAGGTCTATTAGTGTAGAGCAGTTGTCCTCCATACCTTGGTTTAAACTTGTACAGTTTGCTAAGGCTGCAGTGCGCTTGCGCCATGGGCCGTCCCGGCATTGAGTGCGGAATCCTTATGAGTTCCAACCAATTAAAAAAAACAATAAAAAACACTTAACCCTTTTAAAATTAACCTCAAATGCTGGTCTATATACGAGTATATCCAATTCAATTTCATATTCGAAAGATGTTGTGCAAGCTAAAATTTTGAACTAATAGAATAATAATAAACCAATCAAATTTCTGATTTGTGTGGAATCTTATCCCAAGCTGTTTAAATAACACCACACTTTAAATGTTTGGCCTGAATAAATTTTCCATTTGATTTTGGAGATTCCCGGTGGATTCATGCTCCTGGATAATGGTGAGAGAATGATGTACATTGCGGAACTTCACGCAGCCAAATTGACCATGTGTTAGTTTCTAAAAGACGGGCTCGAGTTGTCCAGGATGTCAGAACTTATCGGTCAGGAACCAAATACGTAAAGAAATCAAAAGAAACATTATCAGAATCTTGTCAGCGACAACATTGATGAAGCTCTGAAAACTTCGGTTGTCAGTGCGGTACATGGAAAGGGGAAAAGCCTTAGAAAGAATCATCGACAGATTTATTAGAGACAAGGACCTAATTACATTCCTATAGTATACTCAGTAACATGCAACATGCTTACAGAGTTGGTAAGTCCTGCATGAACTTGTAACCAGGATTGAAAGATCCCTCTTAAATACGGAGTCTCTTGTAGGTACTTTCCTCGATATATAGCGAGAGCTTTTGACAGTACCTCGTTTATATCGATTACTAATGCCTGTAATAATTTTGGTATTAATCACACCATTGTCAAATGGATTGAATCCAAACTCAAGTCTCGCACTGTTGAGACTGAACTAGATGGCGTCTCAGTTTCTGTCAAGATTGCTAAAGACTGTCCCCCAGGGGAGTGTACTCTCTCCCCTGCTGTGGGTTTTGGTCATTGACGGGTTACTGGTTAAGCTGCAGCAATCTGGTTTCATAGCACAGAGTTATGATGATGATCTTATCTTAACAGTCTTAAGCAAACATCTGAATATCTTATCCGAATTAATGCAGCATGCTTTAGATATTGTGGAGACATGGTGTATTGACAAGGGTCTGCACGTCAACCCATCTAAGACAGATTTAATTGTCTTTACTAGGCGTAGGAGTGGTGTAGATCTATCCATTCCTTCTCTTTTTGGAAATCCTGGGGTCTAACACCCAGGATGTTGTTTTTAATTTATAAATCGCTGGTCTTACCGATGTTATCGTACGCTTCTGTTTTGTGGTGGCCAGTTGTTAATCTAAATGCTTCTACTGCTAAACTTAATAGTCTTCAAAACATGGGTGGATAGTTCTGTTACTGGAATTATGTCCTCGACTTCACTTCTTGCTATGGAGTCCATTCTTTCCTTGCCTCAGTTACGCAGTGTTTTGATGGGATTTGTGGTTTTCGGAGGATTTTCTCCAAAATTTAAACGAGTCCATAGTCTTTTTTCAGATGGCTCTCGCTCTAGGCTGAGGTCTGGATTTGGAATTTACTGTCCTTGGTCTAATCAGAGATCTTTTGGCAGTCTTGGTTCGCTATGGACTGTTTTCCAAGGGGAAATATTAGCGCTCAGGTATAGTGTTATGGAGGCTTTGAATTTCGCTTTCAATTCATTGAATAATCCCTTGAATGTCTCCATACTTGTCAAGGATTGCAAACACTTCTTTAATCTTCTTTGCTACAATTGGGTGCCAGCACATTGTGACATCGAAGGGATGGATATCGAGGACTGTTTAGCCAAATTCGGTCCCCAGCTAACTCTAATTTAACCTGAACCCGTGGCTCCCTTATCTTTCAACTACGACTATAAAATAAAAAACTACGCTTTGAAAGATCTAAGATTTCAGTGGCTTGCTACTTCTAGTTGTCGTATGGCGAAGAACTTCATAAGTAGCGCAATTTGAAATCAACTAAATATACTCTATCTTTAACAAAGGACCAGCTAAGAATCTTGGTTGTGATTCATACGGTTCATATGATTGATTTAAAAGGCTTCTCCATCGAATGGGTTTATCTCAGGATGTTATTTGTGATGACTGTCTTGAGGAAGATGATGACTGCTTGCACTTTGTGTGCAGTTGTCCAGCTTTCAATATTATTCGGTTTCAGGTTTTCAACTGTAGGTCTATTAGTGTAGAGCAGTTGTCCTCCATACCTTGGTTTAAACTTGTACAGTTTGCTAAGGCTGCAGTGCGCTTGCGCCATGGGCCGTCCCGGCATTGAGTGCGGAATCCTTATGAGTTCCAACCAATTAAAAAAAACAATAAAAAACACTTAACCCTTTTAAAATTAACCTCAAATGCTGGTCTATATACGAGTATATCCAATTCAATTTCATATTCGAAAGATGTTGTGCAAGCTAAAATTTTGAACTAATAGAATAATAATAAACCAATCAAATTTCTGATTTGTGTGGAATCTTATCCCAAGCTGTTTAAATAACACCACACTTTAAATGTTTGGCCTGAATAAATTTTCCATTTGATTTTGGAGATTCCCGGTGGATTCATGCTCCTGGATAATGGTGAGAGAATGATGTACATTGCGGAACTTCACGCAGCCAAATTGACCATGTGTTAGTTTCTAAAAGACGGGCTCGAGTTGTCCAGGATGTCAGAACTTATCGGTCAGGAACCAAATACGTAAAGAAATCAAAAGAAACATTATCAGAATCTTGTCAGCGACAACATTGATGAAGCTCTGAAAACTTCGGTTGTCAGTGCTGCTCAACAGACTTTAGGTATAGTGAAAGACAGACCCAAGAATGATTGGTTGACGAGTGTCGTCTTGTAGTTAAGCAACAAAATATAGCCCATAGTGAAGTGCAACAACGTCTCACAATCGCGAGGAAAAACAAGGCTGCTCTTGCAAGGAGGGCAGCTAAGCGGATTTGTAGGCGGAAAAACCGAAAATGGTCGAAGGCCGAGGTTGTGAAAGTACAACAACTCTATTTACTGTAATACAGACTGCAGAGATTTGCACTGAGGAGCCATCCCATGAGGAATTCACTGAAGCCATGCAGAGATTGAAACGAAACCGCTCACCTGGGGTGGACTGCATTAATTCGGAGCTCTAAATATTCGGAGGGGATACTTTGTGGAACTGCTTTTTCAACCTTATTCGATTAGTATGGCGAACCGAAGTTATGCCTGACGAATGGAAAGTGGCCGCGATATGCCCTAATATCTCTAATATGTGTAGAATGATAGTGACGCAGCCTCAATGCTGTGTTAAAGTTGGTGTTCGGCAGGGAGATGCTCTGTTCCCGATACTCTTCAATCTCATGTTGGAGTATATCTCTACAAAACTGAAACACTTCAGCGCAACATCTTATATCGCCAGTCCAATCAGGTGCTTGTAATAGAATAGCAACGGAGCGAAAGAAATACTAGATCCGCTTGTAGAGTTTTCAGCTTCAGTTCGACTTCAGATCAATGAGTCCAAACACCAGATTGGCACACCAGATTTTAGTAGTGGCCACCACACGTTTGAGAGAGTGAGGAGGTTCAAATATTTGGGTTCTCTTATCACTCACGATAACAGTGTGGGTGAGGATATTAAAGTGCGGCTGGCAGCTGGCAGTCGTGCCTTGTATCCTCTAAGGCCACTGCTAAAATCTAAACACTTATCAAGTGCCGTGAAGCTGAAGCTTTACAAAGCGATCAGGCCCGTTGTTATGTTTGGATGTGAAAGTTGGGCGCTTACGGATGAGTACGAGAGATGGCTCCTTATATTTGAGAGAAGAATCATGCATGTGATTATCATACCAAGCTCTGTACAATATCAGATATCTGATGATGATCCCCGATGTTGTACATGAAGTAAGATCTCAGCGAGTACGCTGGCTCGGTCACGTTCTGCGTGCTGATACGGCACGAATTGTGCAGTGATCTTTGAAAGGAGAGCCACCATATGGTAGGCGCAGAGGTCGTTGCAGGTGACGATGGCTCCACGATGTAGAGAACGATTTGCCCTCTTCCGATTGGCTTAGACAGTTTGAAGACCATGCTCAGGATAGAAACCGTTGGAGCCAAATCAGAATTGGAGCAAAATTGATCTGATCATTTGTAGAAGGAAACTATATATTAAACATGATGGTGCGGTTTTAGTTTCAATAAAGAATTTTCACTATTTGTCCATTTCATTAATAAAATTATCTTTTTCAACCAGGATTTCTATACAGTGGGCTAAATACTCGTAATGGCTAATGAACCACATATTATTTCGAGGATTAAGGATTTGTTCTGATGAAATTTTTTTTCAGCTTCAGAAAATTATTTTGATGCCAATTCCATTCCGCCAGTTCCACGATTATGTCATTAAACGTGAAAGGAAAATAGCTGCATATAAAAGGTAACAGGTAGGCATTTTCCATCGATTTTCTTTATTGTTGCTGTCGATAAAATCGTAGCCACTCATTTCACCATAGCAACAAAATAAACTTCCAATGTTTTTAGTTAGAAACACCATAATTTTATTATAACTCATCGTGTAATAATCGTAATCATGTTTTCACGTAAACCTAATCAGTGTGGTGATAAGAAATCAAAAAAATCATTACCGAACAAATTGCTAAAAGATGATCGATATATAAAAGAATTTTCAACAAAAACTGCCCCTTTCCATGTACCGCACGACTCATGCTTTGAAAAGGTCGAAGTGCGGAAACGTAAAACGAACTTGTTAAGCAATTTAAGGGATAGTAAGCTACTGTCCGAAACAGCCGAAGTGGATCATGATCCTGGAATACCAGAATATAAAAAAAAATTAAAATTTACTGGTGATGATATTAGTCATACAGGACTTTCATATTTTTCACAATCGTCGAAAATAACAAGTGTTACTACGGAAACATGTGCAACCAGTTACGCATCTATTAAAACAGATTACACCTTGTCTGATTTGAATCAATTAATTGAACGTGTTAAAACATACAAAGATGGTCGGTTTGTGTATTTAACGTATGCGGTGCTAAAAAGTAATCCTTTATTCACGCCTTATAGTTTGATGTAGGTAAATAATTCATAATTAAAATATATTTTTTTAAAATGATTGTCTAATTTCCAGTGAAGTGCCATTCGACCAAATAGATCGTAATCAGTATTATGCCGTAAGCAGACAAGGTGTTACATTTTGGAGTGAAACCGAAAATCATTTTACTAAGCTAAGCGAATGGAAATTCGAATATGAACGTTATTGTTATTTAATGAATATAAGATTATTTAAAACGTTTCGCATATGGAAAGGATTCAAAGTTTGGCGTAAAACTTTACAATGGCAAAAATATGAAACTGCCAAACGTTTTATACAAGATAATTTATTTATAACAATTCCGCATTTAGCAAAAGCGTTACTACACCTTCAGAGTAAATTGTCTGTTGTTAAAGAACTAACATTTACGGATATTAGTGTTAAAGAAAATTTTTATTTATTTTATTTCATTGAATCACAAATGACAGCTTACGAAAATACCAAAAATTTACTTTATAAATTTAGAAATGATATTAAAATTTCGCTATGTAAGTACATATTATATAGAACAATGCGTAAGATTAAAGAATTATGAATAACAAATTTATTTTTAGTTCATGCCTGCTATAAAGCTCTAATTGACAAAAATTTTTCGCCAGAAGACGAAATATTTTTGTATCCATCTGTTAAAAAAATGAAAGAAAATTTGACGTCCATAGATCAAGCCAATAAACGACGATATTGTGTCTTACTAACAAATTTCTTAAGTGTATGTGATTATATGATTATAAATTGTATTTACAATTTAGTTATAAACGCGTTTAGAGACTATGCCAGTTTATTGCAGCTGCATGATGAATGCGCTCCAACTGACGATGAAATAAGTAATAATCAAAATTTGGACGTTCAGCTCGAACGACCACGCGAAAATATTACAAAATTACCATTTATAAAAGCTGAGCTAGCATTAAAAGCAGAAGTGATTGATGTTGACCCTTCGCGTAAAATAACATTGGATATTATAAATCAAATTTGTGAATTGATCCTGCAGACAGCATTTGATATTAAACCATATCAAAGTGATCCATTCTTTAAATTGTATACTGAGTAAGTAAACCTACTAACAACACATCTGTTTCGATTTAATTTATTCAAACTATATTTGGGAGTTAATATTTTATAGTCGAAATTCAAATTTAATTGTATTCTACCTCTAATTCTATTTGATATGCTAATTGTAATTCTAACTGTAATTCAAATCTAATTCTAATCTAATTGTAATCTAATTCTAATGCAATTGTAATCTAACTCTAAGGCAATTCTAATCTATTTCTTATAATTTAAATCTAATTCTAATCGAATTCTAATCTACTTCTAAACTAATTCTAATCTACTTCAAATCTAATTCTAATCTAATTGTAATCTAATTCTAATGCAATTGTAATCTAACTGTAATTTAATAGTAATCTAATTCCAGTTTTTTTTTTGCTTGGGCGATTTTTTTGTGTTTGAATATTTATGGGATTCAATTTATGGTCTCTGAAAATATTTGCAGAGAGACAAAATTAAAAGGAGCCTAATTCAATAAACGAAATAGCCTACCATTTTGTTCTTGACTAGAGAGATATACAAACGTTTATCGAATATCGAAAATGATGATATTACAACATCTCACCTCTGATATGCATATGTTTATTGACATCTTTTTATAAAAGAAGAACAATTGTTTTCACGCTTTATCACAGATTTTACAAATATTTGAGTTTTTTTAGTACAAAAACACTTTCTTATAATGTGATATATTTTATTTTTGTATTACTAGTTTCGAGCTTTATCTGCTCATCATCAGATGTTGTTTAAAACTCAGTTTTAAACAACATCTGATGATGAGCAGATAAAGATCGAAACTAGTAATACAAAAATAAAATATATCACATTATAAGAAAGTGTTTTTGTACTAAAAAAACTCAAATATTTGTCTGATATGCATTTTTTCCCATCTCTCTGCTCTCAAGATGAATAAAAGGACCAGTGGCAGTGGTTCTTCTATTCCATTAAAACGAGTAGTTCTTTGATTTGAGGGAAGACTGTAATCATAATTTAGTCCTAATCTAGTTAAAATGTATTTTTATTTTAAGCCAAATTTTTTAAAACAAACTAATTGGTAATTTTAGGCCATCAATAATGGGAGTGCAACAAGAAAAACTGGGCGGCGATCCACCAAATTTAAATTTTCTCTTTGAAATAGACGAAGAGTATAACGTGAATCGTCAAGTAATTCCGAAATACATTAACAGAGCCTATGATAAATTGTTAATTTATCTGGAACGCTTTGAGCCAATACGCAAGGACTATGAAATTGACTTAAAAACTGAACCCAAAGAAATAGTGAAAGTGACAGGTTTGTGTTACAATTATAATAGTTAGTTAGGAATGAGATCTTCAATTTATATTTCTCAATCATAGACGTAGAAACATTACGAAAGTTCTGTGAACGTTATGTAGTAGAAGTGGCAAATCTAGAGGGGATATTACCTGAAGTTAATTTGGGGCTATTCATACTAAAGCAAGCCACATTCAAAGAAGATATAACGCCGGTTTGTAAAAAATTGGTATCAGTGTTAGACACACATATTCCAGGTCTTGCAATTGAGAGAGTGCAGCAAACCATCGACAAATTAGAAGATCTGATGGTTAAATTACAGAATGTACCAGATGATATTCATGGATGGGTTGACTATCTTCGTTTTACAGCTCAAGCTCAAAATATAATTGATGAAATTACTGAAGAATTAAGATATGCTTATGATTTATTTATTCTGATGAAAGATTACAACACATATGTAGATATTGCCGAAAAAGATCAGTATCTGGATACGGAAGAACTGATTCAAACACTTCAAAACTTATTAGATCAAAAACTTGAAGAGAGGCCATCGTTTGTACAAAAGCTTAGCGATTGCTTGCAGGACGCCTTCGTTAAAGTTTTCGAAGATATCGACGATGTGAAAAATAAAAGTTTGGAGCCCTGGTTAATATTAGAAACATCGGACCGTAATTTAATTAATGAAACATTAAGCCAATTGCACGAACGTGTTGTCAATGGCCAAACTTTCACTCAAGAATATCGAAAATTCCAACGAGAATTTAGGGTAGGTGGTTTAAACTTTTTGAATCTTAGGAATAAGATAAGTTTAGTAACAGAAGTTATAATTTTAGATTGATTTAACACGCGTTGAGGTTATTGATTTGACTATGCAAGAAGTTAAATTTCGCCAACTCTTGTGGTCTAGTGAAGATGAGTGGACAGAGTCACTAGAAACCTGGACCACGCAAAATTTCCATACTTTAGATCTCGAAGAACTAACAAATGTGAATCAAAGAATTTTGAAAAATTGTACAGTTTTGGAGAAATATGTTCCAGCTAACACTATTATTCCAAGACTTCGTGAATCCGCTGAAATATTCAAAGAAAAATTACAAGTAATTGGATATTTGAGAAATCCTGCATTGAAAACTCGACATTGGTTACGGTTAGAACAAGTTTTGGGACGGAAACTGATAAGTGACGATGGATTGTGTTTGCAAGTGTTTGAAGACGCTAATGCATTTTCTCAAGAAATTAGTGATCAAATAATGGAAGTAGCGGGTCAAGCTAGCGCTGAAGCTGGCTTAGAAACTCTATTGAAGAAAATTGAAAATCTATGGAAGGATTTCGAATTATCAATTGTTCCGCACCGAGATTCTAAAAATGTTTATATATTAGCGGGAGTCGAAGAAATTCAGATAAATTTAGATGAGGCTAATATTAACATAAACACAATTGCTGCGTCGAGACATGTTGGCCCGATCAAGCCGCGAGTGGATGAATGGCTTAGAATGCTGGATTTGTTTGCGCTTGTTTTCGATGAATGGGTTCAGTGTCAACAACAATGGATTTATTTGGAAGTTATATTTTCGGCTCCAGATATTCAACGACAATTACCAAATGAGGCCAGAATGTTTTTAAATGTGGATAAAACATGGAAAGATCTTATGAGGAAAGCCTATAAAATGCCGCTAGCAATGCCGACAATGACTGAACCGGGAGTTTTAGAAAAATTAAAAAACTGTAATTCTTTATTAGATAGAATTATGAAAAGTTTAGAAGTTTATTTAGAAATCAAACGAGTAGCATTTCCAAGATTTTATTTTTTGTCAAATGATGAGCTGTTGGAAATTTTAGCCCAAACCCGAAACCCTCACGCTGTCCAACCACATCTGAGAAAATGTTTTGATGCCATAAATACATTAGAATTCGGTGTAATGAAAGGGCGAGATGGTGCGCCGGACAAAATGACAAACGACATTTTAGCTATGCTTTCTCCAGAAAATGAAAAGGTACAATTTGGTGTTGGGCTAAAAGCGCGCGGTTCCGTAGAAGACTGGCTGGGTAAAGTGGAGGAAGCAATGGTTACTGCTTTGAGGCGTTGCATGCGAATTGCATATCAATTATATCCTACAAAAGATCGGGCGGAATGGTTCCAAGAACATCCAAATCAAATAGTTTTGACAGTGTCTCAGCAACAATGGGCAAGTAATGTTCATGAAATTTTGGACTCTAGTGATTCAGATCTAATAAAAAATCAGAACATGTCTCTCCTCGAACAAAAGTTAACGTTGGATTTACAGAAATTAGCCTCAATTGCACGTGGTGATATTTCGAAATTGGTTCGTAAAGTGTTATGTGCCCTCATAACAATCGATGTGCATGCAAAAGATACTGTGACTAAGCTAGTAGAAAATAAGGTCGCCAAATCGTAAGTATATACCTATTGTATGGATTTGTGCATGGATATAAAATAATTTGGAATTGATTTTTTTTTCAAATATATAGAACCGATTTTAATTGGTTGAAAATGATACGCTACTATTGGGAACAAGAAACAAATACGATGCTTGCTAAAATGTCTTCGGCGTGCCTACCATACTATTACGAATATTTAGGTGCAGGTGGTGTACTTGTAATAACACCATTAACTGATCGCTGTTATTTGTGTTTAATGGGTGCTTTACAAATGGATCTTGGCGGAGCACCTGCTGGGCCAGCAGGAACCGGTAAAACTGAAACAACAAAAGATTTAGCAAAAGCGTTGGCAAAACAATGTGTGGTGTTTAACTGCTCAGAAGGGTTGGACTACAAAATGATGGGCCGATTTTTCTCTGGATTGGCACAGTGTGGAGCATGGTGTTGTTTTGATGAATTTAACCGAATTGATATAGAAGTATTATCTGTTATTGCCCAACAATTAATAACAATTCGATCAGCAAAGGCAATGCGTCTTAAACGGTTTTTATTTGAGGGTCGTGAAATTAAATTAAATCAGTCGTGTGCACCTTTTATTACCATGAATCCAGGTTATGCTGGTCGAACAGAGTTGCCTGATAATTTAAAAGCTCTATTTCGGCCAATAGCTATGATGGTTCCTGATTATGCTTTAATTGGTATTATTAATTCCATCATTTTCCATAATTATCTATTATTTTTTTGTTATAATTACAGCCGAAGTAATATTATATTCAGAAGGATTTGTAAATTCAAAAATTTTGGCCCAAAAAATGGTTCAAATGTACAAACTATGTAGTGAACAGTTAAGCCAGCAAGATCATTATGATTTTGGGATGCGTGCTGTTAAAAGTGTTTTAGTGATGGCAGGTGCATTGAAACGTTCTGTACCAGATCAAAATGAAGATATTACTTTAATTGCTGCATTGCGCGATTCAAATATACCGAAGTTCTTGGTCGAAGATGCCAAATTATTTAGAGGAATTTTAAATGATTTATTTCCCACTATCGAGTTACCAGACGCGGTGTACGGCAATTTGCAGAGGGCTATTGAATATTGTATGGTACAATATAATCTACAGGCAGTACCGGATTTAATTGTTAAAACTGTACAGCTTTATGAAACTATGTGTGTTCGTTGGGGTGTTATGCTGGTGGGCACGACCGGAGGAGGGAAATCAACGGTTTTAAATACTTTAGCTCGTGCATTATCGAAATTAAAAGAAGACAATGTAGTCGATCCCAATTTTCGTCATGTTCGCATACAATCATTAAATCCAAAATCAGTATCGTTAGATGAACTGTATGGTGCTGTGAATTCTCAAACTCTGGAATGGAAGGACGGTTTAATTGGTTTAGCTGTACGATCGGCCGTTAATATAATTATCGAAGAACATCAGTGGATTGTGTTTGATGGACCGGTTGATGCCGTTTGGATTGAAAGTATGAATACTGTACTGGATGACAATAAAATGTTGTGTTTAGCCAGTTCAGAACGAATTAAATTAACTGCCTGGGTTCATCTTATTTTTGAAGTGCAGGATTTAGCACAAGCTTCACCTGCTACTGTATCACGATGTGGAATGGTGTATGTAGACCCCGGTGAATTAGGTTGGATTCCTTTAGTTCAATCGTGGATAACGACAATACCTAAAATAATATTGAGCGAGGAATTGAACAAGTGGTTGTATAATTTGTACATTACGTATTTTGAAAAAATTTTGAAATATTCCTTGAAACATGGCAAATTTTCATTTCATCAAGTTGAAATTAGCAAACTTTCAATGATGTTCACACTGATTGCAAGTCTGATTGAAAAAGCAGGAACTTTAAATTCAAAAGATGAAAACGAATCGCATGACTTTTTAATTAAATTATTTTTTTGGTGTGCTTTATGGTCGATGGGATCAAACTTTTTGGAGAATGCAAGAGAAAAGATGGAAATCTTTATTCGTACAATTATACCGCAAAATGTTGTAATGCCAGAAGAATCCCTGTGGGAATGCCGTCTCAATATTACAAATCAGCAGTGGGAAAGTTGGTCGAAATTAGTTCCACAATTTAAATTTAATCCAAATATTCCTTATTTTGAACTGCTTGTACAGACTACGGATACAGCTAGATTTGGTTATATTGCCCAACTTTTATTTGAAAAAAAGCGGCCGGTTATGTTTACAGGTGACACAGGTGTAGGAAAATCGGTGTTGGCTCAATCTATTTTGAGCACTTTATCAGATGGTATTACTATTCCGGTTGTGATTAATTTTTCGGCACAAACCAATAGTCGACAGACACAGGATACTATAGAGGCACGTTTAGAGAAGCGTAAAAAAACCTTACTAGGCGCCCCAATTGGCAAAATTATTATCTTTTTTGTTGATGATGTAAATATGCCAGCGCTTGATACTTATGGAAGTCAACCACCAATTGAATTATTGCGGCAGTTTTTGGATTATGGTGGATTGTTTGATCGAGAAAAATGTTATTGGAAGGAGATTGTAGATGTAGTACTAGGTGTGCAAATATTGAAATTGAAATAATATTAAAATAATTAATTGTTTTTAAATTAAATTAATTTTAGGCGCTGCGTGTGCTCCTCCAGGTGGTGGTAGAAATGCATTAACTGCTCGATTTGTAAGACATTTTGGTTTACTACAATTACCATTACCAAGTACAAAAACTCTTACATCAATATTTGCATCAATTATGGGTGGATTTTTGGCGGATTTTGTTTCTGCTATTCGACCACTAGCTGCACCGATTATAGATGCTTCGGTACTGCTATACAATAGAATTGCTGAGGAACTTTTACCAACTCCTGCAAAATCGCATTATATTTTTAATTTGCGAGATTTGTCAAAATTGATTCAAGGTATATTACAAGCTGAAGCCGGCAATTATGTGCTTAAACCTCAAATTTTACGTTTGTTTTATCATGAGGCCATGCGTGTTTTTCATGATCGGTTAATTAATCTAGAAGATAAAAGCTATTTTATTCAATTAATGGATGAAATTTCCATTAAGTATTTTGAGGCGCCAATAGTAAAACCAGGTGAGGTGTTAATATTTGGCGATTTTATGATATTTGGCCAAGCGCAAATAGATCGAATTTACGAAGAAATTAAAGATATGGAGAAATTGAAAAGCATCCTAATGGATTATTTGGATGATTACAATGGACTTGTTGGCAAAGAAATGAATTTGATACTATTTCAAGATGCAATTGAACATTCCGTACGACTTGCGCGAATATTGCGGAGTGAACGTGGAAATGGGTTGCTGGTTGGACTTTCTGGAATGGGAAAACAATCTTTATCACGATTAGCTGCTCACATTAATGGATATAGATGTTCACAAATTGAATTGTGTCGCGGATACGATCGATCAAATTTTGGCGATGATTTACGCAAGATGTATTATACCGCCGGGGTCACTAACATTCCTACAGTGTTTCTAATCACAGATACACAAATTGTGAAAGAAGATTTTTTGGAAGATATCAATAACATTTTAAATTCTGGCGAAGTGCCCAATTTATTTGAAGGCGACGATTATGAGAAGGTTATTTTAGGTGCGCGACAATTTTGTATGACTATCAGGAAGAAGGTAATTAATTTTAAACAAATTTATTTTACTTTTCGTGCATTACAATTCTAACTAATTTTAGGATTGCACTCGTGACGATATTTATAATTTCTTTATTAATCGTGTTCGTGCCAATCTTCATGTGGTAATGTGCATGAGCCCCGTAGGGGATGCATTTCGACGTAGATGCCGCATGTTTCCATCAATTGTTAATTGTTGCACGATTGATTGGTTTGTTAAATGGCCACCTGAAGCTTTGTATTCTGTTGCTTATGGTGCGTTAGCAGATATTGCTAAGACTAATGAACAACGAGATCATATTTCCAATATCTGTGTTTCGATGCATGAAGTTGTGGAGGATACTTCACTTAGATTTTTTAAAGAAATGAAACGCCGCTATTATACAACGCCAAGTAGTTATTTGGAATTATTGAAACTCTATCAGCTGCTATTAAAAAGTCGAACAGAAATAATAATCGCGAAGCGGACGCGAATTGCTAATGGATTAAATAAGCTATTAGAATCGAATGAGTTAGTTGCTGTAATGGGCGAAGAATTAAAAAAATTTCAACCAATAATCGAGTCAAGTTCGGCAAATATGAAACAACTACTCCTGAAATTGGATAAAGATACACAAGCAGCGGATATTGTTCGAACAAATGTTACAAGGGATGAAGCGGAAGCGAAAGTGAATTAAATATTTTCCAGATGTGAACAAATTAAATTTGTAATTATAAATGTATCATTTTTTCAGATTAAAAAAGATGAAACTATGGCAATTGCCGAAGATGCAGCAAAAGATTTAGAAATTGCAATGCCTGCCTTACGCGGGGCAAATGATGCATTGAAGGCATTAAATAAATCAGATGTGAATGAGTTAAGATCATTTTTGGTGCCTCCAAAATTGGTACAATTCGTAATGGAACCTATTTGTATAATGCTGGGTGCTAAGTAAGTATGAAATAAAAATTCATTTTCGCATATAAAAAATTATAATTTATTTTTAGACCTGATTGGGGCTCTGCAAAACAAATAATGTCAGACATTAATTTTTTAAAGCGTTTGGTTGAGTTTGATAAAGAGCACATTTCAGAGAAAACTTTAACTCGTTTAAAATACTATGTAAACCATAAAGATTTTGATCCAGCTAAGGTGGAAAAAGTATCAAAGGTTTGTAAATCAATGTGCCTCTGGGTTAGAGCAATAGACGAGTTTGCTAAAGTGTATAAAATTGTCGAACCTAAAATTAAGCGACACAAAGCTGCGGAATCTGAGCTTAAGGCCATTATGTTGGTGCTCAAACAAAAGCAGGCGGAGTTAGCAGAAATAGAGGGTAAAATTCAAAGTTTAAAAGATATGATTGACGTAAAAAATCAGGAGTTTCAAGTAATTCAGGATAATGTGAATTTAACATCTGCCCGGTTAAATCGCGCTGGTCGTTTAACATCCGCCTTGTCCGATGAAGAAATTCGTTGGAAAAATACGGTTAAAACTTTAACCGATGAATTATGGGCTATTCCTGGTGATACATTGGTAGCATCCGCATGTGTTGCCTATTTAGGGGCATTTCCAATTAATTATCGAAAAGAGCTAGCTGAATCTTGGGGGAAAAAATGTCGGGATTTAAACATACCAAGCAGCAAAGAATTTAGTTTCCTTGAGGTTCTAGGTGATTCATATGAAATTAGAAGTTGGAACATGTTTGGTTTACCAAAAGATGAAACTTCAATTGAAAATGGTATAATTGTAATGAAGGCGTTTAGATGGCCGTTAATGATAGATCCGCAAGAACAAGCTAATCAGTGGATCCGAAATATGGAAAAAGAAAATAACCTTCGAATTATTAAGATGACCGATGCAAATTTAATGCATATTCTAGAAATTTGTATTCGCCAAGGATTCCCGCTTTTAATCGAAGAACTAGATGAAACTATTGATCCCACTTTAGGCCCAGTTTTAAGTCGCGATATTACGTCGCAGGCTGGTCGTTTATTAATTCGGCTCGGTGATACTGAAGTTGACTATGACGAAAACTTTAAACTATATATGACAACTAAACTATCAAATCCACATTATCTACCAGAAATTTGTATCAAAGTTACTCTTGTAAATTTCTTAGTTACGGCATCTGGATTAGAAGATCAATTATTAGCAGAAGTTGTTGCTATCGAATTGCCAGAACTTGAAAAACAACGGAGTGATTTAATCGTTCGTATAAATTCGGATAAACAACAATTGCTAGCACTGGAAGATAAAGTGCTTAAACTTTTATACAATTCCCAAGGCAACATTTTGGATGATGAAGAACTTGTGGAAACACTTAACGAATCAAAAGAAACGTCCGCAATTATTGCTGCACGCCTGGTGGATACGGAAAAAACGGAAGCTGTGATAACTATTAAACGGGAAGCTTATCGAAAATTGGCAATACGAGGTGCAACATTATTTTTTTGTGTTTCGTCCTTAGCCGATATAGATTCGATGTATCAGAATAGTTTAAAATATTTTACGCAAATATTCAAATCGGTCATTCAATTGAATCAAGAAACATTTCCAACTTTGGACTTACGATTGGACAATTTAATGAAAGGCGAAAATTATTCCATATACCAAAACATTTCCCGAGGTTTGTTCGAGAAACATAAATTAATTTTTAGTTTTATGCTGTCGACGGCTATTTGCAAAGAAAATGGAACTTTATTGAATGATGAGTATCAATTTTTGCTGCGTGGCCCTGTTGGTACTCAACATATCCCACCCAATAGAAGTAAATTTCTCAACGAATATCAATGGAAATGCGTTTATATTTTGGATACAACATTTAATCAATTTAAAGGCCTTTCTGATGATGTGTTGACATCAACTATATCTTTAACAATTGGAGATTTTGAAATGGATTTTATATTCGATGGACGTAATACTCCTAAAATAAATTGGAATGTTCAACTGGATCTCTTTGAAAAATTGGTGATCGTTAGAATATTAAGAAGCGAAAAATTAGTTTACGCCATAGGAGCATATGTTCGAGCTACAATTGGCAATGCATTTACAGAAATTCCAAAAAATAATAGTTTGTCTGCTATGTAAGTATTCAATTTGTAATGTAACGAGTGAAAATTATATAAAACGACATTTTTATTTATAGATTTAGTGAGACATCATCAATCACCCCATTAGTTTTTATTCTGTCAACTGGCTCTGACCCAATGGCTGCACTATTAAGATTTGCTGATAGTTTAAAGTATCGTGAAAAGCTGTTTTCTATTTCATTAGGACAGGGTCAAGGACCAGCAGCAGCGTCTTTGATTGATAAAGGACGTACTGTTGGAAACTGGGTATTTTTACAAAATTGCCATTTAGCTGTATCCTGGATGCCAACAATGGAGAAAATCATACGAGATATTGCATTATTCGTAACTCCAACGCATGCTGATTTCCGTATATTTTTATCCTCAGTACCAACAAAATCATTTCCTGTAAGTGTATTGCAGAACTCTTTGAAACTGACGAATGAACCACCGAAAGGTTTACGGGCGAATATGATTCGCGCATTAACAGATATTAACACAGCATTTTTTGAAGTTCATAATCTTGGACACCGATGGCAAAAAATGGTATTTGGTTTGTGTATGTTCCACGCAGTTGTTTTGGAGAGACGAAAATTTGGCCCACTTGGCTGGAATATTTTATATGATTTTAGTGAAAGTGACCGTGAATGCGGTTTAAAAGTTCTTGAAATGTACTGTGAATGTGAGCTCCCATGTGCAGAAATACAATGGCCTTCGCTTGAGTACATAAATGGTGAAATAACATGGGGTGGTCGCGTAACAGATTACTGGGATCAGAGATGCCTAAAAAGTATTTTAAAAATATTTTCGTCACCAGTAATATTAACAGAAGGCTATGTGTATAGCTCCAGCGGTATTTATAAATGTCCCGATGGAATTACAAAACTAGAAGATTATTTAAATTATGTACAAGTATTGCCTATGTTTGATGGTCCTGATATTTTCGGAATGCATGAAAATGCCAATATTGTATATGAATCAAAAGAGACAATATTTGCCCTTGATACTTTATTGGAGTGCACTTCGACCACAGTAGATACAAGTTCTACAGAATCGAAAGACTCTCCCGATTCAATATGCTTAAATATGATCAAGTATATTTCTGATTCATTAGCAAAGAACATTACTAGTGATGATATGTTCCCTAAGCTAATGCAACTAGATTCAAAGGGGCGAGTTCCATCATTAACAACCGTTTTACTTCAAGAACTGGAGCGTTATAACAAATTATTAAAGGTTGTACATAGCAGTCTTGTTGATTTAGAAAAGGCGATTAAAGGATTTATCGTAATGTCGGAGGGCTTAGAAGCAATATATAACACATTTTTAATAAATCAAGTGCCGGCACTGTGGGCAGCCAAAGGATTTTTGTCTGTTAAATCGTTAGCCTCTTGGATTATTGATTTTCAGTTTCGAATTGACTATATTCAAACTTGGGTTTTGCAAGGAGAACCACGATCAAATTGGATAAGCGGCTTATTTTTTCCACAATCCTTTTTGACCGGAACCCTACAAACTCATTCACGTCGTTATAATTTACCAATTGATTCCCTTAAAATTGATTTCACAATACTATCTACAATCTTAATACAGAAGAATATATATGAGAGTCACATCAATGGTGCTTTGGAATCTTCATCCTTATATTCGGGACTCGATTATCCGGAAGTGGGAGTTATAATTCATGGTCTATATATGGAAGGTGGTCGGTGGGATCCAGCCGAGGGTGGATTATGCGATGCTAATTATGGAGAGTTAATGCCAATAATACCAGCTATTTGGTTAAAACCGTGTTTAAAAGTCGACGTAAAAAATCGGTACGAGGCGCCACTGTATAAAACACAAGTTCGTGCGGGAGTTTTATCAACAACAGGTCACTCGACCAATTTTGTTTTAACACTTCTACTAGACTCTCGAAAATCGCCTGAATTTTGGATTTTAAATGGCACAGCATTATTTACAATGACTTCAGAGTAAAATAGTTTATTTTTTTTGATTTGTTATTATTACATTTTTTTCTATGTTTCAACAATAAAAATATTCAAAATATTAAAACTTTGGTTTAGTACAATAATTTGATAATAATGCCATGAAATGTTTTTATGATTTTTCTGCCATCAGTAAACCAATCAGCAGCCATCAGTAAACCAATCAACAAAAAATCTGAGGGGTGAAACAGTCGCCCTTATTGCGAATGTCGTATCGATATCGATATGATGTAGATTGAAAAAATTGTTAGTGTGAATGTCCATAACAATCGTCATTTACCGATCGATTTGTCAGTTTTTTGTCGATGGCATCACCCCATTGTCATAATCATCTCACGTAATTTTAGACGACTATAGTCATCTCACGTAATTTTAGTCACGTCACTTAATTTTTGTTATTACATATCATAGTAGATTCTTACGCCTATAGTCATTTTAATCGACAGAAGTCACTTCAAATGACATTCTTGTCACATCAATTTTACAAGTGAGAAGAAGTGAGTAGTATCAGTCTTGGTTCAACATTCATGTTAGCTAGATCTACAGCGGATTCCATAGTGATATTGAAGAAATAAACCAAAATAATTTTAACAGCTTAATAAATACAATAAATAATAATATAAATTAGGACTAGAAAATAAATAAATAATAATAATAATGAGTGTAGTGCTTTATTTTATATGGGACACGCGCAAGCTTCAACCAAAATAGAACAAACCAACCCGAAACTCAACGGGAAAAGTTACAAGAAAAACAAAAGAAGTGAATTAATTAAAAACATTAAGAATGCTCATAAAAAAATTAAATTAAATAAAAATAATCAAATATCAAATATTTATAAAAAAACATGATTAAAAAAGTAGTTAATCAACCCAAATTGGCGGATGAAAAGATGGAGACGAATTATAATGACAACGAAGGATTCAAGGGCTTCGAACCGGAAAAAAATAATCAAAAGTAGAAAACACACAGGAGAAAACAACAGAAAGCATTCAGGAGCAAATAGAAAAAGCTGAAATTAAAAACAACACCTTTCAAAATAATAAATAAATGCCGGGTGACAGCGGACCTATTCAAGTAATAATAGAAAAAAAGGTATCAGGGACATGGTTGTCGCAGTTAAACTCCACACATTGAATTTTGGGAAAATATTATCAGTCAAACAATATGGAAGAAATAGAGTGAAAATACAAACGAGAGAAATGGACACAGCTAATAAAATTTTAAAATGCGTAGACTTAGAAAGAATACACCACTACGTTGCTAATGTGCCAAATTTTATACTGGAATCAATTGGTTACGTAAATAAAATACCAGCCAATGCAGATGTAGAATCACTAAACAAACACATAAACTCAAACACGAAAATTTCTAAAATAGAGAAAATTAATAGATGCCGATCAAAAATTGGAACCGACCACAGCTATTAAGATCGCCTTTAGACCAACAACCCTACCTGAAAATATTATGATCTATGAAGTAAAGAGAAGAGTAACGTTCTATTTTCCAAAACCAATCATATGCAAAAAATGCTTATTATATGGTCACATGCAAAAATATTGCAGAGGAAAGCAGAAATGTACAAACTGCTCAGACCTAGATCATATAGAAACTACATGTAAAAAAGAAACAAAGTGATACTATTGTGGAGAAAACCATGTAACAATTAGCTTCATTTGCGAGGAATTCAAAACTCAAAAAAAATCAAATATATGATGATTACAAAAAAAAGGCATATAGAAGAAGCCAGAAATTTAGTTAAACCACCGAAACCTAAGGAATTCAATATATACGAGGAAAACTTCAAACATCAAACCAAAACATAGAAATACAACAATTAAAAAGTGAAATGAGTGAATTTAAAATCAAACTGAAAGAAGAAATACTGAATTAATACAACAACTAACAGATATGGGGGTCGATTATGTAAGCATTGATTCCCCGAAAATTGGTCGAAACACAATTTTTAGAAAAACAAATGATCTAAAAACAATTCATAGAAACACAATTTCACGAATACACAATTCCTCGAATTTACAATTCACCGAAATTCCGTTATCAGGGAAAAATTCTGTATAGAAAAGAAGAATAAAAAAATTGAATGTTGATCATGTTGATCGTGTTGATCAACTTTCGATTTCACTTTTTTTGTATATAATAGAAGCAGATTAAGTTAGGAATATGATGTAATCTATTCGGCAAATTATTTCGTTTATGCTATATTTGTTTATAACAATAACGAATTGTTTATAGAGTTTTCTTAGTGAAATTTTATAAATAAATGATATTTTTATTCAAAAATTGATAAATAAATTATAGAATTTATATTTCAAGGGGTGTTGTTAATAAAAAATACAATTATTTAATAAACATTCATTTGTTAATAACAAATTATTTTATTTATAACAATATCAAGTAAATCATCATTTTTTTTACCTCATTTTCCACAATTATAATATAGACAATTTTATAATTGATCGCATAATTATTATCTCAATCCACTATTTTTGATAATTTATTAATTTGTTTATAAATAAATCAATTGTTTATAACAAATTCTAATTGTTTATAATTTTTTTGGACAATTTTTATAAACAAATATAGTGTTTTATTTAACATTTCCTTCAAATATTTATAAGAAAAAATTAAAAAAATTTGCCGATTGTTTACTATATTGTTAATAACAAATAAAATTTAAAAACAAATTAATTGTTTATAAATTTATTATTAATAAATAATATTTTGTTGATAATATTATTCGATTTTTTTTAGTTAAAAGCCAACCAGAAACTCAATAGAAAATAATCCCAATTTTTTCGGCCAATTGTAACTTAAACACAAACAATTTCGATTTAAAACATAAAAACAATTTTGATGAAGGCCCTTTCTTATATGTATAGATGTGAAGGTTAGACGGTGACGGACGAGTACAAGATAGATGGCTTCTTCTTACAATTGAGAGAAGACTCGTAGAAGTGTGTGATTCACAGACCAAAGCGCGAAGAAGTTCAGAGATCTGATGAAGATTCCAGATATTGAACATGATGTAAAAACATAGTGAGTACACAGGCTCGGTCACGTAATGCATGCAGATCCGGAACAAATTGTACAGCGCTGAGCCAACATATAGTAGGCAACTATATATGGCCCCACGGTGTAGAGAACGATTTGGCTTCTTCAGATTGTCTAGGGCAGTATGAAAACTAAGCTCAGGATCGCAACGGTTGAAGCCAGATTATAGACACAGGGGGAGTAGTGGGCCTCTCAATTTAAAACAACTCTTGTAATTCGTAAGTAGTTGACTTTTACCTAATTATTGAAATTTTTTATTTATATGAAAGGTATCAATTAAACTAAATTAGACATATTTTCTTTATGGAGCTGTTCCAAATTTGCAAACGCTGCTAATTTCATTAAAATCCCCACGCTTATATTTTTAGTCATATTAATTTTATATTTCTACTTGTTATAAATATACCTTGATAGGAGTAAGGAAGAACAATTTTATTTTCTACTTTTCAAAGCAAATATAAGCGTGGTTTTTTAAAAAGTTTTTTTAAAATATTTTTTTTTTTTTTTTTTTTTTTTCAATTTTATTTAAATATTTTAAATAAACAATTATTACAATCTAGTCACCTGGACTAATGAGCAATTTTATTCTAACTTAATTTACTATGTTGTATTAATCTATGGCTTCTTCCCACTGGTGTTCCATAGTGTCTGATAAATTGAATTAAACCACATCGTTATTGTGGATTACGGTTACAGCATTACGCTGTTTACACTAGCAATTACACCAGCTCAAAAGGTTTAGTTCGTTTAAGCCTGCGTACAATATCTGTGTTGTTTAACAGCTTACTTGCCTCAGTGTTAACATGTTGTTCGAGTTTAAAATATATTTTATTTTCTACTTTTTAGTCATCGAAATTTGCAATCAGTTTTTCGACCATTCAAAAGATAGATAGTATATCTATCTTTGGACCTTATTATAGCCAATTGTTTTTTATTATAGCCAACTTTTATAAGTCTTTGTCAAATTTTGTAATCAATTTTTCAACCACTTGCGATAGTCCAATTGAGCTGAAATTTGAAGGCTTTTCAAAGCCTTTTAGGCCGAAAAAATGTTAGAATCTTGTATTGTCATCGGAGTCAAGCCTGCATGCAAAATTTCAGTGGTTGATCAGTATCGCAAGTGGTTGAAAAATTGATTACAAAATTTGACGATACAAACAGACACACAGAGTGAGCTAATAAGAGCGTGGTAATTATTATAATAATAAAAATAGGGGTCTACAAATAAAAACAGATTACATTGATTATACACCATAACCTCACAAATATATAGTGTTGTGAATTACAATTGTTCGTCGTCTATTTATTAAAAATTCGACTTTTGCTTAAAAAATAAGTGTATACTGGTGAATAAAAAATGCGGAATAATCATTATTCTTTAATATTATTAAATATAAAGGGTGTTTTTTAAGCCTGATAGAACTTGAAATTGTAAAAAATAAAACAAAAAATTAAATTTTTAAGAAAAACATACTCTAGCAGATCTCAGTATTACTCTGGCAAATCATAATGAATAGTCTCACGCTTGAACAACGCTATAAAATTATTAAAATTTACTTTGAAAATCAGTCGTAGGTTCGCGCAGCTTATAGACGACTTTGTGATTTTTGTGGCGCACATAATCGCCATCCATATAAGCCATCCGTCGAACTGTAGATAGATTTCGTACCACATACTCTCTAGAGGATGCAATAACATCAACACGTCGTGCTTACTGAAAAGAATATCGCCGCTGTAAACGAAAGTGTGGAAGATGATCCAAATTTATCGATTCGTGGATGACATTGATCCGGACGAGATGTGGCCGTGCGATTTGATACTTCTCGATTATTTCCTGTGGGGCTACTTGAAGTCACTGGTTTATGCTGATAAACCAGTAACAATTGACGCCTTGGAGGCCAGCATTGTTCATGTTATTCGTGACATTCGGCCAGCAGCGCTCGAAAAAGTGGCTCATTATTGGACGTCCAGAATGCATTTCGTCAAGAACATTTACCCAAATTATTTTCAAATATTAATGCCATGTATTGATCTTTCCAATAAAAAAAAATTTTTGATACAATTAAATTTTTTGTATTATTTTTTACAATTTCAAGTTCTATCGGGCTTAAAAAAACACGCTTTACAATTAAAATTTAGGTTAATTTTACTGAATGTACATTTTGTTTGCAATTTTTCCATTCACGTGAGTTTTGTCCTAAATCTGTCCTAAAAACTAAAACAACAAAAATTAGGATTTTTTTAGGAAAAAATTCACAATTCTATATAGACAGGTGAAGTTTGTCCTAAATCCTAAAAATGTTTACATGTGTAAGTGAAAATATCATGTTTTATACGGATAAAACGATAAATCTAATATTTTACCCGATAAAATGAATTTTTGTAACTAAATAAATTTTCAAATTTTCCTGAAAAATCCCTAGAAAGCTAACATCATATTGACGTATTGCTCACGATGTCATTGGATCTAAGCAATCCAAAAAATATTTCAATTTTGGTTAAAGTAGGGGATTAGGGGGTTTAGGACAACCATGTTTGGTATGACCTCATGTATGTCGATTATATGATTTTTCCGAATTTTCTTGGGAAAATCCTAGGAAGCTAACACCATAATGACCTATTGGAAAAAGTAGGGGATTAGGGGGTTTAGGACAACCATGTTTGATATGACCTCATGTATGTCGATTATATGATTTTTCCGAATTTTCTTGGGAAAATCCTAGGAAGCTAACACCATAATGACATATATTCCTAGATGTCATTGGGTCTAAGCTATCCGAAAAATATTTCAATTTTGGAAAAAGTAGGGGATTAGGGTGTTTAGGACAACCATATCTGATATGACCTCATGTATGTCAATTATATGATTTTTCCGAAATATCTTGGGAAAATTCTAGGAAGCTAACACCATAATGACATATATTCCTAGATGTCATTGGGTCTAAGCTATCCGAAAAATATTTCAATTTTGGAAAAAGTAGGGGATTACGGGGTTTAGGACAACCATATCTGATATGACCTCATGTATATCGATTATATGATTTTTCCGAATTTTCTTGGGAAAATCCTAGGAAGCTAACACCATAATGACATATATTCCAAGATGTCATTGGGTCTAAGCTATCCGAAAAATATTTCAATTTTGGAAAAAGTAGGGGATTAGGGGGTTTAGGACAACCATGTTTGATATGACCTCATGTATGTCGATTATATGATTTTTCCGAATTTTCTTGGGAAAATTCTAGGAAGCTAACACCATAATGACATATATTCCAAGATGTCATTGGGTCTAAGCTATCCGAAAAATATTTCAATTTTGGAAAAAGTAGGGGATTACGGGGTTTAGGACAACCATATCTGATATGACCTCATGTATATCGATTATATGATTTTTCCGAATTTTCTTGGGAAAATCCTAGGAAGCTAACACCATAATGACATATATTCCAAGATGTCATTGGGTCTAAGCTATCCGAAAAATATTTCAATTTTGGAAAAAGTAGGGGATTAGGGGGTTTAGGACAACCATGTTTGATATGACCTCATGTATGTCGATTATATGATTTTTCCGAATTTTCTTGGGAAAATCCTAGGAAGCTAACACCATAATGACATATATTCCTAGATGTCATTGGGTCTAAGCTATCCGAAAAATATTTCAATTTTGGAAAAAGTAGGGGATTAGGGTGTTTAGGACAACCATATCTGATATGACCTCATGTAAATCAATTATATGATTTTTCCGAAATATCTTGGGAAAATTCTAGGAAGCTAACACCATAATGACATATATTCCAAGATGTCATTGGGTCTAAGCTATCCGAAAAATATTTCAATTTTGGAAAAAGTAGGGGATTACGGGGTTTAGGACAACCATATCTGATATGACCTCATGTATATCGATTATATGATTTTTCCGAATTTTCTTGTGAAAATCCTAGGAAGCTAACACCATAATGACATATATTCCAAGATGTCATTGGGTCTAAGCTATCCGAAAAATATTTCAATTTTGGAAAAAGTAGGGGATTAGGGGGTTTAGGACAACCATGTTTGGTATGACCTCATATATGTCGATTATATGATTTTTCCGAATTTTCTTGGGAAAATCCTAGGAAGCTAACACCATAATGACATATATTCCAAGATGTCATTGGGTCTAAGCTATCCGAAAAATATTTCAATTTTGGAAAAAGTAGGGGATTAGGGGGTTTAGGACAACCATGTTTGGTATGACCTCATGTATGTCAATTAAATGGTTTTTCCAAATTTTCTTGGGAAAATCCTAGGAAGCTAACACCATAATGACATATATTTCAAGAGGTCATTGAATCTAAGCAATCCGGAAAATATTTCAATTTTGGTTAAAGTAGGGGATTAGGGGGTTTAGGACAACCATGTTTGGTATGACCTCATGTATGTCGATTATATGACTTTTCCGAATTTTCTTGGGAAAATCCTAGGAAGCTAACACCATAATGACATATATTCCAAGATGTCATTGGGTCTAAGCTATCCGAAAAATATTTAAATTTTGGAAAAAGTAGGGGATTAGGGGGTTTAGGACAACCATGTTTGGTATGACCTCATGTATGTCAATTAAATGGTTTTTCCAAATTTTCTTGGGAAAATCCTAGGAAGCTAACACCATAATGACATATATTTCAAGAGGTCATTGAATCTAAGCAATCCGGAAAATATTTCAATTTTGGTTAAAGTAGGGGATTAGGGGGTTTAGGACAACCATGTTTGGTATGACCTCATGTATGTCGATTATATGATTTTTCCGAATTTTCTTGGGAAAATCCTAGGAAGCTAACACCATAATGACATATATTCCAAGATGTCATTGGGTCTAAGCTACCCGTTAAATATTTCAATTTTTGAAAAAGTAGGGGATTAGGGGGTTTAGGACAACCATGTTTGGTATGACGTCACGTAAGTCTATTATATAATTTTTTCAAATTTTCTTGGGAAAATCCTAGGAAGCTAACACCATAATGACATGTATTCCAAGATGTCATTGGGTCTAAGCTATCCGAAAAATATTTCAATTTTGGAAAAAGTAGGGGATTAGGGGGTTTAGGACAACCATATCTGATATGACCTCATGTATATCGATTATATGATTTTTCCGAAAGTAGGGGATTACGGGGTTAAAAAGTAGGGGATTACGGGGTTTAGGACAACCATATCTGATATGACCTCATGTATATCGATTATATGATTTTTCCGAATTTTCTTGGGAAAATCCTAGGAAGCTAACACCATAATGACATATATTCCAAGATGTCATTGGGTCTAAGCTATCCGAAAAATATTTCAATTTTGGAAAAAGTAGGGGATTAGGGGGTTTAGGACAACCATGTTTGATATGACCTCATGTATGTCGATTATATGATTTTTCCGAATTTTCTTGGGAAAATCCTAGGAAGCTAACACCATAATGACATATATTCCTAGATGTCATTGGGTCTAAGCTATCCGAAAAATATTTCAATTTTGGAAAAAGTAGGGGATTAGGGTGTTTAGGACAACCATATCTGATATGACCTCATGTAAATCAATTATATGATTTTTCCGAAATATCTTGGGAAAATTCTAGGAAGCTAACACCATAATGACATATATTCCAAGATGTCATTGGGTCTAAGCTATCCGAAAAATATTTCAATTTTGGAAAAAGTAGGGGATTACGGGGTTTAGGACAACCATATCTGATATGACCTCATGTATATCGATTATATGATTTTTCCGAATTTTCTTGTGAAAATCCTAGGAAGCTAACACCATAATGACATATATTCCAAGATGTCATTGGGTCTAAGCTATCCGAAAAATATTTCAATTTTGGAAAAAGTAGGGGATTAGGGGGTATCGGACAACCATGTTTGGTATGACCTCATATATGTCGATTATATGATTTTTCCGAATTTTCTTGGGAAAATCCTAGGAAGCTAACACCATAATGACATATATTCCAAGATGTCATTGGGTCTAAGCTATCCGAAAAATATTTCAATTTTGGAAAAAGTAGGGGATTAGGGGGTTTAGGACAACCATGTTTGGTATGACCTCATGTATGTCAATTAAATGGTTTTTCCAAATTTTCTTGGGAAAATCCTAGGAAGCTAACACCATAATGACATATATTTCAAGAGGTCATTGAATCTAAGCAATCCGGAAAATATTTCAATTTTGGTTAAAGTAGGGGATTAGGGGGTTTAGGACAACCATGTTTGGTATGACCTCATGTATGTCGATTATATGACTTTTCCGAATTTTCTTGGGAAAATCCTAGGAAGCTAACACCATAATGACATATATTCCAAGATGTCATTGGGTCTAAGCTATCCGAAAAATATTTAAATTTTGGAAAAAGTAGGGGATTAGGGGGTTTAGGACAACCATGTTTGGTATGACCTCATGTATGTCAATTAAATGGTTTTTCCAAATTTTCTTGGGAAAATCCTAGGAAGCTAACACCATAATGACATATATTTCAAGAGGTCATTGAATCTAAGCAATCCGGAAAATATTTCAATTTTGGTTAAAGTAGGGGATTAGGGGGTTTAGGACAACCATGTTTGGTATGACCTCATGTATGTCGATTATATGATTTTTCCGAATTTTCTTGGGAAAATCCTAGGAAGCTAACACCATAATGACATATATTCCAAGATGTCATTGGGTCTAAGCTACCCGTTAAATATTTCAATTTTTGAAAAAGTAGGGGATTAGGGGGTTTAGGACAACCATGTTTGGTATGACGTCACGTAAGTCTATTATATAATTTTTTCAAATTTTCTTGGGAAAATCCTAGGAAGCTAACACCATAATGACATGTATTCCAAGATGTCATTGGGTCTAAGCTATCCGAAAAATATTTCAATTTTGGAAAAAGTAGGGGATTAGGGGGTTTAGGACAACCATATCTGATATGACCTCATGTATATCGATTATATGATTTTTCCGAAAGTAGGGGATTACGGGGTTAAAAAGTAGGGGATTACGGGGTTTAGGACAACCATATCTGATATGACCTCATGTATATCGATTATATGATTTTTCCGAATTTTCTTGGGAAAATCCTAGGAAGCTAACACCATAATGACATATATTCCAAGATGTCATTGGGTCTAAGCTATCCGAAAAATATTTCAATTTTGGAAAAAGTAGGGGATTAGGGGGTTTAGGACAACCATGTTTGATATGACCTCATGTATGTCGATTATATGATTTTTCCGAATTTTCTTGGGAAAATCCTAGGAAGCTAACACCATAATGACATATATTCCTAGATGTCATTGGGTCTAAGCTATCCGAAAAATATTTCAATTTTGGAAAAAGTAGGGGATTAGGGTGTTTAGGACAACCATATCTGATATGACCTCATGTATATCAATTATATGATTTTTCCGAAATAACTTGGGAAAATTCTAGGAAGCTAACACCATAATGACATATATTCCAAGATGTCATTGGGTCTAAGCTATCCGAAAAATATTTCAATTTTGGAAAAAGTAGGGGATTAGGGGGTTTAGGACAACCATGTTTTTCCAAATTTTCTTGGGAAAATCCTAGGAAGCTAACACCATAATGACATATATTCCTAGATGTCATTGGGTCTAAGCTATCCGAAAAATATTTCAATTTTGGAAAAAGTAGGGGATTAGGGTGTTTAGGATAACCATATCTGATATGACCTCATGTATGTCAATTATATGATTTTTCCGAAATAACTTGGGAAAATTCTAGGAAGCTAACACCATAATGACATATATTCCAAGATGTCATTGGGTCTAAGCTATACGAAAAATATTTCAATTTTGGAAAAAGTAGGGGATTACGGGGTTTAGGACAACCATATCTGATATGACCTCATGTATATCGATTATATGATTTTTCCGAATTTTCTTGGGAAATTCTAGGAAGCTAACACCATAATGACATATATTCCAAGATGTCATTGGGTCTAAGCTGTCCGAAAAATATTTCAATTTTGGAAAAAGTAGGGGATTAGGGGGTTTAGGACAACCATGTTTGATATGACCTCATGTATGTCGATTAAATGGTTTTTCCGAATTTTCTTGGGAAAATCCTAGGAAGCTAACACCATAATGACATGTATTTCAAGATGTCATTGGGTCTAAGCTATCCGAAAATCATATCAATTTTGGAAAAAGTAGGGGATTAGGGGGTTTAGGACAACCATGTTTGTGTGTTTATATGTTGTGCTCATTTTGCAGCTATAATAGTGCGGCAAATAAAAAATAAAATAAAAAATTGTTCGTTTAAATTAAAAGAACACATAATGATATTCATGTTTTTAATAATTGACAGCGAAAATTTAGAAGAGATCGATGACTATTTTGAAATATTTTGTATATTGAGCGTCTCGAAATATCAAAATCAACAGTTTTTAAATACGCAACGCAAGCTAGAGGACAAAATTAAAATTAAATTGAGTAGTGATAATCCTGTGCACACGAAACCAACTGAAAAAACTGAGTCGGACGAAGCAGACGATTTAGAAAGTCATGGTATATTTAATGTTAGTGATAGTAACTTAGAAGATACACCTTTCTTCTCAAGATATAATAATATATTAAATAAAGTGAAAGTTAAACTATCGCAACACGACACTGGATGTACTATCAATCATTTATATTGTGCAGAATTCATAGAATTCTAATGCGGTTGTTGAGACTTGGTTCAACCTTCTAAAAATTAACCTGATTGGAGAGCTGCATTTAAAACTAGGAAGATTTGTGGATCAACTGCAAGAAACAACTTTGGGTGTATTAAAATCAATAGAATGCGCTCCACATCTCAAAACCAGCAAAATGCATATACATAAAACTAGTAAAAATCGACAAAAATTAATTAATGAATATACACCATTAACAGTTACAGCTGATGAAGAAAATCCTTATGATCCAGATCTGGAAGAAACCTGGTGCAAAGGAAGAAGGAAAGGAACACCCAGATATGCAGGAAAGTTAGTGCTGCAGCGTTTGTCCCACCAAAAAAATTAAATTTTGACATATATATTTGACATTGATTTTGACATTATATTTCAATACCATTTTAATGGTATGCGGTGCTGGTTGTACAACGAATGTTTTAATTCATTAAACTACCATAAGTTTCTAATCACAGAATTGGTATATGTAGCGATCAGCATCATCTCTAAGGAGTCAAATTCTGTTTGTTTGGATCCCTACCAAGTTGCCAAAGTTTTACGGGATGATTATAAAGTAATTGACCAAAACAGCCAGAAGGAAGTCCTATTATGCAACCAATATAGATTTATTTCCAATGATACATAACTGTATGTATTGTTTTGGGGAGTTAACCAGCGAGTCCCGAAAAATTGAATGTTACTGCTGTAAAAGATTCATCCATGTGGGATGCGTAGGCGAAATAAATATTGTTGACAATGAATGCATATTTTGTAAGTATTCTAATAAACTTAATGATTAAAAATCGAATAAAACGTGATACTAAAATTAATTTTGTTTACCATAAAATATAAAATAATTTGTGTTTTAATTAATAATCGAGTTTAAATTTTTTCAAATATTGAAATTAGTTGCGATCTCACTCGAGAACGAAACTTTCCTAAGCCTCAAATTCATACCAGATATGGTTGTCCTAAACCCCCTAATCCCCTACTTTTTCGAAAATTGAAATATTTTTCGGATTGCTTAGACCCAATGACATCTTGAAATATATGTCATTATGGTGTTAGCTTCCTAGGATTTTCCCAAGAAAATTCGGAAAAATCATATAATCGACATACATGAGGTCATACCAAACATGGTTGTCCTAAACCCCCTAATCCCATACTTTAACCAAAATTGAAATATTTTCCGGATTGCTTAGATTCAATGACCTCTTGAAATATATGTCATTATGGTGTTAGCTTCCTAGGATTTTCCCAAGAAAATTTGGAAAAACCATTTAATTGACATACATGAGGTCATAAACATGGTTGTCCTAAACCCTCTAATCCCCTACTTTTTCCAAAATTGAAATATTATTCGGATAGCTTAGACCCAATGACATCTTGGAATATATGTCATTATGGTGTTAGCTTCCTAGGATTTTCCCAAGAAAATTCGGAAAAATCATATAATCGACATACATGAGGTCATATCAGATATGGTTGTCCTAAACCCCCTAAACCCCTACTTTTTTCAAAATTGAAATATTTTTCGGATAGCTCAAACCCAAATTCATCTTAGTGGTTTGTTTGTTATATTGGTATCTTCCTTGGGTTTCGCAAAGGAATTTCGCAAAATAACGTAATCATCGCACTATATTTTATATTATTAGTGATAAAATTCGTTATATCGAGACATTCTGCTTTGTACACTAACACATATAAACTGAAATTGTTTTTGTTGTTTTTTAGGACAGATTTAGGACAAATTTCACCTACGTATTTTTCCATCAATTTGACATTTTAAATTAGTTTAGTTCAAGTTGAGGAACAGATATTGACGATGCATAAAAATGTATCATCATTCGGTTTAGTGACAGGGGATTCACAGTGACACAAATCAAATACTTCTACATACCAATTAAATATAAAACATCGTGATTAAAGTGAAATATACAAAATTGTTGTAAAGTGTGAAAAATAAAAAGTCGTTTACAATCGTAAATAAACGTTTATCTTGAATATTTAGAAGAATTAGTAAAAGTAATGGCACCAATCGCTATTGCTATCCAGTCTCCAAGGCACAAAATTCCAATTACTATTGATAATTAATTCCAACGCTTTTCTTTCTGAGAACACGACTCCGAAAAATGCAACATGAAACAATTTTGAAGTTCTATTGTCCAATCGTACCCGAAGTAATAAATTGTTTGCAAATTAGATTTGACAAATTTTTAAACTTATCCCCCGATGTTAATCATGCGTTGATCGTAACGAGCTTACATCCATTATTTAAAATGAGGTGGCTTCCAGAAAATATATTAGAAATGGATGAAATAAAAAACAAAATTCAAAAATTATGCATTCAAGAGATGACGGACTATAAATAATAATAATTTAAGCACAGAAGCGAACGAAACAAGCAGTGCCAATGACGGAGAGGATTGTTACATCCTTAGTTCAAATTAAAGCTCATCTATAAGCCAATCGAAATCGGAATCAGAAGAACAATTAGTACAATTTTTGACTGATAAAAATAAACATTTGTCAATTTTAAATGGGTATCCTTTTATTAAAAAAACTTTTATTAAACTTAATACACGTTGTTGCTCATTGGCACCAGTCGATAGGCTGTTTTACTGGTTTTACTGACGACTGTCTGATGACAATTTTGAAAAATTCATGTTTTTATAAGGAAATGAAACTTTTAAACCATCATTTTATAAATGAAACTTCAAATGTAAAATTGAAAAGTAATGTTTAAATTTTTGTAACAATAAAAAATAATAAAAATAGCTGTTTTTTAATTTTGACAATTTGTAATTTTTGAAGTAATTAAAATCCTTTTTTTTAGATTAATACAGTAATTTATTATTTGTAATTCAATTGTTGGCATCAAATGTAATTGCCAATCGAAATTGAATTATTACCGATCTCATGGTAATTTTCCCAACCTTGCGAATAATAAAAATAAAACATAATACTAAAACATACTGCTATCTAGTGGCTGCTCCATGAACCTACATTTAAAAATAAGTTCGTTTTTTGTTTCGGTACGTACAAAATGACACATTTAAAATGCCAGATGTAGGTTGCGTTAAAGCTTAAGTAAATTTATTTCACTTAATATCATTTTCTTCCTTGTGTTGTTGCATTTCTTGCTTGCATCAGTTTCTTTTATTATTTAAATGGCGGTGCAGACCCAAATATAACTCTATAACACACAATTTCATAATTTGGCGTATTCGATTTATAGTTACAGCACTCCTGGCATCCGCACATACATAATTGCATTTTCCAGAACTGCGGTCAATTTGGACTTCTCTACGCTTAACAGATTTGTAAATATTCGTGATTATTTTGCTTTCTTTTTGTGTAAATACTTTGTGTACAAGAAATTGAAAAGTGATACTGAGGTTATTGAGCTAATTTTAACAATCCTTACATGGCAAAATTAGGCATTAAATTTTAAAACAATTGCCGTAAAACAGTGTCGTTATCGTGCATTCCCAAGAATTTATATGTTTAGGGATATTATTGTATGACAATCATCAATCTGGTTTAATCTGATATAAGAAATATATTTTTATGCTTGGTAACGTGACGTTCGAAATCTACAATGTGCGACATCGTCATAATCATACTATGTATACGTATAGTTACATATGTATGTACATAATTTTTCTCACCCACTTCGCAAAATATTGAATGAGTTCTTCTTGTTGCATGATGAAATCATACGTATAGTGGTATTCCCATACTATAATATTCTAGACAAGAGACATCTTTTATAAATTTCTGAAATATAAAGGATTTCATGACAAAGAACAAGAACATAGAATTTGTTTGTTTTTAATAATGTGTCTTGACTACTATAATATTTTGGCTCTATATAATTGTATTTATTTTAAAATTAAAATTATTTATAAATTATAAGAATCAAAAACTAACATAAAAAGTATATTTAAAAAAAAAAAAAAAATTGAAAAGAAATTATCAGATGTTTTCTGATAAATTAAGTTTTAAAATTTTAAAAATATTTCTTCCAGTTCTTTTTGAAGCAGTCCTTTGCGAGATGAAAGTCAAAGTTTTCTTCTGCGATGTTAAATCATTTTGCAAGTCTATTGATTGGGCTATTATCACCATAGTTATTTGAGTGGCGTACATCTCCAAAAATAAGCATGTTACCGATGAAAGCTGAGTCTAAAAATAAGCGTCTATTTTCCAGGGTGCAAATTTTATACTCTAAACATCTTGTCGTGTATGATGGTTGGCGGGTTATATTCTCATGAAACGGTAAGCCATGGTCATAGTCCCAGACAGTTTTCTTTAAAATGAAGATCATAAATTTCTTTTGAATGCTTTCAATCCTTTTGATGTGGTTAGCATAATACGGGCTCCGTATAAATAATGCGTATTCAACTTGGGATCTTAAATACGCAAAATATAGTTAAAATAAAGATGACAAATTGGTACATTTCCAACGCTTTACAATACCAAACATAGAATTTGATTTAGCAATGCATTTGTCAATGTGGATGTTAAAACTCCTATTTTCAGTGAAGGTGACCCCTAGATCGATTATTTCATTAACTCTTTGCAGTTCCGTCTTATTAACGCTATAAGCAAAGTTAATCGGTTTTCTCTAACTGAATACTGAATTATAAGACGTTTTACGTCAGAAAAGAATTAGTTGGAATAGAAAATAAAAACATTGTATGGAATACTTGCACTCAATGATACTAACGGACCCAAGTTGCAATACCCGGACAAACACATATACTTACACATTAAAAACACCCTACCGTGATTTTTGGTCACCACCGAGACCTTCGAATTACCCAGCAAGGACGCTACTTACTGAACCAACGAGCACGCTACCTTATATATATAGTAAGTTAGTAATTAGTTATATCCTATGATTAAGCCCAGAGGCAAGCAAAAACCAGCATTGTAGTCCAAGGAACTGGGGACCTACCGAAAGGCATGTAGGAAAGGCTTTAATAGAACCACAAGTACAAGAAAGGCCTTGTCTCCTTTCTTTCTATTAAATTATATAGAAAGAAAGGAGGCAAGGCACAAAGGGCGTCTTAGAGACTCTTCTGCTATAAGATGGAGGACATCTCGCCTTAGGAAGATTATTTCTACTAATTCAACCAGTCTCAGTTATCTAATTAAACCGGACGGTTCCTGATGAAACTAGTACACATCAAGAAACACATTCATAGTGCATAGAAGATATCGTAAGTTAAATATGTATCCTATGGGCCCTTAAAGGTGTCGAATCTTATAAATGAATCATATCAGCGCAAATTCAAAACAACTGAAGTAATCTTCAAAGGGTGTTTAAAATTAGTCCGTATTCCGAAGAGGTGGACAGATGTCAGAGTGATCTTTATTCCGATAGTGGCGAAAGATTCACTTGGATACCCAAAAGACCAATAACTCCTAATAATATCATCCTTTCTGTTCATATACGACTAAAAATTTAGCCTATAGTGACTGGACACAGTAGACACAGCTCCAACTGCCTTTGTTATGCGCTATAACATGTATATTCAATATACCATTATTGATGACAACAGATTTTATATAATTTTATTAGTTTTAATTGTATTTTGTGTACTAACTATGCAATTCCAAGTTTTATATAAATGTTATAAATGCATAGTCAACATTTATTTTGTATATAACCAAACACGAAATAATAATAATTATGAGTTTTAACACAACTACCAACGTGTTTTAATAAAATAAATAACTGGCTAGGCCCCAGCAGCGGTAATTTTCATTTATATTAAACTCAACAAATCATTTATCCCAACATCAACACCGGGATAAACAGCCTTGATACGTATGATTAAAAGATCAATGTACACGCAAGAATTGTATGGTGGCGTTCATCGATATTGAGGGCGCCTTTTACAAGGAAGGGATTGGAATGATTGCTTATGCAGATGACGTAGCAACAGCTGTTTCTGGAAAATACTTAAGTACGGTTAAGGAGGTAATCCAAAATGTCCTACTAATCATCACGAGGTGGGCCGTCAGATGTGGACTGGAAATCAGCTTGTCCAAGAGTTAGCTTGTACTATTTACCAGGATATATAAAACCCCGGTAGTTGACCCACCTACCTTGAACGACATAAGTCTAGCTGTTACTGATAAAGCAATATTTCTATGCGTAATCTTTGACAGTTGCCGCCCTTGTTAGCGCAGTATCGGGTTCGATTCCCGGCCAAAGATCACGGTTTGGTGTTTTTAATAAGTATATGTGTTTGGCCGGATATTGCACCGTGGGCCCGTTAGTGGCATTGTGTGCTGGAGTAATTCGCAATTTTTTTATTTAAAAAATCTTACAAAAATGTTAGATTTCACGATAAAATACCCAAAAAATCAAAAAAAAATTCTATTATAAATTTGAAAACATTGAACTAATTACAAAATTGAGAAACACATGTTTATCCGAATCCCGTTATATCGAGGTCAGTTATTTCGACGTTTTACTGTATGTATACACACTTATATAAGTACATAGATATCGCCCGACTCATTTAATATCGCAGCTCTAGAAGATCCTATCGTTACCTCCTATAAATTTATCCTATTTTGGCTGTCTATTACACTGTACGGTAGAAATAACGATTTCATGTTTCTGAAATACGTAATAAATAGTAATACTGAAATACGTAATAAAAAATAATAGCCTATAATAAATATTAAACTAAAATAATTATATTTAATCCACTTATCTAAACCATTGGAGTACATCTTTCGTAAAACTGAAACACCTCAGCGCAACATCTTATATCGCCAGTCCAATCAAGTGCTTGCATATGCAGATGACATATGCGTGATTGGACTGAATAGCAACGGAGTGAAAGAAATACTTGATCCGCTTGTAGAGTTTTCAGCTTCTGTTGGACTCCAGATCAATGAGTCCAAAACGAAATACCTGATCTCTGGTTTTAGAGACAATGGCACACCAGATTTTAGTAGTGGCCACCACACGTTTGAGGGAGTGAGGAGGTTCAAATATTTGGGCTCTCTTATCACTCACGATAACAGTGTGGGTGAGGATATTAAAGTGCGGCTGGCAGCTGGCAGTCGTTCTTTATATCCTCTAAGGCCACTGCTAAAATCTAAACACTTATCAAGTGCCGTGAAGCTGAAGCTTTACAAAGCGTTGATCAGGCCCGTTGTTATGTTTGGATGTGAAAGTTGGGCGCTGACGGATGAGTACGAGAGATGGCTCCTTACATTTGAGAGAAGAATCATGCGTGTGATTTACGGCCCTAAACGCGAAATAGATGGTACATACCGAGCTCTGTACAATTTCGAGATCAGAGATCTGATGAAGATCCCCGATATTGTACATGAAGTTAGATCTCAGCGAGTACGCTGGCTCGGGCACGTTCTGCGTGCTGATCCGGAACGAATTGTGCAGCGATCTCTGAAAGGAGAGCCACCATATGGTAGGCGCAGAGGTCGTTGCAGGCGACGATGGCTCCACGATGTAGAGAACGACTTGGCCTCTTCAGATTGTCTTAGACAGTATGAAGACCAAGCTCAGGATCGAAATCGTTGGAGCCAGATTGTTGATTCAGTAGGGGGCCAGTAATGGCCTTTAACACTGTTATTATTATAATATATATGAAGGATATCACCATATAAGTATAAAATTGGAGCAAACATTAAAATATGTTCAGGATCAAACCGAAAAAATTATAAAAAATCAAGCGGATCTAAAAACAGCTATTGACGTCATCGCAGAAAAAATTCCAACCGCACATTTAGTGTCACCGTTTTCGGACAATAAACCAAACGATATGGTTTTTCCAATTAAATCATTGGAAGACTTGGAAATTTGCGAAAAACAATTAAAAGATGATCCGGAGTTTAAAAGCAGAATGGTAAGTTTTGAAAAAACAATTAACTTTCCATACTTTTCAATAATTGTTCTGTTTACATTATTTATATATGTAGTAGCTCCGTAAAAATTCAATGGATTTTTATAACGACATCAATATACGAGTATTTCTTATATATAATTAATGAGTGGATTCAATTTGCTCGGATGTTGGATGGAAATGGCCATACAGTGTAACTAGAAGTAATTGGTGCTCCCTATAAATCAAAGTTTACGATTTTGGTATGGTCGATTAGAGCTCAACGAGTTTTTGAACAATACAAACTATTAGACATGTATTGCTTGTTCTAATCAATTTTCTTTTGCTTATATTTTTTATTAAATTGACAAAGACCATACTTTATTTTTGATATTTAAATAAATATAAGTGCTTATCTACAGTAGATAAATCCCATTTAGAAAAAATCACAATTCTTTAGTTTGAATTTATATTTTCTTCCGCTACTGGCGCTTATACAACTTTTATTATCAACAATTGTAAAGTACTTTTGTTGGCTATATCTTTATTTAACGAAATATGATTCACACTGAGACCATTAAACTCAAAGCGACAGTGTTGATTTTGATATATTTTCAATCAATATTCAAAATTAATTTCTAAACCACGACATTTAATATTTTTATTACCCATTTAAATCAATGGAACTAAACCGAAAATCCTAGAAATTCTAATTATCAAATACAAATAAAGCTTTTTATCTGTTTTGTTTTCAGTAGAAGGTGCTGAGCAAGTACTACTAAAAATCCTATTTTAATATTAAGCTTAAGTTAATTTTATAATTTTTATGTAATTCATATTTTTCCTTTTTATTAGGTTCGTTTATTAGGTATGTCGACTTTCGGAGGACCGAATATGAATGGATGTACCCGCAATATTTTGAGGCAATTTGTTTCGGATGAAGTACTTGTATCATATTCTTGGGGTGGAACCAATTTGAAAAAACCGTTCCTACAGTTTCAAGAAGTTCTGTATGTGATTATGAAAGGTGTAAAAAAAAAATTTAATGATTATACGGAATATGAAAATAAAAATTTTTTGAAGGAATATCTGAAATCTGCATCAACTCGTTTGTTACGAGCATCCGAAAAACTATTAAAATAAAACAAAACTATTAAAATAAAATCATAATGAATTTTAAAATATAATTTAAATTTAAGAAAAGAAATTCTGATAAAAATATATAACATTTTATAATTTAAAATAAAATAATTTATGTCAAACTAAAAATGTCATGTGTTTTCTATATAAATTGGCGGAATGAAAACTGGGAGGGTTGGGGTTGACAGGTGAAGTGAGGAAGTAGTGGTTGGGATGAATGAAAACCAATTTTTTTAGGTATTTTGGGAACTTTGTAGATTCTTTCAAACCGTGTAAAACTACAAATTTTTCGGTATTAAAAAATCATTTCCGTGTTATTAAAACTAAACAAAATTAGTTCTTGAACTGTTTCAAAAAAACTGGCCGGTATTTTAGAAACATATAATATAGCTCTTTCAAACCGTTGCAAAAAAACCTTTCGGGTTTTTGGAAACTTACTAAAATAGGTTTCACCATAGTGCAAATAAAACAAAATAGTTTTAAAAAAAGCGACCAAAACAGGTGCCTACAATGGTTTTGTATCGTGTCAGGGACGTATCTGAAACAATTTTAAAAACTTTTTGGTTTTCGACACCGATGTTTCGGATCGGTTCTAAATCCAATTTGAAACCAAAAAATGCTACTTGGATTTTGTCGCGCCAAAGCACCCAATTTTGTTCAGCTTTGGGGCTTCGTTTCTATATTTATTACAGAGTTTTCCGGTAGTTCGTTTTATATCAATACGATGGTAGTAAAATTCCTATAAGTCGAGTTAAATTTATATAGACAACTATCAAAAACATTTTTATCAATAAGTTACTGTGGGAAATGTAACCTTTTTTCGCCAACAAAAGTACTTGCAATATCGGATGAAATTTTGTCGAAGTCGGTTCAATAGCTGATTACGCACAATTTCAATGACGTATTTAAAACAATGATTTTCTAGTTTCCGGTCCACAAGAATTTTTCTTTCAATATCTCCCAATTTAGGAAGGTTTGTCGAAATATAACTGTTCCAAATTTTTCGTCCGATATAAAAAAGTTTCGTATTGCACAAATAATATTTATAATTGGATTTCATTTCGTCTTTAAAAATAAACCAAAGTTGAATTAAATATTATAAAATAGGCCGTTGGTTTACATAACTATATTTTAGTTCTCCGAACTCTTACTATTTTGTACTCATATCAAATTTTGTACAGTTAAACAAAAATATCCAAACAATATATTAGTGGATTTTCTTATCCTTTTTATTATCCAACTTTTTGCGATATCATACTAAAACAAATCTTTTAATTTGTTTGTTTCTTGTAACTGTCTGCGTATTTATAAAAAAAAAAACTAAAATTTCAAAACATATATTTTATTTTTTATCTACGATTAACATTTTCTTTTGTATAATAATATAATATAACACCAGACAAATATTACTGTTATGTATATACACACAAAATTTACAACTACATACTATAAAGTAGATAGAGAGATATTTATTTACTAAGATGATAATCGTTGTTCGACCATTGCACAACAAACATTCAAAAACATTTTATGTATATTATATTTTATCTACTTATCAAAAACATAAAATAAATAAATTAAATGTATAAACTAGCAGAATTGTGTTTACAAGTTGCAATGCAAACAATTTAGAGACTATTAGAAATTTTTATTAAAAACACCCAGCAAAGTTTTCAAACGATCCATAAAAATAAAACGTATATTAACTCTCCATCGGACTTGAATAATCTGAATTAATTCATTCATAGACTGTACCAAATAACTTATAATACTATGTATAAGGGAAATGACTGCCGATTTACGTATCAAAATATTGCAGTTTATCGCAGTTAAGTTACGTTAACTAGATGGCACCACTGGCAAAAAAAAATGTAAATAAAATTATGTAAACAAATCTAAAAAATAAAATTAAATAAACAAAACCAATTAACATAAAAATTCTTGTTAAAAAACGTTTAGTGCGCCACCTGTTGAGGATAACTTTATTAATTTGTGTCGATAACATAAAGTCACGCGAGTTTACTATGGAAATCTGCAGTAATTTTTCTTATACATAGTAATATGTTATTTGGACTGTACATATTAATATAATTTTTAATTGTTACCACCTTTTATCGTTCTTTTGATGTATCCTAATATATAATAATTAGATGGCGCTGTTTACATAGTTAATACAAATTTTGTGGTACCAATATACTTTGTTCAGTTTAAGTATGAAATAAGTTTACATTGTCCAGTATGAAAATTATAATTAAATTTATAATTTTTAAATAATAATAAACTAATTTAGAATAAAACAAAATCATTGCCCTCGCTTAAGATACTGACTCCATTTCCCACGCAAAATTTGTACGTTATATTTGCCTAGAAACAAGTTCAAATCCAAATTAAATTTATGATTTTGAGATTTAGACTAAAAGTGTTGGCACTCTTTGACATAGATTTGAACTCAAGTTTCGTTGGTGCACTAGGTAGATGACTACGTTCCTAATCCACCAAGGCCCAAAAGTACCCCTAACCCCAGGAATAAATTAATCGGGAAGCTGATATTGCTACTTCGAATCAAATTTTTAAGGAGCTATTTACACCCCTACCCAGAGATTTTAACTGAGGTTTCGATAGCACACTAGGTAGATGACTATATTCCTAATCCACCAAGGTCCAAAACTACCCCCTACCCCCATACCCGAATAAATTAATCGGGAAGCTCATATTGACATTTCGAATAAAATTGTGAAGGAGCTATTTACACCCCTACCCAGAGACTTCGATTGATTTTGTCAGTATAGATATAGATATTATTATTTTAGTACTAAACATTTAAATAGGAATAATCATATTTTCCAATTGGAATTCAATTTAACAGTGTGAAACTTACACTTATATAAAATCTGTGGATTTGTGGAAATCTTCACACACATAGTGTAATAGACAGCCAGAATTGGATAATTTTTATATGAGGAAATGATAGGATCTTCTACAGCTGCGATATTAAATGAGTCGGGCGATATCTATGTATATAAGTGTGAATATACAGTAAAACGTCGAAATAACTGACCTCGATATAACAGGATTCGGATAAACATGTGTTTCGCAATTTTGTAATTAGTTCAATGTTATCAAATTTATAATAGGATTTTTGTTAGATTTTTAAAATACCGGCAGCCTTAGTCCATTATATTTTACTAATTATAACTACGGTGAAAAATACGTGAAATCACAAATTTTTGTAAGTCATATTTGAATTTTATGATTTTTATGTTTTCAATGCATAGCCTTGATTAAAAAAAAAATTTAAGAATACTTAATTTTTTTTTATTGTTGTTGTTGTTAAAAATACAGGGTGTCAAATTTTGAGAAAAATGATAATTATGATGTTGTATTTATGGCAATAAAAAGAAAACTAATTGTCCGATAATTATGATTTTGGACTCACTTTAAAGATAAGTTAATAGCAATTAACAAAAAAATATAAAATTAGTATGTTGTTTAATTTCTTCTTCTTTAAATTTCCCGCCAAAATGTTCTTTTTCAATTTTCTCAAAAACTTATTTTTTTTTTTTTTTTTTTTTTTTTTTTTAAATTTGGCAACTATTATTTTACAACATATTAAAACACTGGACCAGCGTTATTTTTTATATTCTTGCAAAATCTGTTTTAGTAAGAGCATTATTTCATTTTTATATGGAAAAACTATATTTGAATAGATATATTTCAGTGTTTTGCTACTGTTTAATTTTTTTGTTTTGTTTATTAATAATATTCAATTTAGCGTCACATTTAAGTATGAGTCACCGAATTGGAAGGTGCCACCCCCTGGTTTATATCGTTTGAAAATTGGTTAACCATAGTACCATAAATCCCTTTAGTTTCTTAGATTATTTTATAAGACTAAATAAAATGTTTTTTTTCCTTTTTTATTGGGGGGGTTGATTATTTTTACTTGACAGGTGTACCTGTTAAACGATGAGTAATTCTTTTGAAAACCAAAAAAAAAATATTGTCGATATAAATAACAGTTAAAATTTAAAATTTTGATTTAGTTACTTACTATATTGCCAAAATCATTAACCATGCAAGAAATTCAGAGCGAGTTCAACGCAACGCAACATATGGTCCGAACAGCTAAAGATGTACGGGACAAGAACGGTCCACTAAGTCGTCCAGCAACTAAAGTAGGAAAGCGAATAAGTGATGAGCTGAAGCAAGCAGTATTATCTTATTACACTGATGTTAGTCGGATAATGCCCGGTAAAAACAATTGTTTATGATGTGTACACTGAAAGAATGCTACGAGGGATATAAGTCGTTGCATCAGGGCGATGAGTAAAAAAAAATTGGATTTTCCAAATTTTCACTACTTCGTCCTAAATACTGTGTACAACCAGGTAATAGTGGAACGCATACAGTCTGCGTGTGTACCATACATCAAAATGTCAAATTAATTATTTATGGTACCAAAATGGAAACTTTTACCAACGGAAAGATAGCAGACTACCGGGATTGTATTTCATCTATATTATGTGTTGAGCCTACACCAACATGTTACCTTCTAGAATGCGAAAGCTGCCCAGGACTGGATAACTTTAAACAATATTTGAAAAATGCATTTCTGGAGCATGGCTGCGAGGATGCTGAGTTAAAGTTTAATCAGTGGGTTTCTACCGACAGATGCAATTTGGAAACTTTTTCACAACCGTTAGATGTATTTCTGGATTATTTCATAAATAAGATGAAGAATCTGTTGCCTCATTACTTCATTTCACTTCAGCAGTCCAGTTTCTTAAAAAATAAAAAATTGGCGCTGAAGTCTACCGAGGTGATAGTTTTATGTGATTTTGCAGAAAATTATGCATTTATAATGCAAAATGCCGCACAAGGTTTTCATTGGAATAATAAACAAGCGACTATTCATCCATTTGTAATTTACCAAAATTTAGAAGGCAAATTACATCACCACACCTTCGTTATAATATCGGATTGTCTTCACCACGATACTGTAGCGGTTCACTTATTTATTGAGAAATGAATGCAGTTTTTGAAAACTAAAATATCCAGTTTATCTAAAATTTATTATATTACCGATGGTGCAGTCACGCATTATAAAAATAAGAAAAATTTTAAGAACATCCTAAAACACAAAGAGGATTTTGGAGTTGACTGCGAATGGCATTTTCATGCAACAGCTCATGGAAAAGGTCCATGTGATGGAGTAGGGGGTACCATCAAAAGAATGGCATCCAGAGCTAGTCTCACAATGGAATACGGCAGTACAATAACCAATGCAGATGAATTATTTAAATGGGCTAAAACGTTGAAAACAGATATCAATTTTGGATTTTGTTCAGACGCAGAACATAAATCAAAGCAAATAAAACTTGCAACTAGGTTTGAAAATTTAAAAACAGTAAAAGGAACTCACGGTTTTCACGCATTCATTCCAACAGAGGATGGCTATTTGAATTGTAAAAAATATTCTAATTCTGATGATTATCTTAAATTTAAATTGTGATTTTTAATTAGAATAAGATTGAATTTTAAACAATAAAGTAAAATTATCTTTGGGTTTGAAAATAAATAAATACTAATAATTTAACTGAACTGTCTTTTTTGTAAATATGTAATTCCAAAACAATGAGAAATACATATCTATTCAAATATAGTTTTTCCATATAAAAATGAAATAATGCTCTTACTAAAACAGATTTTGCAAGAATATAAAAAATAACGCTGGTCCAGTGTTTTAATATGTTGTAAAATAATAGTTGCCAAATTTAAAAAAAAAAAAAAAAAAAAAAAAAAAAAATTAGTTTTTGAGAAAATTGAAAAAGAACATTTTGGCGGGAAATTTAAAGAAGAAGAAATTAAACAACATACTAATTTTATATTTTTTTGTTAATTGCTATTAACTTATCTTTAAAGTGAGTCCAAAATCATAATTATCGGACAATTAGTTTTCTTTTTATTGCCATAAATACAACATCATAATTATCATTTTTCTCAAAATTTGACACCCTGTATTTTTAACAACAACAACAATAAAAAAAAATTAAGTATTCTTAAATTTTTTTTTTAATCAAGGCTATGCATTGAAAACATAAAAACCATAAAATTAAAACATGACTTACGGCTCCATATAGTGAATTTGTGAGTTCACGTATTTTTCACCCTAGACATAAATGTAAATAAATATTTATGGCACTATGCATTGAGAATATGTATTACAATCGCTCAGATATATTAGTAAAGCCCGCTTTTTCATTGTTTAGAAGCGCTTATTAAATTGTATTAAATTTTGTAAACGAATATTGTAAAATTTACAGAGTTGTGTAAATATTTCAATTCATTTTTACTAAGCTGATTTTTGATTTACTAAGCTGATGATGAAGTTTTAGCAAAGGTATCGTACACGCGCGTTGTCGTCCTCAGCGCCCGCTTATAAGCCCACATGCCTTTTTTTCGATTCCATCCATGTAGGTACTTTTTCAAGAGTTGGCCACCACACACTCACCCCACACATACGTATAGGCTTTACTACGGCAGTGAATATTCAGTGTACCAGCTCCGGCTTCAGGCCCCATCTTTTTCCGATGGCGTTCCCGCATGAGTACATATCTATAGAAGCCTTGTTTACTCTTTTCAAGATGTTAGGCTTCCAACAGAGCTTACTGTCAAAGATTACGCTTTATCAGTAACATCTAGACTTATGTCGTTCAAGGTAGGTGGGTCACCTACCACGATTTTACATTTCCTGGTAAAGAGTACAAGCTCAGTTTTGGATGAGCTGATTTCCAGTCCACATCTGATGGCCCATCTCGTGATGACTAGTAGGATATTTTGGGTTAGCTCCTTAACCGTGCTTAAGTATTTTCCAGAGATAGCTATTGCTACGTTATCTGCATAAGCAATCATTCCAATCGCCTCTCTCCAGTTCCAACAACAAGCCGTTGGTTGCTATGTTCCAGAGAAGAGGGGACCGAACCTTAATCCCTGCGGGGTAACCTTAACAACCCGCCTCTTAATGGTGGACCCCTTCAATGGAGTTACCATCCTGCCCACCGGTATATGATTTATTAACCCGCCTATAAAGTAGTCAATTTCAAGGAGTGATTTTTTTCAGAATTTCCTCCGTCTCTACATTGTTACAGGCGCCCTCAATTCTTGCGAGTACATTTCTCAATCGTACGTACCAAAGCATGCAGAGCTGTGTCTACTGATGTCCCTTTACAGTAGTCTTAATTTTTAGTCGTATATGAACAGAAAGGATGATAGAGTTATATAGGTTTTGTGGGTAACCAAGTGAACTTTTCCCCGCTTTCGGAATAAAATAAAGATCACTCTGACCTCTGTCCACCTCTTGCCTCTTCGGAATACAAACCAATTTTAAACACCTTTTGAAGATTGACGAGTTGTTTTGATTTTGCGCTGATATGATTCATTTATAAGGTTTGAAACCTTTAAGGGCCCATATAGGACATGTATTTTACTTACAATATCTTCTATGCGCAATGAATGTGTTTCTCGATGTGTACTAGTTTCATCCCGGGTTAAGAAGATAACTGATACTGGTTGAATTAGTAGAAAGAATCTTCCTAAGGCGAAAGGTCTTCCATCTTATCATAGAAGAGTCTCAAAGACCTCCTTTGTGTCTTGCGTCCTTTCTTTCTATATAATTTATGAGTCTCTTTTGTACTTGTGGTTCTATTAAAGGCACATACCTTTCGTTAGGTCGCCAGTTCTTTGGACCACAATGCTGGTTTTTGCTTGCCACTGGGCTTTATCATAGAATATAACTAATTATTACTTACTTACTTACTATACATAAGGCCCTCGTAGGTTCAGTTAGTAGCGTCCTTGCTGTGTTATTCGAGTGTCTCGCGTTTGATTGTCGGTGGAGACCAAAAATCACGGTAGGGTGTATTTAATGTGTAAGTATATATGTTTCTCCGGGTATTACAACGTGGGCACGTTAATGGCATTGAATGCTGGAGTCATCCACCTAACTTAAAATTTCAATTGTTCCATACAATGTTTTTATTTTCTATGTAAATATTTATTTTCAACTGAAAGTTGAACCTATGAAACAACGTCAATTGCATTGTTCTGTTCTGATGTAAAACGTGTTATAATTCAGTATAAGGGTCAATTCATAGTTAGTCATGTCAAAAACACTTACTCCGTAAGCATGTGAAGTTATCCCAGTTTTTCATCCCAGAAAAAAATAAATTGTTCATCAGGCAATACAATTTCATCCCATCCCAGTTTTTTTCTTTTATGTATAACAAATAACATAAAATAATTTTTTTCATTTATTCTATCCCATCCCAGTTTTTTAATAATTTTTCTGATTTTCTTTTACAATTTTTAATACATATGTATGGTATAAAATAAATGTATATGAAATATTGTACTACACTACTATCTCCTAAAAACTTAGAGGGCCAAAAACTTTGAGAACTGTTTTGAGATGGTTAAGGTTAGGACTAATTTTTGGCGTAGAGAACAGATCTAGTCTATGCACAGAATTTTTGCAAATGGCCAATTTCTAATGGCCCCATATAAAAATTGTACTACACTACTATCTCCGAAAAACTTAGAGGGCCAAGAACTTTGAGAACTGTTTTGAGATGATTAAGGTTAGGACTAATTTTTGGCGTAGAGAACAGATCAAGTCTATGTACAGAATTTTTGCAAATGGCCAATTTCTAATGGGCCTATATAAAAAATGTATATGAAATATTGTACTACACTACTATCTCCTAAGAACTCAGAGGGCCAGAAACTTTGAGAACTGTTTTGAAATGGTTAAGGTTAGGACTAATTTTTGGCGTAGAGAACAGATCAAGTCTATGTACAGAATTTTTGCAAATGGCCAATTTCTAATGGGCCTATATAAAAAATGTATATGAAATATTGTACTACACTACTATCTCCTAAGAACTCAGAGGGCCAAAAACTTTGAGAACTGTTTTGAGATGGTTAAGGTTAGGACTAATTTTTGGCGTAGAGAACAGATCAAGTCTATGCACAGAATTTTTGCAAATGGCCAATTTCTAATGGGCCTATATAAAAAATGTATATGAAATATTGTACTACACTACTATCTCCTAAGAACTCAGAGGGCCAGAAACTTTGAGAACTGTTTTGAAATGGTTAAGGTTAGGACTAATTTTTGGCGTAGAGAACAGATCAAGTCTATGTACAGAATTTTTGCAAATGGCCAATTTCTAATGGGCCTATATAAAAAATGTATATGAAATATTGTACTACACTACTATCTCCTAAGAACTCAGAGGGCCAAAAACTTTGAGAACTGTTTTGAGATGGTTAAGGTTAGGACTAATTTTTGGCGTAGAGAACAGATCAAGTCTATGCACAGAATTTTTGCAAATGGCCAATTTCTAATGGGCCTATATAAAAAATGTATATGTATATTTTTTATATGTGCCCATTAGAAATTGGCTATTTGCAAAAATTCTGTGCATAGACTTGATCTGTTCTCTACGCCAAAAATTAGTCCTAACCTTAACCATCTCAAAACAGTTCTCAAAGTTTTTGGCCCTCTAAGTTTTTAGGAGATAGTAGTGTAGTACAATATTTCATATACATTTATTTTATACCATACATATGTATTAAAAATTGTAAAAGAAAATCAGAAAAATTATTAAAAAACTGGGATGGGATAGAATAAATGAAAAAAATTATTTTATGTTATTTGTTATACATAAAAGAAAAAAACTGGGATGGGATGAAATTGTATTGCCTGATGAACATTTTATTTTTTTCTGGGATGAAAAACTGGGATAACTTCACATGCTTTTACTCCGTCCATCTAAATCATTTAATATCTCGTCAACTACTCAACGTCAACATACGATAAAAAATAAATACAGTTTAGGAAGCTAATAGAATGCCGAACAAGATGCAAGATTAAAATCTTCATTTCGGTATACATATGAGGTCATAATTATATAATTTATGCAGATCAGTAGTTAAGCTGATTTACAAAGTACACATATTTTCGCTTCTCTATTGTAGTTAATTTTAGTCATTAACAAACCATTATTATGAATCTTAAGTTTTCTACCCTATTCGATCATGTTCTGAATATATTTTTAATTATAAATCCGTATTCAAAATTAATTAACAAATCCTAATAAAGATGAAAGGTACCCAAAAAATAAAGGAAAATCTTTTCTATGACAATATACGTGACTTTATTTACCGACACAAACCTAATTAACCTATTCTTTATTGAGTTATAAAAATTATCGTAAACCTATAAATTTGTTTCGTTGTAGTGTTTTGTGTTCTTACAAATACAATAGCACTAAGCGAGAGCCCCCAGTTTAGGAAAAGAAAATTATAAAATACGTTTTCTTTTTAAAAGCATAAAATTTGTACGTCTATAGAGTATAGACCAATCATGATAAGGATTTTAATTTTTCCGACACACACTAGCAGCTAATTTTTATTTAACGAATAAAGGTGAAAAAAAACTATCTATTAGCAATATTTTCTTTTGAAAAAGTGATACCTGTACTTTGTGTACTTAAAAAACACTACAGAACAGAAAATTTCGTTATTTTACTTTTGGTTCGGATAAGATAAGATGAATTACGAATATAAAACAAAATCCTAAAAATAACGAGATTTTGTACCAGAAAGAGAGTTTTTGGTATTTTATGATGTACTTATTCATCTATTCACGATATCATCGTATATATTACATTTTGTCTATAGGTGTAATCACAATAAAGTGGATGGTTATAATTAAATTTATGATTGGAGTTTATTAAAATGTATGTTACAAAGAGACTGTTTGCTTTGGTTGTTAAGTTATTATATGCATACATATTTTGTTCTATTAAATAATTTATTTATAGAAGAATTTAATAATTAAAATTTGACAAACAAAAAATCGTTTGAATTTCAATGTAGTAAAAAACAGACACTTATACAGGTATTATATTATATAGACTTAAATAAATCATACACGTAAAATATTTCATCTTATCAATTTTTATGACATTAAAATAATGAAATCTACTGTTTATATTCTATCTATGTAATCATTGTTAACAACTTAAATGTTACAACAATTTTTTGTTTTTGCGTATGATTTTGGTACGGATAAACGTATATATGTGTGCGTAGAAATTGTCGTAAACTTTTGTAATAAAACATTTTTTTACGAGTGTGGAATTCTCGTGTAATTTGTTGTGCTTCGCTTGAAATAAAGTTTTACTTTCAAAATAACTTTTTTTGATGTTATTATAAGTTTTGAATAATAAGGATATTGTTGTTTAGCATAAATTTACATATGGTCCTGTCACAAGCGCCTAACTATAAAATAGAAGTTATTTACATATAGAGTTTCTTCTTATAACCATAATCATTACTGTTGTATATTTGTTTTTATTTGCAATTTGTTCTGGGAACCCATTCCTAAATGATCATCGTTGGCGCCTGCATTTATGCACTGAACACGTATTGCGTATTTGAAGCTGCATACATTTTGTAGCGGTTAAAATCTCGATTTTTAATCGGAATTTTGGGCGTCAAGCCGAATGAGATTATAGCTATGTATTAATTCAAATTAATAGCCCGTGCTTGTAGATAAAAAGCAAACCAAAAAACAAAACCAGTGGTAGTGTGTGGCAACTGAATGTAGATTATAGTTGAAACATATAATTTAAATTAATGATAATTATATATAATAAATAAGTATAGTAATAATTAAATTAATTATGGTATAAAATAAATAATTATATACATAACTGATTGCGTACGAATTATCGCAATCTATGAGGTCAATGGATAGCAATCAAATATAGTATGGTAAGCATAATGTATACTTATGTATGTTTATCTATACGTATTGTAAAATAAAACCAATAAAAATGTATGCTATTTTTAAGGCAAAAACAGTTGTGGTACAGTATTTTATTGAAATAAGATAATTCATGTTGGAATATCATTTATATATTTTGTTTTTCGAGAGAAGGAAAATGCAATATACACTGTCAGGGCGTTTATACCCTGCTTTTGTGGGATTCTCACCCACCAAAAGCCTCCTCTGCTCTTTCAGACAACACTCCATCCTGGAACCGATCTTCGCATTACTTCAGGATGGAGTCTTGTATATCGCCTCCATATAGCCTCCTACTTCCTCTTTCGCTCCATTTTTTTCATCGTCAATCACCATCCGATGGTTTTCCTTTCATCTCTGAGGATGTTGTTCCATCTTTGATTTCTACTTCCTCAGTATTTTGTCCACATAACTTGCCACCATGTCCAAGTTCAGCTTACTGCTGAGCATAGCCTGCACCATATTATCCGCCGTTAAGTTGCCAATACCAATTCCGGTCTTCCTCTCGAGCTGCTGCCTCACGTTCTTCCATCTATCACATTTGGCAAATGTGTGCTCTGCATGATCGAGGGTAGATTCCTCGTAGATGTAAGCAATGAGCAAGGTACCGAAAAACCGATCGCATATTTCTCACAGAAATTGAATGATGCCCAGAGAAATTATTCTGTTACTGAGCTGGAGTGCTTCGCGGCAGTTCAGAGCGTAAAAAAATTCAGATGTTATGTCGAGGGGTATAACTTTAAAATTATAACCGATCACGCCAGTCTACAATGGTTGATGGGACAAAAAGATCTCCACGGAAGACTTGCTCGATAGAGTCTGAAATTACAAACATTCACTTTCAATATTCAGCACGTAAAAGGGTCAACGAATGTTGTACCGGACACACTCTCGCGAGCTTTTGAGCACAGTATTGAAGCCATCAACGTTAGTAATTCTCCGTTTCAAATTGATCTAAATTTTAGTCATTTTAAAGATCCTGTATATGCAAAAGCAAAACCAAATTGTCATTGTAATCTTAAGGTAGTTAACGATAAGATATATTTTACTAATCAATTTGGAATTGGTCGATATAATTTTCGATCTCGAGTACGAGACTTCAAACCTGGCCAGACGATTTTTGTACGCAATTTTGCTCAGAGTGATGCGGCTAAATATTTTTCTGCTAAACTAGCTCCAAAATTCATAATAGGAAGGGTTAAAAATATTATTGGGAATGTTGCTATAGAAGTTGAAATTATGGATGGTCAATTGTTAGGAACAGATCATATGAAGGATATCAAGACATAATATTACCCGGCCTAATGAGACTTATCTCGGGTTTTGGACAGCCCCACGATTGTAAACCGTGTTACAAGTTTAAAAAAAAAAAATAAAAAAATAAAAATAAAAATAAAATAGAGGTCGAGGTAATCGTAACAAAATCGAGGTGGAGGAGAAAAAAATGTTTGTGGGAGGTCAGTTAGGAAATTACCATAAGAAGAAACGGATCAAATATTCCGATACGATATCTAACACAAAATTGTTATTTTTTGTTTGTAATTTTTTTGGTATAAAGATAATTTTTTTAGTTGATGAGACACGTGTTGTGTGTGATATAAAAAAAAACTAATTTCTTGAGTTTAAAAAGAATTTGTGTTCTTATTTTTTTGTGCTTATTAAGTATAAATATAACGGGTTTTTCAATAAGAGCACTTCAACTGTATTGTATCGTGTGCTGTGTGGCATGTGGCCCCGTCCTGTTGAAACCACATGTCGTCCAAGTCCATTCCATTCAATTGCGTACAAAAAAAATCGTTTATCATATCGCGGTATCGATTTCCATTAACAGTAACGTGGCGATCGTTATCGTCGATGAAAAAATATGGCCCAATGACGCCGCCGGCATGTAATCCGCACCAAACAGTGACTTTTTCGGGATGCAACGGTGCCTCATGAATCACGAGTGGGTTGCTTCCTGCCCAGTAACGCATGTTTTGCTTGTTGACAAATCCATTTAGCCAAAAGTGAGCCTCATCGTAAAATGGCCGTAATGCTCTTAAAGTAGCAGCAACAGAACGATTATTTTGATAAAAAATTTGCACGATTTGCAATCGCTGTTCTAGTGTGTAGCGTTCCATGATGAAATGTATGCTAATGAAGTTTCCAAATGACAAAAGAACAATAAAAAATATGGCTTCGTTCGCCGTCCCTATCGGAAAAAAGTTGAAGCGCACCTGTTTAAACACCCTATACATATGTATGTATACGTTAAGTATAAGAATAAGCGATACATATATATATTTATTATAAATTAGCCTTAGTGTAAAACTAAACAGATAAAAAAAAAAAACGAAAATATGTAAAACAAACAGTTAATTAAGGTGAAGTTTTGTGGGTGATAGATTGTGATTTCTGTAACTTGTTTTGGGGAGATCACAATGTGTGATTAGTGACGTACAAAAAAAAGAGTCTTGTGATATTAAGTAATGTTTTTTTTTATACCGTAAATCGTTTTACGACATATGATTGTAAAGATAACTCTAAGTGTATAATACAAAATAGTACGTAAATTAATAATACCTACATTAATAATAATACGGTCACATAATATTCATTCATAACATAAAACAAAATCAATCTCCATCAAATAAATTAATTCATAACATAACACAATATAATCTCCATCAACATAGCCGAAACAAAAAAAAACACTCAGGTTTATATTTTTTTTATTAATATATAATTGTTAATTAATCTAAACAAAAATTTAAAATATAAAATGATCATATTTCAAACATATACGTATATTTGCTAATATTAAATTCCTTAATGAATTATATTTAATTGTTCGGACCTTAAGCTTAAATTTAAGTATCACATTTTTATACGTATATATATATATATATATATATATATATATATATATATATATATATATATATATATATATATATATATATATATATAAATATATATATATATATATATATATATATATATATATATATATATATATATATATATATATATATATATACAGTTAATTGTCTATTAAACTAATAACCAGCTTGTTGAATTAAATTTAATAAAATGTCTTTAATTTCTATTTTGAATGAATTCCCATAATTTTATTTTATTTTTACAATATGAATTAGAATTTTGATTCAACAATAGTGTGACCAAGGTGAGTGATGACATGATCGGTTCAACATTACTCTGTTTAATTTTCATTTTGTTTCAGCAACATAATCGTACTTAACTATACTTACCCTTATTATATAATACTTACCGTGATGATGATACTTGCCGTAATTGAGATGAACCCCAATAATTGAGAGAATTGTTTATTTTTTTGGTATTTTTTTTTTATGGTATATCAAGACTGAGTTCATCCCTTGAAAGCCCACCCCACTGCTCCTGAGCCTTAGCCGCGCTGAAAAGACCGTCAAGGGTAATGAACCAGTATATTTTTTATTCTGATGACGAAGCGAATTTAATCTGGTTCAATGGTTTTAATTTTATTTTATTTAATTTTAATTTACATGGAAACTTCCAAGTTCACAAAGCTTCGCTACAGGATCCTCCATCTTCCCCATCTAGTGCAGTTACTCGTAGAAATACCAGTGGCCCGTAAGAAATTGGGTGATATAATAATTTACCTCTCCATATCTTCTATCCAGCCACTCCCCAGGTTTCCGAGCAATCATCTTTTCAATCTTTCGCGGATATCTGTTTCCAACTTCTCTTGTTCTCTTGCGGCAGGCCTTGCTTCTACCACTCCGAGGTTGTCCTTCGTTTCGTATATTCTCTGCCGCTCTTGTGCCATGATATCTATAGAAATAACCTCAGCGATAACCAGAATAGCCGGCTCAGATACCCTTCTATAAGAGGGAGTTATCTTGAGCGCACCCCGTCGCTGCACCGTAGCCATTTGTTTATGACGCCACTCTTTCTTGAGTGAATTGACCCATATCTCGCATCCGTATAGCAAAATATAATTTTGGAATTTATACAAAATTTGTCATCAGAATTAATTTTGGAATTTATACAAAGTAGTAAACCACTCATGTCCTAACTCCCTTAACTCTTAGATGTTGTATATATTTTATATGTATTTTTTAGTTAGAAGTGATATCCGCTACTCGAATTTATTTGTGCCGACTTAAGTACTTCATAACCGAGCAAATAGCGCAGTGGTTAAAGTGGCGACGTTTGGATAGGGAGGTACCGGGTTGGACTCCCAACAATGGCGGGATTTCTCATCTCATGCCGATTACGGGGAGATGATTAATTTAACTGAACATCTACCACAGTTGGAATTTAGAACTCATGGGCCGACCCATCTTCCATGTCACTATACAGGGTGACATGGTGGTATGCATTGCGCAGGTGGTATACACTGTAATTGTGTGAATAAGGGTGAATGAGTTGAATGAATGTGTGTGTGATTAAATGTGGTATCACAAAGGACCCATAGCTGGTCTAAGTGTGCGAAAAGCAACCACTTCAATAACAATAAAAAAAAAAATAATAAGTACTTCATAAGTTCGGCAATATTTATTACATTTTCAATTTTTCTTTCTAAATTTTTACCAGTTTGTTTAAAAATAATAATATTAACGAGAGATTTAATAATTATTTCGAATTTTAATTTGTTTTTGGAGTAGTGTAGTAAAAAATGATGAGAAGCTTGCTACCAAAATTTTGAAAATGCAAATAAAACTTAGGAAATCAAGACAATTAATACTAAAGTCGAATTTATACTTTTTTGCCTGCTGAAACATGTTCTGCAGGACAGGGTGAAGTGGGGCGTTATTGAAGGTTTTGCTCAATTTCTTGTGCGAAATGTTTATGTATTTCTTATAAAATGATATTCAGTATTATTTGTGATTGATAATTGGATAATTTATATTTTCTACTTGGTCCAGAATAATTAATGTGAACAATTTGCAGAATAGTCTTAAGACGGCTCTGCACTATTTAAGTAGAAATCCGAAATAAATTCACACGTAATGATACGTGATTTAGTTCAAAATTTGGAAATTAATAATGAATAAAAATTCGTGCCGACTGGACGGAGCCTACGAATTGTAACATGTAAATATAATTTCTAATTTGTTCAATATTTTATTTTTATTGTTTTATATAGACATAAAAACAAAAATTTTGATTAAACTGAAATAACATATTTATTAATAAATATTACACTAAACATATAACTGCCTCATCTGAATACATATGTAAACTATAAAGTCTTAAAGGTTTTCTTAAATTAGAATTACCACCGGCCACCGCTTTTTATTTAAAAAGCCATTTTTCACACTCTTTAGACTTGAATATAATTCCTCCTGAAAAATATACAAATAACAATATAATTTTTCCGGATATTAATTGTTACCTTAAACTTAAAATTAACATTAAACGTACCATTAAATATTTATATAAAAGTAATTCTATTTAGTGGTTTTCAAAAATTAATGCCATTATTTTGTCAATTTTTTGACATTTACAATGACATATTTCGCCAAGATATAGTAAAAAATAATTTTAAAAAAAATAGAGCAAAATAGGCGCTGCGAACATTTGATTTTGTTGCTAACCTGCTGCACATTTTTGATCGATTTGATTTTTTTTCAGTTTGGATGGGAAATTTGTTTACGAAATGGTTAGTTTTGATTAGATATTTATTGGTCTGCTGAGTAATTTGCAACAGGCCAAAATAAGATAAAAATTGAGTCGCAAGTCAAAGTTAAAAATGACCGAGGTTAAATCATCACAATTTAGTTAAGTAGTACGGATTGTTTTAGGTTACCATTTTTATGTTATTTGCACACAATACATTAAGAATAATATAATTTTTAACAAAATACCGAATTTATTAACGCATTAAGAAAATTTATGTAACTCCCCAAAAAATATTGTATATATTAGTCGTACAAATAATATAAACGAAATATCCCATGATTTTAATAATCCAATAAAAATAGCGTGAAATAAATTAAATCAAAAACAATTTTGTTGTAAGAACGTAAACAATGAAGTTCTAATTTGGTTCGAGAATCATAAATCATTTTGAAATTAGCATTAAAAAAAATAATAATAAATATAAATGAAAATGTATAATATATATGTATATATGAAACAATGTTCTTGTATTAAATAAGCGTTTCATAAAGTTTACCCACCAACAATTAAAGGAAAGCAAAATTTAACGATTTGTGAATAAATAAAAATAAAACTTATGCTTTTATTAAAAAACATAAAGTTTTGTTATGTGGATTATTGGATATTTGTATAAGAGTTTTTAGCATGTACTTAACTATACTTATGCGTATTCTTAATGTTTATGAAAACTATTCAAAGCATCAAACATAAAATCACCGTAACTAAAGTAGATTTTGTTCAGAGGAGACCGTTGAAATTGAAATCTATTTCTTGAAAATACTATACAAGCTTTTTAGAAGTTTAAATGGAAGTTAATACTGTACATTGTACATGATACTTCAAAATATCGAACTTTATGGATTGTTATCAGTCATATTTTTAAAAAATAACAAACAAAAGTTAAAGCGGTTACTCCATACGTTTTTCCAAACATTTTTACCTTAACGCGGCGTACATAACATCAGGAGAGTTTACAATACTATAATTCCCGGTCTCACGATCAATCAAATCACTTAAAATGATATAAGCCCCTCCTACTTTTGCCCTACTCGAGTTAAAAAAATTCTATCTTTGAGCAAAATGATCCGCAGGGCTACCAACTAAACATAATTATTTTTTAAATTATGAGCAATGTTTTGAATAATGACAAAAAGAGCAAACTGTCATACGCAGTTAACTATAAATGTACTGCAGACTATAGTTTGCTCTTTTTTGACGTTTCATTTGATTAAAATATTCCTATTCCGTGTCCTTATTTGTTTATTTTCTGATAGGGGAGGTCAGAAAAGAGAAGCGGGAATTCTTATATAAACTGAAACATCAGTTAGATCGCAACACATTATTAAAAAAACCGTATGGGATGAGATCGGCAAGGCGGTAGAAGTATCGACGGCCGACGTCATGAAACGGTGGAAGGCCCTACGCTCCAAATACGTCTGAGTTTCAAAAATGGCACAAAGTGGTAGTGGGGCTGGATCGTCTAATGCCAAATATGAGTGGATTGTCCGTGTATTTTAAAATCGCAAATAATATAGGAGTAAATTTTTACATTTGGATAGACACTCGCATATGTATATTTAGTTAAATTGCATATATTATAGATTACTTTTAAATGTTCCAGACCATTTTCGCAAGATATATACATATATATATATAAATATGTATGTATATATATATATATATATATATATATATATATATATATATATATATATATATATATATATAAGTATATATATGTATATATATATATATATATATATATATATATATATATATATATATATATATATATATATATATATATATATATATATATATATACCTATATATATTTATATAGCGGACAGTCCAAGCGGACTTGTTTCAGCCCAACCATTTGGGCGTACACCTGCACGGAAGAGGCCTCGAAATGATGAACGAATATATCCAAATATACAATATATTTGCGATACTATGCGGCAAAACCAGGAGCTGATAAAACAGTTACACAGTGAAAGATTCCTGCTAATGCATTTCGCCGAAAATTGTGCGAAAGATTTCGCAAAATTGCCCCAGGTAAGAGCAATCAAGCTTTTTTAACTCGATAACATTACAATTTGAGGAAAAAAATTAATAATTTAATGTGTAATACTACGGTGGCCTAAATTATAGCTAACACCGTGGGCTTACTGAAAATCTACTGGAAAGAATACCTACCGAATGCATTTTCTACCAATCTTCTGGCTCGAGACAATTTATAATTAAATGCACTTTTGTCTAGCGAGAGAAGTGAAGTGCTACGACCAGGATAAGGACGCATAAGATTCGGCAGTAATGGGAATGCCTCATCTCCAATAAATATATACGGGTATTCACTATCCCCAATTTTTTTAAGGTGGCAAATTTAAATCTTCTCCACCACAAATAATTGATCTTCCGAAATTACTTCTCCGGAATATGTTGTTGTCTCCAACATGACCCGGTACCCCTAAATCGACGAAGATAAATTTGTACTGGGCGTCACATATTTCAAACAGAACCACACTGTGGCTATGTTTGTAATTCCGCTAAATAGATCCAACTTTTCCAAATGCCTGAAAATGTAAAAAATAACTTGTATAATTTCTAAATATAGTATGAAACATTATTTATAAAGAAATATATAATTTTATATATTGAGTTATTATATTTACCAAAGAATTAATGATAACCGCTGGCCTTCAGTGATTGACCTTTCTCCAATATAATTCTTCTGAATAAGAGGACTAATCATCGCTAATAATTCATCGAACGTCTGTGGATTCATTCGATGATAGTGGCCGAAAGACTCGGTGCCACATAACCTCAATTTCCCCGACGAGGCTACAATAAAACCTTTGCCCTTGTCGGTTGCGATTTACTGGATTCACACTAACCCGTCTATTATAAATACGTCGTTCGGTGCGCTGTTCTCGTTTTAAGTACATAATAAATACGAATTTACAAAAATATTAAGATTAATTTAAAAAAAATTGTTAAAATGAATTAATAAGTTAATGAAAGCCGATAAAAATTAGAACAAAAAATTTTGAAAATCGCACATTAAATCACAAAATACACAATAATAAACAGGTTTGGTGTTCATACAGCCAATCGCAAGTTGAAAATGAAACATTTGACAAGTCTAGAGTCAAACAAAATAAATACAAATTTTCAGCAAAACTTGATAGTGCCTAACTTCAACTCGATATTATGGTAAATTCTCCCGATGTTATGGACGCTGCTTAGGACAATTTAAGTAACTAGTGTTTATGAATATTCCGACTTCTTTGAAACCTACGGATAACCTGACCTGTTAGTGCAAAAATATACTGTCAATAGCAGTTTCTAAAATACTTAGTATTATCATAGAGTATTACATAAGAGTAGTAGCTTTCATACACTAAAATGTTATATGAATCGAAAAATCACTCACTGTATAATAATTGTGTGGCTATTTGAACAAAAAGAGACCCTAACAATTGTATAACTGTCCTTATTTATAAAAAATTATATAGAAACCGAAAAATAAGATCCCAGTTGGCCTAGTTTGTTTGTTTTTTTACATAAGAAAATCAAAACAATAAAATTACAAAACCGGGTTTGTAATACCACCATAGTAGTCTAGTCTAAATAAACTTATTTTATTTTAGAATTAAGGAAAAATCTGCAATTTATTGCGTTAAAATATTGAATTGCTTGATTCATTCATAATTTTATTTTGCTAAGTAAAATACATAAAAATTAGGCCTAGGATAGCTATTATTTTTCAGTTTATAAAGATTTTTTTTAATAAATAAGGATAGTTATTCAATTGTTATGGTCTCTTTTCGTTCAAATAGCCAAAATAGCATTAGATCCAATGAATTCAGCACAATTACACAATAACGGTTCATTCTATACTTACTAATTTCCTTTGATCGGTGCTGTTGGAGAAGATAGGAATGTATAGTCCTATTCAGATCTTAAAAAAAAAAATTTTTTAATTGTTCTGCGCAGCTTTCAGTGATTCAGAAAAACAATTTATAAAAGTTTTGATGGGTCGTATTTATCTTAGGTAGTAAACCTAAATAAAATAATAAATAAAATAAAAAGAATTATATTTCAGTTTTAATAAACAAAACATTCAAAATGATTATGTATTTATGTTATACAATCATATTTCAAGTGAAAATTAATAAGTCAAAAAAAATTGCACGCCTTTTGGAAACAATGAGAAGATATAATTTTGATACGGACTAGGGAAAATAAATGATCAAATATCATTCCTATCAAACAAAACCACAACAACATAAAAAGCAAAATCAGTTAACTTATAAAATCATTTTGTGATTAAAAACGTTCCTATTCCATTTAAATACAAATACAACATAAAAATGAAAACAATAAACACGAATTATTGTACTTAATAAATCACTGTGTATCCGCCATATTTTTTCTGCGCGATAACTGTCAGTATTCCAGCGAGATTTAAATACTACTATACGTTAAAATTTTTGTTTTCATAAGAACCATTTCTAGCATCAACTTATCTCTTAAATAATACAGTTGGTTTGAAATGTTTACGGCACCGTAAATATCCTTTCAGGGGATTTTCATCAGATCTCTGATCTCGATATTGTACAGAACTCTGTATGTACCATCTATATCGCGTTTGGGGCCGTAAATCACACGCATGATTCTTCTCTCAAATATAAGGAGCCATCTGTCGTACTCATCCGTCAGCGACCAACTTTCACATCCAAACATAACAACGGGCCAGAAACAACGGGCTTTGTAAAGCTTCAGCTTCACGGCACTTGATAAGTGTTTAGATTTTAGCAGTGGCCTTAGAGGATACAAAGAACGACTGCCAGCCGCACTTTAATATCCTCACCCATACTGTCATCGTGAGTGATAAGAGAACCCAAATATTTGAACCTCCTCACTCCCTCAAACGTGTGGTGGTCCAATCACGCATATGTCATCTGCATTTGCCAGCACCTGATTGAACTGGCGATATAACATATTGCGCTGAGGTGTTTCAGTTTTACGAAAGATGCACTCCAACATGAGATTAAAGAATATCGGGGACATAGCATCTCCCTGCCGAACACCCGAGTTAACTGCAAAAATTGTCTATAGCCTGTTCTCAACTTTAACACAGCATTGAGACTGTGTCGCCGTCATCCTACATCGTCGTACCAATTTTGTTGGCATTCCTAGGTATTCCAGGGTAGACCACAAACTCTCTCGATTGATCGAGTCATAGGTCTGCCGGAAATCCAAGAACACCTGATGTACGGGGATGGATGTCTCATAATATTAAGATAGAATCATCCGCAGTAAAAAGACCTAATCAATGACTGATCGATTCGGACGAAATCCTCCTTGATAGTCACCAACCAAACCCTCCGCTAGAGAAGTTATTCAATATCATGAAGGACAATAACTTGTATGCTGTGCAAAGGAGAGCTATACTGCGATAAACGGGCATAACTTCGGTTCGCCATACTAATCGAATAAGGTCGAAAAAACAGTTCCACAAAGTATCCCCTCCGAATATCAAGAGCTCCAAATTAATACAGTTCACCCCAGGGGAGCGGTTTTGTTTTAGTCTCTGCGTGGCCCTAGTTAATTCCTCATGGGATGGCTCCTCAGTGCAAATCTCCGCAGTCCGTATTAGAGGTGCCTCAACAACAGCCTGTGACGCATGATGAACATCAAGCAGGTCAGTAAAGTAAGATGTTGACACAGAGGTTTCCATCCCGGTCCCAAGTAGCGGTTGACGGAGGCCTGAAAGTATGGTGTAGTCCAGTAATTCCTTTAAAGAAATTACGAGAACTGCGCTCATTGCGAGGGTTTGTATTTTTAGAACCTCGGCCTTTCATCATTTTCGCTTCTTCCTCCGTTTAGCTGCCCTTCTTGCAAGAGCAGCCTGGTTTTTCCTCGCGATTGTGAGACATTGTTGCACTTCACTAAAGGTGTTGCTCTACTGCAAGACGACAAAGTTCACGCAGTCAGACTGCGTTTCGCTGTTTTCCCAGACTTGTACGAAAACTTTCATCGTAGCTTTGTAGCGCCAAAATGTTGAGCGCTGCCTACGTATTTGGTTGCTGACCGATAGGTTCTTACATCCTTCACAACCCGACCCTTTCCTTTCGAAATTTACGCATGGTCAATTTGGCTACGGGAAGTTCCGTGAGGATGTATGTGATTGTGAGGGAAGAACGTGTTTGCTACTTTAAGTTCATGAGCAATTGCACAGTACATCATTCTCTCACCATTATCGGTCGCATTTTCGTGTTGGGAGTACGAACCAATGTTTTCACACAAGTCGGTCTGATTTCTGCCACCTCTAGCATTAAAGTCCCCAATTACCATTCTAACATCGTGGCCGGGTATAGATAGGCCCTCCAACGCTCCTGGTTTTCTAAGTGATTGCACGTTCCACGTGCCGATCCTAAATCTCGTATCCGGGTACTTGAGCGGGGGTCCGGTGTTTTATTGGCGGTATCCATTTTTCTTTTTGTTGACTTTATAAACAGTTGATTTATTTACGGATGGGAGTCGTCAGCCCAGCGATCCAGCCGTTTAGTCGCCTCCTACAACAAGCAAAGTATACTGTGGTGATATTTTTGGGAAACATGTTTGTGCAAGTTAGATTTACGAGATGTGTGAGTGCCCCCCGACCACAGGGGCCGACTATTAAACCAGATACATATTATTTAATCGCAAATTTAGTTTAATCTATATGCTTGGTCAAACTACATTGGCGTCGATTCAATGTAAATCTCTTATCTCCCAACACCATTATAATCGTATACGGCCAAATTCGACGTTTGTATAGAGAATCGTATACGACCAAATTCGACGTTTGTATAGAGAATGAATATCAACTCATTTATTTAGTTTTCGTTTGTCTGGTAGGAACATATATTCTATGTTTCAATAGTTTATAATTATAACATAATATAATAAGTAATGTATATAGGCCACAAAACTATTTGATTTACGACTTACGTATATCGATATATGTAGTATTAATATGTTGTTGAACTATGCGTACATATTTGGCAGCACAGAATCTAAAAAATAATTCTAAACTGTTTTCTTGAAAAATATAAATCCAAAATCATTTAAATTATATTTTGCATAAGATGATACCGCTAAAACTACAAAAACTAATAATTTTGTTGCCGATTACAGATACCAATTCATTTGCTGTCAATAAAATAAACTTCTGATATAGGCACTAAAAGTTTTAAAACAACTAAAAGAAATTTAAATTAATAAAATATATGATTCAATCAATTCTTAACTAATGTTTAATTAATGTTTTTCCTAAATATGTCTATACATATAAGTATGTTCTCTATATAGGGTATTTAATTGGATTCTTGATGTGAATTCCATCAATAAGATTTAACTTTAAATTAAATTACCGTTCATGTTAATAATGTATACATTTTCTAACGCCTTCGAGCCTAGTAAATTTTTAATATGTACTTCGTATTTATAGTTACATATACGTATGTTGAACCGTAAAATTTAATTTACACGTTTATGTTGTAATCTACATAATTTTGATTATCCAACCAAGATGCATAACATTGTGTATACAATAATTTCATTTATATGAGTTTATTGATACATAAAATACGTATAGTTGTTTGACTGTATGTATAAATATAGGCTATATGCTTGATCCTGTTTTCAAGAATATATACGATACAATCGAAAATGTTCTTGTTTCCCAGTTTTCTCTTTACGAACGATACAGTAATATTGAAAATTTATTATTTTTCCTCCTGTGTACTTGTATTATATGTAATTTAATCAACATTTATTGACGACAATATCTTATATTTCCAACATGAAATTACTACGGAATATTTGATATATTCAAAAATTCTAGGTAGTCGATGATGTCGATTGATGTTTAAATGGGAGTATGTGTAAACTGAGAGAGATACGAAAAAACAATAAAATTATGTAAAATTCAGAAAGAATGGAATTATGGATACAAAATTCAATTTGGAAAACGTAATTTACAAGTCCCTATACAATGGATTAGTATACCATATTTACATGTACATATTAAATTATTTATAAATTTTTTATCGGCATTCGTGACAATACTAAGATTTACTGTTGATAAGGAATGAGTGTTGGTTTGCTATATGTTCGAATCTCGGAAGTGGATGGAATAGAATTTACGATTTATCAACAACAAAATATTTAGAACGGCAAAGAAATAACAAGTACAGCTGTAGTATATAGTTATTTTAGACGATTATCAACGTGTACGTGGTTAACGAAATATGTAAATAGATCACGTGTTTTCTAAACATTCATTACCATTTATACCAGTATAGTATAATGTGTGTGTGTACTACAAAAAATATAGTATATTTTAATTATTTAAAATTCTACTATCTATAGCTTTATACACGAAACGTCGATATAATTTACAGAATACAAATATAAATTTTAAATGATCTGCTTCAATATATTTATTGTTACCATTTGCCAAGTACTATTGAATAGCAACGAGATTAAAAATTGTATTAATATTTCGTTCTGTTCTTATCATATCATGTATACTGCTAATATTTTCAATATATATTTACATACATACATGCATACATAAATAATCCATGAAATCTACTTATTATTCGATGGGATATTGTTAGGATTTTAAGATTAAAAGTCGTCTGGAAAAAAATGGAACGATCTTTTTTTATATGGAACACGTAATAAATAAAAGGATTAATTTTGGAACCTGCCGTCCACGATAAATTTTAATATTCAAAATGGTATCAGGATATTTCAGAGTCATCTGTCCAAATACCAATCCTATCACTGTTTTATATTTATTTATTTATAAGGAGATAAGTCTACAAGTATGACTTGAATATTGGATACATATTAACACGTGGCGCGACTATAATTCAGTTTAGTCTCAACCTAAATTAAAACAAAAATGTATTTAAAGATTTTATTTACAATTAATTACCAATTAGAAAATAATTTGAAACTTATCTTATGTCAAAATATAATTATGTACTAGATTTCGCAATTTGACAAACAGAAACATTAGAAATGTAAAATTAGTATGTTTATATTTAATTGTACGTTTAATACCTTTTTTTTATAGCTTAAGTAGCCATAATATTAATTATTAAAAATTCCGCAATTTATAAAGAGTCAATACGATAATTGCATTCAATAAAATAAGATCATACAATTGTTTGTGGTTGATTAATATCATAGTGTAAGGTCGCTCAAAGAAATTAAGCGGTACCATTTGTACTCAAATAAATAAATAAATTTATTAACCCACTTAAGACATGTGTTCTGTGTTGCATAAATGCATCGTAAGACTCTCCTCTCGTTTTTATTTTTTTGTGAAATACTGATGAGAAGGTTCGTAAAATGTATGTACATAAAGCAAAAAAAACAAATTTTTTGTTTTAGTTCAATTGTTATAGAGTGGCGATTAGAAGTAATAATAATTTGTTGAAAAAAAAATGGACTTCACTAATAAACGTTACTGGTAAGTTTTTATAAGTATATTATTTACCGTTTTGGGTACTATTTTGTTTATAGATATTTCGATATTTGTGTTTTTAACAACAAACATAAAAAATTAGATGTAAAATATCACGTTTTTTAAAGCTGTTGCGAAAATGCACCAACAGATATGTGATTTCCGTCGACGAAGCAATGGTTCCATATTACGGCAGACACCCTTGTAAACAGTATATACGGAATAAACCTGTGCGCTTCGGGTATAAAGCTTGGGTAGCCACTAGTCCAGCAGGATATTGTGCTATTTCGCTCTATCCGTAAAGATCAAGCTAGTATCATTTATTATTGGTGGGTCAACTAAGCAAGTTTGTGCTTCCTGGTAAAGAGGACCAGCTCCGTTTTTTGCATTCAGCTGCTGGCCCACTCAGTGAGATAGCCGACTGAGCACATCATGCGCTCACTCAGCGAGCAAGCATATTTACCGAAGACACCAATAGCAATATTGCCCTTTCAGGTTTAGTAACAGGTCATTAATGACCAAATTCCAAAGTACGGCGGATAAATTCCTCCTAGACGCCCCTCTCAGATGAGCTATCACGATCCTGTCGCTAAGCATTTGATCTATCCAGCATCTGAGTGACCCGTCTACCCCCAGATACACAAGAGCCCGATTGTTTACTCCTAGTCTGATGTTGCTAAAGCTCCCTTTTATATCCAAGAAAGTTCCCATGGAATATTCCATATATTCAAATGATATCTCAATCGGGCTAATAAGGGAATCGAGAGCTGTTTCCACCGATCGTACCTTACCTTACCGCCCAACCGGCTTGATTGAGCCTCTATTTCTCTTTCTATAGTGATTTTAATAGAAAAAGAATAAGCTAAAGTCTTTATGATAGCAATGATTGCTTTTTCCCGCCTTAGGTATAAATGTTACTTTTCCTTCAGTCCATTGACTATAGGAATGTGACAAAGTTCAAAGCTACCTTTGAAAATAGGGTTAAGTCAATAGTTCGCTGGATATCCGCGGTATAATGCCGACTTGTATGGCTTTAAGCTGTTTATTGCCCATAGGATTTTCCGCCTATTTACTAAATAACTTGCGAGGCCTATACCCCTATTTATTACGGTCAAGGGTCTCTCCGGAGTTAGTACCGAGCCCCCCGGGAAATGCGTTGAGCATATTTTTAAAAACTTTATTTAAATGGGAGTATCTTAGCAAACCACGATCACTTCTATTTTAATCAAATAGAAATTGGTGCGTTCCAATTTGTGTTCCAATTAGTGCGTTCCAATTTACAACGTCGCATATAGATGATTAACAAGTAAAATCACGTGCATACCTTTAAATATATGTACATATGTGCTAACGATATATTTTTAGCTCTATCGATTGTATAATTTCATCTTCATTCTAATATTTATACGCAATGTTTATACAATATCTAGGTGCATTGTTAAGTGCAATAATGAAAATTAAAAAATATTCTTTGATCAAGGTTGTGGTAGAGTAACCAAATTAAGAAAAAAATATTTTTTAATATTTTTTTTCCAAATCGAATTTTATAAAATATTTACCATTGTTTGATTTGCTATAATACTGCGTTGAAAATTTGCAATCTAAATTTTTTTTTTTTTAAGAATTGGTTCGACACGTTTATCAACATAATACGTTTATCAACATAATATTATGCATATTATATAATGGATTTCTAAATTTGGACCTTGCCTGATACCTATCGTAATTCCCATACTAAAACGCCAGAAAGATTTATTCGTTTGTAGCCACGAAATGCTTATTTTCGTATTAAAATAATTACTCTCTCATTGAGTCATAAATGACAATACGTTGCATGAAATGGAAGACATGTCGTGTCAGCGCCTTAAAATGTCAAAAATTTTAAAAAACATTTCGGAAGGTGCTTTTAATGAACCAAAACTGGATTGGTTTTTCTTAAAAATTTTTTCAGTTAGAAAAATATCTTTTTCCGTAACAAGTTCATCATCTTTCAATAATACTTTTCTGCATTCGTCACATTCAATTTTTCTATTTACGCAATAGCCGGCATAATAAGCTATGACATTTGCAGTTAAATTATTATTTTCTGCATTGTTGATCATCTGGATATTTTAAATTAGTTTTGTGTTCTGTTATGAAATGTTTCCAATTCAGATGTAAACTCTCGGAGTCGTCGGCCAAACAATTAGAATTTATTGATTTAAATACAATTTTCGTTACGATAATATTGGCATAATGAACTCCAATTTCATGACTGCCTGGCATATAATTATAATCTCCTTTACCACGGAGCGCGGAAAAGAAATTTTCCAGTGCGTCTTGAATACGTTCCCGTTAGAATATATTTGGTTCCGAAACTTGCATTGACATGATCAATCAACCTTAGCTGTGCATTTATTGTTAGCTCGAGCCCTTTTATGAATTTAAAATAATTTTCATTCACTGAAATTATTTTTAAGTTTTTTAAAAATATAGGGCTATTTTTTTTTCGATTATATTTGCTGTTGGAATAGCATTATTCAAATATTGTTCAAATATTTAAGAGACATAAATATTAAAATAGCTTCAGCATTCTCACTCTAAACTAAATTTCAATTAACCCATTGATATCCGGATGTAAATATTAGGATATATACATCACGGTAGTATGAAAGTTCTCTATCTGGTATAGTTGCCTGTGATATAACTATATGTTTACCATGTAGCTGCCGCTACACTACCTCACTCCATGACGCTTCACCACTCACCTTCATGTTTAATAGTTAAATGTAAATTCTCTTTTCATGAACTCTTTAAACTTTTGAAAAGCGATAACTTTCACGGACAAACCTAAATTCGAATACTGTGCTCAGAAAAGAGATTTTACACCAATCAAAGAAAAGAGAATTTACCTCCTACAATATTTATGTTATTTTTATCAACGCGTATAGTTAGTTTTGATTTCTGAGTTATTTGAAAGCAATACAAATATATCAACATTGTATCAACATGTACATGTGAATGTTATATGCACGATGCATATCGATTGATCAAATCAATAAAATATTTCATTGAAACTTTTCCAATTTTTTATCATCGCATAAATTATATAAAATTATGTATTTCAACTCATGCATATACACAAATACTATCAGTTATACAGATACCGAGAACATAATTATTTGTGTGAATCATGTCTCATATAATATGATTATTTTTTTTTTTTTTGGAATAATAACATTTTGATAATACATTTCTCATTTCTAGTAAAACCAATAATTTCAGCGAAATGACAAATCAAAATAAAAATAATGTATAGAACATTAAATAAAGTAACATTTATTTATAGAAAATTAAAACATTCATTGAAACAAATTTTATGTTAAATTTAGTATTTTCGTTCAATCGCATCGACCTTATTATTAATATAAACGTCTTTTAAAGTGTTATCTAATCTATTAAAGCTGCCATTAAAATATTATCGATTCCAAGAATTGTTAAAACGGAAAAAATGTAAAAAAAATTCGATAGCAGAAATATTATTAACTCCGATAATCAGGATATTTGTTATATAAAATTACTATACATATTTATTATGTATGTGTGTATAACTATGTGTATATAGGAAAAAGCGGAATTTCAGATTTAAACATTTTTCCATTTTCCATTTGAAGCTTCATAGAAAATATAGAATATGCGGAAATAAAAATATATATAACTCATATTATGTATGTATACAGTGATATTCTTTTTGTTCGATAATATAAAAATAAAATGGATAATGGATACGGCTTTCAGTATCATATATATTTATTTCATTTATTTACGATATAAATCCCGAAAAATACCATAAAGTTTGGAAAATAATCGAAAAATGGGATAAATTAAAAAACTCATTTCTATTGACTATAAATATGAAAGAAAATTAAAATAACGACACAAGTAAATTGAATATAAAGAATATAACTGAAGATTAATAGATCAATGATCGAACAATGATCAAAAAATATAATTATTAAACAAAATAAATATATATTATTTATATAAATTTCATTTATTTATATGACGTTGTAAAGGTCGCCTGTCAACAACCGTTACCACCCTGTCCAATTCAACCTAACCTACAAACACAATTTTGAGGCCAATACCTCCACTTTACCTTGTTGACAAAATATTGTGTAAATAAAACAAATTCATAGTGTGTTATTCACCTATAGAATTACGCTAATTTATAGTGTGTTATTATAAAAATGCATACCCAGCAAAATCGGTAACAATTATAAAATAACTTTACGTTATCAAATTATTTTTGTAACCTATATATTTATTTTACAACGTTTTCGCAACGTTTGTAAAAAATAATTTTTTTTTAAACACAAGTAAATGATGTCAAATGGTTTTTGATAGAGTGCATTTTTATGCGTTTTCTTTTTGTTTTTCCTCTCACTCTATCAACCCACCAAATTAGCATAAATACCAAAAATATTCTTACTTGGAAAGAAGAGTTGAATTTTGTCCGTGCTACGGGTCAGAACCATCCGGTTTTGGCCGTGGTACGGAAGAGATACAGTCGATTAGAGAGTTGACTTTTGTGTGTAATTAGGCGGGTGAATAAGTAAAAAAGAAACTTAAAAATAAATAATAAATTAAAATAAAAAAAAAACGAAATATAAGTTTTTCTTTATTCTTGAAGTGAAACAAGCAAAAGCAGAATTTTCGGTAAGTATATGATTTAAAGACTAAGCAATCATCTACTTAGTTTAAACGGCACAATTGGTGACGGGTCTGCCAGTGGTCTCTAACGGGACGGAAGAAAGTATAGCGTAAGCATCGTCTTCCCTTCTGCTGGCAACGCGTTACCAATATAAAAAAATACTTACTAATCACTGAGTTGGCAGTTGGAGTTCTTTTCTATTTTTTTTACTTTTGTCTTTTTCTCCTCCATTACCCATCATGGTAATGGTTTGGCACTAAGCCGCTATTGAACGACAATGGTCGGATCACGTCATGGGCTCCACAAAGTACTTGTGGGTCCGAATTTTTCCCAGAAACCTATCTCCCTTTGTCTGCTTTGGCCATACACACGCGGTTAATCTAGGTCTTATACGTTGACACCAAAACCCACAACCAATATACCCCCACCGACCTGAGCTACAGGTTAATGCCGCGGTGATCAACGTCTAGGACAACTTCTATGTAGCTGGGGCCGGAGTAATATCCAGCCTTAGTTACAACGTTTCGATTAGGTTAAGATGACTTTATATAAATAAATCATTCAATTATGTCAAACTCCAACTATGTAGATAAGATTCTCAGAATCCCACATACACATAACAATACATAACATTTTCTAGATGTAATTTAACTTTATCCCGTAAGAATCGTATATAAAAATGATAATTTATATTTTAATTAATTTCCTTTCGATATTCACATTTTACAACTCTCGCAATGTCAATTAAGAATGTCAGTCTTGTTATATGCCGCGTTGCTCAAAACAGTGTTTTGTTTCTCTTAATAAAATAATTTGTGTAGAAAAATTTAAAATAAATGCGTGCCACTGTGAGAGTGCTATTAATCAATAATATACAACAAGCAGCATGGAATAGCACCCCTGTAATCCAAAACAAGGACCGTAATAATTTCACTTATCCAGTCGAGATCTGGGAGTTGGTTAATGAAAAACGGAAAGCAAGGAAAACATGGCAGAGAAACCGAGCACCACAAAGCAAAATAATTTTTAATTACCTCTGCAGTAATTGTAACTGCTTTGGGATTTTAAATAAGATTTTTCCCTCACTTTTTGATACACTTGCTGCAACATTTCGGCTTCTCAGTAATCGCAAGTTGGTAGTTGCCTGTTAGTTGTTGAGTTTCTTTGAGAATCCTATGAATTGACCCATGTAAGATGGTGTGTTGTCCAAAAACAACAATGTGTGGTGAAAAATCAGTCGAATCATGAACTGAGTTTCGTAGGGCTCAGCAACACAGCAGCGAGATTAACGTTCCATACTTTTTGGCACCACTGCAACTATCATCGGTAGTATAAGTGGGTCGAGTATATAGTAATACAAACTTTTCCGGAAAATATAAGATCGTTAACAGAAATCTTTAGATTTTATTCACTAAGAGGTTCGCTGGCGGTGTATTTTGCTAGCTATGGCTCAGTATTAAAAAATTGATTTTTTATCGCCGTGCAGTTTGGACGCAAAATCAATGTGCGCGGAACATAACTAAAATAAAATTAAATTAAATTAAAAGGGCATTTTAGTTAATTACTGTGCATATAACAAATAATAATTAGTGCTAAAATAATAAGGGGTCTATTTTCCCTCCAAAAAAACAATATCAGCATTAAATCAGAATAATGCAATGAATGTAATGGGTAAAGTGGAAAATAGCCCCAAAAAAAATATAATAACGCAAAATGAAAAACGTGCTTTAAATTTAGCAAATTTGGTAATACCACCTTTTAACACAAAAGAAAATACTAGTAAAAAAATAAATGCTGCAACAGCAAATGAACCAAATAATAACCAATAATAACATTAATTTAATTAGTGACTTAAATAAAGAAAACTTGGTTCAAACCGGAATGGACAGATATATAACTGTTCAGACCAAAAGAAAAAGAAGCCCGAAATCAGCGCAATTAGCTAGTAAGACTAAAGCGTCTAGATTAGAACATGGCGCATATCAAATATCTCTCGGCAATAGATGTTCTAGCTTGGAGGAGAGTGATGCCGATGACACAATAGCCAAAAAGATAGAAAAACCGCCACCAATTTATTTAAGAGAGACGTCAGATATTGAACTCGTCAATATAATCGACAAGTTAATGGATTCAAAATTTTATATTGCCCCACTTAAAAGAGGCAATATCAAAAAAACGAAAATTCAACCTTTGGAAATTGATGGGTTCAGAGCGCTGGTAAACCATTTCGATCAAACCGGAAAGCGATATTACACTTACCAGCTGAAAAGTGAAAAAGGGTTGACTGTTGTTTTAAAAGGAATAGAGAGCAGCGTAGAGATGACCGACATTCGTGCGGCTCTCGCCGCGCAAGTTTTCCATGCCAAATCTACTACAAATATTTTAAATCGGGAGAAGGTTCCTCAACCAATGTTTCGCATAGAATTTGAGCCAGATGAGAAAAACAAAAAGATACCATAGTATATATAACTTGAGATATTTACTGCATCGCAAAATCACTGTAGGAAAACCCAAAAAACGAACCGGAGCAGTACAATGCATCAAGTGCCAAGAATACGGGCTTATTGCACGTTGAGTGAAGTGTGCGTTATCTGTGGCGAACTTCATGATTCAAAAAAATGCGATAAGATGAGAAATGATCCATCAGTAAAACGCTGTAGTAATTGCGGTGAAAATCACACAGCAAACTACAGAGGTTGCCCAGTATATCTGGATTTAAAGCGTAAGTCCAATGCAAAGTTGCGCCCCGAGCAACGAATGCTTAAGTCACGTAAACAATTAAAGAGATAAGACTCCAAGAAGTACAATTGCCCAACAAGCGAATGCACAATCAACCACACAAAATGACCTGGATAATGTTATAAGCAGTGGAGTTTCCTATGCCAACATCCTAAAAGGTACCGCCCCAAAAACAAAAGTTTAGTTTAACGAAGAATAATTAAATATTCACGCAACCGTAAACAAACTGACCGAAACGATCCAAAGTTTCATGATGATGCAAAATCGTCAAAAGCCAAAAATGACTTTCCTAAAAATAGCTGTATGGAATGCGAACGGTCTTTCACAACACAAAGCTGAGGTTCAGACCTTTCATGCCGATCAAATATCAGACATCAAGCTAATATCAGAAACACACTTTACAAAAAATTCCTTTTTTAAAATCAACGAATATTCAGTTTATGACACAAACATCCAGATGGAAGAGCACACGGCTACACTGCGGTCTTGATCAAACGAAGAAGAAAGTATTATGAACTCAACAAATAAAATAAAATACCTGATTTAATAGATTTCTGTATAACAAAAGGAATTGCACGCACCAATGCTCAGGTACAAGATTTCTATGACTTATCGTCCAATCAGTCACCAATAATAATAACTCTGAGTACCAGAGCTTTAAAGGCAGAACCACCTTAACGTGTAACAAACATTAACTAATTGGGCTCTATATAGAAATATAGTCGAACAAAATTCCCAATTCAATATCCAACTTTGCACCCGGAAGATATTGATGCGGCGGCCGATGGTTTAACATATATATTAGAAATAGCAGCAATAGAGGCGACCACTGATATTAACAACTTTCAAAAAGTTAACAAACCATCACCTAATATACTGCAGTTAATCCAAGAAAACGGACAATACTTCGGCTATGGCAGCAGCAAAAATCTCAATTACTAAAAAGGAAATTGAATAGGGCTAAAATAAGCACCTTAAACGAGCATTGACTCTCGGCGACCAAGAAGACGGATTATTCACTATGGAAGGCAACAAAACAACTAAAGAGGCCAACATTATAGAGTCCACCAATTAGGCAACCAGATGGACATTGGGCCAGAAGTGACGTAGAAAATGCTACTGCTTTCTCTAACCACTTGAAAAAAGTATTCACACCAAACGAAAAAACTAGCAACAATGAACTACCAAAGTTTACGGAGGACCCTTCGAAACCAATTCCTTTCAAATTTAAGTGGAGAAATGTTAAAAATACCATTAAAAACTGCATAAGCCCAAAGAAAGCTCCAGGACACGATTTTGTTACCGGAAAAATATTTATGGAAAAACCATACAAAAAAAATTGAACTTAACATTACGCAGATCGACGCGAAGATTTTTAAATGTCCGTGGTTAGCGTCCCTGCTTTAACGGTTTATTGGATCGATTGACGATCAGGTGATATGCACCACTTTAATTTAATTTAATTTTATATCTTAAGCTTAAGCAAAGAATTAGAGAACTAAAAAATGAATCGGTTACCCGTTATTCGTAGTCTTACAGACAATAAAGAAACTGAGTATTCTCTATGGAAAGCTACAAAAGCATTAAAAAGACCAATTTATCAAATACCGCCAATAAAAAATGATGAGGGAAATTGGGTAACAAGTACCAAACTGAAAGGCGTTCGCATCTCATATTGAAGAAACGTCCCAACCATATGCTAGACAATCAACGGATGAAAATATACTACCAGTGCGCAAGTAGGATTGTTGGGAAATACCACCTGTAACTCTACGAGAGTTGAAAGATGAAATTAACCATAACATAAATACAAAAAAATCTCCTGGCTATAATGATTTAATTATAGGTGAAGAGTGAAGGCACTTCTTGAGAAAGGGATGCGAAAACTTCTTCATATTATCAATGCTTTATTTCGACTGAAATATGTACCTCTGCAATGGAAAGTAGCAGAAATAATTATGATACCAAAGCCGAACAAACCATCTAATTATAAAAAGTCATATAGGTCAATTTCTCTGGTTCCTGAACTTTTGAAAATTTTTGACAGACTGTTATACAAAAGGATGAAACCTATAATACTTGAGAGAAAGCTTATACCACCACATCAGTTCGGATTTCGAGAAAGCCATTCCACCACAGAGCAAGTTCACAGGATTACAAATATTATTGAAGATGCACTTGAAAATAAGAAAATATGCTCAACAATATTTCTGGATGTAGCACAGGCCTTCGATAATTTATGGCATCCTGGATTGGAATATAAATCTTACAATGATAACAGATATTTTCGCGTTAGATGTGAAGAAGAAATTTCCGAGCTAAAAACGGTATGTGCAGGAGTTCCCCAAGGTAGCGTGCTGGGGCACCTCTTGTATTTACTTTACACAAGCAACTTACAAGCGGGACAACAATAGCAACATTCGCGGACGATACTGCAATTTTAGCTACTGGTTATAAATTAGACGGAACAACCAGAAAACTGTAACGGGCTACGAACCAACTAAGTAACTGGACCAAAAAATGGCTCATTAAGCTAAATGAAGAAAAATCAGCGTTAACGTGCGCTGATTTTTCTTCATTTAGCTTAATGAGCCATTTTTTACCAATCAAATAGTTAACTGGATACCAATAGAACTAAATTCCAAACAAGTTCCTTATGCTAACACAGCCAAGTATCTTGGTATGACTCTCGATGCTAAATTAAAATGGAAAGAGCACATTAAAAAGAAAAAGGAAGAACTACACATCAAATATAGAAATATGTATTGGCTAATTGGAAGGTATTCAGAGCTGTCAATACCTATAGTAGCAACTTATTCTACTATACCAACGAGTTTTAAAACCTATATGGACTTATGGTATTCAGCTTGGGGCTGTACTAAGAAAATAAACCGCCCTCGTTAGCGCAGTAAGTAGCTTTTATATTCGAGGGTCTCGGTTGGGTGGTTTTAATGTGTAACTGTATGTGTTTGTCTGTGTATTGCATCGTGGGCCCATTAGTGGCCTTGAGTGCTGGAGTAATCCGCCCAATAAAAAAAAAAAAAATCAATATTAAATTAATACAAGCTTTTCAAAATAAAGTGTTACGTGGAATAGTGAACGCTCCTTGTCAAAAAAATTAATTTCCCTCTAATAAAATGAATGGAATGTTTGAAACGTAAACCAAAAACATTAAACTCAAATTAAACAAAGAAATAACCAGTTATTAGTTAACCTTAAGTTTTCGCGTGTAAATTGTATAACAATACATTTGTTGTTGTACCATATATGATAAATCCAATACACACATATGAAATATTAATGGTTTTCACTTCTAATTACTATTTTACAATTTAGGCAGGTAAACATGGAAAATCGTAGCAAATATTTGAACGATTCTCAAATCACAAATGTAGTAAATTTTAGTGATAGTGATCTATGATCATCGAAAGTGGTAGTGATAACGATGATAGATCGAACAAATTGTCGCTTTGTTATAGAACTATGGGATGGAATAGTCGTCGAAGAGCATTTTGATATTGAAGATTTACCTGTGATAATAGTTTATAATGAAGATACAATGACCTTCAGTTTATGGATGTTCAAGAACTTCATGTGGTCCCAAATGTATACCTAATGAAGTTAAGGAAGTAAAAATAAAATACAGCAACATAATTTGGAAAAACAAAAATATACGAGGGCGGATTGAAAATAAAGCTACCTAAGTAGGAAAACAAAATTTTTTTTTGCCAAAAACCATTTATTTCTCAACATAGTCTCCTTTTACTTCGACACACTTAGTAAGACGATATTCCAACTTTTTTATACCATCTGAATAATACGATTTCGGGAACCCCTCAAAATACGCGTTAGTTTCGGTAATCACTTCTTCGTTTGAGATGAATCTTTGTCCTGCGAGCCATTTTTTCAATGTTGAACACACGTTCATATGAAACGTTTACCATTTCAACAATCTCACGCAACTTGACTCGGCGATCATTCATAACGATATCGAGGATTTTCTTGATATTTTCTTCAGTAACCACCTCTTTTGGCCTTCCTGTTAATGGTATTGTTGCAGTGCTTCTTCGGCCGCGTTTAAATTCAGCAATCCAATAATTTACCATGTAATCTGACGGAGCAGACTCACCGTAATGTTTATCGAGCTTTTCTTTTGTCTCTTTCGCCGTTTTCCCTTTTAAATAATAGTTTAATCACTGCACGAAATTCGTTTTTTTCCATTTTTCAAGAAACACAAAAGTTGCTTACTTCAAACGACTACAACAAATAAACTAATCGATGAATTTGGGTGAAATTTTAACAGCTGACGTTTGACAGATCGCAATTTCTAAAAAACAAATTTTTTTTGTGTTTGTGCTGCCATCTAGCGCTAGGTAGTTTAATTTTTAATCCGCCCTCGTAGATATGTTTCTCCAGTATAGTACAAATTTTCGGGCGATGAATTATTACCTTCCGAACTACTTGAACTGACTCCGCTACAAATTTTCAATTATTTCTTTGATTTGAAATTAAAACAGATCGTCCTCGAGTCGAATTATTATGCCACCCAGATTAATATACAAAATAATTTTTCAATTAACGAGCGAGATTTGGAAAAATTTATCGGTGTATGTATTCTAACCTCTGTGCATCAGGTAACAAGTGTACGCCGATACTGGTCCCACGAAATAGGAACTAATATTATTCGAGATATCGATAAACAAATTTGAAAAAATCCGAATGATTATGCAATTTAATTGTAATAGGACTTTGACTTCTTACCACGATCAAATTCAAACTACGATCGCTTAGTTAAAATACGACTTGTAATCAATGCACTCATCGAGAATTTCAAACAAATTCCACTGGAACAAAATCTTGCAATAGAAAAACAGCTTTATTCATGCCGATGAAGCCACACACAAATGGGGTTACAAATGGGGTTTAGTTTTTTGTTCTATGTAGCGTTTCACGTACAATTTTGAACTTTTTTCTGGACAAGAAAATGAAACACGATTATCATTCGAATGGAATTTAGGTAGCTCATCAAATGTTGTAATAAGATAATTGCGGGATGTACCACATCACGTAAACCATCATGTTTACTTTGATAACTACTATATCAGCTTACCACTTATTATAGACCTGTATAGAGTTGGAATTCAAACGATAGGCACAGTACGTCGAGACAGGCTGCCTTCCTGTAAGCTACCTACCGAGCGTGCTCTAAAAGACAAGCCTCGAGGTTTTATTTTAGAAAATGTTGGCACGGTTGACGATGTAGATATAAGTTTTGTGGAAACACACAAAATATGTGACATTATTATCGACATTTGCAGGACAATTTATACTATAACCACAAAAACCAAACGCTAAACTCGTAGCAAAAATGATACGGTTGAAGTGAAGTGTCTTAAAAATATAACGGAGTATAATAAACACATGGCTGGAGTGGACTTACTTGACAGCCTTATAGGTCGTCATAAAATTAAATTCAGGTCAAGAAAGTGTTTTAACAACTTTTAGACAATTACAGTGGTCAACTCGTGACTGCTATCTAAAAGAATCGCAAAACAGAAAAGCACGGATCATCTCAGCTTAGTGGATTTCCGAATTCAGCTTGCTGAGAGTTTGTGCAAAGGGAACGAGAACAGGGACTGTTTAAAATGGGGCCGACCGTCGTCAAGTGCTATTAGTGCCAAAATAGAAAGGAAACAAAAAGATAGAAACTGTTTTGCTTTTTTTCACAGAAACGACTGATTTATATTTTTTATATTATATTTATTGAATTTTATTTTATTTTTATTTATTATCTGACCTTGAATTTTTAAAGTGGTAAAATACGAAACGAGATATTTCAAAACGAGTATAGATAAAGTTCAGAACAGTGGAACAGAATGAGGCTATTGCTTAATCGATTATGATGAATTTCGACAAGCTGGGTGAAAAAGAGATTTTAAAATAGCTTTTGGATAAAGTTGTAAAATAAGGCTACGCCTTTTTATAAAATAATAACTGAGTTCCTTTGGAATTAATTTAAAAATTAACGATGCTAATATTTAGAGTGCATTTCGATTTTTATTCGTCGGTCTCAATGAATTATTTATAGCGCAATTTATAACAATTACATTTTAGATTCAAATACAGAAAAGGCTAGAGGATGTTATTTCGTTGGAATTTTCATAAAAACGGAAAAGGAAGGTAAACGAGATATTAATTGCCAATTAAAAGCAAATTGATGTACTTATACTGGTATCTAATATATTATTATAGATTTTAATGTATTTTATATTTATATATTGTTTTTAGTTACTAGCTACCATTTTCGAATATAATTTGACCCTGATATTTAGAAGAACACGAATACCTGCAAAACTTAGGAACAAAATAATAAAAAATAATTTATATGCTTCTTTATTGTTTTCGTAAATTGAAAATGATAACAATATGTTTGTGTTTATTATAGACACAGTTTAGATACATTTTTATATCGATACACGGCATTTAAATATCGACACCAAAACTGAAATTTTTTGTAAGTACCATACAGCCTTAAACGTGACGGAAAATAAAATTAGAACCGGCCCTATAGGTTACGGTTATTAATGATTAGATTCTTAAAACAAATTTAAGAAATATTTTTTATAATTTCATTTCTTTATAATATGTAAGGCTCAGTATTTTAAGATACAAATGAATCTATGATACTCATAAAAAAATTTAGAATATTTAATGTGTCTAGTGTCTTTCAATATTTGTCTCGTCTAAATGTAGGTACATCTGCTTTGAGACTATGTACATATTGTACATACACGTATTTGGATACTAAAACGATTAAAATTATAAAATTAGCATAAATACAAATTCATTTGGTAATTAGTATAATTCAGGAAAATAAAACCAAGATGTTCAAGATGATAATATGCTAAGTACTTCAAAACTTAATCGTTGTTAGTATTTAATTATTTTTGTATATATTTTCAGTCACATGAATTTACTAAACACAGATTTGTTCTAGTAAGAAACAATGTATTCGGTAAATAAAATACACATTAATTAGTAATATTAATTTCATAAATTAAAGACTACACGTGCAAATCGCAAATTAATTTCTGTTTATCACAGATGCAAATAATCTTTTAACCACTGTTAGGTTCTAAAGGTAAAACATAATCTTTTTCTTTTTTGCGACACAGCAATAAAAAATTATATCACTCTACCAATGTTTTATTGCGGTGTCGTGCTACTCGAAAATTATTATGGCTAGTATTTAACCTTACATTAAAAAATTATTATTGTTGCACAAAAAAATAATTCGAGCACAAAAAAACAGTTTTCCGATTTTAAATCTTGTACATACACATATTTACAATATGTACCTATCTACAATATTTTAACAGAAAAAATACTTCGCTCCTACGTGCTACGTGCCCAGGACAAAAAATATGTTTTAGATATTAAAATTTTAGATTAACAAAATTGATGAACATAAATAATTTTTTGATGGTAAAATTTTTTGAACATTTTATAAATTTTATGTACGATCCAAATTATTATTATACGTACAACTGATAATGGCATAAACAAAGCCAAAAGAGAATTGAACTTGTTATACAATACCTTTAATACAGACTACGAATATGAACTCAACTCTTGTACAAAGTCAATGGGTGTGAAATCTCAAACCCCATTAGGAAGATATCAAGAAAACCACATGTGATTATGAACAAATATTTAAGAAGGATACTAATGTAATTCTGGCCAGTTTGAAAGAAACGAAAGAAAGCGAAAAAGGAGTTAGATTGGTTATGCACTGAGGAAACATCAAATGACGTAACACAAATGTTTATTGGGTCGAAACCTGCAAAGGAAAAACAAGACATTGAAAAGAATGATGTTTGTTAGCAGAAACGAAACAAATTTGGTAAATCATGGCAATAAACCAAAATTATAATTTATCACATATTATAATTGATGAATAATAAAATTTCTCAATACCAATTTTTTAAAGTTTATTTAAATAAATATTTAGTTTTGTAAATTGTAATACATATTGAGTTTTGTGAATTTTCTTTTTGTGTTCTGGTTTCTATGGAGGTCAATGAACAATTACCATCAATGAAGTTAATGAAACAGAATTTTCTCCTAAATATGATAATAATCTCTCGAATTTAAAAACTTATACAAAGTGTAGTGGCATTGCCGTTACTGCTAATTTAAATTTAGAACAATGAAAATGAAAAACATAATATTGACAAATGGTAAAAAAGTGTTCTCATTCGATGGAAAGATACAGGCCATAAACGGATTACGGAATTCTTTACATCCTAAAATCGCTGGTACAAGAACGCACCGATGTTCAATATACTTTAAATTGAATAGGATGAAACTGATTAAGATAAGAGATTAATCCAAATCGAAAATAGTTCGACAATAAACTGTCAAGTTCGTATTAACGTGCAAGACGGCGATGAATCGGAGCAAATTGAAATGGATTAGAACAACGAATTAGAATCAATACCTGATGAACTAGGATTTAACTCAGATGTATCGATCCGGTATTTTGTTGGTTACTTAATACAAAGAGTTTTCAAATAATTGAACAGCTTAAACTGTACAATGAGTGTTAGTAAAGGAAAATGATTATTTAGAATACAAATCAGAATTATTAATTCACCATAAAAATTACTTAAGTGATACGTTCGGGAAACTGCAGACACCATCTCAGGAATTTTTTGAATTGAGTAGGCGCCAAATAAATCAGTTTGAACAAACATTTAAAAGCAACGCCCATATTATTGGTTTGAAACAACATATAGTTAACATGTTACTAAATAAACATATAGACCGTGAAGTTTATAGGAAAGACAATACTTGCTGTGACCATCGTATTTTTTTTATTGAATCTAATGATTCTAATATTAATAAGAAAACATAGTAAATGGCATATGGAGCGCGTAATAAAGGAAAATCCTAAAAATTTTGAAGCCAGAAAAGAAATCCGAAAAATAAAAATAAATTTGTACACAGATGGAAAACGTTGCTTAATTGAAACTATTTGATTAAAAAAATTATGTAAACGTATATGCAAATGAATTAGGTTTGAAATAAATTATTTTTCTAGGCTTCTGCTGTGGTCTAACCTGTCCGAAGTATTATGGCCGTTTGCTTTTCATGTCCTATTATTAATCTCTAGCTAAATTAAAAAAGTAGTTTAATATCCCTTTTAAGTGGTTTGTGCAATTTTCTAATCAGTTATTCAGTGAGCCTGGAATTTAACAGGTGAATCTTTAGATTGGAAATATTCGGGCTCTGTAATAATGATGAAGGGTTCTTCGTATATGCTGTGTTTTCCAATTATCTAAGAACAATTTCCGGTGCAGGGTTGGAAACAAAACATACTAAAGCCTAATTTGTCCCGCTGTTAAATCCTATTTTAATCATATAAAAGATTACACTAATGATTAAGTGTGTAACTTGAAATTTCGTAAATTTAACTGGGAACACTGTCGAGTAAAAAATTCAAATTTAAAAACGAACTTCAGTAAAACAAAATATTTGTTACCTTCAAGAGAATCAATGGCAACCGTGTTGCGTTTAATTCATCAAAAAATGGCAAAATATATAATTAAATATATATATATATATATATATATATATATATATATATATATATATATATATATATATATATATATATATATACATTATATATATATATATATATATATATATATATATATATATATATATATATATATATATATATATATAGCCATTCCACACGAAATCAGACAAAAGAGACATTTACGAAGGTGTCCAATTATTTTGAAATTCGGGGAGATGGTAGGTCTAATAAAAAAAAATATAATTTGAGTAAAAACTCGGTGGGGTCGGCGGAGTTCCGTTATAATTTGTTTTGGTCGTAAACTCAAACGTTCAAATCTTTAAATTCCTGTATCAATTTTACAGACTTTCAAGTAAGCGTTTTAACCTTTGGTGTTAATGTACAATATATCCTTTAAATTTCAGTTTTAAATAGTCCTTTGCTGAAAAATCGAACTAGTTCAACTTTTAATTTTTATTTTTGTAGTAAAGCACATGAAAATACCTTTCCAATAAGCCATTTTACACGATGGAGACTCAACGCGTTCCAGTTTTATAGAACAAAACATCATAACAAGTTAGAGTGGAATTTGACATTTCAGTACAATTATTAATTCTAAACTACAAAATTCACGTTTCTTACTTATACAGTTTTATTCAATAAAGTTAATTTATTTACAAATTACTTTGGTAATGATGTATAAGATAACGCCGATGTTAGTTCTGCTAAATTTAATTGACAGGCTGCCTTGGACTGGGATGTTGTAGTATACTTTGTTTCTCTTAAGGCAGAGGATCTGGTGGAATGGCTCAGATGGAACTCATCAGACTAACTTTGGTCTGGTTAATTCTTCCAACTCCGATAGCTGAATTAGATTGGATTCGAGTTAATTCTGCAACGCTCAACCCATTTTGGAATAGGCATCCATTAAACAAGTCCTATATTCAGGCCAAAATAAAAATAATCCATCATTATTTTGATGGCTTTCTTAACCTCACTTACCAACACTCTTTAGCACTTTTGATTAAATGATTTTTCGTTCGTATTAGTTAGGTTATTGTTTTTGATTTAAATAAATTATAGGTAAGAAATTAAAATCTGATAATTTTAAATTAAAATTTGTAAATTTGTAAATAAATTAACTTTATTGAATAAAACTGTAAAAGTAAGAACCAAAACATGAATTTCGTAGTTTAGAATTAATAATTGTACTGAAATGTTAAATTCAACCCTAACTTGTTACGACGTTTTGTTTTATAAAACTCGAACGCGTTGAGTCTCCATCGTGAAAGATAGCTTATTGGAAAGGTATTGTCAAGTGATTTACGATAAAAATAGAAATAAAAGGGAGAGTAGTTCGATTTTTCAGCAAAAGACTATGTATTTAAAAATGGAATTTGAACGATATATTGTACATTAACACCAAACTTTAAAACACTTACTGAAAGTATGTACAATTGTCTTTCCAACGAACTATTACACGTGAAAATCGGACAAGGAATACTTAAGATACACGAATTTAAAGATGTGAACGTTTGAATTTCCGACAAAAACAAATTATAACGGAACTCCGCGTATTTTATACATACCTATATATATATATATATGGTAACCCGAAAATTCATAGAAAAACAATTCATCGATTAAACAATTGAAAGAACAACAATTCATCGAAAACAATTCATAGAAACACAATTCATAGAACCACAATTTCACGAATACACAATTCATCGAATTCCCGTTATCAGGGAAAAATTCTGTATAGAAAAGAAGAATAAAAAAATTGAATGTTGATCATGTTGATCGCGTTGATCAACTTTCGATTTCAATTTTCTTGTATATAATAAAAGAAGATTAAGTTAGGAATATGATGTAATCAATTCGGCAAATTATTTCGTTTTCTATATTTGTTTATAACAATATCGAATTATTTATCGAGTTTCTATAGTAAAATATTATAAATTAATTAATTTTATTCAAAAATTAATAAATAAATTATAGAATTTATATTTCAAGTGTATATATTTGTTAATAAAAAATACAATTACTTATTAAACATTCATTTGTTAATAACAAATTATTTTATTTATAACTATATCAAGTAAATCAGAATTTTTTGGACAATTTTTATAAACAAATATAGTGTTTTTTTTAAAATTTCATTCAAATATTCATAAGAAAAAATAAAAAAAATTTGCCGATTTTTCACTATATTGTTAATAATAAATAAAATTTATGAACAAATTAATTGTTTATAAATTTATTATAAATAAATGATATTTTGTTGATAATATTATTCAATTTTTGGTTCAAAAATCAACTCGAAACTCAGTCGAAAAATCCCATAGTAAAATAACTAAATTCTATGAATTGTAAATTCGATGAATTGTTGTTCTAGCAATTTTCGTTTCCCATAGGATGGCTATATGAAAATTTTATAATTGGTCGCATTCGCAATTTCTCGAATAATATACATCGGAATTTGTTGGGACATATTTTAATCGATCAATAAATTCTTTCTTCTGGATTTGGCCATCAAAAATTTATTTGTTTATAACAATATCGAATTGTTTTATAGAGTTTTCTTGGTAAAAAACTATAAAAAATTGAATTTTATTCAAAATATTGATACATAAATTATTGAATTATACCACTATTGTTGTTAATTTATTTATTTATTTATACATAAATTAATTGTTTATAATATATTCTAATTGTTTATAATTTTTTTGGGCAATTTTTATAAACAAATATAGTGTTTTATTTAAAATTTCATTCAAATCTTCGTGCTTGAAATGTTTTTACTTAAGTAATTTTTTTTTATTCTTTACATGCGGTTTTTAATATTCTTTAATTTTTAAAATTGAATTCGAAATTTTAAAATCTGAGAAAAACCGGGATATCCTTCTTTTGGAAGGTTTTTTGTGTTACCGAGATAAAAGCGGACCAAATAAAACATATTGGCGATGCACGCTTTACCACAAACTATCTTGTGGTGGCCGCGTGCATACCCAGAATGATTTGGCATATGTTGCGAAAACACATTCTGGTCATATTTCAGATGCTGCTCAAACTGAGGCAATTCGTTCCCTAAATTCCCTTAAACAAATTGCCTCAGACAGCACTCTACCTACCCGAGAAATCCTAGCCCTTAATTCTGTAACAATTCCCGTAGCTGTTGCCCCTTGCATGCCTTCAACTAGTTCGATGAGTAGAACTATTCAAAATCTTCGTAAATGTAAAATGCCTTTGCCCAAATCAAGCAAAGATATGGTTATTCCTGATATGTTTCAACTTACGAAACGCGGTGAAAAGTTTTTATATTTTGACTCTGGTCCTATTCAAAATTAAATTGTTTACAAAATGCATTAGAGTGGTACGTTGATGGAACGTACAAGGTTGATCCATTGATATTTCACCAGTTATTTACTATCCATGGAATATTAGAAAAGAAATCGATACTTCTAGTATTTGCTCTTCTCCCTAATAAGTCGCAAGCCACCTACACTAATATTTTTGAGCAACTTAAACATTTAAGACCTTGCTTAAATCCTATCTCTATTATGAGTGATTTTGAGCAAGCTATTGTAAATTCGGCAAGACATGTGTTTCCTACTATAACACAACGGTTTTGTTTATTTCATTTCGGACAAAACATCTATCGTAAGATTACGTCCGTAGGACTTAAAGCAAATTACGATACAAATCCTGTGTTTGCTCTTCAATTGAAAATGCTTATGGCGTTAGCATTTGTACCAACTCATGATGTTATTATTGTATTTGATGCGTTAAAAGCCTCTGGCGAAATACCATCTTGTGCTGCTAATGTCGTAGCATATTTTGAGGAAACCTATGTAGGAGCGCTTGATAATCATATCACAGTGCCTCCATACAGAAGGGATCCTCGATATGCTATTCACGCATGGAATCAATTTGATTCCACGCAAAACAATGCGCCAAGAACCAATAATAATGTTGAAGGTTGGCATAATGGTTTAATGAAACTTGTGGGCTGTCATCATCCAGATATATGGAAGTTTCTAACGAAACTTCAATTGGAGCAATCGATGAATGAAATGGTCATCGACCAAATAAATGCTGGCAAGAAGGTTGTCGCAAAATATTTTGCGACAAACGACAAAACCGCATATTTAAGAAACGTGGCGTTGAACATTTCATTGTAAACCTTTGATCAATTTCAGTCATATCTAATAATCTATTGTAAATTAAGTAATGATTAATTTATCTGATTCCATTTTATTTATTATAATGGGGAATCAGATAAATTTTGAACTATTTTACAATAGAAGCTTAGAGATGACTGAAAATGATTAAGGCAGCGTTTATTTGTTGTTGCAGTTTCATTTTAGATTGCTCCCATATATTTGGATGTTGATGCTTTATGATTCAACAAATGATTATGTCTTTCTTCAACAATATTTTCTGGCACGTATTGTGTTGCGTTATTGCGTGGAATATATTGTAGGTAATATTTTTTGTGAAGATTAGATAAAATTAATTTTATTGAAATTCTCAAATTATATATACCTACAATATATTGACATTGCAGAACAATTTGGTGTTTTTACGGAAATCAAAATACAGTAATGATATCATTTGTTGGAACGTGCTAAGTTATTCATTTTCAAGAAGAGTAACCTGAGGATTTGTGTTATAGTTTGTTTTGAATCTCAACATGATTTAAACAAAATCGTTGTTTTATGTAGACAAATACATTCTTGTTGTTTATTATAGCTTGTGATAAAACATTTATTTTAGAGAAGGTTTTTTGTTTAGGCTTATTTTTTGTTACCATAAGTATTAGTGTGGATGGTTACTTCTTATATTGGAGAATAGTCGAGCTATTGGTATCGAAGTTTCTTTTACTTCTATAGGTAAAATTAACTGATGAAATATAATAGAACATTGTATTTACATCAACGTTTCATTTAAATACATTTTGTAAATAATTAAATTTTTTTCGTGATCTAAATATTAAAATAATGACATTTTGAATAGTTTATTGATCAATTATAAATTACTTTCCTGTGTTTAAAGTTTAAACATATCATTTATAACTATATTTCCTTGATTTGGAAAAAGTATTTTACATGCACTAATTTTTTGAATAGATTTATGATGAATTAAGTTGAAGGTATGCTAGGCGGAACTGCTATGGAACTGTTACAGAAAATCCTTATCCTATTCCTACACTCCTTTCTTCCTTTTCCCATCCTTATCCAACCCTCCAAGATCACAGCCTTGACGTGGCGGAGCGGCTTGCGTATAGCAATGACGGAGTTTGCAATGCCAGATAGGGTTACCCATACTGGAATGGCAGCTCTGGAGCTATCGGACCAATGCGATTAAATCCTATATTCTGTATTCTCTTTGTCAATTAAACAGAATTACTATGTGTTTAATGTACTTTGTATCATTTGAGGTTCATTGAATATGTTTCCCTCATGTCAGACTTCTGTTAAAATGAAAAGCTAACTACCTGACTTTGGTTCCTTAAGACGTATATGTGGTTAGATTACTTAATTTTCCGTTGGACTCATGCGCTTGTCCAATATGAACGTTTACATGCTTTGATATATTTCCGATTGTTCTTTTAACCACTCATCATTCGGTATAAATGATTTTGTAATCTCTTTGAAGCAGTTTGATATTTTTTTTGGGCAAATATTGCTACTATTACTTTGCTGGTAAAGGGTCAATCGGCTGTATACAGTAATAATAACATTGGCCATAGTATGCCTGCGCTCATGTTAAAAAATCCAGTAAAGTTGTTAAGTTTTGGTTAACCTGCTATCTACTCGTAATCCATGAAGTCGTGACCAAATACGACCAAAATATTTTTTGATAAAACATGTTGCATGATTGCTTCATTTTCACATACTTTGTTGTTGTTTTTATTTTGTTTTTAAAAATGTTGTTGTAATTTATTCTGCAATTTCAAAATTATAGCGTTCATCAAAATTGCTTTTGTGTTTTAAATCGAAATTGTTTGTGTTTTAAGCAACTAGAATTAAATTTCAAAGAAACCCAAAACATAAAATTAGAATAATTTTATTTTATTATTTAATTGAATACAAAATATATGAATTAATCTCGCAATTAATCGTATATTGTATTAACATTTAATTATTGATAATTTATTTTAAAAAAGACAAAATATTATAAAATACTAAATTAATTTTACCTGTCTATATATGTTTCATATTTATTAATAAATTCGCAAAAGCACCACACTAAGAAGTCACTGTTTGACTGAATTTTCCGTTTGACGGAATGAAAATCTAACAGACTAAACTATTCAAATTTTAATAAGTGAATCCTATATTTTTGACTATTAAAAATCCTTTAAACCCATACAAAACTTATTTGATTAGTTAGTTTTGACAAATTTTCCTTAAAAACAATCATTTTAAACAATACGAGTTGCTTGTCGTATTCAAAAACTTGTACGAGTAAAATAACAACAGCATGTTGCAATTACGAGAACTCGAAGTATTTTACATAATCGCGTTTGGTCGTACTTTCGAAAAACTCGTAACTCGTAATGCTTGCATAATCGACCCCCTGCGTCGATGTAGACACAGAGGTTTCCATCCAGGTCCAGAATGGAGGTTGACCCAGGCCTGAAATTTTGATGCAATCCGGTCATTTCTTTAAAGAAATTGTGCTTACTACGCGCATTACTGAGTTGTTGTACTTTCAAATTTGTATATTTAACCGTCTTAGCAAAACGATACTGACAGCTGAACTATTGAGCAGAGTTCACACAGACAGACTGTGGTGTTGTTCTTGGAAAATATGTTCGTGCAATATAGATTTACGAGACATGCGAGGGCCTCCTGACCGCTAGGGTGATTTAGATTAAGCCAAGTAATTTTTAATAAGCAAAAATGAGCTTCGTCGCTGCACACAATTTTTCAGAAAAATCGGGTTTTTTGCCGTAGCCAACATTTATATGTTTTCCGTTTCAAATCACATCTATTAATCTATTGTTTCAAAATCTATTCAAATCCATTTCAAATATTTTTGTAATTATACTGCTTTTTTTTAAGCGCATCGTACTGGGTAAATTAATAAGCGGATTTATTCGTTTAGTTGCTAGATCTTTAAACAAAAGTTCCTATAGATATGGGAAGCTAACAATCGCTGTTAAATTATATATAAGCCTTTAGCATAATGCTATCCAGCTCTCTTTCTATCAGCCTTTTACTCCCGCAAAAAGTTGTAATCATATTATCATTTTGCCACGAACCTGTAATATTGTGGGGAGACAAAGAAAATGTGTTATTTCAACGATAAAATGATATTTTAAAATAAAAAATAAATTATGTAAATCATACAATCCTGAACAAAATAATACTGCTTCTGAATAGGTACATAATGTTTCTAGCATATCTATTTAGAAGAATTTTGTATAATTAGCAAATCAGGTAACAATAATACCTTTGTCACTTTGAAAGCAGAAGTTGGAACATAAAGTTTAATTGCTTTTTACATCATTTAGCATCACCATGCAACTATGTATATATAACAAACGATAAAACGGATCTAGCCACGTTTAACTTGTTTAATCTGTAGCGTATAATAGAATCTGTATATGTAACATATATCTGAATAACATTCTCTCGTACGCCTTCTAATGAAAATGAAGTTCAGTACATACCCGACGCGAATACCATAGTGAACAACACTGCGATTAAAGATCTCAATAGTACCCTAATATACCTCAAGATTTATCCCTGTCTCAACAGGATATTCAAATATTGACAACAGCAGTTGTTCAGAAATTTTAAAGAGTATATTGACAAAATCTTTCCGCATGTCTCTAAGATTGCAATAAGATCCGCACTACTCAGCTAATAAACTTACTAAAATGCTAAAAACAAGAAACAATTTATCAAACAAAATTTCCAATTATTAAGATTTCAAAAATTTGTTAATTCGGTAAATTTTAATTATTTACTTCCAAACAGTTATTTTACCCCATACAGCATTTGATAATGTATTTGAACATGTATAAATAAATAAATAAATTAACAACAATAGTGGTATAATTCAATAATTTATGTATCAATATTTTGAATAAAATTCAATTTTTTATAGTTTTTTACCAAGAAAACTCTATAAATAATTCGATATTGTTATAAACAAATAAATTTTTGATGGCCAAATCCAGAAGAAAGAATTTATTGATCGATTAAAATATGTCCCAACAAATTCCGATGTATATTATTCGAGAAATTGCGAATGCGACCAATTATAAAATTTTCATATAGCCATCCTATGGGAAACGAAAATTGCTAGAACAACAATTCATCGAATTTACAATTCATAGAATTTAGTTATTTTACTATGGGATTTTTCGACTGAGTTTCGAGTTGATTTTTGAACCAAAAATTGAATAATATTATCAACAAAATATCATTTATTTATAATAAATTTATAAACAATTAATTTGTTCATAAATTTTACTTATTATTAACAATATAGTGAAAAATCGGCAATTTTTTTTATTTTTTCTTATGAATATTTGAATGAAACTTTACATAAAAAACTATATTTGTTTATAAAAATTGTCCAAAAAATTCTGATTTACTTGATATAGTTATAAATAAAATAATTTGTTATTAACAAATGAATGTTTAATAAGTAATTGTATTTTTTATTAACAAATATATACACTTGAAATATAAATTCTATAATTTATTTATTAATTTTTGAATAAAATTAATTTATTTATAATATTTTACTATTCGTGAAATTGTGGTTCTATGAATTGTGTTTCTATGAATTGTTTTTCTGTGAATTGTTTTGGGATCAATTGTTTTTCTAAAAATTGTGTTTCGACCAATTTTCGGGGAATCATATATATATATATATATATATATATATATATATATATATATATATATATATATATATATATATATATATATATATATATATATATATATATATATATATATATATATATATATATATATATATATATATATATATATATATATATATATATATATATATATATATATATATATATATATATATATATATATTATACATATATATATATTATATATTATACATATATATATATATATATATATTATATATTATACATATATATATATATTATACATATATATATATATATATATATATATATATATATATATATATATATATATATATATATATATATATATATATATATATTATAATTTCCCTACCCGCATCCTCATGTAAGAAAGGCGTTGCCACATGACAAATATATATGGATCGATTTTTCCATTTATGATTAATGATTGCGTATTTTTGGCTTAAATTATTTAAAATACATATATATGTATATAAAATAACTGCAATTTGTAATTAAAAATAATAAATTTATAATAATATAACAATTTTAATTGAATAATAAGAGTTTTTCTATTCTGTCGGTCCGACAACCGATTTTTTACTTAAGGCTCTACTTTACCTAGAACAAAAATTAAAATTGGACGTCGATATTTAAATGCCAAAAAATGCGTCCAAAATTAATTTTCAAATAGTGTAAATCTCCGCTATCGAAAATTACAAAAAAATCCATGAAAAACTTGTTTTTTTGCCACTTATGACATCTAATTAAAATGTGGTGAAAAATACATGTTATTTAGTTGAATCCTAAACCACTTTTACATCAAAGACACATTTTTCTCAATAAATTGATTTGTCAACTTATCGATATAAAATAGTTTTCAATTAAATTTCGTATTTTCTCGCTTATTAGAACGAATTTTTATAAAATAGTGTATTAATTGATAGATCATATCTTCCTAAACGTGCCCATATATAAAACTTTTACAGATTAGTAGAAAAATATTGATAAATTTGGTTTGTATTTACTTACAAACTTTTTTGTAAGTAAATACAAACCAAAAGGTTTTTGTCAAAAATACATCATCTTTGAGACGTAATTACGAGAAAACTACAGAGAATTTAAAAAAAAACGTGTATTACTCGCTTGCAGCTATATTTAACTTTGCTATAAAAAAAAATTAAGTTAACACCTAAATTTATGTGACCATAAAACAATTTGTACGATACACATGTTTTCGCAAATTGAGTAAAGTAGAGCTTTAAATGGTATAAATTTTGTCGGTTCCGAACGCCCCCCAATGAAACCAATTATCGGCGAAAGCCTCAATAAATAAATAGTAACATTAGTTTTAATTCATTTACTATAAATACAGAAATAACATCTAGTTAAATAAGAATTTTCTCGATTTTTCAGTAAAATCCAAATGAATTTAAATTTTTATCAATAATTATTTGTATCATTAAATGTATCATTTTAATGTTAAGCTACATATTTTAATCTACAATTATCAACATAAAATTATATTTAACTTTATTTTTCAATGTTCTGGATAAAACCACGATTTTTTCAAGTTCTCGATAAAATCATACAGGAACTTGAAAAAAAGGGAAAAATTAAAAGGAACTATTTTTCATTGTATTTAGCTTATTACCTGTATTATTTGACAGTAAACGTCAAAAAATATTGTTAGAAGTTAAATTACTCAAGATATTGGTAATAAAATGTCCCAGTATTATTCCCGAAGCTCTATATACATGTGACTTGAAGTTCTGTTAATAAAAAAACGCAGCTAATATGAATGAACGAGAATCGTAAATACAAGAACAAAATGCAACAATCGAAAAACAGTCTTTGATTTGGTTCAATTTACACCGATACGCGCGGTGGAAAAGATTTTCTCTTCATAAATTCTCTTGTTTTAGTTTACTTTATGATTACAATAATGTATAAAACTATAAAATAGTTACAACTCAGTATGTAACGTACATATCATATCAAAAGATTTATTTAAACATTTTAATAGTAGATACGTGAAATCAGTAATTTGATTTTAAAAAGTGCTTTAATTTAAAACAAAATTTATAAAATTTTCACGACATCATTTTCAACTATAAGGAAATAGTTTCAATATTGGCCATTCGATGACAATCGACCTGTCATAAAATTAATGAAAAATGATTTCGAAACTTCAATTTGAAAAACTCAGATTAGCGAAGGTAATGTTGTTTACAAATAAAAAGAAATTAAAACTTAACGTATTTCATTTTATTTATTATTTAAATAAGCAGTTTAAGAGACATCTATGGTGCAATGTTAAAACGATAATAAGATTATAAATAGCGTTACAGAAATTTGTAAATCACTACATATATAATTCCATTCTCTGTGGATCAGCGTAGTTTTAAGTTAATTTAATATATTTTAAGAAAAAAAATTCCCTTGCTTTCAAAGACGCTATAGTTATGAGTTAACGGTTAATAATTTTTTACAAATGTGGAAAAATAGTTTTCTAATCTCATTTAAACAAGGTAATCAAAATATTTTGCTGACTGGAGTAGGACGTTTAATTTCAAATTCAAAAGTTATCCTGATTCATGTATTTTTAAATGAGAATACATAAGTATGTGTTCGCAAATTTGTTTGTGCAATTAAATAAGTATAAATTTGCCATGCTAAAATTGTTATTCTAATGTGCACTGATACAGAATTTTTATGTACATACTTTGGTGGATTAGAGTAGAAATTGAAATTAATTATCTGGTATTGTACTTCGTGGTACTCGTATAAATTTATTGAATAATTAATGATTTTGCGAATAATGTTTATTTTCAAATCTTTTCTGTAAACTTGATCGTTATGATTTTTTTGTTTTTGTTCCAATTTTACCTGTAGGCTTAATCCTTGTTATATTTTTGAATATATTATATTGCAGATACGCTATATCAACAAATTTGTGCTTGTAAAATTGTACGTATCATGCTTTAATTTTTCCTTTGGGAATTTTTAATTCATTTTGAATATATTTTGTTTTTCTCAGTATGTAGTTTAAACCAGTTTTTCAACTTTGCTTGAACTGTTACTATATAAAAAATATATTCTTTAATATACATTACTAAAGTTTTAGTATTAATATTGTTTTATCCCCAAAGAAAATAGATAGTTGAAACTTTTAAAAGTCTTGCTGTGTCAATATACATATGTACATAGATTTTGTTTCTCAGAAATTATTTATTAAACAAAATATAAAATATTAAAATTCACTTAGCTACTTTGTGGTTATTTCACTATAATCATTTCAAGCCAACGTTGACGATACGGATGAACTGGAATTGTTATCGCGCTATGTAGCAAAACAGTAAATTCATTTTTACGATGTTCATTGTTGTTCGTGATTCGCTACCAATTTTATGTGTACATTGATTGTATGTAACAATTTTTTTAAATAGTTTGCTAGTCGATATTGAGATGAATTTATTCATGATTTCCATCGCTGTTCCTTTCTTGCGCCATACTTTTGACGGTCCGTCATGCCCAAAAACATTGTATTTACTTTCATCTGTAAATATTACAGTTTTCCAGAAAGTAAGGTCACTATCCAGGTACAATTTACCGAATTCGATGCGCTTCTGCCTGTTTACGTTACTGATAAGTGGTTTTTTCCTGGGAGTTCTGGAATGATATCCGTGCCGGTTTAATGTTTTTTGAACTGTTCGAGAACATACAACTGTTTCATGATCTCTGTGTATCATTATTTGAATTTGTATGCTAGATGTTTTTGGTTCCTTGCGTATGGTTCGCACTACTATCCTTTCCATTTTCTCACTCAGAGCACGTGGACGGCCAGTGCGTTTTAAATATTCAACGTTTCCATTTTCCACAATATACTGAATTCTAGATTTTGATTTTTTTGTTAATTTTGCGACTGGAGGGGCAGTGCATGTTAATGTTAAATGCATGTTAATTACAACTTCTCGGAAGTCAACGCTGGTTTCTTTTCTTGTAGACATATCACAATTATTAAAAGAATCACAGTTTAAAAATACAACAAAATGTTCCAATATGTTTGGTGTCTAGTAGTATAATGAGCGAAATCATCAATAAATATCGAAAAACAAAGGATTTACGTGTTATACACGTGGCATTATGCACCGTACGGTGACTTTGTTCGTAACAAATGCATTAAAATTGCAATTTTTTCGTTTTTTATCATTTAAAAGAAAATGAATACAATAATTTTATATGTGTTTTGCTTACTTTTTTCACCATTTTCATTTACAGTATTGAAGAGTTTATTTGGTTTAAAAGGCAAGTGGCAAATTCACTTTTTTGGGTCGTACGATGAATTAATTCGTAGAGTGTATATGATAAAACAATTAATTATCAATATTGGAGCTGCTGTGGGAGGTCTTCCGTTCAAACCTGATTAAAGAGGTCCATATTTTTTTAAATTTTAAATAATTTTTTAGTTTTTATGCAGGTCAATATATTTCTAAGACATGAAATATTAAAGTTTCCATATGAGAATTACAGAATATTTCTTTTCAATTTTATGAATTTTAACCCAAAGTCTTCACTAAAAAAACTTAAGTTGGGCGGATTATTCCAGCACTCAGTGACACTAACAGGCTCAGGATGCAATATCCGGATTTGATATTTTATATCATGAAATCCATTTAAGAATGAGGTAGATTCTCGATCGAGTGGCAAGCAAAGCAATTCCTAGTCAAATATTTCTAGTCACTCGATTTACTCTTGCATTTTAAAATAATTTTTATTTGTATTTGCTATTCTACAGTTAATACTAAAGAGAAAAATTGAAACGCAAGACACTGAATTTTTAATATAAAATGCTTGTTGCTAGACGTACGAACATCTACCTCAATATGTGGCTAACCAGTGAATCAGTAAGAAATCATACAGAATTTGACGAAATTATTTTTTTTTTTAAATTCTCTATCTAAAATTTAGGAACATTAGGGCATGTCATTGTCGGTCTTCCTATTATCCTTTTTCCTTGCGGATTCCAGTCCAGGGACATTCTGGTTACATTGTTCTGTGTTCGACCAAAAGCAGTAATGACAGAAGTATTGCAGGTTTATGTATCATGTTGAATGCATATCTGGCTTTGTCTATGCGTTTGATCATGTCTACTTCAGTTTCACCTGTTTTTGCTACAGTACAACCAAGGTATACGAATTCGTTTACATCTTCGATTTGTTCCCGATTGATGAGCATCGGTGTGGTTATATTTGTGTTGAGTCTCATCGTCTTGTTTTTCCTGATGTTTATTTTGAGACCAACTTCGTTAGCTAGATCTAATAGCTGTTGTATTTTTTGCTGCATGCCCTGAGTGTTTGTGTCATCTGCATAGTCTAGGTCATTGAGTTTACCGGTTAATCATCATTGGATAGTGTCCCCATTGGTGTTATCAAATTTTCGCATCACACTGTCAATCACAATCAGGAACAGCGAAGGCGAGAGTATGCATCCCTGTGTTACTCCTCGAGTGTTGTAGTATATATCACTTTGTTTGCCTTTGAATTGGACTTGGTTTGTAGCAACTCGATACATTTCTTGTATGCTGTTCAACTATCTTCTTTAGGATGCCCATTTCACTACATGCCTGCTATATTATGTTTATTTGCATTTATTGTGTCAACGGAGATACATATAGTGGTATAATGGAGAATTCCATTATACCACTATATAGCGAGTAATTTTTTTGTTGTGTTGAGGAGGGAGATACCGCGACCATTCATGCATACTCTTAAGTCACCTTTCTTGAGTATCCCAATTGTTAATCCTTCTTTTCATTTTTGTGGTATTCTACCAGAAGTCACTTCTTGTAGAACTGACGACGTTCGTCAATTTTAATGCGGTACGCTTATAGCAGTCCTAGCTTCATTTCTTTGGAGATTTAGTTGGAGCGTTTCATTGAATGTGTTAATTGTTATATTTTTCAATCTGTTAATTGAATTTTCTCCGATTTGTCTTGGTGATTTTACAGCGGCTAGCTTAATTTGGAATTGTGTGACATAAAAAAAATAAAAATTAAAGTTGGGCGGATTATTCCAGCACTCAATGCCACATGGGCCCACGGTGCAATACCCGGACAAACACATATACTTACACATTAAAAACACCCAACCGTAATTTTTGGTCACCACCGGGAATCGAACCCGAGACCCTCGAATAACAAAGCAAGGACGCTACTTACTGTGCTAACGAGGGCGGCAAACATACTGCACTGATGTGAGGAATTTCTTGTTCATCATTACATGATCTATCTGATTTTTAGAGTTAGGCAGACGCTTTGCATTCCATCGATGCTTTCTTTGTTTTGGACGTTGTTAATATGCTCACGCCTTGTTCATGTGTGTGTCTCTACTCCCTACTACTGTCTCTACGTTGGTTGTATTTAGTTCTCCACTGTTCTTTCTATCATACTTCAAAAAGGTCTAGAATGTCGATGTTGTAGCGTCTCATTTTCATTTCTATTTGTGCTAGCCTTGATGTTTCTAATAGAGTATTGATATACCATTGTCCTTGTCCGATTCATATCCATGTACGATAGCCAAGGGTCGATACATGGCTTTACCTGTTTGTGTTAATATTTCTTCTTCTAGTAATCGTTTGAAGTTCAGATTAATGAATGATTGGTCCATCGACCCAGCCAGTTTCCAGAGCTGTGGGATAAGGTATATTAACCTCCAAGGGAGGAGGTTATTTCTTTAAGTAAAACTTGACAAATGGGCCACCGAAACCGTAAGGCGACTTTTAAAGGTATCATGAAAAAACACTACATTTTATATTTTTCAAGCAAAGTGTGTTTTTGAAAAAAATGTCCTGTGCATTTTGACATTTCCCTCGGTTTGAGCGATGATTTTTGATCTGTTAAGTGACAGATGAACTAATCGAAAAATCCGCTTCGCTGGTCAATAACATTGTAACATATACAAATATCAGTAACATTTTACAAATTAGTGTCAAAAGTGGCAAATTTGTAAGCTGATATTTCGTTTAAGACTGGAATTCTATTTCTTAATCGATTATGATGTTACAAAAATGTTGTGCACAATATTCCTTATTTCTAATTTAAGATTTAAGAAAAATCTTTGAATACTGCAATTTATTCAATTAATTGCATCTATTTGAGCGATGGTTTTACCATGTGTACATAATAATTTTTATGGTGGAAAATCGCCACAAATAACCACAAATCACGAGAATACTGTGGTTTATAATTACATTAAATATTTATAAAGTTTTTTCAAGAAAATCAATGATATTTACGTGCACAGCATGCTATCTAAAGTTTTTGTTAACTAAGTTAAAGTAAAGAAAATCAATATCTTTTTCCGAGTACAAAAGTTTGTGTTGCTACATAATTTATTCTTTGGAGTATTTTTAAATAATGTACATTAGACAATGTACGCAACTACGAATATATGTATATTCTGTTTTATGTTCTAGTGTAGATTTGAGAATTACACAAGAAGAAATCGGTTTTCATTATTACAGTATACTTGCGATAAGTTCGGATTGCAGTTCGGATTTAACAGGCGTTAAATTATTACATATGTACATAAGTAATTATATTACGTATGTACGTATGTACTATATAAATAAAAGTATTTAAAAAATTAGTTCATAATACATAATTATTAGGGAGAAAATACAGTAATTCTTGTTTGGCGTTTATTTGTTTCCAAGCTCTTAAAATGGCTCTGTCCTTGAAATTTCGCAAAACTATTATTATCCTGTCTTCTTCTACCCATTGTATAGCCTTATTGGACATTTCAATTGCTTCCTTCGGTTGAATTTCTACTTTTGGCTCAGCAATAATGTCGATGTAGCTGTCGGTATCGCTGCCCTCGATATTTTTATCATTTACTTCAATTTGCACACCTACATTTCATACATTGACTTTTGCAACACTTAACCTATTAAATTTTATAAGCATAATTTAAAAAAAGTATTAGAAAAACCAATGCTACACAAACCTGAGGATAAATGATATGAAGAATTTCGATAGTTTGCTCTATGGCTGAGATAATTTCATCATTCCACATCGTCATGTGGATCGTCCTTATCTCCAACAAAATTTAATATGTTTTTCCAATATTTTGCGATGGTACTTTGCTCAAGTCTTTCCCAAGCAGTAGTTAAATAAAGAATAGCATCTCTAAGGTTTAATTTTTTTATCGGCTCCGATATATCATTTTCATTAGCCACTATTGCAGCTAATAAAGTTTTGTTATTCTTATTACATTTTGTTTCATGGGCTAAATGAACGGTGTGACGTTTGGTGGCATAAACAATGTTATTATACATCCATCGTCTGATTCAGGTGGATGAGATGGAGCATTATCCAACAATAAAAGAGCTTTTACTGGTAGATTTTTGTTTTTCAAAAATATTCGTACGTAATTGATAAAGAGTTCAATTTACATTCATTGGCTTAATAATATTTTTTACCTGTGGTAAAAATGATTTATGGAACCAATCTTTAAATATTGCAGCTGTCATCCGGCAGTTTTAGAATGTTTGTAGTCGACCGCAAAGTTAAAATTATTAAGTGAACGTGGATTTTTCGCTTTTCGAATGACCAACGGTCGTAATTTATGGAGACCATTTGCATTAGTACATGCTAGTTGTTTTTCACTTTTTCTTACATGTGCGTTCTTTCCTAATGACGAAACAAAAGTTTTTTCTGGTAAAAATTTCCAGTACAAGCCCGTATCATCTGCATTGTAAATTTGGTTTACAGATAGATCAAGTTCAATCATTTTTAAATTTTCTTTTAAATGGCTCCACAAGCTCAGATTGAGAGGACAATTTTTCCCCAGTAATTTTCAGAAACCGCACAAAACAAATTTTAAATCGTTGTAGCCATCCATCACTTGCATGGAAAGTGGTTTTGTTTTCATTTATTTGACTATGTAAAAGTTTATCCTTTTCTTTAAGCATATCGACACTTACATATAAGGAAATTTTTATCTCGCTGCCGAAGAAATCAAAGATATAATATTTTTTCCGTTTTAGGATATGGTCTGACGGTTTAAGGGTTCTTCTCTTTCCAGACCTTATAAAAGTGGTGTTCACCGCATTAAAAATTCCTTCACTTTTTTGTTAATTGTGCAAATACAGGACTTAGCAACATTGTATTTTTTCGACAAAAATTTTGTTCTCTTTAGCTTTATTATTGTTATAGTTCTTACTAATTATATTATACTTAGCTGTTGCTTACCTCTGATATTGGTTTAATAACCATCTAATAATATATTTTTTCGTCTAATACAGAATTAATTATAAGGTAATTAATAAGGTAATCAATAGACAACATTCAATATGTATACATAATGATTTTCTCACGTGTTTATTCCTATTACACAAAAACAATTAAAATATATGGGTTTACACTACAGTGATATCCTTAATTTGCTGAGAGTAACCAAATAATAAGGGGTACTTAAAAGAGCAATATTTATATAAACAATAAATTCCCCTTATAAGGAGATACATTTTGTGTAGACTTTTCCCCTTCAAAAATGGATTTATATTTTTCATTCATAACATTTCCCCTTCTATAATCATTCATGATTAGAGATTCTGTTTTTTTTTTAAATTTAGTGATTTAGTATAATTTTAATATGTAATTCGATTAAGAAAAAACAAGAGGGATGAAACTCATTGAATAGAAAAGATCAAAATCTTTTAAACGAATTTTTAATTTAAATACAAATATATTTTCTAATTTATTCGAAATATTTTGCGGATCGTATTTGTTTTGTTTTCAATATATTCCAACTTATATGTTAATGTACACATATCATTTAATTTTGGATATAAATTTGAATGCTAAAAACTTAATGTATGTAAAATGAATGATTCCATCTAATGTGAGATAGATGTTAAGGATGATACCAAAGTCAGATTATTGAGGGACTTAAATTTAATTTTATGATAAGTTTTTAAATATGATAAAAATTTAATAATTCTGGGAATGGTGAAAATATGCTAAAATTTAACAGTAAATAATTATAATTCTTTAATCTTACTTACATATGTATATTTATTCGTTCCAGTTTTGAATTACCATAGTCACATTAAATTAGTAATTATGAAACTGGCATTTTTCCAACATTTTCAGTGGATAGAAAAGACAAACGGAGTTAAGAAAAAAATATATTAGAGTGAATACTATTTACATAGTAAATAAAAAAATATCGTATACGTCATAGAAAGTGGGCAATTCTAGCACAAAAGAATTCAAGTTTGGATCTTTTTTTTTTTGACATTAGCCACTTTTTAGACAGCTGATCTACGATTTTGTTGAATGTTCCACAAATTCGAAAATTTGTTTGTTTATTGTGTTTATTTAGTGCAAAATGATATTTAGAAAAGAAAATAGTGTTGTCTACCCATATACCGTAAGTAAAACGAATTTTCACGAATTCAAATTATGTGATTGATTCAAATAAAAAACATAAACTTAAAATTAAAACTGCAAACTAAATAAAATGTATAAAAAGATTTTCCTTATGAAAAATAAGATAATCCTGCATGCTATATTTTGATGTGGATAAAGTGGATGTTTGTTGTACTTCTTCTTCTTCTGGCGAGATATTTTGCTCTATTGACACTGGTGTTCTTATTGTGGTTATATTTGGAATAGATGTATTGGGCATTGGTGATTCGAAATTGGATTGGGATGTAATTGGAGAAAAGTGGATATTTGGTGATGATGAAGGTGCTGCATAATCATATGTATGAATATTATTTCAATTTACAGTAGTTTTTAATGTTAATTTCTTCAATTATCCGTAAAATATTATTTCGCATACCATGGTGCCATCAATGAGGAATGATCGGTGTAACGATGACAATTTAGTATATAGTATACAACAAAAAGCCACTATAGTATGGTCGGTTACAAAATGGTGCCCGAGCAGGGACCTGAAGGTCATTTAGCTTTATGTTAATATGGCATGAAGGTCTATCTTATCTAAAAAGGCTGAAGATTGGTACTGGGTGTACAAATCAAGTAATCCAAATGCAACATGGCATCAAATGAGGACCTCAACTTTATTATTTTTTAGCAGTTTTGATTTCTAAGAAGAAACCAAGGAACAAACTTTACGAAGATTCCAGAATCAAAATGAAAATTTCCCCGGTTTTTGCATTAGCGATACAAAAGTTGAACACACGTCTACAACATCGAATGATAGAAAACCAACTAATTGATCGACTGTGTCAAAACATTAATCCCGCTTTAAGAAATGTTACCTTGCCCTATCAAACAACTATCAGAAGATGAACTTCGTGCATTGTGTCAGCGATATGAGAGAATGTGGGAGCAGGCGGGCTACGATCCCAGGCGATTTAACGATAGCAATATCAGACGTAGACCTATGATGCATCGAGTAATACCACATGAACTGCGCGATAGAGTGTTTGTCTATCTAGATGATATGCTGATCATCACTGCCACATTGATGTGTCACTTTGAGTTGTTAGAGTTGTTCGCAGACTTACTACGGACAGCAGGACTAACAATAAATGTCGAAAAAAAACAATTTTGTGATGAAAAGGGATTAGGATCAGATCTGAAAAAAATTCTGCACAAAATTAAACCTTCCAGCACCTGAACATGTCAAGCAAACCAGAAGATTACTCGGAGTGGCTGGCTGGTACCGCCGATTTATATTAAATTTTACAGTAATCACAGCATCTATAACGGACTGTGTAAAGAAAGGCTGCATGTTTGCTTGGACACCAGATGCACACAACGCTTTTAATTAATTAAAGACATTTCTTATAACAGCTCCGTTATTGGTATATCCAACATAGACCAACCATTTTACATACGCTGCGATGCGAGCACGGAAGGATTGGGGCTGTCTTGTACCAGGAAGACGTGGAACAAAATGAAAGGCCAATCGCGTTTATGTTGCAAAAGCTAAATAAAGCCCAAAGGAATTATTCCGTTACTGAGCTTGAGTGTTTAGTAGCAATATTGGCGATTAAAAAATTAAGACCATAGGTCATGATTTAACTTTAATCACAGATCATGCTAGTCTGAAATGGCTCATGGGACAACGTGTTCTAGGTGGTAGACTTGCGCGTTGGAGTTTGAAATTGCAGGGGTATAGATTCGCAATTCAACACCAGAAAGAAAAAGACAACGTAGTGCCAAAATGAATCATCAGTATCCGATTTTGATGATGCTGAGTATAATCAACTACGTGAAGAAATCGATCAAGATTCAAACAGTTTTTCAGCATTCTGTATAGATAATCAACGCATTTGTATACGATTGGAGCCGAAAAAAAAGGATGAGTTATGTGATCTGTCAGTCTGGAAATTATGCTAATATGCATGATAGCCTACTCGACGTGATTGCTGTACCTTTTGGAATTTTAATTTAATTTACCCCATGCCTATATCAGGTCGAACTAAAAGTTTATGAATTTTTGATTGGAAGCTATTTATAATTTTTAGTGAAATTTGGTAACTTTATTCCGGCTATAGCGCCGATCACAGAGATTGCCCCAAGGTTGCCGACTGAGGCGTGATTGCTGTACCTTTTGAATTTTAATATATTTCGACTTATACTTATATTAGATGGAACTATTGTGTATAATTAATTGTATTTGATCAGATTTTTTAATGAAATTCAGTAGTATTTTAATATAAATATATATATTTATTATTTATATTATTATATTATTTTTTTATTATGGCCTCTTTTCTGGAGATTGTTTTTTTCTAGCAGCAAACACTAAAATTGCCCATCAGGTTTGTGACTGACACCTGATTACTAGAAGGATTTAAGGTGACACTAAAAGTTAATGTTTTGTGAACTATTGTATTTTTTAGTAAGATTGCAGGGAATACTTAAGGATAGTAATTTTTACTATTGTGTTGATTTGTATCCCTTTGTTTTTTTTTAAATTATTTAAAAATGTGTTTCTGTAAAATATCAATTAAACTATGAATCCATCAATCCACAGCGTGTGTGTTTAGTGTCATTGCAAATCTCTCAGGGAGTCTAGGTAATACATAAAAATGGAAGAAATTGAGCAAGAGTATTTCGAAGCACTGTAGTTTTATAATTTAAAGAGGATTGTCATATTATTGGATGCATATAGAGGTCACAGGGTCACAAAATATAGATTGTATACATGCTGTCTATACTGTAACATGATTATAACTAGTAATTTTTTTTTTTTTTTATAAAGGACTTGGCATAGACACTTTTTTGGTCCATAGCCTTACTTTACATTCACACAACATTCATTCAATTCATTCAATCATCCCATTCGCACAAGTACAGTATACCACCTGCGCATTGCATAGCTCCATGTCACCCTGTACAGTGATATAGGCATGGGGTAAATTGAGTTAAATTTCCAATAGGTACAGCAATCACGTTTCAGTCGCCAACCTTGGGGCAATCTCTGTGATCGGCGCTATAGCCGGAAGAAGATTACCGATTTTCAATAAAAATTAGAAATAGCTTCCAACCAAAAATTCATAAACTTTTAGTTCGATCTGATATAGGCATGGGGTAAATTGAGTTAAATTTCCAATAGGTACAGCAATCACGTCTCAGTCGCCAACCTTGGGGGCAATCTCTGTGAGTGGCGCTATAGCCGGAAAAATATTACCGAATTGGAACTAAAATATTTTATTGTTAATTTATTTTAACCTCAATTAAACAACAGGATACAATAATATGTTGTATTTTAGCGGGACATATGGTTCGATTTTTATTTTTACCTTATTATGCTTTGTTCAGTTTTTGTCATCTTATTTTTCGTTTTACTAGGAATTTGTAGTACATAGTAGAGAAACACACCATTTCTTTAAAAGTCTTTTTTCGGGATGGTTTTTCGGGCTAACTTCACAACGGTCTTTTCGATCACTTTAACATTTTTATTTCCATTATTTTTATATTTTTGAGTTACGAGTAAACTTTCTGTACAAGTTTTGTAAGTAGGTCAGTGCTGGGATGTTATATCATCACTTCGATTCGCTTCGATAGAGATTTGTGTCTCTTTTTTTACGAATAAAATTGTGCTCCATTGCGTTTTTTGAATTAAGTTTTGTCTATTGCGATCTCAGCCTGTTAGAATAAATTTGCAAGCTATCTCTTTTTCCTCTTTTTACTTGCTATCGAAAATAAAAATATTGGTGATATTTTATCGAATGAATTTATAAAAATAGAATCGAGTAGGCTATGATCACAATATAAATTGCGAAATAGAATACAATTTTGTTCGTAAAAAAAGAGACACAAATGTCTATCGAAGCGAATCGAAGTGATGATAGAACATCCCAGCACAGGTATATATTTAGCTGCGAAAATTCTATCATGTTTCATTTTTCACGATATGCTACTGTGTACTAATATAAAAGGTTTTTTATTCTATCTATAGAGATCATCCCTAGTTGCTATTATTATTAAGAAAATATTTATTAAAAATTTGTTTATTAAATAATAAGATAAAAGTTTTATCTTATTATTTAATAAACAAATTTTTAATAAATATTATAGATATTTATTTATAAATATAAGACTATTTACAATAGATTAGCCTATTTAAATATTTATTTACAACAAATTTATATGTTTTATCATAAAACATATAAATTTGATGTAAATAAATATTTAATTAGGCTAATCTATTGTAAATAGTCTTTTTAGAAAATATGTAATACATAAATGCAAATGTATTATATGTAGTATGCTCATATACAATTCTTTGTATGCGATAAGTATTTAAATAAGTAATTATAGGCAAAATTATTATTAAAAGTTCATTTATTTTTTCGTACACCATTTGTTGGTCGTAATTTGAGATCCCTTTTTATTTGGTGGATATAACGTAAAAGTATTAAAATACTATTTTCTGTACATACATCTGTATATGTACATATGTATATAGGTCGAAACGATATTAACATAAATAATTTAATTTTATACTTTAATAAAATTTCGATCTAATCTACACTTTTGTTTTATATTTTTGGGAATGATAGATACAGTTAAGTAAAAAAATCATTAATTCAAATAAAACGGCATAGTAAGGAAAAATTATAAACAAAATTAAAAAACAAAGAGCCGGGAAAGATTTTGTTATTTTTCCAAGACCTTTATATAGAAGACGTTAAACCGAAATGAATATAACAGCATAAACAAAAATACAATGACAATATCTTTGTTATTTGCTACTTGCCACACCTCTAGGAAATAAAAACCCCGGAAACAAAACAGTAGAATATGGAAAAACAGAATACAATACACATAATGAATGAGATAATCTAAGATGAGAGAAATTCATTATTGTAACAATGATAAAATATGGATAATCGAATAGATTAGAACTTTAATGGGTAAATGATGACTAAAATTGCTCTTCCAATTGAGCTATGATAGGGAATCCTATTCGAATCTCGATAATAGGTTATGTTTCCTTAATAATTGATTTTTTTAGTTTGTTTCCTTAATAATAAATAAACACAATGATTTTAAGATAAAATAATAAGTTAAAGAACATGTCAATTCAAAAATGTGTTTATTGCTATGTTTGAGGTTTAAAATGGTAGATAAATCAATACAGTCATCATCATTCCCGTTCAACGATTAGAACTGCGAAACAAAAATTCATAGTTTCATAGCATCTATTCTTTCATTTATTTAAAATACTCCGAATGTACTCTGTTCGTACTATTCTATACCAAATGGCAGAATAAAATATGTTGTATGTTGTACAACGAGCACGGGATGCTACTCATTTACCACGAGTATGAAACTTGAAGGACACGCCTTAGTGTGTCCTGAATATTTTGTTTCTCATGTAAACTAACTATTTCTTTTAAACGCGGCTACTATTGAAATTTGAATTTCATGACATTGATATGTGCACGTCGCTAGGCGACTAGTGGCAAATGAAAAATTGTACAATGCAATTTTTTATGCATGAGAGTTTTGACAGATGCCTCGCATGGAAACAAAAAAATAACATGGCATTTTAGGTGGTTTGTTTTTATTTTTTGATTTTGTTTTTATATGTCGGTATTTATTATGATTTAAATTATACAATATATGATTTCATAAAATAAAATACAGAATGTTAAGTAATTAAAATATAAATATTATATTTTAACATTTAATTAATTAAATGTTAATGGCATTTTCTAACAAAAGAAATTTTAGTTATTCCCTATATAAATTTTGAGTTTGTATTTTAATAAATTAATCGAAAAATTGGATTTTCCCGTCAAAATTTGAATTTTAACTATTTTATCAATTAATTCACCCGCGGCCTAGCAATAATAACAACGTCTACTTTTTTGAATATTTTTCCGCAAACATACTATTGGAAAATCATTAAGTCATTTATATTTCACAATTTCATTTATAAACGCACCGCACTGCATGCACAATTGGCCATTAATTCAATATTATGCATAATGGCACTACACGTCAAATTAACGGAGACTTCAGTTTGACAACCACGTAAGCAAACTAGATTTGATTTAAAAAAATAGGTTAGGTCGAGACGTGATGTACATACATATACGATGATTTTTTGAATCGTTTATAATAAGTGTAGACTTTTCATTATTGTTAATCTTGATTTCTGTACTGCTGTAGTCGCATCCTGTTTGATTTTGCTCGGCTTATTTTTCAGTTTGGAGAGTGGCAATGACAATCTTTTTTCAAAAGAATTACGGTAATTCTTCTTCGATGTGCTCTTGAAAATGCATTTTCTAGAGTTTAAACGGACTCCTAGATTAATCGATGTTCTGATTGAGATCATTTTTGAAATAGTGATATTGATTTAATGGTGAAAAAAGTGATTGGTTGAATTGAACTCTATGAGAACTCAGCGTAGCTTTTAGAATTCTTGTAAATATGTGTGGTTAAATTATGTTTTAGAGCAAATTTCTTTTTAAAATTATATTTTAAGAGCCAATTACAATTTTGACTCTAGTCAACAATTGCAATTGCAAAGCTCAGCAACTCCATCTCAAAACCACAATGGATGGCTGGATTCTGGATTGTTTAATTGTAAATTTACGTTGGAGATTTGATCTACAATTATTTGGAAGGTTTCTAAACATGACGCATAAATAATTGAATTTTAATTTTTAAATATTCAGCTATAACCCAAAAGAGATTGCTATATAATCCATTCTTGTGATTGATTTTGTAATTTTAAATTTTGAAGTCGCATATTTTGGCGATCTTTTACAAATTGACAAGCACTGAATTAATACATACATACTATATCTATCTGTATACAGTAGAATTTTGGAAAATAAATTCTACTTTTCCCATTTACATGTTCACTTAAATTATTTGGAGTCTTTATCCAATAATAATTCAAATGGTAATCTGATACATTTTAGAGCAGCCGAAATTACACATTTCAGTCTCTCAATTGATTGTAATAAATATCGCAATATAACCTAATTTAAATTGTTGATCTTTAAAATTAATTTTTCTTTCTTAATTTAACATTTAGAATAACATTTTCATTTAATTTTCATTATGTACATAGCCATTTCCACTTAATTTTCATTATGTATATGTATATATATATAAATATATACATATATATATATATATATATATATATATATATATATATATATATATATATATATATATATATATATATGTATATATATATATATATATATATATATATATATATATATATATATATATATATATATATATATATATATATATATATATATATATATATATGTATATATATATATATATATATATATACATATATATATACATATATATATATATATATATATATATATATATATATATATATATATATATACATATATATATATATATATATATATATGTATATATATATATATATATATATATATATATACATATATATATATATATATATATATATATATATATATATATATATATATATATATATATATTTATATATATACATATATATATTTATATATATATGAGTATATTTTGGCAAACGGTTTAGCAAAACAAAACCAAACCAAAAAATAACATATATTTTTAAAACAATTTTTTTTGCAGTATAAATCCATACAATGTTTCCAAACTAAATTTTTAGATTCAATCTATGTATGTTCATCAATTCACAGCGTGTGTGCTTAGAGTCATGGCAAATCCCTCAGGGAGTCTAGGTAATTCATTAAAATGGAAGAAATTGAGCAAGAGTATTTCGAAGCACTGTAGTTTTATAATTTAAAGAGGATTGTCATATTATTGGATGCATATAGAGGTCACAGGGTCACAAAATATAGATTGTATACATGCTGTCTATACTGTAACATGATTATAACTAGTCATAGTCTTATATCATACGTTAGTAGTATGTTGGTAAGACGCTTGCTTTTCAAATCGATCAGTTCGATTCCACATGCTGACCAAAAAATCTATTTGGGTTGGGACCGGGACATTTGGGTCGGGACACTTGGGTCGAGACACGCTAAGTAGGTCAGTAGGCCGACCCAAGTGCTTTCACCTAAAATATTTTCAATAAATTAAACAGCAAAATAAAAACCAAATTTTAGATCTTGTGACTAGTATGCCTAACGTTAAACACAATAACATCAGAATTGTCGTTAGTCTAATGCTTAGAATCGCAGCTACAAAGCATGGTGGTTTTTATGGCGGATATTTATTTGAGTCAACGACCGATGTTGGTGCAATGAGTCGCAGAGGCAGGATGATCATTATTAATCAGTAAAAAAAAACACCACAATGTTCGAGATACAAGGCGAGAACAAAAGAGGAGAATAGAGCAAAGCAGCGGCGAGAGATAGAGAATGCAAATTATGTGCAAATTGCGATGATTACGTTACGGATTACTCTCGAATAAATAAATACTTGTACAATTTTCTTAAAACTATGCAATGTGGAACGTTCGAAACATGCGTTGAACAAACCAGGTTGCAGAGGAAAATGAGGTTAACTTCAACCAGTGACCAGTGAACTATTGAAATAGTAGTTAAGTGAACCAGTTAGATTGTGAAGTTTAAGTGCCGCAAACATGTGTTCTAATTTATTCTCGAATAAATTGTGCAGTGTTAATAAAATAGTTCAAAGTGTATTATTGCAAAATGCAATTTGAATCCTGAAGTGCCCGAAGTTCGTTACAATATAAATAAGATTACCATTTTTATTTGACCATTTTTAGTTGACGAAGTATATAAGATCTGTGTCTTCATGCTTATAAAATTCAATTAACACAACAACTAAAGCCTAATGATAAGGGAAGAGAGTTCGTTGAATGGATTATTGATCAGAATTGGCCCACTAGATCTTGATCTAGACAACCACCCGTGCATTACAGGAGAAAATTAAACGCTGCATCAACGAAATTCAGCCACATTTATGTATGTAAACAGGTCATGGAGAATTTCGATAAAACAGTGCGTATGTGCCATCAATGCTGTGGCGGCCACTTTCCCGATGTGATATTCCTCAAACAACCCTATCCTATGTATTTTCTGATTCAATAAAAAAATCAAAATCTGAAGACTAAAAACTGTGTTTTCTATTTACATAATTCAAATCTTGCGTTAATTTTGGGACACCCTTTACATTAATTATTTCTACGGATTAATATTTTAGGTGTTTTAGTATAATTTTAAACTATAGGTTCATTTTTGAATTTTTATTTTCAAAATAAACAGTCTTTTTCTAAAATGTTATCCGAAAAAGAGATCATATAGTCATATATTCAATCAAACCAAATTTTAAAATAAATAAATATTTAAATTAGGTTACTCGTAGTTTGTTTTATTTATTTATTTCAAAAACTGATGTGAGAACTTATCGGTCAAAAACCAAATACGTAGGCAGCGATCATCATTTGGTCGCTGCAAAGCTACGATGAAAGTTTTCGTACAAGTCCGGGAACACAGCGAAACGCATGGTACGTTTCGACTGTGAAGGTCTGATAAATGAAGATCAAAAGAAACGATATCAGGATCTTGTCAGCGACAACATTTATGAAGCTAATTACCAGTCTGACTGCGTGAACTCTGTCTGGGAGGTACTGAAAACTTCGGTTGTCAGTGCTCCTCAACAGACCTTAGGTATAGTGAAAGCCAGACCCTAGAATGATTGGTTTGATGACGAGTGTAGTCTTGCAGTTCAGCAACAAAATAAAGCCCATAGTGAAGTGCAACAACGTCTCACAATCGCGAGGAAAAACAAGACTGTTCTTGCAAGAAGGGCAGCTAAGCGGATTTGTAGACGGAAGAAGCGAGAATGGTGGAAGGCCGAGGTTCTGAAAGTACAACAACTCAGCAATGAGCGCAGTTCCCGTAATTTCTTTAAAGGAATTACTGAACTGCACCATACTTTCAGGCCTACGTCAACCGCCATTCGGGACCGGGATGGAAACCTCGCTGTCAACATCGAGGCAGTACTTGACGCATGGAGTGGACACTTTACTGACCTGCTTGATGTTCATCATGCGTCACAGACTGTTGTTGAGGCACCTCTAATACAGACTGCGGAGATTTGCACTGAGCAGCCATCCCATGAGGAATTCACTAAAGCTATACAGAGATTGAAATGAAACCGCTCACCTGGAGTGGACTGCATTAATTCAGAGCTCTTAATATTCGGAGGGGATACTTTGTGGAACTGTCTTTTCGACCTTATTCGATTAGTATGGCGAACCGAAGTTATGCCTGACGAATAGAAAGTGGCCGCGATATGCCCCATTTTCAAGAAGGGAGACCGCTTGAAGTGTGAGAATTATCGCGGTATAGCTCTCTAGTATTGGATGGAATCACTCCTTTGGCGGGGGGCTTGGTTGGTGACTATCAAGGAGGATTTCGTCCGAATCGATCAGTCACTGATCAGGTATTTTCGCTGCTGATGATCCTATCTAAATATTATGAGACATCCATCTCCGTACATCAGGCGTTCCTGGATTACCGGAAGGCCTATGACTCGATCAATCGAAAAATTTTGTGGTCTGTCCTGGAATACCTACGAATGCCAACAAGTAGGATGACAGTGACACCGTCTCAATGTTGTGGTAAAGTTGAGAACAGGCTATCGACAATTTTTGCACTTAATTTGGGTGTTCGGCAGGGAGATCCTCTGTCCCCGACACTCTTTAATCTCATATTGGAGTACATCTTTCGTAAAACTGAAATACCTCAGCGCAACATTTTATATCGCCAGTCCAATCAGGTGCTTGCATATGCAGACGACATATGCGTGATTGGGCTGAATAGCAACGCAGTGAATGAAATACTTGATCCGCTTGTAGAGTTTTCAGCTTCAGTGGGACTTCAATCAATGAGTCCAAAACGAAATACCTGATCTCTGGTTTTAGGGACAATGGCTTACCAGATTTTAGTAGGGGCCACCACACGTTTGAGGGAGTGAGGAGGTTCAAATATTTGGGTTCTCTTATCACTCACGATAACAGTGTGGGTGAGGATATTAAAGGGCGGTTGGCAGCTGGCAGTCGTTCTTTGTATCCTCTAACGCCACTGCTAAAATCTAAACACTTATCAAGTGCCGTGAAGCTGAAGCTTTACAAAGCGTTGATCAGGCCCATTGTTATGTTTGAATGTGAAAGTTGGTCGCTGACGGATGAGTACGAAAGATGGCTTCTTACATTTGAGAGAAGAATCATGCGTGTGATTTACGGCTCAAAACGCGAAATAGATGGTACATACTGAGCTCTGAACATTTTCGAGATAAGAGATCTGATGAAGATCCCCGATATTGTACATGAAATAAGAACTCAGCGAGTACGCTGGCTCGGGCACGTTCTGCGTGCTGATCCGGAACGAATTGTGTAGCGATCTCAGAAATGATAGCCACGAAAGGATAGCAGTCGACGATGGCTCCACGATGTAGAAAACGACTTGGCCTCTTCAGATTGTCTTAGACAGTACGAAGACCAGGCTCAGGATCGAAACCGTTGGAGCCAGATGGTTGACTGGGGCCAGTAATGGCCTTTAAAACTGTTTATTATTATTATTTCAAAACTGAATGACGGAAATGATAAAAAATAAAAAACTATGTTTGAATAAAGTTAGTCTGTGAATTGTGTAATAGACGTACACATACGAGGATGTAAAATGAGAAGGTATCTGACGAATAGACCCAGATAGGTCGTAAGTATTGGCGATTTTGGTGGCCAGGATAGGGTAATTTGAAAAATTTGAGCATTATTCAATTATTAAAAATTACAATTGCTCATGCAGAGAAAATGGACTAGAATAACATTTGAAAACAATTTCAAACCAACTGTGCCGATGCTATGAATGACAAGCCCATTCTTTAACTTAACCATTCGGAAATAGATCACTTTTCATTTATTACAAAGGAGAGGCCTCGTCTTACAAAATATAGATATAATTGACAGTGTTTCGGAACGAGGTGTTTTGAAACACAAGAAAATTTATGAAAAATTAACATCGGAGGAACTAAATTTACCAAAGTCTTCCTTATTGCTTGGTACAAGTATATCGACGCTTTATCCATTTTTAGGAGACAGTGTATTTGCTATAAATCAACATCTGTAAAACCATTTTTGTAGAAAAATTTAACGCGTAAAAGAAGGATAAGAACCGGAACAGAAAATATCTTCGATATTTTTTCATCTTGGTTGCGAGTTTAAGTTTGCCCTAAAACCAATATTGATAAACACTGAAAACATTGATTGGATAGTTCTGATAAGCTGTGCACTTCATAATTGCTTCAAATAAACCTGATGCTCTTCTTGAGCAAATCAAAATAAACCTGATGCCCTTCTATAAACGCACCTCATATCGCATCTTTTTGCATTTCACTGTGTTGACCACACTGTCAATCTCCTTTAAATTTTCTCTCAGAGTTTCAAGGGCTTAACCGCATCTTTATTGCAGTACAAATCTACATATTTATATTCCTTATACAACTCCAAAAATTAGGTCATGGTTGCTCGTTCTGTTATTACTGTCATTTTGTTTTATTTACTTTTACTGTTTTGATGTTTGTCTCCTCAACACGAATGATTTAAATAAATAATGCCCTGTTTAATTCTGTTAATAGGGTATTTAACACGCAAAACTGCTTTATTTTTTAATTATTTTTGTTGTCCATAGGATAAATATAACACACACACAGTCAAACATGAATTTAATTTGTTTTTGTTTTATTTTTGTCATGATGAAATTACACACAATTGAATTTATTTTTTCTTTCTGTTGTTTTCACTTTGAAAATTACACACGAATATAAGAATATCGTCGACAACACTACGCAACACAACATCCGATTTGATTTAAAAACCATCCACAACATTTTATCATTGCTTAGTTGGTCGATACGATCAATATTTACTTTTTATGAATGGCAAATTTACCAGGAAAACCTAATGAATGATTTTCCAATTTCCTAAATTTTCTGCAAATTTGAAGTGAAAGTCAATCCAATATGTATATTTAAAGAGAGTATTTGAAATTTAGAAGAATTTATACATGCAAATTTTAAAAATAAAATTAATCAAAATAAAGCACATTTTATTTTAATTTATATTAATCATATATTTTCACGATTAATTAATGAAATTTGCAAAAAAAAATCTGATCACATCCTAATTCAAACTCAATTCTTTCTCTATTACTTTATGTAATCAAATAGTAAAAGCTCCCACTATTAATAGTTCAAATATTGAACAGAAATTTGCGTGTATTTAATCAAAGCCATCTTTATATATAAAGGCTCCTCCATGTTGAGTGATATTTTGAAACGAGCTTTATTTATAGTACCATAAAATGTGTAATATATGAAAAACTCTATGCAAAACAAATAAATTTCTTTTGAATTGTTCAACTATTAATAGTGAGAGCTTTTAATATTTTATTACCTAAAGTAAGGCATTCCTTGTAATACAAGCCTGATTGTTAAAAAAATAATTCAACGAGCTTTCGATATGGGTACCAAAATGAATGTTTTGTATGAAAAACGCACTTTTTCAAATAAAATGTTATTAATTTTGGAATTTGTTCACTGATATGATTATGTATTTCGTCATTAATACCCACTTTTAATTATATCGGTTAAATAGGGCTTGTCCATACGCATCCCTTATTGGAGGTATATATTTATAAACTTTCCGGTGACCTATGCTGCTGCTTTTGAGCAGTCATGATATATCTTTGAATTTCCTTCGATCACTTCTGGCTATTTTCTTTACTTGTCCTCTTCATGTTTCCTTCTAATTTCTGACGTATTATGAATGCATACTTGTATTTTCAGTTGGCGGCGTTCTTTAATTTTCTTCCATGTATCATCTCTATTTTTCTTGTCTTGTCTTGGTAATCGAGCACACTCGTACCCGTTTTACATAGACTTCTTTTATTTGACACCTTGAGTTAAAGCGTATCATTATTGAACGTGTTCCTTGTATAAGTATTTCTCAATCTATCTATAAGTTTAATTTCCTCCGTTTAGTTCTTGAGTGCTTCGCAGCTGCTGGCTTATTCTGAAAGTAAGTGGTCGCGCTGTGCACATCTGCTCCTCTCATTGCTCTGACATCTTGTCAGGAGGATAGACATTTCTTATTTACCAGTACATGATCAATTTGGTTCCTCGTTCTGCCATCTGGTGCGATGACCTGTTATATTTACGAGTTTTTGTAGTGGCTCGTAAAAATATGGCGGCAAAGGACCCCCCTCAGACCACTGAGTATCTCCCTATAAGATCGTGTTGGCCTCACATAGAGGCACGTTACGATGTATGTACATACGTTTATTTGAAATATGATTCTACGCTGGATCAACGATTGGCCAAATCACAGAGATGTCTTCAAGATTTGGCGTATACGGTCAGTTAAGGTGAAGACTTTTAAGTAAAATTAACCAGATTTGATTACAATGGCGGAGACCCAAGATTTTTCCAAATTTATTTCAAACCTAATAACAATTGAAAAAATTTTAAGAAAAACCTATGACGCGCACAAACATATTGTTTGATGTGTTTAAGCGAATACATTGCGTTTCCAATTTTAAAAATACCACAACACTAAATGCATAGTGCCAAATAACGTACTTAATAAATAAAATAGTACAGTATAGTCTACATCAGTATATTAAAAATGTGATGAGGAAATATCGTTCGACTTCGGAATTCACATACCTGTTACATACTTTTTGATATATTTACTGTACCTGTTAATACAAAGTGATCCATCGAAATTTCATATAAAGTTTATAACATAATATTCAACAACAACAATAACAAATTGAGGTCATCATCGGCCGTCGTAATCTAATCTAGTTAATTTTACTTTATAGACCATTCTTCAATCTAACTGACCGCATGTACCAAATCTTGGAGATATCTTTGTGATTTGGCCACTCGTTGATACAATAAACCATCAAACTTCATATAATCAGTAAGATAATGGTCATGAAATCAATAACAAATAAGTCTCTGCCATTGTAATCCAATCTGATGTTCGTTTCATACCGTATGTGTATGACCTATAAAACGTGTTTCAATCCAACTACATACATTGTAAGACCAAGCTATTTAAAAATGTTTATAATAATGAAAATATAGCATTTAAGAAAGTTATTTGCCAATGCGTGAGTATGACACACAAGTATTTAATTTAATAAATTGATACCTAGAGATGTTTTCAATCTACATATAAACGTTTGTATCAACAAATTTTATGGCCTGAAAAATGTCGTTCAAATAAAAACTTCCGCACTCCTGAAACAATATCTCATCGCATATCGTTGTTGAATCCCCTAAGCAAAATCAGAGACTAAAAAATTAATTTCGTTAGAATTTCTTCTTGTTTGTTATTGTTATCATTTCTATCTTTGCCGTTTAATTCTTTTTTTCTTAATATTTTCATAATCACCAAAGATTATTCGGCGTCTAAACTAGGGAATTTATAAAAAAATTTATTTAAGAAAATTGTATTTACAAATTAAACAATTAATCGACCAGGAACAAATTATTTACACAATATTAAATATTTTATATATCAAGTACAAAGCAACTTATAAAATTCAAATGCGGTCTACTGTTTTGTAAATTAAAATGATTCAAATAGTAGAATTTATTAACGCTTTGTGCAAAGATGCTGTTAAACTCATTAAAAATGAAATATTTTCATAATTTTTTAGAGGTTATAAAATGTCTTGAAAAAGTTGCTTGAATTTATTTCAATTCACTCAAATTGATGGAATAAAAGCAAGTATACGTTAATAAACAAATATGTAACCTTCAGACAATTAAATTTTAAATTGTTCGTTAAATCATTTCTACTAATTGTATTAATATACACTTGAATTATTTTTCTGGATGAATCATTAAAATGAAACAACCATATCATGTGTGTAGGACAATATAATATCTCCTGATTTTAATCTATTATTCGATTGACATATTGTTTCATTGGATCAGGTTCGTTAGATTGTTTTTTTTTTGCCATTGTACATACTAGTATTTAGCACACAAGTGACAGTAAATCGCATATTTTTTTAAAAGTTAAAATTAGACCAATTCTATTTGTATACTATACAATTGGTTGTTATATAATTATTAGACAGTCGATTCTTACAAAGGAGATAAGACATATTATAATACACCAATATATTATTTACTTACTTCTTAATTATATTTATTTATTTATATCGCATGTATGTATGTGTATAAATTATAATTATTGCTGGGTGATTTATATCGAAATTATAAATCAATATTTTACAAAATTCATATAAATTATGTTGGTGCACGGCACGCTTATTTATATAGAAATAAATAATAATATATTAGAATTATTTTATTACATAATTGTAAAATTGCTAATATTAAAATAGATACATTTGCGCAGATAGAATTGAAATGAATAAATAATCATAATAATTTTAGAGCAATTTTATAAATTTATAGTACACTCTAAAATCGAACAAACATAAATGCGAGCGCGATCTTGTTCCATAGCAATAAGTCAATTTTGACCGTTTATAAATTATAATGGAATTACCGTGTTTAATGACGTACGTAAGATATATGACCACTTTGAAGTTAAATCCTATAGACATATATGTATGACGAGATTGCCGGCGGTCTTGCCGGTTTCATTATGTATTAAACATTTATTTTTGAATTGTAATTTATAAAAATATTCGTACCGGTTTTCTTTTTGTTGTTAACTACTATATCTATTACCAAAGTAATGATGACATAAAATATATTTTTGATTAAAACTGTCAATATAATTGATACTAGATTTGTATTTTTAATTATTAAAATAGAGTTCAAGGTTATTCAATATATTGTACGTAATTGGAAAATTTGTTAAAGAGCTTGGTATAGGTTGTCAAAATTAATTTATATAACATATTCAGATTTATTGGTCTATACGCAGGAATAAATAAATCGAAATAGAAAAATTTTAAGAATTAAGCAAAACTATTAGATTAAATGCTTGTTGACATGCCGGACGCGCGAGGTTATATACATAGCTTTGTTCGAATCGTCAAAGTTATATTATTTAACAATTAACTTGCTTCTTGTAAAATCACTGTGATTAAGCTGAAATTATTAGTTGAAAAAATGAATGTTATACTCATACGTCATCCGTTTCCCTTACGTGTTGCATACAATTATCATAAATCTTTTTTTTGAAAAATCAGAACAAAAATCTTCAGATTTCGACGACTACCAAACAATCTTTTATATTACAAATTCCTTACAAGTTTAGAAATTTGACCAAAAACGATATTTTCATTTAATTCTTTTAATTTGAATTGAACATTGCGAAGAATTAATATTCTGTGGATGAAATAATAAAATCCATTACATAATTCAAATGAAATAATGTGTTTTCCAGCTTGGTTTTTGTAATTTGTGTGTGTTACTATAACACATTACTAATCAAATAAAGTGACCTAGTGTCACATCCTAAAAAATCAATTGAAAGAAACCATTTTTGTTGGTATGTATTTGAATTCCTTTTTATTATTATTAAAATATATTTTTTAAACTTTTAAGCTTTCAACACCATTTCGGTTTCAATCTCAAAACCATAATGAAAGTAAAAACAAAAATTATTTCCAAAATTATGTACAATGGAAACAAATTTATTTTTTATCTGTTATGTCCTTTTGAGAATGGACATCATAAAGCTAAACAATTTGTATATTAAAAAAAATTAAAAAAAGGCCAAATATCAATAAAAATTGTTTAAATTGTTTACTTGTTGGATTAAAAATCAAATAGCAATTTATAGTAATATTTAAATATCTTTTGAAATTTTAATTTTATTTATGTATGTAGCTTTATGTAATTCTTTTGGAATTTCCATTCCACGATTGACATGGAATTATACTATTTTGCTCAAAAGACGGATATATTTTGATAAGAGCACTTTCAACCATTTGTTGAGTAAAAATTGTTTCTATTATTAACTGTGTGCCAAACTGCCAATGTGCCACCGTTTGATGTTGTACGCATGTTGTTTCTTACCGGGTGATTTAAATATTTAATTCTTCTTCTTATGATTTAAAGTTATTACAGTCGAACTTGTCTATAATGAACCTCAAGGGACCAACAATTTTGTTCGTTATAAAGAAGAATTGTTACATCGAGTGTTGGCTATATCGAGGTCTTAAAATCAGAAGTTCATTCATTATATCTAACAATTAAAAATAACTCCGTTAATTACTAAGGGAATAAGGAGATAGGAGAAAAATGACGTGTGTATGGATCATATTCTGGTACTTTTCCTGTTTTTTGTACGTAAAATAGATTTCTTTTTTGATGTGATTCGAATTTTGCTTTGTGAATATTGTTTTCCCTCTTAAACTACTTTTTTTGATTTGGCGGATTTTATAGTTGTTCGTTATACGTAATAACGAAGTTCGTTAAAAGGAGATCATTTTACCTAGAATTTTAGTTCTTGGTGCTCGGGACTTCTATATATAAGTATCTTATATCAAGACTTCCGTTATATTCCGATTTTTTATATCCAAGTTTGACTCTATTCTATAAAATTATCTTTAATAAACGATTCTCGGATTTCCCGGACTACATACCATTTTTAAGTGCGTAGTTAACGAAATTTTATTTATAAGAACGCTTATAAGTTAAGTAAATTATTTCAAAATATGATTTTATATTTTTCTTGTAATACATTTTCAATTATGTATTAATTTGTTTTTTGGAACTCACTCCAACTCCAATACGTACACATCACATTTTTCTTTAATGACAAGGCAAGTTGTTTAGACAGAAAAAATTGCTCGAAACATGAAAAGCTTTTTTACGCATTTGGCATAATCATCCTTGTGTGATATTCAAAATATAATATGACCAATTATAACTAGAAATGTGATAAGATCTTAATTATTTTTTTATTCAAAAACGTTTAGCTAATTAACTATCTGACTGGGATGTATAGCTTCCCGCAATAATCAGCTGCCCTTACTCTACATTTTTTATTTTCTCAGTTTATTCTGTAGTTTTTGAATTTGATCACTAAAACAAATTTCTAAAGGATGCCAAATTCAAACAACATGTTCTTTTTTGTGTTAGAAATTACGGATCATATAAATTTTTTAGACGTTCGTTTCTTTTATCTCAATTGTTTTGCTGATAAACGGCTCTTCCTAGAACATTTCGCAATATTAAACGCAAGTTTTTGGTCCCGAAATTTCGTATTTATTCATTTAAGGTGGCTTTGGGTTGCTAAATGATTTGGGATTTATTAATATATGCCCGACTTTCAAACCTTTTAAAGTAAAGCAGATGGTTGATGATTTCTAATTTTGGTGCGAATTTAGTTGAGTTGCCAAATGGCTTGAGGTTTGTTCAAATATTCCCGTATTCCAGATCAGATCATCGTCTTATTGTGCGCAGTAGTTCTCCAATATTAAACACTGATCTTTACCCCTCAAACCGGCAAACTGAGTTTGTCCAGGATAATTCAATAATTTTCACTCATTGTTGAACACCAAATGTTACCATCATTAACTTCCAAGAAATGTGTAATAATAATAATAATAATTTAATTTATAAAAATAAGTGGATATTTTTCAAACCTTCCGTCACTCTTTTTAAAAATAATTTAACTCGCAACAATTTATTGGGTTTTTGTTATGGTATTTTAAAAACAATTTTGCACGCTATTGCCTTCGGTTTATTTTGCCATAAAGGAGAATATTTATTGTTTTATTTATTTTTAAATTTTAAGTTTAGTTTAATTGTACAAGTTTTTTGATTTGCGTCAGCAATATTAATGATACAAATTAAGTTGTATTTTAAATTAGTAAACACTGTTTTAATAACCTGTATTCGAAAACTTCCACAAATATTGAACTCGATTCTTGAAATCTTTCCTACACCAGACGTTATGCGTTCCTGTAATACTCGGCTGCGAGAGGTTGTGTATAATTTCTATGACAGCCCCTCTGAATTTTTATGTGACATATGGACGAATATGATTGTTAAAGATATCGCAAGTTAGAACCTGGAATGGATATATTACTATTCATGACGTCAGCTAGTTCTTTGCAGATTTCTTGATCTATCGCTCTATTGCATTGCAGTCAATATTTGTTGGTGTATTGTCGTAGTAACATAAGCAGCATAGAGATGTGTTGGATATCGCTTGAAAATTGCGAAATGAAATAAGTGCCACAGTTTTTCTTTATCGTACACAAGTGACCTTTACAATTGTTGAATGATGAATAAACATTAATTCGATGTACCAGAAAAGTTATGGTTGACTTTCCGTATAATCACAAATAAGATGAAATAACCCGCGTAAATGATTAAGATGTTGTTTGAAGCATTCTGACGCAACAAGAATGTCATCAATCTAATATTATATAAAAATTCGAATAATCCAACTGATGTTATTATAGCTGTTTTATGCCATCTGCTGGTTCGAGGGATATATTTAAAGAAATGCTTTTTGAAGGTCGACTTCTGAAAAAATTGTCATTCCAATGTAGAGAATGTACCCGCAGTTTTTAATATATGGCAATGGGTATTTATCTGATTTTGTATCTACCTTTAAAGCTCTAAAATCATCGTATGGTCTGTAAGAGCCAAGAGCGGTTTCTTGTAATTTTTGTAATAGTGAAGGAAACAGCTGATTATTGTTACAAGTTTCAATTGAAATATTACCTATATTAGTTGAGATTCCGTGAGTTTCTATCGAGGTTGACAACCTTTAAACAATTTATTATTTGCAACGATTTTTAATTTTTTTGGCACCTATGAATAAAAAGATTCGCCATCCATGATCTAGGTTAAAAGAGAATCTCACCGTGTTTATTGCACTACCAATCTTGACTATCGAGCATATTTTTACACTATTATGAACACAGAAAGTGCGTAGCTTTATATACGATGAACACAAATTATACAACTGTCTCACATTTACATTTATAGATTTTTCTCGATTGAGTACATTTAAACTTTATTAAATAAACGTCAACATAAACTTGTTGAACATTGAGAGTTTAACATTCAGAGCGAATAGATTAAAGATAAGAAAAAAATAATTAATATGACACAATTATTTTGTTTGGTGTAAGGAATTACTTTATTTGTTGGGACGTTTATTCGACACACGTATATTGGTATTGCAAATGAGCGTAAAACCAAATTTATTGTATTTCACTCCATATTTTTACCACATTGTGTTTTATAGTCCTATTCAGATCTTAAAAAAAACTTTTTTTTAATTGTTCTGCGCAGCTTTCAGTGATGTAGAAAAAAAAATATAAAAATTTTGATGGGTCGCATTTATTTTAGGTAGTAAACTTAAATAAAATAATAAATAACCAATAAAAAGAATTATATTTCAGTTTTAATACACAAAACATTCAAAATGATTATGTATTTATGTTATTACAATCATATTTCAAGTGAAAATTAATAGGTCAAAAAAAAATTGCACGCCTTTTGGAAACAATGTCAACATTTAATTTTGGTACGGACTAAGGAAAATAAATGACCAAATGACATTCATATCGAACACAACCACAACAACATAAAAGGCAAAATCAGTTTTCAATTTAATTCTTAATTTATCGAATTAAATATTAATTTCAAAAGTGTCCGTGATTATAAGTTAAATTATAAAAACATTTTGTGATTAAAAACGTTCCTTTTCCATTTAAATACAAATACAACATAAAAATGTAAACAATAAACATGAATTATTGTACTTAATACATCACTGTGTATCCGCCATATTCTTTCTGCGCGATAACTGTCAGAATTCCAGCGAGATTTGAAAACTACTATACATATCTTGCAAGACTCCAATAATATCATTGAACGGAGTCGACAATTATAAATATTTTGGGGTGTTTCTTGATAAACACATGTCTTGCGATGAACACATTCCTACGTTGACTCTCGGTAGCTGTCCATATATTTTTTTGATTAGAATACTTGTTTCTTTTGTTCCACAGTATGTACTATGCCATTGCAAGTTTTGGCAGTGCTGCTAAATCTAAATTTAAAAAATTACAAGTATTGTAACGTTTCTACTCGACGATTATATGAAATTTCAAATATTGAAACTTTAGATGTATTCACTGACAAACACTTGTACCAGCAAAAGACTGCCACTGGTCAGCAAAAGAAATATAACTTAATGCAATTTTCATAACAACTCCAGTTAAATCGGTTTAGCATTTATACATTTATCTAATCCGATTTTACATTTATTTATTATCTTTTAAATTAATAGCGTGGATGCACACTATTCTTTTATAAGAAATTTCGTATATTGTAAAAAGTTATAACCATTGGAAAATATTTATTTCGTCTTTAATTTTGCATCAAAATGTAGAAATTATTTAAAAATCTTAACAATAATTTACAATGAACATAGAGAAGGCCATTAGTTATAAAATGAACATATTACTGACATACCTTACTACTGACCAAACAGATTTATCACAGCATGATACAGTCAAGGATGGTTGCAGTCAATCAATTTAAATCATAATGAATATTATTTGTAAATAAATGTAATCAACCGATAAATAGTTTCTGTCTGTTTATTATTGCACATAAACGGTTAACTGCAGTCTACATACGAGTACGTACATATATGTATATACGCAATTGGGATAATTGTAACACGATCTCATAACAACCTTAAGTTTCTTGAAACGTAAAGTAAAATGTTTTTGATTCTAAAAGTTTAAGAGTTTTATCGCTTTCTTAAACTTTCGTTGTGTTGTGCATTTTAATTGTTTACAATTTTGCTATTATTGGTACTGTGTTAATAAAAATTGTTCCTATATTTTTATTGTTTTTCTTAGTTTTAGTTATGGTCGTTGTATTGGTTAGTTGGTATTGTGGAACCGAGAAATATATATGTAATTGACTTTGAGTAGCATTGTTTAAGACTGCGTTTTTTTAAATTTTTGATTGATGAAATTTGTTTAATACGGTAATAACTTACATTTTTTGTTTTATAGGTTTTATTATTGTCTTTATGTTTATTTACTTATGTTTCAATTGTTGATCTTGAAATAAAACAGCTATTTTATTAGAGTTTTAACTACAAACATTAATTTTTTTAATGCTATTTGTTTATTTAACGTCTTCAGTATTAATTTTAGCACATAAATAAACAAAACCACCTAGAGATAAGGTCGATGATATTGTATGGAGTTCACTATCATCTGTGTATTAATTATTAGAAACCAAATATATTTGTGCCATTATAAACGACCATTTACGAGATATGTTTCTTCTAAAAACTAAACAATACGTATATATTATTTATATACACGAAACTTGAACAACAACCAAAGACACCTACATGCCATATTTCATCCTAATAAATAATAATTTTTATTATTAAATAATTTGAGTGTTTTCAACCCAATGACCTTAAAATTTATAAAACACAGCTATATTATTTTGAAGAAATAAACCAATTATTTATAATCACACGAGGTATAGATACTTTAATGAAACACCAAAATGCTATTGCTTTGGATTATATTCAAATTGTCAGTATAAAAAATAAACATATACTTAATGGGGTTTGAGAAGCAATATCAAAATGCTCTGATAGTTATACAATTTTTAAATTTCTGTGTTTTTTAATTGAGATAGAGATGTACTTTTAATTATTTATGTCTATATCAGATAAGGCTTCCGAAACAACACAGAAAACTGCACTCGAATGAACTTTAGGATACAAATTTTGTATTTGTTCACAATATTTGATCTGTTTTATGATGTATAGCAATATAAATATCCATTGCGTATAGTTGGAGTAGTAAATAATAATTACGGTTAAACAGTTTCAACAAAATATGTATGCCAAATTGCAGATAAAATAATTATTTTAGCTACTATTAAAAACAAAATATTCCATTCACGAGTAGAGTATATTAAGAGATTTATTTCACTTCAAACAAGATTTTTATTGAGCGTCAAACATTATAATTTGCATTATATACGTGTTTCATATTTATGAACACTCTATTTAAGATTGACCAAGTTACAAAGATTTTTCTCACCAATGGCATATATAATATGTACATACATAGTAGATGAAGAAATCCTTTTTGAAATAAAAATAACTAGTCAGATTGGCACACGATAGGGATGAGCCTTTTATTGACCGTGAAAATTTACAATTTCCATAATATATTGTATATATATAGAATTATATTAATGTTGGACTGTTTAAGTTTTGTGGTTGGCCTGCTTTAATAAGCGTAGAAGTTTTTAAGGTAAATAAATGTGTAGGAATTGACTTGAACCTCTTCCTCATTAGCACAACAGAAAATTTTTGCACAACATTAAAGAATTATATTATTATGAAAATTAAAAGAGCAATTACCATATTTAATATTAAAACATCCCTAATTTTATTAAAATAATAATTAAGAAATATACAAAGAACAAATATCACTAAAATCTGTTTGAAAATAATTAAATTTTACAATGTTTTGTTTATTCCGCCCCTCTCTATTTTAAAATCCTATAATTCTTATTTATAACATAATAACGAAAAAGTACGGTTTTAAATTCTAGTTACATACCCGAAAATATCAGTTTTCTAAAAAGATTTTTATTTTATCTGCCAAGGGGGGAAACTTCTATCGAGTTTTAAACACCCATAAACTCCAGATATAATAATAATGAAAAGCTAGAGTTTGGAGACGACATCTATTATCAACATGTGATAATAAATTTACAATTACCTACTTATATGTATACCTATAATGAGAAATTCTTTTTTTCGGGAATATAAGTTTATTTTTAAAACTGGCATAATAATATAACCTTTTATTTTACCAAAGCATCAAAAACTACTGTGGTTGATACAAAACACACTGGGAAACAACTACGATTATTTTGGGTGGAATAGATTAACAAATAATAAGACTATAAATGGAAAAACACAATTGTCAACTTTAGAAACATCGCTTTTCATATATGACTATAAAATAAATTATGTATTAAACATATTGTATTAATAATGTTAAGGCGGAGACAGATCCATGCGAACGTGTTCGCGAACAATGTTAGCTAACAAAGTTCGTCAATTTTTAAATCAAATAACATTTTACAGTTTTAAATCAAATAACATAGACGCGCACACAGTCTGGTCGAAAATTAAAATTTAAACTATAAAATACAAAAGCATTAATAATGCAATTTGGCTTTGGTTTAAAAAAGAGTAGTTCAAATTACCGAAGACATGATAAAGGCATAAGCAACTACGCTGCAATACGCTAAAGCTAAAGAATGAAAAGTCTTTTCTGGTTATAAATATTTTTACATATTTTATATTTTAAGAACAAATATTAAAGCAAAATACAGTTTGGTTAATATTAATTTAATGCTTTTTATATTCACATTATTTTATCTTGAATTAATACAAATTGGTTTCATTGAATTACAGGTGCAATTCGATCAAATGTTTAATGTTTACTTTCTCGTTTTAATTTTTTATTGAAATAAATGTCAAAAAACTGAAATTAAAAATAATTCTAACGTAAATTTTGTGTGCCGTCTGATTTAATTTAGTAAAATAGTATTATAGATGATAAATAATACATCAAGATACACTTGAATCATACTACATCAAGATACACTTCACTGATCTTACTGTGGCGATAGCAGTGAATGTAGATATATTTTCATGAGACATGCTTTTATATATCGTTTTAATATTCCCGCAAGTATTTTTTAAATAAAAGTAAAACGGAAGTTCTTTGTGGAGAGCAAATAGTAAAATCCAGCATCATATAAAGAAGAATAAATGTGTGTTTTCAGACAAGGAATCTATTATCAAGCTTTCTTGTATATAAACGGCTCTAACTATAAACAATCGATTAATGCTTTAAATGCAGCAGTCAGGATGCCAGCTGATGTTGGAGTACATAGAGTTACGAAAAAAAGATGAATAATCTAAGAAAGCTTTTTTAAAATATTTCATAAGAGGAAAACCTTAAGTTGCAATTTCGCCAATAAACTTAAATTCTGAAAATATACGCTGGGCCTAAAATCGTTACGATTTTTTTCGATTAAAAAATTCCCTGATAAAATCGATGACTTACACTTTACCGTTTTCTTGAAACTAATCGAACTTTTTATACACTACTCTCATCGCAGCCAGATTCTCATCGTGTGATATGCGATCAGTGTTACCAGACCGACCCAAAAAAAAAACTTAAATGTGACCAAAAAAAAACTTAATTTCCAAGAAAAAAACTTTTTATTTATTTTATCACAAATTCAGCCTTTATAATTACATTTCAGTTAAATAATATCACAAAATTAAAAAAAATTGTCAAAATTCAAGACTTTGATTCGAGAATTCGTCATTTTCTATTTTTCTTACATGGTGCATCTGAATAATTTTAGCATTTCTGGGTTTTGTTCAAAACTAACACAAGTATTACCTCGTTTCGACATATAATCTTTTGATAACAGAATACCACTTAAAGTGGTTTCATCTAATTTATTCCTTACTTTATTTTTGTTGAGATTAATTTGAGAAAATATTCTTTCTACATCCGCGGTTGAAATGGGAATGGTTAAAAGTGCCATTATGAGCTTTTGCAATTTTGGAAAAGCTGTAGTTCCATCACCACGTTTAATTAAAAATATATTAGTCCAAAATGATTCTATGTCGTCATGCTCACTTAGTAAATAATTATGGAAATCTATCCTCCGTACTCATTTGAAGCTACCAAATTTGGAAACATCTTGCAAATTCGAAATCGTACCATTTTCCCGATTTATAACACTACCGAATTAATAACGACCAAGAGTTGGTTGTTAAAGTCGAACCTCTTTAAGAGCTGGTTACAAAGCTCAATCAAAAATTGTTGGCAATTTTTTCGAAATTCGTATTGTTGCGAATTGTTCAAAACGCACAATGAAGATGCAACATCTGCACCAAGGTATATTTCGTTTATGTCTTTTAGTACTTCTCCATTATCTAAACAAATCTTTTTGTAAGCCAGTTCTTCGACAAATTGATCTTTTATAAAATACTCCAGAGTTTTCGTGTAAAGACGTTTAACGTCACAATTAAAACGGTGCACCTGTGGCGACTCGCTTTGAAAAAGTCGATTGAGTTTATTTAAATCATTTAATATAAACTTTAGAAACTTTAGGTACAACTCAAACAAAGGGTTTAAGATATTTTCAATGATTTCATCCGTGGACTCATATTTCTCGAGATCGTCATGTACGAAAAACAATTTTAAGACATCTAATCGGCTTAGTATCTGATTGACCGTCGCTTCCAGCGACAACCACCTAGTTTGGGCCGGATGGAGCATTTTTTTCGGTTTGTAATTCAAAAGAATTTGAAGGCTTGCAAATAGGTGTATGCGTTACGGACTATTCTGAATGAAATTATAAATTGCTCTAGCTGTAGCTTCTACGAATTTCGGTAATGCCGCCCAAGCATAATTGGCACAAAGTGCAAATGAGTGGCAGACGTTAACCCCTGTCATAACGTTGGCACCATCAGCTGCAAATCCAACCAAAAATGTTTTATAATCGATGCCTCTTGCTAAAAAGAGCTCAACAATTTTTTCATATAACGATTGTGCGTCGCAAAATTCCACTTTTATTATAGGGCAAAGAAAACGGCCCTAATTCGCCCTAAATATTCTGTTCGAACAACTATGCTCAAGAGCTTGACAGTTGCAATATCCGTCGATTAATCAACACAAATGAAGAAAGGCTGAATCTTCATTAGATTATTTAATTCTTATAGTTGAGCTTCGCCAATGACATTTTTAACAACACACGTAGTTTTAGTACGAGCACATTTGACATGTCGTACAATGGTAGAATCCGGAATAGCTGATAACAGCATCGGGATCATATGGTCCATCGCAAGGAACAGAATGTTATGTTCTGCACAGAACGCACTAAGTTGAATTTCCGTCATAGCTACTTGTTTATTATGGCCCGATAAATTTCGAATATTTCCAAATACTTTTAAAATGGGGCTATTGCTATGTATATTTAATGCATTTGCAGCTTGGATGTGCTTCTTCCGTTCAGCGTGCGCATATAAATCGCCGACACCTCCCACAGCCTTCAATTCGCAATTGCAATATTTACAAAATGCGATTTTTTTACCGTTCTGGGTTAACCACGGCTTTAAGATGTTGTCATTTTACCAGCTTTTGCAATAAACGGACGACAGTTTACGTTTTGCCGGTTTCTAAATTAACATTAAATGGAAATAAAATTAGTTTCAGTATTCAATAAATTTGATGCCCAATTGAAATGTACCTTTGATGATGATTCGGCCAAACCATCATTATCTGAATCCGATGAATCCAACTCCAATGATAATATAGGTACTTGTGTACTGTTTGCGATTGGCACATTTAATAGTGGCGGCAAACTTAGCGTTCCATTTTGGTTATTATCTTGTTGTTTGTTGATATTAAAACCCGTTTTTTCGAACGAAATAAAAGCATGGAGGTCAGAGAAAATTACATTCTACAATGAAATTTGTACGATTTTGACAGCAGCAACAAGGAAATATCCCTTTACACAGACATTTTTGAAATTTCCCTATAAACATCACACTCAGATTTATATATCATTTCTAAATCGTATAACAGTTACACAATTTTATTTTTCTGTGTAAAAACTGATTTATTATTATGTTTTTTAAAATAATTCTATAAAAACTGATTATTTTGAATTCAATAAAAAAAAACTTAAAAACTTTTTGGCTACAAAAAAACTTGCAAATTAAGTTTGAACTTACAATATGGTAACACTGTATGCGATGCAGATTTAAAAATTATAAACGCCAATGCAAAATATCCTGGCTCGAGGTGTGACAGTTTAATACGGAAAAAAATATTTTTATTCTATGACGGAAGTTTTTTTAAGTGACTTTGGCTATGCTTTAAGACCTTGGATGATGCCGCCAACATCGAGGACAGAAGGTGGAACTCCAGAAAGCGATTATAATTATAATGATTATAATGAGAAGCTAACGAGAAGCATCATCGAAAGGGTGAAGGGAGTATTAAAAATGCGATTCCGATGTGTATTAAAACATGGTGTGTTGCGTTACAAACCGGAAATAACATCAACAGTTATAAACGCATGCTGTGCATTACATAACATATGCATATATTGAAAATAATATAGACAACGTGGCGCCAGAGGAAAATGACGATAAATTGGACGGCATGCTTAATATACATATAGAACACCGACAGCGAATATTTTAACAGTACAAATATGTACACAAATACATCGAGCAAATCCTATTTTACTTCCTGGTAGCAGAATACATCAAACAATAGTAAGACGGTATTTCACAAATTAAAATTCAACGATCGATATTTTTGAAGAAACTTGTTATTTAATTAAAACAGATTTATTTAAATATTAGATCATTTATTATTTTAATGAGTTTTTACCAGTATATCCACAATATTGTTTATACTTTGCTACTCTACTATGTTCCTTTGCAATGATCAATTTTTGAAGAAGTCCCAGGTTTTTGTCTGGTTCTTCTCTCTTATACGTCTCGTGCTGCATCTAACAACAACAATATATATTATTATGTAAGAAAATTTAGTTCAAAAATCAACTTTGAGTAATAATTAATTGATTACTTTTTTTAAGAGGCGTATTACCGCTGGATTCGGTTACTTCTACTTCAACAATTACTTCTTATTCTTGTGTTGTAGACTCATTAATTTGGGCGGTAATGACTGACAAATCATTGCAGGGTATTTCAGATGTTATTAGATATCGATTAACAATAGAATAAGCATTTTATGGTTAAAAAATAAATGATTAATCGTATATGCAAAAACGAAATTCACCAATTTTATACCAATCGAAAATTTTCGACTACTTTTTAATCGAAAATTTTTGCTGAGGAGTTTCAAGAATACGGCAAATTAGTTTTACTATTTTACTATTTCGATTGAAATAGTAACATCGTATTTTGACATAAAGTCGTCGGTAATCTTCAAAGACACACCAAAGTTATTGACAAGTAACCGTAATGATACCGAGCAAATAGCACAGTGGTTGAAGCTGCGACCTTTGGATCGGGAGGTACCGGGTTCGAATCCCAACAAAGGCGAGGATGCAAAAGGGATTTTTCATCTCCCGATTACGATCGGTGATTAAATTGAAAATATCTATGACCCTCTGTTGGAATGTAGAACTCATGGGCCGACATATCTTCCATGTCACTGTACAGGGTGACATGGAGCTATGCAATGCGCAGGTATACTGTACTTGTGGGATTAATGAATGGATTGAATGAATGTTGTGTGAATGTAAGGTAAGGCTATGGACCAAAAAAGTGTCTATGCCAACTCCTTTAAAAAAATAAAAAAAAAACCGTAATGATTGACAAATCAAGAATTGTTTTGGATAAAACCGTAATATTTTACAACATTTCGGTTAGCGGTTACTGAGAAATTCATAATATTATAATACAAGCAGACTATGAGGCTAATAAGATAAGGCCAACCAGCAATTTTTTAATAAGAAAAATGGACGGTTTATAAAAAAAAATTATTTTGTATATTAGTTATCGGTTTAATTCCAATTAGTATGTAGGTAACTATAATTTAAAATAATTATATTTAATTTTAAAATAGTGAAACTATCTACATATTTTAACAAAACGTCAAATCCAAAGTGTTGTAATTGAAATACGTTTGTTATGATAATTTGTTTACTGTACTGTAGACATCGGCAGATTGCCTTGTTAAGTTCAGTTCAAATTGTTATTTTAATGGTTCGTATAATAAAGATATATTAAATTAAATCTAATTCAGTAGTATTTGTGATGTTCTCGAAATTGCAGATTTCTATCCTAAATGACAGGTTTTCGATTGTTTTGGAAGCTGCACTGTTGTAATATTCATTATAATTTCGTCAAAGAAGCATTCGGAATGCTTAAAACGAAGAAAGATCGGCTTTGATAACTAATTGCAATTATCGTACGCCACTTTAAATAATAGGAGGGAAGTATCAATGTCCTGTGAATACTATTCTATATAAAGTTAAAAAATTGTTTTATTCTAAAGTACACCTCGTAAGATTCGTCGTATTTTTGCCTCGAAACAAGATGGCGGACGTAATATTATGATACTTTGGAAGAAATTTATATTTTATTAAATCACAGTAATCTGAATTTCTTGAATTTTTTTATATCCAGAATTAGTTAATACAAAATTTAGAATAAACTTTAAACAGGTCAATTAAAAATAAGTAGAATTATTGGATTTATAACAACTACAAAAATATTTAAAATGTGAATTCTTTGACTTAACCAGGTATCTAATCTATTTCTTAATCTAATTAATTATTTTTTATATTGTTTTAACATATTTAATTCTAAATTAATTGTATGTATTTACAAATTTAATTTATAATGCACGAATTGTGCAAAGTTACAAAATACCACAAATCCCAATGATTACTTTGTCGGCCATGCAACAAGTAAATAAATCTTAGTAGATGTAGGGTAGGGTAATATATTAAAACGAAGCATACAAAGATTCAAATGTATAGTTCATTAGTTAATAGTATTGGAAACAGTGCTGTGATCTTGACTATATAAACCAAATATTAGTGCCATTTTGATGTTTGTTTGGAAGTCTAATGATTGTGCTTTCTTGCATGGACTCCAAAAATTTAACACTGACACATTATTTGTTTCATCTCATCAGCATTTGAAACCACATTGTGGAATTTTAGGAAATTGATTAAATGACTAACTAATTCTGGTAATATACCGAAAATTTTAAAATATTTATATCATCTGAATATACTCGTACATACATATAAGCTTTATATGTACATTTATTTATTATATCTTATATAATATACAATCATCCTCATTTATCTCTAGTAATTTAATAAAAATTATATCACCTTGAATAATTAAAATATTCTGCAATGTGATATTTTTTTTTAAATTACCATTAAACCTGAATGAACTCGATATAAAATTCCCTAGTTCAAAGTATCTAACCGCTTATATACTTAACAGCCAATAACCTACCACAATAACTTATGACTAACGATCGGAAGTAGTTCTATGACGTATATGCGGTTAATTGATTCACCTTTTTCTTTCTTACATCACTAAACATTGTAACGAATTTTAAATCAAGGAAATTCCCATCTAGTATTCAATAATATATACATATGTATGATATGTTAATAACCTTGACTGGACTATGATACATACCAATATCCTAATTAAACACAAAATGTACGCAATCTACTCTAAACAAGATTCAACTATACAGAATGCAGAATAAAATAGTGATTTTAACACTAATACACGCAGTTCAATGAATATTTTTTTTATTAATAAGATTACTACTATTATTATTATTTTTTCTTATTAAATGTTAAGAAAAAAACTGCTTTTATTTTTTTTTTCTTAATGCCAATTTAATTTTTATTTATTTTAATTTTTTTAGTTATAGTTTTAGTACACCTCAGACCGTGTTACAGGTTAGATCATATAATAAAAAGAAATTAAATTGAACACCAAAACAAAACAAAAATTTGTTAATTTTTAAACAAATACAATTACATTAATCATAAAGGAAAATTGTATAAACAAAAAATAAAAAGATCGTAAAAGTGTAAATCGGAAAATTAATTATTTTTATTTTTTTTAAGTAAATTGATAAATTTTGTTTTTGAGTTGCTTAAGCCAAGGTTGTTGCTATTTCTTTTTTATATAAAATTATTTTCGACTGTTGTGAGGTTTATACTGTTTTATATATAAAAAAATAATTGTTTTAATGTGTTTGTAAATTGATTAATAAAAACCGTAATTTAGTTTTTATTAAACAATATTTCTCAACTAATAATAAAAAATAAAAATCAACAAGTGAAATATTTAAAATTATAGTATCATAGAAAAAGATATATTCAAAGCCGTTTTGGAGTTTGAAGATTATAATCTCAAAAATATAGTTATATTTATGTTTTGGTGAAAGAAAAATTATGAAATTAAATTTTTAATTACAACATCAATAAATTTATTGAATAAATAAAATAAATAATTGTTGAATAATAATTCTGAAGTGATAATTTAAGTGAAATTTAAAAATTAAAAAAAGTGTCAAAATAATAAGATTTATATTGACAAGTTTTAATTTCTAAATTAATAATCCGATTTTGTTTTATGTCATATGTGTGACTAATATAAATTAAAAATTAACAAAATATAAAAAAATATGGAATTTTTAATGATTTTAATGCAACAGTATTTTAGTGACAAACTTAAACTAGTTTAAAAAAAAGCAATCAGTAATCATAAAAATAGGCGCGAGAAAATAAAAAGCTCATTAAAAATATTTATTTTTTATTTAAAATTATTAACAAAAATAATTAGTTAAAAATAAAAATCAGTTTTATAAAAATAATAATATTTAATTTTCAAAATGAGTTGGACCATTGGAAAATTATGTTTCATGCTAATAATTGTGGTAAGTTGAATTATGTTAAATTGCATGAATCATTTTTTTTAAAAATATTTCTATACTTTTATTTCCAAGATTAAAAACTTTGTTTGTTTAATAAATTATTAACTTTTATTAATAAAAATTTTGTTCAATAAATATTTTAATTATGATATTGAACTTGTCCGAAAATAACATTGTCACATGTGCATACATTTTTAAATTATGTTTGGTTCATGGCATTTTGAAAACTACGATAAACAAGAAATTCAAATGCGGATATAATTATGTTTTAAAGAAAACATTTAGTTTTAGGATTTTAATATTTATGACAAGACTAATAAACTTTACAAAAAATTGTGTCTGATAAAAAAAAATGGAATGTCTATAAATAGAAGACCAGAAATTGATTTCAGGTTTAGCTATATAGATACGTCTGTACACATGTCTGTTGTTAGGTAACTTACATATATACTTTTTAATTATTAAATCACAAAATTCAGCGAACTAAACAGGAAATGCATAAGAAATACTCAAGAAAATGTACATATATGTATATATATACAGACATACAAATTTAGTCAGCTGTTGAATTGTGGTTTGGAAGGTTGTTCGATTTATCATTTGATGCTGTAAAAAAATATATTTTCTCATGAAATTTAACGATCTTCACGGTTAAATTCGCATAGTTTTACAGAAACCACTAAATTATTGATACAATTAAAATTTATTAGGTTTTGTGAACAGTCAGAGAGAATCTATATATTTAAACGTGAAGGTCAAAATAATGTTGCGATAATTATAGCTTCTTTAGAGGTCGACTCATCCATAATGACACACATTTTCTTATAGTTTTTGGAAGTGAATAAAACTAATATTACTATTAATTTATGTTACTTTCATTGAGTGCGGAATCCTCGAGGGTTCCAGCCAATTTTAATAATAATAATACTTTCAAATAAATAGTAAACGTGCTAATTTAAATAATAGTTTGGTAGCACATTCACATGAATGTGGCCTTGATAGATTGTTAGTTCACCACGGTTTGGTACACGTAATTTCTCATAAACTTATGACCTCTCGAGATAACATAACAATTTTGCGTTACTTAAAACTTTGACATTTTGTAAAATATTTACATAAGTATGTATACTTATTTTATTACGTACCTTGTTTGCATCTTGAGAAATATAATTTACATTCATTGTTTGAAGTTCGAAATATTCTTTCATTTAACTTTAGACCTTTAATTGTTTGTGAACATTAAATCATATTGAACTATATCTTATGATAATTTTGATGTTCGCAAAAATTTGCTTCGCATTGACAACTAGCATACAAATAATATACACTGTTCGCTTTAATTGTGCAATTTAGTCGATTTTATGCATAATACATTGATATAAAATATTTCATATCCAAATTCATATGGGTCTTCAATTTATAACATACGGAGTATGTGGCTGTTAATTAATTTATTTGGTTCATACATACGTTTAATTGCGCAGTCATTTTTAGGGAAAATCAATTAAAATTCTTGACTTCATTTGATTATGGCATATTAATATAATTAATACATGGCCAATATTTAAACGGAAAAAATTATGTACAGTATAAGTAATTGTCGATCAGCCTTTCAATACATGCTATACATTTTTTTAAATCAAAGTTCAAAATGTCTTTTAACAATAGCATTTTTAATTAAAAACTAATAAATAAAAATTTTCAAACCTTGAGGTTGAAATTGAACAAAAAAATGTTAACAGAATTCTGAATCACATATTATATATTATTTTAAATAAACCTCCGTCAATGTTTCGGATATGAAAAAAAAAAAATTAAAATCGGTACACTATATAAATGAAAGTATAAAATGTCTTCTACCAAAAATTTTCTTATTTACAAAAGCATATATGTATAGACAATATACTTACCGTAACGAAATATCTTATTAATTAATTAGCATGACTGACAATTAACTTTAATTTTCGATCCATTAACTTTCATCTAATGTAAAAATAAATAAAAAATCGTATCGACCAATTACCTCTATTTTTAAATTACTTAACATGATAATTCTCAATTAAGCATACCAAACAATTTAAATTTTTAAAATTGATTAGAAATTTCGTCGAAATGCGTTCCAACTATTTTATTTTTTTTGGCAAATTAATTTATTTTGATTAGTACAATCGAACTTGAAAACTATACATGTATGTACATACATACATATTACATAGCCAAAAAAGTTTGAAAAGTACATATTTTATAAATAGTTTAGTTTATACATACAATAAACAATGAACTAATATAAAAATTTCGTAAATGTATACAAAAACCAAGTTTTACAAAAAAATAAAATAAAAACGAAACAACATTAAATAAATTCCTTGTTCAATTATGACGCAATTCAAAGTAATTGTTTCTTATTACAGGTTTATTGGATTATTTAATAGTTTTTTTGTTGTTGTTAGTTTGCTTTATATATATTTTAAACTAAGCTAATAATACATAAATAAAATATAACTGCTAACAATTGCGCTTTCATTGTATTTTTACTTTATGATTTTTTATGTTAAATTTCTTAATTTCCTATAACAAAAATATAAAAATTGATCATAGTGTACCCATCATTTAACGAAAATCAATATAATATTTAGGTATAACTATAAAAATCAAATATCATGTATTAATTATCATTAATTATCAAGTTATTATTTGAAAGTACTCTGTTTACGTTTTGCATGTTATGTTGCATGTTATACACAAGTTTTTACTATTTTTTAATTTTAAAAATTCTAGATAAAATATTGTGTTAATGGGTTTTATCCATATTGATCATAACTTTTAAATAGTATTTTTAGTTTATCAGTAAACTCTCCTTATTACAAATAAAAGAATTCCCTTTGAGCAAATTTATGATTTTTAATTTTATTCATTCAATCCCGAATAAAACGTCTTAATTTTTGTTTAATTCTAACGTAAAACGTTTTTCTCGTTAGACAACTAATTTTAAATGTGCAGAACTGTCCACGATAAACAACATACTCTTTTTGGCTTTTCTTGACAGTAATGATTTTGTTTTGGGGAATTACTGCTTTTCTCGCAGTTTTCTCAATAGAGCTCGCACAAATAATTATGATTCAGTTCCTCAGTTTTTAGAGCTTTGCTTTCTAACCTTTTTAAAAATTATGATTTATCTTAATTTTTCCTTTCCTTACTTTCCTTCACCTATTAGAAAAGAAATCTATAATTTCAGATTAAGCAATATTTATTCTTTGTAAAATCTATACGGTGTTTCGATGCACAGTAGTTCATAAACAAAATTTAGAAATAGGGAAATCATGCCGGTCCGAAGCATCAAGTTTTATTTTAAATTTCGAATAGTAAACAATGCGCCATATACTTTAGCTTCAGTAAATTCAAATTATTAATAATTTCTTTAACGGTAATTTCCGTATCTGTAAATATACATATATGTATGTAGTCGCATATAGTCACTCAAAAATGTCTGCTAAGTATGCTAAACGCTAAAACCAGAAATGCAAGAAACATATGTACTTCTAAAATTTTGCCTTTCAATAATCTTCGCACTTCATGTGCAAAGTAACTTAACATTTCATTGCGTAGTATCGTGAACAACCTAAATTATGCGTCCATGCTTCAAAATTCACAAATTCACAACTTTTACTGAATGTTTCGGTACTGTTTTCAGTTCGCTATTTTCTTTACGTTAGTTACGAGCGCCATCTCTGATGATAGTACAAATCCCGATACATGTTCGTTAACTTGATGTATAGACACAATTGAGCAAAATTTGCAATACATTAAAACTTATTTACATAATTTTTTGACAAAGAAGTGGTGTACATATGATTAGTTGATCCAACCGCAAATTTCCGTTCAACTCGACAAAGTCACATACAAGAGGCTAAAATAATCAGATCAAAACCTAATGATTTGGTCTCTGCAGAGTCCCATTATTTTAAACGTTTTAGAAAATGTATGAGTTTAAATTTTAGTCCACATATATTTCACTATGAAAGTGAAATATGTATATGTGGACTAAAATTCCAATTGATGTCATTAACAATCATATTGATTAAATGACGGTATGTTTCAGCGAGGTTATACAAAAATATTATACGGTACGGCTACATAATGTATTCAACAGATTTTTTATTATTTATGTTTACATACATATACATAAAATAATTTTCAACATAATTTTATTTAAATCATCTTTATTTATTTGCATATTAAAACATTAAAAAAATATTTTTTTATTTATGCTCTTTGGTCTACATTTAACTAATTTTTTATTCAAATATAAAATATGGCCCGTTTACGGTTTCCGCAAAACGGAATTAATTTTGCGATATACATAAATTTTGTGATGTACATAGTGAGTGTCTAGATTGTCTAGAAAGCAAACCATCTGATAGACTACTCGATTAACTTTGGAATACAAAATTGAAATTGAAATGTTTTATTCGAATTTTTATTTGTATTTGCGTTTGACAGTTACCAGAAAAGTATGAGCGTCGTATGAGCATCGACCCAATTATCTTGTATTGGATTGTATGTACATACAATATGATTATATTCCTAAACATTTGAATAATTCAATTACAACTAATCTCACAAAACATATAAGCAGTTTCAATTTAATATATACAAATTCAAACCGCATATGCGGAATCTTTAAAATTATCACAATAATAACCTTTAGTGGATTTTCTAAATTTAGTTTAAAGGCAATGAAATTTTATATTGTATGTACTTTCTTGTGTGCGGTACAACATATCCTTAAAATGAATTTCTGAAATGGAAAAACCAGATATGGATTACAATATTATACTTTTAGTGTGTATATCTGTGTGTGTGTGTGTTAAATTACATTTTTTGGTTATTATTATTACATATTTTCAGGTGTGTTTGATCAATACATGTATATATTTACAGAGAAAATTGAACACTGTGGTGTTATAGGTTACATACGATTATACCTATATATATATATATAAACATATATGTGCATATGTACTATTGCAATCTAGGCCTAAACATTCTTTGAACGATTCGTGAAGCCCATTAAAGTATAATCCATTGGATTGCTATTAAACGATGCTCACTAGTAAACGAAAATTTATGAGTTTTATGATTATAACATTCATACATATTTATTTACTTACATTTTTCCTCTTGAAGTGTAAGAAAATATTTAAAATCAAATTGCAATGAAATTTCATGATTTCTTTCGTTTTTTAAAGCATTCCACACAGAATTATTATTATAAAATTCTTTTTAATAAATTAGACATTTATGATGGTCACGATTTACCTGATTTATTTTTTTCTTGTGTATTATTACTTTATTCAATTTTGTTTAAATACATACATACTAAATATACTAGTACCTAAATGTAAGAAAATGAAAAAGTGAAAAATTCTTGTTTAACATGCTGTTCAACGTTAATTTTACGTAAGGTTTTTTTTGTTGTGATGTAATGTTTACATAATAGTAGTAGATAATTACATACTTCAAATTAATTAATTATTGATCAGAATAAATTCTACTTCCGTTTATACCATTATATACATACAAACATTTGTACAAAATTGTAGATTAATAGTTAAAGTGTTTTGATATTTTTTCCACCTACAATAGTTAATCAATTATGTTAGTGTTTTTATTTTGATTGTAATTGGTCGCCCGTAATTCGCCAATTTACTGTAAAACAACATGTACGTATAGCTATATAAAAATGAAATAAAATAGCGAAAAAAAAGTAAAATCAGTTATCTAGACAATAATGATCTTGACATAAATTTTTATATTTTACGAAAGGAATTTTGATTTTTTTTTCTTAATGCTACAGTAGTTTTCTTATATTTAATTACAGTTAACAAAATTTTGTTACACATTATATATAAATATAATAAAGTGATTAATTATATTTTATTAAGTAATTATAATAATTTGTTTTTAAGTTGGTACTGTTGTTGCCATGATAGATATATTTTGGGTTAGGCATAACTGTATTTTTAGTACGTAGCAGTAGTGTCCATTGACTGATCTTCGCTTTAATCGTTAAGTTATAAGTTCCTGGTTTGGAATTATATAAGCAAAATTTAATAGTTCCTTTCATTTTTGTTTTATTGTTTCTCACAAAAATATGACAAAAAATTAGTCAACCTTGCAACACCTACCCACATACAGAGCCATTCATAATAAAAATTTAAATGGGAAATACAGCAAAGCAAATAGTGGTACACATAGTTAGTTTGTGATCAATAAATATGATTAAGGCAAGCTTATTATTATCTATCGCGGTTGTTTAGCAATTACTATTATTATCTATTTTACTTGTTTTTTTTGTATCCACCACACATACTTATACTACACACGTATAATTAATTTTCAAATAAGAGCACATGTGGGGCAACATTAGAACAATAATGATTATAGTATAAAGATATAGGTAAATGTCATTAGCGTACTTTTTATATTTAAAACAAATAATCAGGATATAAAAAATAGTTATCATATGGTTGACAATAATATCCATTAAAATTTGAATTATTATATTTTGGTGTCCAAACTTTTTTATAATCATATGTGCTATTTCTTTATATAAATTTAGTAACGAATTCATATCATGAATAACTTTCAAAAAACTATTTTATAATTTTATAGGTGAAGTTTAAATAATATAATTGTATTCATAAAAACACGTCTATGTATAATGCATATACAATATATACGAGTATATGTGAATCAAAAGTAGATTAACAATGTGTTTGTGAATAGATTGCATTAATTACATGAAGGTAAAATGTATATTGAATTGAAAACGCTACAATTACTATATTATACAAATATGTACATATATTTTGAATGCAATTTAAATATTTAAATTTGATAACTGCTGTCGATTGTTATTTAATAATTTAATAAATTCATATAATAAAAATGAAAAAAATTATAAATGTGTTAATAAAAGTATTTTTCAACATAATCTCCTCCAAAATAATTGACAACACGGTTTAAATAAGGTTTTCTTATTTGAAAAAGTTTTCGCTTAATTCTTAATTATTTCATTTTTCAGATTATTAATAAAATATATTGATTGTCTCTCGTTTGTAATTCAATTGTATTCGACTAAATCACACACTTTCAAAACAATCTGTGTACCTAGTTCCGCACATACATATGTATTTGTTGTGTGATTTAAAACGATTCTCTGAGTAGAGTTTATTAGATTGTAAAATATATAGAAACTATTAATTTAACAAAAAAAAAAATCCTGTTTGTCTCGCTACCATTTAAAATTCGTAAGTACGAATATGTCTGTGATCCAATTTCATTGTCACGTTCTATTTAGCATAAACACCATATTCATAATATAATTTTATTATTTCATTGATCAAGTTCCATTCGATTTAAGTATATGTAATATGTAGCTACATATATGCATTTATGTAAAAATGTTATAGGAATAAATTTAAACTTCTAAGTAATATTTAAAATGTATATTTCAACTATTATAATAAAATTCTTTATGAATGAATTTATGAGGAATAAGAAATAAATTAAATTATGGAAATATATTCTTTAAAAGTTTTATGTTGTCATGTTTTGGTTTAAAAAAAAATAACTAAAATTTAAATAGTTTACAGGTTGTGGGTGATTCCTCTCCTCTCTCTTTCTGTATGTACTAAGTACAAGAATTTTATTTTAATACATTGTATGTGTGTATGTATGTAATAGAAAAATTTAATTTACCATTTATGGAATCTCTACAACTGAAAGTATCTTGTTTATATGATTAATGTGTTTCGTCTAGAATTTTTTTGCACTTCAACTAATCATCAATGTTTTATATGACATGAATATTAGAAATTTAAACGTATGTTGATTGATATGTAGGTATTTGGTTGTTTTTTCTATATTCATATAAGTATACATACATATGTGTGAATAATGGTAATTAATTTCAGTGTTTCAAATTTTATGACACGTGTGAAATACATCATTTTTTTATTTCAAACATCTTCAAAAGTTCAAAATGAGTTGAGTATTTTTATATTGCAATCCACTTTTCGCATCACAAAAATATTTTATATTCACAATTGTTTAATTGCAGTTGAACCTCTTTTTAGCCGCGTATAGTAGAACTGGTATAATTTATTTTATTACTAATCATAATCTTTATTGCATCCATAAATCATCATATCATTAAATTGATTCCACTCCCAAAAAAAAAAACATGAAAAATTCTTTGAATATTCTCAGAATTGTTACTAATTAAAAATTTAAATTAATTTCACTATATAATTTATAAAAATACAAATTTACAAATGATATTCTAATTAATCAATATATCCATAAATTATAGATTAACTATGGATTCACATTCATTTTATACGAGAGTTAACATAAAAATATTAATATAAATATACGTTGGAATATGTTAATAGCGAAATTAGCATAAAACGATTTATAATTGATTTTCATTTAAATATTTGCAGATATGGTTTAGAAATCATTTGAGATAGTCGTGGTTTGCGTAAACCTAAAACATAGTCAAATTTCAGAACTTAATATTATCTTTTATACTTCAGGTTACCACCTATAATAATTTTACCTTTAGCCTATAATTAAAACTTCAATTAATATTTATGTAATTCTGATCTGGTTATAATATTTTTTATCTTATTTAAAATTAACTACTTTCGTTTAAAAAAAAAAAAAAAAGAATAAGAATAAATGGTTACTAATAAAATGATTATTTTATTCAAACGTCCTTTAATTCCATTTGTAAAGTGCACATATCATCACTGTAGTTCTATCTTGGTCTAAGGGACAACTTTTTAATTTTGAGATAATTCACTTTGAAGTTGTTTTAAGTGCTCATAATTTATTCGAACTATTATTTTTTTTATCCAAATCGATGAAAATTGTTACGCTTTACTTTACGGAACCAGTTTTCCCGGAAAGTTTTGATACGTAATCCTCTTAAGGGAAAATCCGATGTGTCCCAGAGGTTGAATTTCATAAGAGTAATTGTGGTGGTTCCCGATTACATTTTGTTTAAGGTTTCGGCTTGAGAGTAATGAGAAATATACAAATTTTGGTATTATGCATAAATTCATTAAAAAAACCGAATATGTTGCACATTTCAAATATTTATTTAAAAAATGATTTACTTTTTATTTCAGGTATACGAAAACAAATTATTTTAATCACAAATATAAATCACTTTCAGCGTTATAAGATAAATTCATACTAACAAAATGTGTTTGTTATTAAATTAATTACTTCACGTAAATGTAAAGTCGTTTATCCACTTCTGGCAATTTAACATCGACCGAATATCTTTCTTCTTTTTGGCAGACATTTTATACTGAAATACGCATTGGCCAATAGTAAGTAGTTGGAAAAGTACGCGCTTGGCAATTTTTTTGCGTGTGTCCGATTTCCTGATTAAATTCCCTTGTTGTATATCATTATTATAACCAATACGATATTTTATTGAACACAAATTAGCTGAGTGGCATGCACTACAAAATGGAGGAAATACAAATCCAACTGACGCAGCATTGTATAATTTTGAAAATTTTCATTTGCAAAATTACAAGAGTAACTTTTGTAAAATTCATTGCCTTTAAAGTTGTTATAAAAGTTACTGGGCTGTGAATTTCTGTATTTCTTAAAAATCGTTCAATGGAACTATGGACCGCGTCTATCTCCTGCACCAGAGAATTTCAAGACTCTGAAAATGTTTGTTGTATTTCCATTATATGAGGAAGTTGTTGAATAAACTTTAGAATGGCTAATGAAGTTATTCGGGAAATACTGGGAAATACTTTTCCATTTTGGTGTAAGTAATGGAGTAACACCAAAATGGAAAAATGTATATGAACTTAGAACAAAGTATAATTATGCAAAAAACAGTTAAAAATACATTGAGAAATGTTCTAATACGTACATTTTACAGTCGAATACAGGACTTACAACATTAATGAAGTTTCATATAAGCACTGACTGGTGTGGACTTAAACTAAAATGTACACTGTGTAATTCAAAATCTATGGAACTTAGAACAATTTTGATTACATTTTTAAAAAGAGTGAGAAAAAATTACATAAAACACCGTTGAAAACCCAATAAACGTCATTTTGGACTTACACCAAGATAGATCTACGGCGACGATATGTAGCTATGTTAATTTTTTGTAAACCTCATTTTATAACAATTTTATAAAGCAAACAAAAATTTGAAAAGATGTTAGAAGTGAAAACCATTCAACAAAAAATTTGCTAATTTTAGTGATAAACAAAATCAACATAATAAACTTTCTTCTAATTTTTTAACTATATTTTAATTATTTTAGTATTTTGGTTGCATACAATTCTCTGTATACAAATTATTTTCCTATGTTATATGTTTTTACACTACAATTTGTGCTTTGTTATCTAGGTAAATATAATAAAAATATGGAAATACATTTTAATAGCAGTGAAAACTATCAATATAACAGTTACGTTAAGCATTATTTTCCATTCTTCTTTTACTAAGTTTGGCGATAATTTCAGAGCAGAAATCATTGGTTGTAATTTTGTATAGAACAGGATTATACTATTTTAAATTTACTATTTTTGAAAAATAGGAACTCAAAAAAAAAATCAATTTATCTTAAAAACTATAGGAATATACATATTTAAAACTAAAAGAAAAATTAAAAATTCTCAATCAATCACAAAAATATGTTAATAAACAATGAACATACTCGTATATCAATAATAATCTTCACTATAGCATTATCATGTTAAAATCATTTTTGTACATTATACATTTTCCAATAATTTTCACACAATTGTTTAATTTTATTTTTCATTGTTTGTTCACTCAAGTATATCGTAACTAATAATATAAGTTGAAACATAATGAATACTAACGATAAAAATTGAATTGAAAATATTTTTTTCTTCATATAAAAATCACGTGCATGACAATCGAGTATCAGCTTCTGAATGTTGTTTTTTGTCATTTTGCTGATAGTTGGTGCCTAGTTGGCGATGCATTTTTCTCAAATTTTTTAAATTTTTCATTTAAAAAAAAATTGTTAATTTAGTTTTCTGAAAACATTTGGTTTTCATATGTATACATAGCTACTTGGTTAAAATTTTATTTACAAAGTTGGTATTCATGAGTAATATCAAAATTAAATCGATTGATTGATGATCCATTTAATGTTATGCTAGTTTCATTTGTTTTTGTGGGGATTTTATTTTCACTATGTTATAGTTATATTATTCTATAATCATACGCAATGTTTGTTACCGTCTTTCAGATAAATGATATACACGTAGTAAAATAATCGACCTACTTACCAAATCAGTTTAAGTTCAACTTATTGTTATATCACAAAATTCATTCTATAATTACGATTTGCCTTATATAGAAAAAAAAATCGTCTAATAATAATTTATTTTAAATTTGCCACAATTAAAATTGAATTTAATGTCATTAATTATTTTATAACCCCCGGGAATATACTTTTTTCGTTTAAGCTTTTATTGAAAGATATACCTTGTAGTCGATACAGTTTTATAATTTAGTCGATTTAAAATCGCGTGTAAGCTATCATCAAATTTAATTACCCGCACAATTATATATTAATATACCGGTATGACATATTATACATAATTTAGTTAACACAAAGCGACTAGCATAAATCATGTAACAAAAAATCCATTTCATCGATTTTCATTAAATAGGCTATAATTTAGTCATCATCAAATTTAATTTAAAATGTCTTATTTTTATGAAAATTATCTGTTATTGGTATAATTATATCGATTATAATTAGTCGGATAATTATAATTATCCACTTTAAAATATAATCTCATAAAAGAAACATTTTAATGGTAAAACAAAAAAAATCGAAAAGAATACAAATTGAGTGGTTAATTTAAACAATAAATATTAGATGGCATTAATTATTATAGTTGACGGGTAATTGCAGATCATCAATAAAAAAAATACATATTTTTTTATTTTTGCTATTCGCTTTATTCCTTCCTTTTATCAAGATTATCCTTGAAAAAAATATAATCGCTGAAGACGATGGAATCAATTGTTTTGTTATAACACACAACATAAAATGAAACAAACTTAAATTGAAAGTTGTTTTTCCAACCAATTATTCTTGTGGAGTAGATTTTTTTTTATTGTTAAATCAGTATAAATATAAAGTACATAAGTGATCAATTGAATTTAAAATATGCAACTTGGTAATAATAAACATAGCAAGCATGCAACGTAACCAAATTTTAACGTGTGAATATTGACGACGCGGAATAACATATAATGTTCTAATTTCATTGTGTACTATTTTAACGGTTCTCTTCCTACTTAGACAATATTATTATTAGAAATTGCTTGTAAGTATTCATATTTTGTTTTTAACTAGAATATTTGTGACAATTATTATTTTTAAACAATCCGCCTTCGACTACAAACAAATACAAAATCGAAATGAATGTTTTATTATTATTTTTTTTCTTATAAGCTTAACTAAATAAAAACTTAAGAAGAAAATATAAAACTCGTTATTGCCTTAACGTGCAGCAATTGAATTAAAGTAAATACATATAGTTATTTCGTTGTCTTATGTAGATTAACTGCAATTTTATTTTTATTTTTTTGTTATAAACTTGAACTTCACCATTTAAAATGATTAGAGTTTCTAGTGGAGAGCTGATTGTTTTCGATTTTGACTTAAAGTAATGGATCGTGTAAATTTTTTCATGTTGAGTACATAATATTATGCACACAGACAATACTCGTGTGTACGTAATTTTAAAACTTTTGTTCATTTTAAATGAAAAAAGCAATAACATTATAAGCTATTAAAAACTAGTTTTTAAGTTTTGCTACATAAACGAAATAAAGCATTGTCCTGTGCGTGATTCATTTGACGTCTATACGAATGGTTAATTTTACAGATTCATATTACAATTTAATAACAGTATATTTATGTCTTTAGAATTGATATTTGAATTACCGGTGCATCTAATTTTGATAATTCGATTAATTATTAAGCTCGTTTAAATTGTAGAATTTAATTTTGTTTTGGCCAATAATTTTTTATTTTATAATTGCTTTTGTAATGACGATTAGAACTTAATTCCAATTCATGATTTTCATTGGAAATTTTATTAAAAGAAATTTAGGTGTGTTTTATCAATAAGGTTAAATATTAATTAATATTTTTCATTCTTATTTAACAAATAACATATTTTTGCTTGCTTCTTATAATTTACTAATACAATTTCTTTGACCAGTTTCTTATGATAATTCTGTTTTGCATGGTTTCAAATCAATCTCTATTTTTTATTACGAAAAGGCAAATTTAATGATAATTTTTAATTTTAATTAAAACCTATTAATTTTTGAGATTTAAACAAAACAATAAACAAGCATTAAAATAACAAATGTATAGTAAATTGAACAACATAATAGAACAATTAGCTTTAACTACATTATCTATTCCATCAATATTTCAATTTGTTCCGGATTACATTGAGCTTGTGATGATCGTGTATCACAATAGACAAAAAAGTCATAAACATTTTTTGAATATAAATATTAATGTCTTTTCCAACCTTGCCAAAATATAAAACACGACATAAAATAAAAATAAGTACGTATCGTATTTTTTGATTGCAAAATATACATAAAAAATTCTAAATTTGAAGACTGTTTGTTTATGATTTGTAAAATAAAACTCGCGTGTCATTTGAAATTATTGCCCCTTAATTAATGTAAAAATCATTAATGTCCTTTTCTCATGTGATGCCTTCTAGGAAAAACGCAATATTAATTTTTATGTGTGGGAGGTGCTTTATTATAAACCCAAGTACATCCGAAATTATGTCAATGTAACTAAACATAGCTGCCAAAAGTTTTTATGTAGGCAAGCACAGGCAGGATTGGGTCGCTGGAGATTGTTTAAGGTATTGGAAAGTTAAACGGCGACGGAGTAATACGAAAAATAATGTTTGAAGAAGAATTATCATGTGTGTTAGATTTAGTTTACGTATTGTAGGAGATTGTTGATAGTGTATGGGTCAACAATGGGCATTATATAATTTTCTTTTTTTAATGTATTTGTTTTATACAATCATATGAAATTTATACGAACAATACAATTTTATTCCACATGCATAATATAATTTATAATTAATAAGTATTAAACTATTAAATCAAAAGAAAGTTACTCAATAATGTTAAAGATTTTCGACAAATTTTATAATAAGGTGGGTAAAATAATTTAGAAAATGGGTTTCTCTTTGATACCGTATGTGCCAGCATGTATACGGTTATTTTTGAACCCATCTTTTATTTCCACCAGCGGGTATTTCTGAAAGAAAACTCCCTCATAATTTGTACTTAAAAACTAAAATATTATTCATGATTGAATCAGAATTTAACCTTACCACACTCGTTATTGTATCGTTTTAGGCAGATATAAGATAAAAATAAAATAAAATTTAAAAATTATATGAAGACTCTGAGTTTCGGTCAATTTCTGTAGCTTTATCGTTACTTTTAATAATATTTTCGCTATAAACTCATTTCACGACATAATTTTAAATTATTCATAATAGATTGTGTGGCTCTAAACTAAAAAATATTTAGAATTAAACCGATAACAAAAATAAAATATATATTTTCTAATAAAACTGTCATTGCCGTCACGCCAGTATCGAAATTCCGTTAGCGTGTATTCAAAAATTCAGAATTCTCTCTAGTGAATTTCAAGAATATTAGATCCAAAATTTTTGACAGAAATATCGATTAAATATTGCCTAGGGGCTTACTGTGTGTTTCGAAACGAAAGTTATTTTATTAGAATTCATAAATTTGGTACTATCTAATACGAATTTCGAATTTAAATATCCAATTTTCGGTAATTGATTGTGAATGTCATTGGATATTTTTAGAGTTTGTCACACTATTTATTTGGATTTGCGGATCAAAAATTGACGAAATTCAAACAATTTTATTCGAAAGATATTTATTTACTTAACCAAAATTAAGAATAAAAATAAAAATATTTAAAATGATTTATATTCAGTTTGTCTAAGTTATTCTTGTACCTAATATTAACACACATTATCAATCCAAAATGAATTCTTTGAATATCCCACAGATTTATAAGTATACACAAAATTTAATTCTGATATTATACTTAGTCCCATGTTTAATATTTGTTTACAATTAATTATGCAATTTGTTAAAAAACGTTAAAAGGTAGCACTTGATGAAAAAAAACAAACACCTAGTCTCATTTTACACATTTGATTAAACCGATGTTTTTTGCGGTACCAGACATATTTTTTTTTATAACTGTCATCTAAATGCTTTGTAGCAAATCTATAGTCAAGGAGTGATACAACGATTGGATAACGTATAAAAGTAATCCAAACGTTTTATAGAAATGGTGTTTTCATGTTTGTTTTCCGGTCACTATACATAACAGTCTTATTGGACCGTCCTATATATACATGCAGATATAATAAAAGTTCTTCCTTATACTTAAAACAACAAAAACACAATAACAATTTCATCAATACACCCTTCTTTATAAAAAAAAACAATGTAGGTGCCTTAGTGTAATCCGAATTTGAATGTCAAATTGCATATTGAAAGTCGGGTTGTAGTTAGCCAACTACGATCCGATTCAATTTATATTATTTTTGGATTTAATTTTAGTTTCGTTTCGTAATACATAGTAGGGTCCCAGATATTGGAGAGCTTTTAGTTCAAAAATTATATGTTATGTTATTTTATTTTTATTTTTTCAATACAATTTCATATACGAAGCAGGGATGTAAAATACATAACATAATGTTTATACTCGATAATCGCAATTTGCAAATCGCAGGTCGATAAATATGGCTAGCTACTTGATCCATTTTACCATGTAAATTCCAATTCCAATTTCAAATAATTTCTTTTTTCTAATTTCTGTTTTTTTGTTTGCGATTTTACTAACGATAAAAAAAAATATTTGGTTTCTTCATATGTAAATTGCTTGTATTCTTGCTTGCATACGAGAATCGAATATCTACCCCAATATAAATTTTATCGTTCCAGAATCGGCTTCAATATTATCATTTTCATGTTATATGATAAAATAATTTCGAGGTATAAATACATACATATATGTGTATAAAAGAATATGTATACGAACATCATATGTGACAAAAATAAACGCGAACATTTGTCTAAAACTATTTTTTATGTTCATGCAGATATCATATTTTTAATTTATGAATGTACTCGTACATACTCGTACATACATTTGCATATTATGTAGAATACATGGTAAAATTAATTTATTTGATACAAAAATAATGAATTTTGATTTTCCAAATAAATCATCTCAAGATTTAATCTTCATATAAATAAATTTAATAAAATAAATTTTTTAATCCAATTTAATTTCTCTATTTCTAGAATTGCGGAGAATATTATATCACTGTATAAAATATGGGGTATAAATAGGTTGTCTCGAAACGTTCTTTTTTTTATTCGATTTCGTAACGTATGAACATGATTTTATTTATGCCTCCAACTATTTATTTATTATATACTCCAACTCTATTGTAAATAAAACATGATAAGATTATTAGGCAAAAATAAAAAATCTTTTATTGTTGGTCGTGAATTTTATTGTACGTACTCGAATGAGTTGTGTACTATACAGATACACACAATATATTGTTCTGGATTTTTGATACATATAAAAATACATAACATCTGTTTCAATACTGTATATGACAATTTGACATAAAAAAATAAAATAATTGTATTTAATTTTTATAACAGTTTTTTACGATAAGGTTTTTAATATTAATTTTAAAAGGATCCTACATTAATTTACAATAGCGACATATTAATATATATAGAAAGGAGCTATCAGCTATGGAAATATACATAATGTATTTAAGCACATGTACCAAATGAATATGTAATCATGTTTTTATGTTAAGGTTCACCAATTAAAAATTTTGGAAATTTGGTTTAAACCACGTGTAATAGGAAGGAGACTAAATTATTTCCGGCTTCACATGTTTTGATATTGATCTAGTATAGTCTAAATGCTTAAATCAACCGAATAGATTTCGTAAAAGTTTCTGTTTTTATATTATCTAAAAACAGCTTTCATAAATCAACCAAAAAAGTGTGCAAATTAGATTGAACCTTGAAATTATTACGACCGCTTATAAATTATACGATTTACACATAGAAGTTTTACTGGCTGGTAAAATAGATATGTATAGTACATATGTATGTAAATAATTTAATATATGAATATATTGAATTTCGTACGGTTTTCTGTGTTGTGTATGTACTATATACGGAGAAAATTGTTGACAACGAAAAAATTATCGATCTAATGTTTATAATTTTATGTGGGTGCGCTCTATAACATTGGTTTTTATCGTATTTAAATTACTGAGGTAGATCAATATTGTCTTTAATTCTTTACATATAAAAAATATACACAAGTATGCCATGAACCTCAGTAGTTCCAAGCTGGAGTAAATATTTCATTGGAAAACGTCACAAATCTTTAATGCTATTTTATATAATTAGCACAATAAAAATTGTCAAATTCAGAACGGGACATTTATTGTTACACCTACTAGATAAAAAAAAATTGGTGCAGAATGCAGATGTGACAATTTTTTGTAACGGTGTGATTCCCCGTTTTTAATCGCCAAATCTAATTCAAAGACTAATTGATTATTCATGGACTACAACAAAAAAATTATGTTAATGTAACAAATTTGTTATTGGTTAAAAATAATAATTAATTAACCAAAAGTGGTTTATTATGGAGTTTGAAATTAATTACGAGAAAAGGGTCCCGACTAAATTAATATGTCAATTTTTTTTTTCGTTCACCGTGGAAGGTGAAATCTCAATTTTGATTTTATTTTTTAAAGCAACATTAATTAAATAAAATTAAATTGTTTTTCGGGTTTTCTAAGTTAAACCAAATAAAAAAGGGTAGGTATGCCGAAATATATTTGTATGGCCTCTATAGTAATTTAGGCTAGATGAATCTTGATGTGGGTAAATTTGTCTAATTCGTAAAAAATAACTATAATGTAAAAGAAGAATCGGCGTCAAATAAAACTTGACGGTTGTTTTTTTTTTGTTGGTATAATTAGACGTAAACATGATACATTTTAATTCCAAACTGACACATACTCGTACATGTAATTATATAAAACAAAATGAAAAAATGCGGAAATTAGAATTAAATTAAATCGAATGGAATCATATTATATGCATAATACAAACTGTAAATGAGATAAAAAAATTATGCACTTGTCAAGGTTTAATTTAGTAGACTTTAAGTTATTGTGCTATGATAAGTGATTCCTCTGTCTAATTCATTAAAGGCCAGTCCAAATGATTGATGTTTTTCGCTATATGGAATGGATAATGATGGATAGATTTTGCATATAGACTTAAATTAATTCTCATTAATCATATAAAATTAAATACGTGGAGTTTACTATATCTTTACATTACCCACTAATTACTAGTGGCAAAATTAATTATGATTTATTATTTACAATGATTTGTTTAAAATTTAATTCGAACCTATCAAAAAATTGAAAAATATGTGTATTAATTTCGTAAAATAGCTTTAATTTCAATTTGTAAATAAAGATTCTTAAAAGAAAGTTTGGTTTCCCAATTTTTCTAAAAATAAAATATAAAATCCAATAAATTAAAGCAATTAAATTTGTTTCACAAGAACAATAAAGAAACTTTGTCAAAGCATTATATGTATTTTTAAATTCAATAATAAAAGTGAAACGTGAATTTATAACAGGAAGCCTTGACAATTTTAAGAATTATATTTGTTAGGATAATAACAATTAGAAAAAACATTACATACCAATAATTATTTGGAATTTGGTTACAATATACATATACATAACTGTTATTCAATTACACTACAGTTTATAAAATTACAATACACTGTCGATCATTAAATATGTATGCATGCAGCCGTACATGAGTTTTTAGGTGGTAATAGAAATTTGTGTTATTGGTTTATGAATAAAATAAATAAAAGTACTTGACCTAAAGAGTTTTTGAATTTTGAAAGTGGAACAGAAAGATTATTTAAAAAATTGTTGACAGAAGCCTTTCATACAGAAACGAAAGATATTTTTTTTTTATAAATCTTAAAGGTGTTATTTATACTTGTACATTAATAATATGATCTACAATTTTAGCTGTTAATTACAACATTGACTTACAAAATACGCGTGTATTAAATTTAAAGATATTTGTATTTGTGATGGTGGAAAGGCTGAATTGAAGTATTATTTTTCACTTCTTTACTTATACGATTCGTTTATCACTACAAATTACAATAATAATTTATAGTATTTTATCAAGTTATACAAACTTCCCTCTTTGTTACAAATTTAATTTATTAAAATTTAAAACTTTTTAATTTTAAAATCTTATTTTAGATTTTGAAGATACCATCGGAATATCACATAAAGAGAAATGGATGTTCTATATGTACATATATGTATATCGCAAATAAATGTTGAATTTGCGATTTGGCGTCTATAAAAAAAACTAGTACGTGTAAGATGCGAATTAAAATAAGATTAACTATTTATTTATTAGTATGCACATATATTATCATTTTAATGGTGTTATGTGTGGGTTGTTCGTTGTCATCGTTGACACCTGCAACACACGACCGCTATTTGAACTATTGAAAGTAGTTTTTTTTAAATAATAACTTTATCGAACTGAGAATTATTGTATCTTCCATTCAACTAGATTTAGTCATTTGCCAACGTAATTAAATAAGTATACTTCCGGTTTTCACATATACTGAACAATTTTTATTTTTTAATTTGATTATAGTATGCATAGGTAGGTATATTTCACAACTACCATTATCGGGTTTTAGTTTATACAATAATTATGAAAAAAATACTACTTTATAAACTTTAACAAAATAAACTTTATTGTTATGCTAATATATGTTTATAGTGAACAAAAGACTATAAATATATAGTTCATTTTGCCTGTTACTTTAAGAAACAGAAGAAAAAATCGAAATCAAAGTGCTTAAACGACAGAAACATGTTTTTTCTGTACTTTTATTGTGGTTAGCCGTATGTACATACTACGTACATATATTATGTGCATATGTATTAAAAAAATCTTTTTTAATTATTTGATTTTGGTTCTGGTTTCAATTCAATTCATTTTGCGCTTTTGAACGTATGTATATGTTTTTATATATATAGTTTACGTAAAGTTTTTATTTTATTTGTAATGCAACATTATGAGAGGTTGAATGGAATGGAAAAATGAAACGACATTGAACGGCCTTGGTATGCTTTGGATTAAATTACATAGAGGTATGGTATATAGTTTTTATTGTTTTTGATTCGTTTAGTTTTGTTTTTGTATTTTTACATTTTCGTTTTGGTGTTGCAATTTATCGAGTTAAATTTTTTTCTTAATTTTATTTCGATCGAATTATTATAAACTAAAAAATAAAACTATAAAAACTATTAACATACTTACTAAATATTAAATGATCGTGACTTTGAATTGAAAAAAAAAACATGTAAGAAATTGATTGTGGCGTTAAAATAGTTATGAATATGTATGTATGTAGGTATATGATTTTCTCTGATTGGATGTCGCCAGGCAATTATTTTAATTGCAGCTTGTTTTTCATTTAACTCTGTTTTTATATATTGTATATACTTTTAAATTTCGGGTGGACCTAATCATGAAGAATTCATCGCGGGTAATGCAAAACTGTAGCAACAAATTAAAACACAATAAAAATAAAATCTATACAGTTAAATAATGTACCTTTCGAAAAAAATTAAATACAATTTTGCAAAAAAAATACAAAACTAATTAGGAGTAACTAATTAAGGTACTTCGGATTAGTATCTATATGCTTGTTACACAAAACTTAAATTTTCAACGGAGTACATTGCTTTTTTAATTGAGTTTATATAATAAAGATATAAATTTGAAAATATATAAAACCTTAAGAAGTTTAAGTTTCATAAAAATTATCAACTAGATTTACACATAACCAATTGTAAACTAAACTCTATAATACATCGTAAATCAGTTCAGTATCGTAAAAAGTTTAATGGCCAAATTAAAAATAAAATGCAGGTTTATAATTCTTTGAGTTTCATAAATAATCTGAAACTATACAAGTTAAATTGGTTATGGCTTTGAATTATTTCAATTTCCATTTGGTTTTGTAAAAAGTTTATGCTTTATTTGGGAGAGATTTTAATTTAAGAATAATGCGACAACCATAATAATTATTCTGTTTTATTTGGGCTTATAAAAAGCCCAATCTGGCCATAGTTTACTATCGACGTTTTCTACGAATAGTCTACATTGTCTACGGTATGTTTATGGTGTGTACGTTGTCTACGAGTTGTCAACACGTCGACGTAGAAAATAATAAAAGACGCGTAAATGTCCATCCATGACTGTAGGGCAAATATTCCTTAAGTTACGAGTGCCATCATATACACAACGCCCTATTTTAGATGTAATCCTTTATAATGGCTTAACGGTAACGAATTTGAAAAAATCGTTGAACAATTTTTGTCTTAGAATTTTGTCATTCCTGTTTGCAGAGTGTTCACAAATGTGACCCGATTGTACTTAAATTTGTTTTTCAAGAAAACAAAAAATTGTGCACTCTGGTTTTTTGGTATATGTAAGAACATTAAATTGTCTACATAAAAAAAATTAAAAAAAAAAAAATGATACAAAATTTTGGCGGGAATTTGAAGAGGGAAGAATTTAAACATGATGCCGCTTTTATTTGACGGCCACAAATGCATTACCATGTCCGCGTATTTTTCAAATATTTGACACCCTGTATCTTAGGCTACGACAACAACAACAAAAAATTGTCTTCCATAAAAATTTTCTTTTAGAATTCCCGAGAAATATTAAACTAATCGGAAGGAAATTCCATCAAACCACTGGACCAGCCATAACCAAATCGGATCGTGTGTAGAGTTTTCACCTGATATTTTTTAGTCATAGCGGAAACAATAGAAATAAACTAAAATCTCATTGTTAAACATTGCGTGTTGTAACAAAAAATAATAACATAAATAGGAGAACATTTATTTGTAAAGAAAATTATAGAAGTTAGATCGTCAACACTATAATTTAATTTATTTAAGTTCTTAACACAGACAATCATAATTCGATCACACCACAAATTGACTACTTCAAAAAACAAAATTAATAATTTTATTTTTATTGTTTTAATCGATCAAAAATAAAATTGATTAATAAAAATAACATTTAAAATAAAAAAAATCTTTGATCATATCCCTCTGCGTATACAGTCAGAGGTGATATTTATATAAAACTTGAATTGCTATTTTTATTTTTACAATCAGTGAAAAGGATCAATATTTTAACAATTAATCATAAAGTTATTCTAGATGATAAATCGTTTGGAAATCACTTAACACAGAGATCTGGGTCAATTTAATCAAGACCAAATCAGTTAAAAATATATATGAAAGATAATGTCGAATAGATTATGAACATACATATTTACCGCATTTACATACATGTATACATATAATCCATCCTGTTTTCTAGAATAGACATTGAGTTGAACATTCTTTAAAAGTATCAAAGTAAAAAATTCACATATAAAATATATAATGGTCAAGTTTTAACTTTTTTTTTTAAACCTTCATTTTATTCTACGTACTTGTGTATATATAGCAACAGTACATACAAAATATCTGCAGCATTAACACAATAGAGGGTGAATGGTATTATGTGGTGTACAGACAATTCCAAAGAAAAAGTTGATTTAGCAACAAGTTTTGTTGATCATTTCAATACATTTCTTTGTCTTTTTATAGCCGTTATGCCAATAATTTGCTTATTTTTACCATTTGGTAAAAATATATTTATTAATAATCACTTTATGCTGCTTTTGTGTTTGTTTAATGTTTCCATCCATACCTAACAACTCTTCAGTGAAAATAACCACGAATCGACCTTGATTAATTTAAGAATGTATATAAAGTTTTTTTGACCTTTAATTTTTTATAAGAATTTAAATATAATTCATGATATGTAGGTACATCCTTAATTTTTTCTTCGGCCCTTAAAATAAAACGACCAAGCATGAATAATGTCCAAAATACACTTATTCGGGTTAAAAATAAAACAAAAAAAAAATTTAAAGAATTCAAATTATTTTGTACATTTTATGCATGTTGAAATATTATATATACAGAATTATAAAGCGGCTTCTAGAACAAAATAAATTATTTCAAGACGTTTTGAATAATTGAATAATATTTTTATTTAGATAGAAAAGTTTTAATTTCCAGAATACGACATGCATCGTATATACATAACTCCTTGTATAACAAACCACCTATTTTCTGAAAAAATACCATCTTATTTTGAATCATTAGACTTATTATTTTAACAATTATTATACAAATATATACTCGTGTATGTATATGGCAAACAGTATTTTAATGCTGAATTTACTTTCCGGTCAGTAAATAAAAATATTAAAAAGTATGGGAGCTCATACGAGTATGTAATTAAATAAGTAAAGAGTTGCAAAAAAGGGTCGAGATTAGGAGGCACACGAGTTTTTTAAGCAAAAATATTACACACAATCTGAGTTTATATACGATTGTATAAATATGTATAACACTGTTGATATATGGATGAATGTAGCTGTCTGTACACCACTTACAATAAGACCACCCAGTTATTTCAACCTTCTCATTCCTACAACTTATGTAGTTACGACCAATCTCTATTAAAGCCCGAGATCAGATATATTGGTATACACGTGTGACATGCTGCATAACAATATAAATTATGGGGATTTTTATTCAAAATTTATTATTTTTAATAAATTTGTTTTTAAGTTAGTAAATATTTATGAGCTTACCACAATATTGAGGATACTTGGACGATTAATAATATTAATTAAGTTTATTTTCATTTAATTTTGGGTACAACTGCATACAAAATTATTTCACTAAGTATGTATATAAATATTTAAGTCGTTACAACAATTAACCAAATATATAAATATGAAATTCTTGTACAAAACTAAATTTTGTATGTTTTTAAATGGTACCCTTGAAATATCACAGAAGTTCTCCAATATTGTTTAATAACAAGCAACATAAACCGCTCACGAGACACGATGTAGTCGCATGTAAAATATTTACAAAACTAACACATAATCCATGAGTGACAAAGCATACATTTTATTATACTATTCTCAAAGGGTACATAAATTACAACAACTTTGAACGTTAAAAAATGATATTTCTGTAATTAAAAAAAATAATCCAACAACAATAACACAAAACCGAAGTCAAGATCGACTTGTTGGCGCTGGAATTAAGTTGAAATACATATCATTTATTTTATAATACCACATTTTAATTACAGCAGTCGCACCATCGACAATCACCAAACAAAATTTATTATATAATTTATGTAATTAAAATATCACATCGTAACGTATAAGCAGTAAAAAAATTCTTTGAAATAGATCAAGATAAGATTTGCTATATTATATCTATGTATGTACCTATGTATGTGCATACATCGTATAGGAATATGTTCATAAATGCCATTTGATTGGAGATTCTTATTATAAAATTTAATTAAAATGAAATATTTATAAGTTACGTGTTTATTTTCTAATTTGCAGGCAGACAGAAAAGAAAGTTGTCGTACCGTAATTAAAGTTTCACTGAAAAAATTATTTCCACGTCATAATTAATAAAAATAAAAAAATTAATCGAATGGCGTCGATGACAAATTATCTAGAGTAATTATGGTTGTAATAGAAACTTGTAGTTTACGGAATTAATTTTTTTTTAAATTATGTTTTAGTAAATGCTACAAATAGGTCATTGTGTTTTAGCTCATACATAACATACCTTATTATGTCTGTGAAGAGTACGCATTGATAATTTGTTTTTTAATTCGCGTCACAATTTAATTAATGCTGACTGACAGTTTAAATTAAGACAGCAGCGTATATTTATATTAAATTTATAAAGGTTTTTGTTCAATAACGCTTACAGCAAATATGTTAATTTACTCTATAAGCTTAACCAGTAATATGGTTGTTTTATAAATCAATTATCTTAATTTACTTATTTTGTTATTGTTTGTGTACACATAATATGTATTATTATAAAATATCTCGACACATAACATTGAAGTCGGCAACAAAAAATTAAATTATTCAAAAACTTTAATTTACAAAATTTAATAATGATAAATGATAATTAAGTATCTGTGAACATAATATTCGTATAAAAAATATCTTCATAATGCTGTAATAATTTATCCGCAGTTGTAATAAAATGTATCCGCGCAGAACAAGAAACATAACATTATAAATTTAAAATCAACATTAAGTCGTCTCTTAAGGGAGGTCATGAATATTCTTTCTTTTAGTGTCAACAATTTTGTTTAACGATATGTTTTGCAAAAATCGAAATTATTTTGGGCTTAAATTTACACAAAGCCAAAGATGGAAATAACATGAATACCTTGGTGTATTATGTAAATGAAAATGTGACATGTCATTCACCACCAAATAAAAGTTCGACGGAAAATTTGCTTTACTTTTATGTCATGAATTTGTGTCACCCATAAGTGTTATTGAATCTTTAAAAAATACCATGCGACTTGTTCAATGAGATTATCTTGAATTTGTTTTGTAAACAACACAAATAAATAATTTTGTTAGATAGTTAGTTCCAGTTCTATAGGCAGTCTCAAATGTATTTTCTACATAAAATACACCGATTTGATCCTTTTGGGTTAAAAAGTTTTTGTTGTATGTTATTTGTTTTTGTTTTGTATCCAAACCTTTTTTAATCTGGGAAAACCACAACTTAAATATAAATTTCTACGTAATGTTAGAATGTAAACTAAAAAAACGCACTCACATGGATCGGATGTTTGCTTAAAATTTAATTCACTATATAGGTTCGGATTGACACACATTTGGGTGCAAATATTCGGATGATTGTGGTTTAATACTTTTTATAAAATGTCTATTTACTATGTTTAAAAAACCCAAAACTTTATGCTTAAGGTGCCCAAGACTTAATAATATATATAAAAAGAAAATTACTTTGATATACACAAACAAAGATACAAACAATATTATCCGCTGGACTTTCTTGAGTAACAATTTGATATGTTGAAAATTAGACGCTATAACTTTGTTTGCAAAACAACTTTTACTTCATGTATTATAAAAGAAAATAATATTTTCTGTAGAAACCTTTTTTGAGTTGTTGTATTGATGAAGAACTTTTAAAGGAATATGTACATCTAAGAAATTGCGGTATCTATATTTTCTAAGGGAAATACTATTTATTCGTTATTCGCTATCGTTTGTTAAATGGGATTTTAAGAATTGATGGATCGATATTTCCCTATTTAACATATATCTCACAATAGTGTTGATTGCAATTGATTTCCAAACTATCAATTAAAATTAATTTAAAGTCGATAAAAGTTCAGTGCTTAAATTTCGCACTTGAATAGCGATGTCTGTGGTAAATCAAATTAATCAGACGTTTATAATTATAAAGTGTTAGTAGCTCGGGAGCCATTTAAGTGACAAACGACATTTGGCAAAGTTTCAGCAAAATTCTTTGGTAAATTTGCATATTTTTAGTAAGTATATCAAATGATAAACCAAATTAATTGGCAAACACACGTTTAATCAAAAAAGCTATTATCAAAGTATTTTTTGCCAAATTACACGTTTGTTTTTAAATATATATGTACATATTTTCTCTAAGTGTGTGTGTGTGTGCTAATCGAGGTTAAAAAGTAAAATATTTTAACTGTGGTGAAAATAAAAAAAATGTCCTCACTTTTAAACTGGTTTGCTGTGCCAATTGGACCCAGTTACAATTTTTGTGGTGAATAAATTTTATTTTTTTAAACTTTTTAACTTTTTATGCGCTTTTTATTTCGTTTGGTACACACACTTAGTGATATACTAAAGGTGGCTATGGAAAAAGTAAAGAGTGATGCAATAAATACAATTTTCTAACACCTATTATCATACAAACAATGACGCTGAGAAATTATTATTGTTCACCCAGTTGCGTTATTCATCTGTTGACAACAATCAAGTGACGCAAGTAGCAATTATTAATTTTTTTTTGGAAAACAATATTTATGTTTATCTCGAAGTCAGAATAGCTATTACCGAAAGATAAAAATGTTGTGTTTTATTTAAATCCACAAAAGGAAAACCAAAATTAAATTTAGATAGGATCAGTTTTAACAAATTATTGTTTAAAAATGATTTGTGAGAAGAGGTTGGTCGAACCATACAAATTTATTGCAAAGTGTATTACTAAAATAGTAACGAATAGTGTGCATAAGTTGCAAAAGGAGATCGGGTTAATCGTAAGGGTAGCAACCGCATTAACAGTTTTAAAAGATGCTGCATCTATAAGAATGAAATAAAACAAGTATGCCACATGGTCCAACATCTAGTTGCTCGGAGTCCAGATGACAAAAAAAAAGTAATTTGCCAACGAGACCAGACTACATTTCCAAAGGACCCAGAAAATTTGAAATTTCATTTGGAAGCTAATTTCATCAAATAAAACCTTTGTATGAATGTATTTTTCAACGACCAAATCGTTATTTTGATTACAAATCTGCAATATTTGGGAAATTTTTGAGTGTGCTAAATATTGGATGCTAAAACCATCAATTACAAATTTTACAAAAATCAAGCTGTTTGAGGTCCTAGATGATGTTTTCTCATCAAGTTTTCGGAGTTGTTTCAATCGTTATATGAAAATTGCTTGTTATTGTGGGCTCAAAACTTCGCTGAATCTTGGAATCATCGCATACATAAAATAATCGAAGCTAGTTGGCGTTTGTAAAACAACAAAATGAACTACACTGCCTCGGAATTAAAACTTTTTAATCGATCAAGCACTATGGCATTTGGAGCGAGAGAATACAGAATACTTCAAATGAACACATCTCTGAACCTATTATATTTCAATATTGGCAATTATGCCGCTATGCTGTTTATCCAAAGAATATATTCCCGTATATGATTGGAGTCTGTTCTTTATTTAATCAATAAACAAATTTTTGATGTATGAATTTTTTAATTAAATCAAAGAATAAACTTATAAATATTTTCCATTATTTTTATTTGAAATTCGTTAAAAATAATTTTATAGTTTAAACAGAATTTTGTGTTTTAAAATTCACTTGAGCATTTTAATAGCCTAAGCAAACGACGATTTAATAAGTTCAAATAAGCTAATTTTTCATACGCAAAAACCAAAGCAAACAAAAAAGTAAGAACCAAATTCTAAATCCGCTTTATTAAATAGAAGTCTGGCTGCAAGATTAAACTTGGAAAAGCATAGTTTAAGACTTTGGCATCAATTTGTTTTCTAGTTAATGTACCCAAAAATTGTGAAATATATACTATATTTAAAAACTAAATGTACAGGTTGGATAATTAATTATTATAAATTCAATTGAATCTTAATTATATTGCCTAAATATATGTATATGCTTACTAAAAATAACTTATTTGTCTATTGCAATTTAACCAAATCTCTTCGTACCACACATAACATAATCAGTCTAGCTTTCTATAACAAATGACATAAAGTAAAATACAATAAAAACAAAAATCAACTCCTACAAATTTGTTAATTCCTTTTATCTTCCACACAACATCTTTCAACGCAAAAATTATATACTTATATCATATGTTAACTGTGTGAACAATGTACATACGAGTACATGTATTCTATAAAAAGACCTCACATAATTTCTTGAAGACATTCATTTATTTTATTTTTATTATAGTATTTTAATTTGCGTTTTGTGCCTGTCAGAATAAATCTTAAACACTAAAGTGAGAATTGGAATTTATTTTGTTTGGCGTAAAAAGATCCGGTAGCGATATACAATATACATATAGGTATATATACTTATTCTTTTATATACAATTTATTTACGATTGATTAAATTTTTATTTTACTTTTTGTGATTTAAGTTTCTTATTTGTAATGTAATTACTATTATTACTAACATTAGTATTGGAAATTGGTATTTTTTAATAAGATATAATGATTTGTATGTACATATGCATGCATATATGCTTTTTGAACCTTGGCCAGCACGAATAATGTTACAGTTATTATTAGTACATACTTTGAATTGCATTAACTACAATATATTATAATAATACATGTTTTGAGATTTTCCAGTCTATTGCAAAGTTGACTGCTTCATTCCAACAGGTAAATTTGAAGCCTAAACCCCAAATAAAAGCTAACAATTAAATATTAAAAATATAAATTGTATGACAATTCGTTTATACCCTGTATAGGATAGCTATATCCATTCGAATATCTGAATAATAAAAGCCATCTAAATTAAATAATAATCTCCATGTTGAGCGATATTTTTTACGAGCTTATTTAATGTCTTTTATATGAAGAAAGTATATAATATGTATAATTATGCAAAATCTACCGATTCCTTTTCCATTTTTCAACTGTTAAATGTGAGAGCTTTTAATATTTTATTACAAAAAATAATCGAAAAAACATGAATTAAAAATTAATTAATAAAATTGCTTAGCGTTGCTTTTTTTATTTCATGCTTTCAAATTTATATACATACATACATATAATAATAAATATGTATTGTATATGGCGTATTACCTGCTTATGGTAGATAATTGTTTAGGGCACACCCGGTTTTTGGGGGCATCATGTACACAAAACTTATCATAACAATATCAATCTATGTGTAAAGTAACATTGTACAACAATCTTGAGCGACAGTGATAGCTAATTTTCTGCCCTACAATTGTAGTTCGATATTTTTCGAAAATCTAATCTTCCCTTGAAATTATAGTATATATTTGTAACATTATTTTGCCTCTATAGTGTATGCATGTTTTTACACTTGCTGCCGCATTGAAGAAAGCCTTGTTAAATTAAAACATTCTGCTACAGAGCACCTTATTTTAAACGAACGGCGGAAATATATAAAGTGCTCCAAAATACCATAGTGCAGCCTGGGGTTCTATTATGAAAAAAATGCGATTGCACGCGTCTTATTATAAAATGCGATGGCGGATTTTTCAAAATGCAAAATGACATTTGCGACGGCTCAAAAGCTGTCGAATATCGCATTTGAGAAGTGAACATTATTTATTTGGACAGCGGTGATTATTAAAAGAACATAAATAAGTACAATTTTAATTATTTAATTATTGTTAAATATGTAAGAAACAATATATTGTTTTGTGATTTTTTTTTACCCTACTTATTAATTGTAACATCGTAGTTTTTTTTTAAAGGACTACTAACCAAAAGCAATTTCAAATTTAAGTGGAATTTATGAAGGAGAACGAGGGGGTGGATGAACCTGTTAAACTCACAGACCGTATGTACATTTTGGCCCAGTGTCGCGTTTGTGCATACTTTATATTGACTTTAATTAGCTATAATAAATCCAGAATTTCCAGGTTTTCTGGAATAAATGTAACTACAGATATAATTTTAAATGATTTGTCCTCAATTTTTAAAGTCAACATCGTCAATTCTTAAGTTTCCTTGAGACTAAACATCAAATGTTATGAGCTATAACATTTAAATGTATAGGAAATATTTTTCATAATCTCTTATAGCCATAGTAAAGCCGCGGCTACACGAATGGAAAAAAACCAGTCCAAAAAAGCAATCGTGTATAGACAGAAAAAAATAGCAAATTCAAATGAAGGTTAATTGGCCTAACATTGGTATGCATTCGCTCAATAGGCGGTTCTTATAAAAAGATCAAAGGAAACTACCAACGTTGGCGTGTATATTGGTACTTCGTCTACACGATTGGTGAGAAAAAATTTGAATACTTAACGGCAGATGTCACTAAATACAACTGTAGATGTCATTATATTTTATTATTTATAAACAAATAAATCCAAAATGGAATCTGACTGGCCGACGGAGTTAGTTCTAGAATTTATAAATTTATATCAAATTTATCCCGAAATTTAGGATTTAAAACACTTTAAACTTAAAAATAAGCTCGAAGTGCATGATGCTTGGCATAAAATATAAAATGATTTAAGTGTAATATCGTCGTCGCTTTCGCTATACATTATTAAAATTCAATATAATTTTAAAAATATTTTTAAATTATTTTTCACTTTTATATTTTTAACACACTATTGCTTATTCTGTTTATGAAATGTCAAAAACAAATCTGAGAATTTAAAGCAATTTTGCATTGGCTTCCATCTTGTGGGAGATATTGTAATTAATGTATGACTAGTAGTGACAACTAGTGAAAAATATCAATATATAAACCACCAAAATTGATTATACATTGGTAGCCATTCGAAAAATGTACATTGGGCACATCGTGTAGATAGTCAAATTTTATTGCACCAACATTTGTCCAACATTTTACAAATCACATTGGGCCAACGTTGGTCTACATTTTCCATTCGTGTAGCCGCGGCTTTATACGTATTTCTAATTTTTAGGTATGATAATACCAAATAAAAGCAAAACTAAAAGCAAACCTCAAATCAGTAACTGGAACTGGTGGCGGACAAATAAAACTCAAAAACTGTCAAATTTAGAGGAAGGAGTAGTCGAATTACTTGATTTAAATACGGAGGTCGGTGGATTTGGAGCCCCACCTTTGTAATCCCTCGTAAACACACTCATCGGCCCTTATGTTCACTAGAAGAGGTATCCCATGGAGCAACCATTATTGAATATATGGAGTTTAATGAACTTGAAACCAACGAAAAGATAGAATTAATGAGAACGCCAGAAATCAGCAACTGATGAAGTTGTGCCACCTAGAAATAGAATTGGAACGGAAAAGATTAGAAATGTAAGATATTCGTGGTAATATTTTGTACTGTGATGAATTAAGAAACGATATTTTTTATATTGTTTTGTTGAATTTTATAAAAATTATTAATTTGTGTAATATTTATATTATTTTTAAATATTGAATTATGTATACGAATTACAATTACTACGAATCTTTAATTCGGCTTTTACTTTTTTTTCTTCTCTTAGAAGATTGTTGAACATTTTCGAAACGGTCATCTGCCACAAACAACGATTCATCGAATTCTACATTACGCTTTATGCAAATATTATGTAGCATACATGCATTTATAATTTCAGCCGCTTTCCTTGGTTTATAATTCAATTCTCTCGCACTCAAAAAACATCTAATACGACTTTTAAGGACACCAAAAAGCCTCTCAATGGTTACTCTGCATTTTGAAATTAAATCATTAGATTTTGCTTCATTTGTTCCTTCCACAACATTTCTGTAAGGGACTATCGGCCACGGTTCTAGTGGATATCCGGAATCGCCTTAGTTCTCAAAGAAATGAATCATATGTATATTTGCAATAAATTTGTTTACATACGAAAGTATTGTGTATTTTTAGGTTACCTAAGATCCAAGACGATTTATCCCGAGCTCTGTTATTTTCTTCCAAATACCCTCGCTCTGAGCTCATGGCCCATACAAAAGAATCATGCGAGCGGCCTCCATGATTTGCATCGACAGATGTAATCATTAGTTTGTAGTTATATGTCTGAAAAACAGTGAACATTTTTATTCTAAAGAAAATTATATATTTTCAAAAATGCTTACTGCCATCACATTTACACTATGATTTCCCTTCCCGTTCATTATTGAACGGGCGAATGATATTGGTATGGGTTCCATCTAGACAGCCAGTGATTCCCGGAAACCCAGTCTTTAAATAATAATGTTGCTTGCATTTCCGTTTTTCTTCGTCTGTTTGGTCGAAATGTATGAAAGATGCTCACAAACCGAACCGATTGGCCAACCGAACGCTGGTTTGACCCGTGGGCTAAAACCCGTAAGGTAGCGGCCAATTTAAGATTGGTGGAATAGCTCTACTGTTTTGGCTATTTTTATTTTCGGTTTTATTTCATCTAATCAAAATGAAAAAGATTCCTTAGAAAGCTCGAAAAGATTTCTAAATCTAAAATACTTAGAAATCAATAGTTAAAAATTAGATAAATATGTACGTTTTTTCACCAAGCTCTAGAGGACACGAGGTGTTTCTCATTAAATTTCTTATCAAGAATGACGTGTCACCGCCTTCTTCGACCTCATAATTTGTAAGGAAATATAAAGCGACACAATCCATTGAATATTATTTTATTTTATTTATGTAAATGTTCAAAAATTTCCCAAAAAAATGTCCCAGTATAGGAAATGCGATAAACGAAAATCGCATTTGATAATACACACAATATACAAAGCGAAGCGCATCCGCAGAATCGCAAAAATGCGAAATGCGAACGATTTCATAAATGGGCCCCTGTTACCTGTATTCATATTATGATGAAAAAAATTTCAATTCTCAAATGTATGGGGATGGAAATCATATCAAAATTTTATATATTTTCGTTTAGTACTCGCTTAAAAATAAATTTTATGAAAGTCGATTTTTGTTGTGCAATATCTTTATACCTTTATATATTGCTATATATATATAAGAATATTATATGGCCACATTGTTAAAAAATTGAAAAACATAATTTTTGCTGGAATTTTTAAAGGGAAGAATTTAAAGTTGATATGATTTTTGTATTTCTTCAAGTGCTAAGCAATTAGAAAGAAAATTCACAAAACTAAAATATGACATATGTACATAAATGTTCATATATATAGCAGAGAAATTTTAATACTATTAAATTATTAGTATTAATCTTAATTGCTACTTTTTAAATACAAATTCATTTGTCAAATTGACAACTAATTAATTTCTTTATGTTAATAATCAATATAACAGTTTTTCATTTACATATTTTAAGCACTTGGTTCAATTTTAAGTTAAGTATATTTTGCCGTTTGTTTTGTTTCTATACGCAAAATGGCATATTATGGGTCAGATACTGGAGTGTCTATAGCAATCAAGCAATTTTCATATGGCAAACTAAAATATTTTCGACTCCAATTCGTAACTTTAAGCTTAATACGCGGTTGACGTGAAATGAACGCTAAGCCAAATTTTTCAATACAAGTTTCGGTGATACATGATTCAAAACACTATACTAAATTTCAACTGCGAACCTAGGATAACAAATTGTGCTAAAACAATTTATAAATTAACTAAGAACCATATTTTAATACATTATGTATTTTTTGAATTTATTTATAAACTCTGAAGTCCGGTACACGAGACTGCATTCAAATCCTAGGATTCAAAATTCGTACTATGAAATTAAAAATATATCAAGCCAAAAAGAGAAGAGGGGCGTTTTTTGTCATTTTAGTTGATTTGATTGGAAGAGAGATCGGATTTAAATTCCTAGGATTTAAATCCGGTCTCGTGAACACGTCTTCACGATGGATTAATTTTATTATTTGGTACATTGTACTTACAAAATGTAAACTATGTACATCAATACAAGTGTATTTTTACTATTTTTTTTTTAATTTATAAAATAAATTGATACGTTACGAATAAACATTCTTTCAGTAAGTATATTGTACGATTTTGTGATTTCAAATTGTGTATTCGATAAAATATTGTTTTTCCTTAAATTGATCATCTCCATAAATTGACCAACATTGCTGGGTCCCTTGAGCGGTCACTTTAGAGAAATTTCACTGTATATAGAAATAGAGTCGAACCGACCGTGATCAATAGAATTTGCATTTGTTTTTGAGGCCGCGTGGGTCCGTTAATAATTAAAATTCAAATTTTGTCAGAAAATTTTTGTTCACTTTGTGGTAAAGGTAAACAAACAAAAAAATATTTGGTATACATATTTGGAAAGGCGTAGCTCTTTGTCAAAATTAACTATTCAAATTAGTTTTTTAGAGATTTATAGAAATAAATCAAAGTATTAAATTTGTGTGACGTTCTTAAGTTAATTATTTTTAAAATCACCAGTTAGTTTGTAGTGTTCGATTGTGCTTAAAAGTTTATCAATAAAAATAAAATATTTAATAAATTTATTTCATAAAATGTAATAGTAATTTATTACAATGAATTTTTAATTATAATTTGTTACAACAAACAGCTTTCCGTTTTTTTAAATAAATTTTTTTTATGGAATGATACCATAATGATATTATGGTTTAGATACCGGTAATGCGATTACATACGATAATCGGTGATACTCGCTTTATGTTACGGAACAATTCCTATTAGCATCCTAGTCAAACTTAGAAAAATAAAAAATGGTATTTTCAAATGTATACCACATTCATCCATATATTCTGTTGTAAAGTGCTCCAAGCAATTCAAAAGGCACAGATTTTCAAAATTCGTAATTATATTTTTATGATTTGAAATTTCATTTGGAATTCTAGAATGGCGAAATTTGAAAATAAAAAATTTAAAATTTATAATTTTAAGAGGAATTATAAATAATTCAAATTTTTAAATTTTCCTGTACATTTTGAGAATTTCTACACCTAACGAATTTGATAACGTAAAAATTAAGAGTTTTAGTTTTAAGATTTGTTGCTCCATAATTTAGGCTTAAAGCAATTGAGAAACATTTAAAAATTTTGAATTGGCAAATTTGGGATTCAATATTTTAAGAAACTTGGAGTTGTTTTGATCTTAACAATGTAAGTGATAAAAAATCATAAGAACTTTACGAATTGAAAATTTATAAATAAAAAAATAAAAAAATCTAACCAAATTTAAGGAGTTAGGTGTTAGATAATTTAGAAATTCTAAATGCTAATCTATTGTAATCTCGAACATTAATAGAATTATTGAAGATATTGAAAGTCGAAGATGATTGCTCAAATCTAATCGCTTTAAATTTGTGAGGCTTTATTTTCATAAACAGGTTTAATAAATCATAGGTATTGCGAATCATAAATAGTTATTTCAAATATGTAGTTTAAATACGATTTTTGGGTATAGCAGAAATGTTTATCAAATAAAAATAATATTTGGTGTAAATCACCAAGATAAATTGTGAAAACACGTTTTGTGTTTTCCGTTTTAAATAAAATCCGACCAATACATTTTAAATTATTTTCCGATAATTTTTCGTTGTTAGTCTTTAAGCGCAAATCGGAAGTGAGAGTAGTTATAGTAACTTAGACTATTACAAATGATATGAGTTTGATTTAAAATCCTAAAACTCAAACGCAAATTATTTTCTCGTAATCGGTTATCTAAGAGTCAAAACATTTTTTTTTAATTTTAATGCTCTACCTGTTCTGGGGCTTTTTTCAATGTTTTAATGCATCTAAATGTGATTATATAATTTTAAAATAGACTGAACCTTATAATTTATTTTCAATATACAATACATGTTGTACTGGTATATCTTACATAAAATACTGATGGATTATAAAACTACATTTAAATTTGTATTAAATACGAAAAAAAAAGGTACAAACAATTTATGTTCCACATATCTAGACCATTTAATATTGTTCGTGAAAATTCTTTATACATAATATACATGTATACCTAAACCAAAAACCAATAAAATTATAATGTTGTGAACAACCGAACAACCGAAATGTGTATTATGTGTGTACATATGAATGTATTATGTACCGAATAATACCATTCATTACTTCCTGTTCTCCTTATATAGACAACAACAACACAACGAATAATATTAAAAATCCATAGAGTTCTGATACGGAAAACATAGTATGTATATTCGTTAATGATATCAATCTAGAAAATAATTTACCGAAGTAAACACACAATAGAGAAAAAGGGTGGTCCATTAGAGGCTGGTGTATAACGAAGGCGGTAATTTGAAAAAAAAAATGTTTTTATTTACATGTGATGTGTATCAAAAATATTTAAGTTACGGGCAACGACCAACAATTTGATATATGTATAATACAATATACATATCTTAACCATAAATTTAAATAAATATACATCCTATATCTATAAAAAAAAAATAAAAAATACAATAAAAATTACAACAATAAAAATGTTTTTTATCTTAGAAAGAACACAACACAAGAAATATTTTATTTTTAAGATAAAATATTCGCACCATGAAATAAAAATGTACATACAGTTTTTTTTATTTTTATTTTATTTTATAGTCCATTGATTTTAGTTATTAGTTACAATTATTATTAATTCCGAAATTGCAAAATCTATTTCTAGACAAAACAAAATTAAACTTTAGAGGTATAAGATTAACTTCTTTAAATGAATTGATTATTATATTGTATTTACATGTATATTAGACTCTAATGTGGTGTCCTTGAACTGTTCCACCTCTTTTAAATTTAACAAGAGAACACCAAATACGCTACCATTGCTTGCAGTATTAGATATACTACATTTTACGCATATAGTGTTTATATTTAGTTTTGTGTTAATAAGGTCGTGGAAGAATATGTTTCCTTTTGAAAAATAAGGTAATGGTTTTTTGTTGGTTCATTCTGAACGATTTTAAATGGTCGTTAACCCAAATAATAATAAACTGATGAATTTCATTCCCCTCATGAATTACAAAGGTAAATGTATTTCCATTAATAGGCATAAATATGTAGGCCCTCCTCACTTTTGCACCACAGTACGGGGTACAGCATATATGAATATATGTACATATACATGTATCTATTATATTATAGCAAGATAATAAGATCATTTTACCTGGTAGTTTGGTCGCACTTTAGTATGAATTTATTGATACTAATATTTTCTTAGTTTTATCGTGTCCAGAATTTTACCCGACCCGGAAAAAATAGCGTTGATAATAACATCGTTTTAGATAAATCGAAAAAATTAAATATGGTTCATAATATTTGATAATAATGACTGTATGCGTTATATGTGTATAGTTTCGATTGTATTAATCTTTAGTATCACAACACGCAGTTCTTTAATAGATAGATGAAAATGTGAAGTACATACCTACAAAAGGTAGATGATGTCATTATTTTGTCGTCGACAAGATTTGATCTCATTCTCTAAAATGTATTTTAAGGTGATATCGTTTTCTATTCAACATAAGATTAAACAATCATTAAACATTTAAATATAGATGCATCAGCATCGATAACACTGGAAAATTAAAATACATTTACAAGCAAATCACATTAAAACCGAGAAAAGTCGGTTCTTATCGAGCTAGGTGAATTTTTATTGTTAAATTCTCGTTATAAACTACAGTCTACGATGATGAGAAATATAAGATAAAATAATAAATTATTTGTTGTATTTTTTATAAATTTCATTGAATATTTATAAAAAAAAATTGTAATGTTTGCAAAAAACATCAATGATATAAATTCTTTTTGACTTAATAAATATTTGAAAGTATTATATTCCAAAGATATCACTATACAAATACATTACAGGGTGGCTCAACTAAGTTTGTAATAAATTTTGTATTAAAAACTAGGATTTAAAAGTAATATCTCGGCGCAGACCTGTTTTATTTTTTTTTTTGGAGGTCTTTTAAGTATATATATGATATAGAGTATAACCGTCTTTCACGCGCCAAATATCTCATCAGAACTATACACCAACGGCCAGCAATTATTTGCATGATATAATACTTGTAAACCATAATAAACTTTAGTTTATCGAAACAAATATAGGTAGTGATTGTTGCACCACCCTGCGTACGTAAGCGTGATCGCGAGTATATAACATCGAAGAAAATTTCAATGCAATAACACATAAAATATCTCATGAAGATTACAATATGTTTATTGAATTTAATTATTAACAATTTATTAATTTTTTTTGCTCATAGTATAGTTTATCACGCCATGTCAATGTTGTTGCACACATAATTCATTTTACTTGTATGGTTATTTATTAAGTCTACTGTTCAAAATACTTAGTTTAATTTATTTATATAGTGCCTGTACATATGTATATATATATATATATATATATATATATATATATATATATATATATATATATATATATATATATATATATATATATATATATATATATATATATATATATATATATATATATATATATATATATATATATATATATATATATATATATATATATATATATATATATATATGTATATATAATGCAAATTCTTCAATTGAAATTAAATTTATATAATTGCATGATTGTTGATCAGCAGAAGTTTTTTTTAAGCAGAATTTTCTAGAAGTTAAAAAGGATGTGCATTTTACAAGGTGTCGTGAAAGGTGAATACTATATACTTGCGCTCAAGTAATTGTAAAACATAATTTGAAATGAGAATGAAACTCTGGGGCACGTTTAAAGCTATAAAATAAATTAAGTTGTATATATCTAACCCATCAGCATTTGCCGCAGAAAACATTAATGATATATTAACTTTAATAATATATTTCTTAATTAATTTGAACATTTCTCAGTACATTTAGTGCACAAAATATTTGTTTTGGTATAAGAAATTGCAAAATTCACCCTACAAACTTGTAAATCTCTTTCAAATATTTGTCGGTAACATAAAATTTCAAGTCAATTTTCTTAAACTTCTAATAGTATCTAGCCTCAAAATGAGTCTAGCCTAAAACCACCTTGTCTAATATTCATATGGGTTGTTCTAATTTAGTAATAATTAATTTAGTAGAATTAATGCGATTATAGTTAGTAAATAGCCAAATGCTATATGTTAGATTGTTTTCAGACTTTGAACCAATAACTCATTTTCTATCCTTTAAATTTATTACTAATCAGATTAATTCTTTTCTAGAGAATATTCTGTGTATGAATATACATATGGTTTAGTAGACCGATCTAATGGTTTACTATCGAAATTTAAACCAATTATCTACTGTTACATAACTGGCATAAAAACAACGAACAGTAAGTAGAATGACCTTCAAAAATCGATATGCGAAATGGAAATCACTCAACCCTGAGCCAAAGAGAATAGATATCTATTCTCTTTGCCTGAGCAATAAAGTTGAGATTTAAAATAAATGGAGAAGTATAAATAACATTGAGTAAAGTCTAACATCTGGGATTTCGAATTAGTACGGAAATCCATATACTAATAAAATCAATTTATTGTAACGTATCCGAAATCGCTGGATTTAAATATACATACGACCTGTATAAAATGCCTCACACGTTGCAATATTATTTTTTAAACATTTTCAAAAAATATCGGACTTAAAATTGAATTTTCTGAAATTAGAATTTAACGTACCAACAATAGTGTTATATATAGCATACAAATTTATTTTATAAGCTCTCGGCATAAACAATTAGTAATATTTATATGTTTTGTATAATGCTTAGTTCAGTTTACTGGAAAGCAAACACACCACTAAGCGCCGAGTATTCGTGTGTCTCAGTTTATTTTATTGCTTTATGGGAAATTAATTTCATTTTAAAATCATATTTATCATTTATTTACGCTAGATATTTTCAAACAAAAAACATAAATAAGTACAAAGTACAAAATTATATTTCTCCGGGAAGAAAGAGTTTTTTTGCAAACACAAAGTGGTTTTATTTTATACAAATCTAATTGATTCATTGAAGGAATTTTAAATCTGTTTTGAGTAGAGTTGTTTCTCATTTTCACAAATATTTTTTTTAAATTCTTTATTCAATTAAGTAAATAAATTTAATTTCTATGAAATTTTTATTGTTTGAAAATTGTTCATTTTCTTTTCAGTGATTTTTTTTTTTTTAATAATGAGTAACTTTACGTTAGAAAAGAATATTAATGAAGGGACAATTTCAATGAATGTTGAAGCTAGAAAATAACAGATTGGAGTTTGTTTTTTTCTAAAACTTTTACCCAATCTATAGTGTAATAACATAGAGTTATCGATGCGAATATAAATATATGGAATTGATTAAATCTCACACATACACATTCACACAATTTAAGTTATTGATTGGACAAAAACCTATTCATCAAATAATGGAAACATTATCAATATTGAATGAAATTTTTGCACTAAATTCGATCGGAAAAATTCAAACAAATTACACAATAGACATTAAAACTATCGATACCATCTTCTTAACCTATCGCCATATGTGGGTATGAGATAAATGTGCCCTATCTATGTATTTAACATAGTTGTATTTTAATGTCTTTGCGTTGTTAAATATTAGATAGTTAATTATTATTATAATTTTTGTCTGTAACTTTTCTAGCTGAACAAATAAAATTCTTTAAGTATCACGCATTTAAGTTATGTTATTTTCTTTATACACAAACACAAGTACATATATACATACAGTAGATTTGGTTAGATACCTTATTAATTTCAATTATCAAGGTGTGGCTATTTTACTGCTCGATTAAAATACATGATATAAATTTATTTATGTTAAGATGCTGACAGTAAGGATAGAAAACAATTTTTTTCATACGCATGTACATACATACATATATGTATGTACATACGTACAGAAATAATTAAATCAATACATTTTTGAAATACCTCCCAATTTGAAAAAAAAAACATATAAGTATGATGCAAAGGCCTTGAACGACCTTGACGTATTTTTGAAGTTTTATAGAGAGCGTTATTTTTATTTTTAATATTTGATTGCTTCTACTACCTGGTTTAAAGAATTTTGATGATTGGCCTTCTCAATAGAGACGCCTGTATCAAGGTTAACGATATAGCTTTTGTATGTCTACGAACTGTGTAATTAACTATAGTTCGTATCAAATAAACATTAATATTTTTTTTTTTAATAATAACGTAATATAGACACTTAATTAAATATGATTAGCGCGGGTACTAATTAATGATTTCAAATGAACAGATTATTGTTCTATAATAATTAACGGCGTCTATTTTAATCAGTTTCCACGAATTTCCTATAATTATAAACTTTATTATTACTATTTCTGAAATCTGTAATAAACCTAAATAGTGTGATCGAGAAAAATTTAATTTAATTATGCGTATACATATGTAAAATAAAATTTGTACTTTATTTATGCCGTCATTTCGTTTACAATACAATAGTTGGAAATAACATAAAAATAAATAAAATTAATAACGAATATATCATAAATTCATAAACCATGGGGATTTAATATATTTTTTTTTTTTATATTTTTTGCTGAACTATTTTTAAATTTATGATTTAGCTCAGTATGAATACGCAAATAGCATTATTTTTTATCATTTGTTAATGTATGGAATTTACATTACAGGTTATAAAAATATTGCATGTTCAAATAGAGGAGGATATACATTTTATGTGGGAATTAAAATTAACATTATACAATATACTTATAATTTTTCACTTTGGTTTTGTTTTGTGGCAATTAATTACTATACAGTGAAACTACAAAATTTTGCTATTGCTATGACAATTTGTTGTAGATTGATATTACAATAAGAGTATGATAGAATAGCAATATACTGAAAGTCGTAACCCAAAAGTAAGACATTGACTAAAAAAGTAGTCATACAGCTGAAATTCTGCGACCTAAATTATTAAAAGCATATATGAATGTTGTGCACACTGATATTAACATCCCAACAATATAATTCAAGTATTTACAAGTGAGAAATTTAATTCAGCTTTATCTATTTCCGCACCGCACGTCAAATTGATTATAACTTTATTTGTACTAACTGATTTTTAGACCTATTGTTGGCCCATATTTTACATACAAACTTCAATTCAAACTAATTTCAAAAAATCAAGATGACTATTACTGAGGTTACATGTTGAACCGAAACGCGACCGACTGAAAACTGACCGAGAAGTATAACATGTAAACTGAAAAGATGACCGACTCAGTCGGTTAACATTAGGTTGGTTGAGTAGGTTTTATTTTTCGGTGTAACATGTAAACCGCAACCGACTGAAATGACAATTGAACACATATTCTGATATACGCAGTACTGTTAGTAAAAACTAAAAATAAATTGAAAGTTTGAGTTTCAAGAAAAAAAAATTAAAAAATGAGTGCTTCTAAAAAACGAAATATTTGGACCGACTATGAAGTTGAAGTTCTTTTAGATATTTTAGTCGAAAAAGGAATTCTAAAACTTTTGGATGGGAAAAAATATCAAAATAGAACTATTTTTGAGACAGTAGAAAAAGAAATGGTTGCTCGTGGCTGTTCAACTAAATGTTGGGAACAAATAATTTTAAAGTGGAGAAAACTGAAAGCAGAGTTGAGAGAATGTAAGAAACTTAATAATATTAGTGGTGCCGCAAGAAAAGAAATTGATCACTTTGAAAAACTTAACGAAATTCTTGGAATGCGACCGGTTTCTACTTTTGAAGGAATCGATACCGATGGTATTTATTTATAGTTTATTATACTTATTATTATGTTTTTTCTCAAAAACATGTTTGTTTCAATCAGAAATTAGTTCTTCATCAGTCGTAATTACTGAAGTCGAACCAGCATTGGAAAATAGTGGCATTAGCCAGATGACACCTGGACCTTCAATAATCCAAGGTAATTTATTCTGATAAAAACTGTTATATACATCAGTAACATATTTCTTATTTACATATGTTAAAGAAGTGTTCAGAAGTCAAAAACAGAAACCAAACACTCCAGATCGAAGCAGATTCATGAAGGAATTTATAAAAATGCAAGAACAATTGCAGAAGCAGTTTTTTGAAAAAGAAATTTTAGAAGCTGGTCAGCTACAAATTTCAGAAGGAGCAAGATGAAAAACTGCAAAATAACTGTTTAGCCGAAACATCAAAGATTTTAAAAGATTCAAATGCAGAATTCATTGCATTTTTATCTAGTCTTACAAAAAGAAATTCTCCTCCATATACTGAAGAGGAGTATTTACTAGATGAAACTACCAACGACTAGTCTTTTTACTTAAACTTTGTGATCTTAAAATGTAATGAATTTTTTTTACTACATAACTAAGTTTTACTGAAATTCAAAAACGATTTTTTTTTGTTTTTATATTTTTTATTAAGCATTATGAATTAAATTTATCTTTATGATTAAAATATTATACTCATGTTGTCTATTTATGATTGGTTAGAACTCAAAATTGGAAATTGCCTCATGTAAGTGCGAATCAGATTTCACACATTTGTTTCTCCAGATGGTTGAGATAAATTTTCTCGATCTGTTGGTTGGGTGTAATTTAATTCCAATTCACGAAGTTGATCTAACCACGAAATTCGAAATGCACACTTATTTTGCTCCACAATGTTGTGCAGTACACAACACGCTGCAACAACATCAGGAACATATTTGTAATCAATTTCTATTTTTTTAAAAATCATTCGCCACCTTGCTTTTAATCGACCGAAAGCGTTCTCGACGACTATTCGTGCTTTATTACAGTAGATGTTAAAAAATTCCTGTTCTATTGTATGACCCGCTGGATAGTTCTTAATACGCCAGTCCTTCAAGGGATATGCTGGATCACCAACCAAACAAATTGGAAAATCATATTGATCACAAACTATCCGTCCCTGAAAAAAATTGTATTTCTGTATATTTTCAAATATATTATAATTAAAAATATTATTACTTTTAGCCTAATATTCTGCACGTTCTTATAAAAACCAGAATCTTTCAAAACCGTGGCATCATGCGACGATCCCGGGTGCTTGCAGGTAATACTAAAATTTATATTATATTTGAACTATGTATAGTTCAAAATTATCTTACATGCAATTTGAGTCGACGATTCCTTGTATTCCGGTTTATAAACTCAGAATATCCAATATTGGGAGCCTTCATTGGTATATACAACCATCAATTGCTCGTATTATATTTGGCAAATTAGATATTTTTTGGAAGTATTTTGTTAGTAATGTACTTTTTCATCGTCTGGAAATTTAATAAATTTCGGTAAAACTACATTTAGCGCCACTGCAACAAAATTATTTAAACATTTCCCTGCTTTAGGTACCCCAAACTGGTTTGCCAATACTCTGTATTCCGCACACGACGATAACTTATATAAAGCGATAGCAACTATTTTGTTCACTTGAAGAGGCTCACGAACTGCATTAACGGCTGGTTGAAGTTCAATATATAGTTCATATATAGTTAATCTTCTTCTGAAAAATTATCAGGAACTATCCTGTTCCACCAATCATTACTCCTCGGCTTCATCCAAATACATTTAACTCTTTTTAAAGAATTAATTTATCTTTTTCTATTACGAGTTTTTACGGCATACCACTTTTGTGTTTGAAGCACTATAACTTTATTTAAATATTGTTTATATAAACAATAATATTTTTTATTTATTTTAAAACTTTTAACTTGTATTACAGAAAAAAAATTTTATGTATTATAATTTGACATTAAACGTCATTTCGGTCAGCAAAAATTTTTAACACATGTAACCCCCAACCTAAAATTTCGTTAGGTCACATTTTCAGTTCACGACTCAGTCCGTCGAGTTTCGGTTCAACTTGTAACCTCAGTATAAGATAACTACAATATGTAAACCAAGTAAATTTGTTATTAAAAATCACGCATGTATAGTTGAAAATCCGCACCGCTTTGTACGTACAATTGGCGCTCAAGTATATATAAGCGGACACAATTAATAATTGTTTTTGTACTATCTATAACTTTTAAAAATATTTTTTCTCCGCGTTTACACTAAAACTTGAAATTAATGCCAGAAAACCAAACTGATTTTGACAACTACGTAGACAAACTACATATGTATTCATTTATTTTAAAAATACTAACAACTAAAATGCAACGCCTACTTTAATGATTTTTTCCGCATGTATAAATTATTGTAAAATAATTTAGTACTCGCACGATTTCAATTACATTCGTACCGTACTGCATTCATAAATGATCGTTAATACTGCTGCCACATGCCACTAAGTACACATCTAATTTAAAATAGTCATCACTTGTGATAAAATAAAAATAAAAATGTATTTAATGTAAAAGTTATAAAACTTTGTTACATATATTGTTCTTGATTAATGTTGGAGGACTTTAAAATATAAAAATAAAAATGTATGTACATACATATCTCGAATTTATCTCTGTTTTAGTAACAGATTGCAACACTGGTTCATCACGTTATTTAATTGTACAAAAACAGAATCAAATTATTATTCTAATCTTTCAAGCATGCAGTTGGTGTATCGTATATGTATACAAGAGAATCGTTTTAATATTCTGATACCACATTAAATACAAAACAAAATACGTGTATTTTGATTCTTTAAGGACAATATAAAATAGAATGTATTCTATATGTTGTGTAGATTTAGCACATGAAGGATAAAAGACGAGAAACTTTTCAGTAATAATTATTCGTTTGTGTTTTATTGCCGAACAAATCATTTCAAAATAATTAAACTAAAAATTTTTAAACTTTTTTTTAATTAAATAATTTAATATAAGATTAACAGCTGTTCCATAGGAATGTGCATACATTCCTAACCTTAAAACGGTATCAATATTTTCTAATGTTTCACATTTCTCTTATCATAATTATTAAGGGCCAATCATAAAATACTATACACATTTTTTTTTATGGGTTTTGCCATTGATTTTAGCAATTTTACGTTGCCCTTCAATCAATAAAAAATTTATTTCCCACTTTAATCGATCAACTTTTTTATCGCTTCTTTAAAATATTATCTCGTTCTTGTTGTAACTGTAAGGTTGGTGCGCCGTTTGTTGAAAAACATCTTGTTTTTTTGGGAGGAACGCATATTTTGAAAAAGTAAATCCAACTTGTAAAAATCTACACCAATAATATACAAGCTGTCACAGCGCTAATATTTTATTTAACTGTGTATATAGTGTTAAATCTTCATATTACACGTTTATCATTCTAAACCATATCAATTTATATTACATACGAGTATATAACTATATATTATATACAGATATGTATGTATGTGTATAAATATATATTCTCTGAAAAAACGGAAGCAATAAAATAGTAAATTTAGTAACGACATAGTATTTTTTATGGTCTCACGAATCTTAAATTGTATGAATTAAACTATAGGAACAGAAAATCATAACTTCTTATATACACATCCATGTTCATATTTATGAAAAAGCTTTTTCCAACTTTATAAAATATATGATAGAATAATAAAATAAGTTCTCATAAAAATCCTTAACTATTAACATGATTTCGATATAGAAAGGGAATGTGACCTCTGCAAAAACATAAAAAATATGTCACAATATGATTATATCGATTGTTAATTTTTCATTTTCAGCACGTGTTATTGAAGAAAATTGGTCAAATAATAAAAAATACCAGGAAACAAAATTTGAGGGACAAAAATGATCTCAGTTAATAAGAAACAATCGATATATCTGCATGATATAAGTACGTACTTATATGTATAAGACACACATGCACGAGTTTTATAAAAATATAAAATGTTTGATGATATTTCCTTTTAAGAATCAAAATACCCAAATCAGCACATTAGGCAGACTTAAACAGATAGTCCATAAATAATGTGTCTCTGTTGAAAAATGGTGAATTTATTAAGAAGAAAATTACTTTTAGTAACGCATAAAAGAAAAGTTACACGTGCCCAATTATGAATTCTTATTATAGCCGAAAAAACTTCAAGATTTTTAAAGAATTTTTTAGCAAAACAGAATAACAACTAAAATTTATTAAAAATATTAGTCACGTAAATATTTTATTATTTGAATCCCAACTAATAATAATTTGAAATGGTCTCGCATACAGTTCTATCTCGGTATGTGCCATCTATTTTGCGTTTTAGGCCGTAAATTTACACACATATGACTCTTCTCTCAAATGTATGGAGCCATCTCTCGTACTCATCCGTCAGCGCCCAACTTTCACATCCAAACATAACAACTCGCCTGATCAACGGGCTTTGAATTTACTATATAATATTTTTATTAACTCAATGATTATTTAATTCATTTACGTAAAGTAATAAAAACAAAATAATAATTCAGATTTTAAAATCAAATTTGAAATTGTTTAGCTCGTTAATATTCTTAATTTTCAATGAGGGCTTTTAACTAAAGATTTTTGTTTCGATTTTAACAAAGTTTTTTTCTTATTATCGTCTTTGATTTTTTGTAATTGCCAAATGCAATTTTTACGAATTAGCACCAAAAGAAGAAACTTTTTTGTTTGTCACAATTTTAGCAATTATGAAATTAAATTCAAACACAGATGGATTAAACTTGTCTGGAACTGGCTTGACACACGCCGATTATTGATTGATCATGTGGTCGGCGGTAGCTGTAGTTTCAATGAATTTTGCAGAAATTCGTAGGCTGTATGTGATTTCGTTGTTTTTGTGTGTTTATTGTATTTCTACTCCTATTTTCCAAAATCATTTTACACAACTCTTTTGCGTTTTCATTTACGTGTGGTAAACCATCAATGTGCTCAGATGTTGACTTTTGCTTTAATATTTTAAATTTTTGTTATAAAGTAAAATCACGAATTTTATTTTTCAGTATTTTGTTTTTTAACTTCAACGATTTACATTTTTCTTCGATAAAATAATGTATTTTTCTTATTTCTGAGAAAATTTGCCGTTTTCCCTTAGCGCATGGATAAGTGCGCAACACGTTTGTGGAGCGAGACATAATATTGGGTTCCCCGTCATCAGAACCTACTCTAACAGTGTCCTTGTTACAGGTTGCTTGATAAAGATAACTAGGTTTTGAAACATTTTGTTTATTAGAGCCTGAATACATCTTTAAATTTTAAATTGACACAACGTTTTTGGCTAAATTATGTTTTTTAAAAAAATTTCTCTCAAAATGTATCTCGCATATACAAATTGTTTTTTTTCACTGTTATTTGAAACGTCGACTTGACATCTCTCCGCCCAGCCTAAAAATTTTAACATATAAACAGCCTGCGCGCATATTTAGCATTTGTGAAACTAATATACTTGATACCATTGCACAGAATATGTTGAAAGTAAAATATACATTATAAAACACAATATATATTTTGTATTTCACAAATACTTATTAAAGCTTAACTTTAGTTTTCTTTTTAATTTAATTTCTTTCGTATTCAATTTTATATATATAGTTCGCTTGTGCATTTCGATTTAAATTTGAGTAGTTATTGGTAAAAAAAATGTTCTTTACAATTTGAGGTTAATCTTTTACCGCCGAATTTTATTAGAACTTGAATTAAATTAGATAAAAATGTACATTGTTAATTTGATAAATAACTCGGCTTTGAGTTAACATTTGAATAGAATAAAAACTTAAATTTAATATGACTCGATCAATTCTGATTTTTACTAGCAATTTCATTGGAAATAAATTTGTCAATTTCATGAATTCTTACATTTATTTATATTGATAATAATTTGAAATAATTTTTACTAAAAAAATCCTCATTAAGTTAATTTGCATAAACGGAGAAGTTGTGAAGTGATGCATAAACGTTAAAAATATTATTCAAAAATTGAAAAGCCTAAATATTTTATCATGGAAACACATATTTTTCACATTTCGCGTGTCTATCGGAAATGTTGAATTTTAAACTTGTTGATTAATATACGATGAAGGTATCGCCATTAACAACTATATGTTGACTAATTTTTGGAGGATAAAAAGAACTGAATGTGAATGGATTACGTTAAATTAAAGCTCATCTCAGTATAAAGCTTAATTTTGATATACCTTGCAATGGGTTTTTAAGATATTCAAAATTTCCGAAACAGAAGAATTTGTTGATTGCGCTTGTTAAAATAAATCAAAAATGATTTAGTTTGAATTTAATTATATTTGAAATGCGAATTCAAATATTATAATTTTACGCACCGAAACAATTTAAACAAAAACGGCAAAGCTTTAGAAAGTGTAAACATTTTAACTGATAATAATAAAAATTCAAGGTCGGATACCAAAGAAATAAATTCTTCGTATATATAAATTTATTATTCGCTCAATTAAAAATACATTAAAAAAACACTTTTTTACTTATCACCATAATAAATAATTCACTCAGTGCTTCCTATAATGTACATTTTTGTTGTTGTCTTTCCAATTAGTTTTTTTGTTGACATTATTATTATTTAAAAAAAATTAAATTGTTTTATTTCATAATAAAATGCAGTAATTAATATACTTTTCGTGTTCGAATATAGTAAATAAAATACATAGATAGTTTTAACTATTGAGACGATTATCATTATTTTTTTACAAAAATGTCCTTCAGCAGTTTTAACAATATGCACTATTATTACAGGATAATAAATACATTTTGCTTATCAGGTTTCAGTTCCGTTTTGTTGTAAATGAATTTAAAACATTTTTTTTAACGCAACTAAAAATGCAAGGTCACGATAATGAGATAAAAACTGGCCCCAATGTATAATGTAATATAAATCAAAGAAAGTACAATTTCTGGTATAGGTTACATACCCAAACGAATGACTCACCCTCTTAGTCATCCAATAATATAAACTCTCGGGAAATCTTGAAGAAGTCATCAAGTCCAAAAAATATTTTTTTTATTAAGAATTCAATTCCTTTATAATAACACTTGAACCGGATATTAATCGATCAAAGAAAAGAACTTTTAGTAGTGCTTGTCGATTGTTACTCTTTTATGTGTGAGTGAATTAATAATAAAATAATATTTTGTAATTGATTGTTTTGTTATAATTGGTTTCTTGGAAAATTGTTGTTTTATTTAATTTGTATTTAATTAAGACAATTATCTTTAGATGATATCATTTGATCGGGTGCATTTTTCGTAATTATTTATTTATTAACGCAAGCTGATTGATAGATATCAAATTTTATTGAATTAATTAATGGTTTGATTGACGTGTTAAATGATCTATTAAACCATGTAATTTCACTTGTAAATATGTAGTATATGCGCACATATGAAGCACATTACCATAATTTGCGCCAAGCCGTTTCAATTTTGATACATTTTATAAAATCAATAAACAAAGAATTTCACAATTTCAAAATTTACATTCATTAAAATATAATGTTTTTTGCTTATAGTGAAATTATAAATAATTAATTTGTTAATTAAAGTTTTTTTTTTTACAAATAATATAAATATTGATTTTCAATATCGTATAAACAATATTTAAAAAATTTAATAACCTAAATAAATTATTTATGATTGCACTATAAGAAAGAAACTTATGTTTTAATGAATAATGTTAATAATATTTTAATTCGTAAAGTTAAATTCTTTGTTTATTCATTTATCAATATTCTATCAATAGATCTACAATTCTACAATGTTGGGTGTACGTTTTTATCAAGAATGCCCTATTTCACTGAAGATGGTAAAACGCGACCTTGTATTAAAAAAATAAGATTTTAAAAATTGTGCAATCTTTTTAAGTATTAAAGTAAAGTTTTATTTATTTAAACATTAAAGAATATTTTTGTTTAATTTTGAGTACATGTTTTTTATTTTATTGAAATAATGGTTATAACCATCGGGTCGGGTCGTTTAAATTATTATTTTTTCATTCGATAATACAACTTTAACAAATATCTGATAGTTGTTTCTAGTTTGGTTTAATTGTGGCTTTTTCTTAATTTTCATCCGGTTTAGATGCTTGGCTTTATCCTTAGTTCTGCGAGCAGATAGAGCAGATTTGGAGGCAATACGAATTACTTTACGCTTATCTACCGGTTTTAAACTCGAAATAAAACTGGCTTTCATATTTTTTTCATAGTTTTCAGGATTATTTTAATAATTTAACACAACAGAGAGTATATTCGGCCTAGTTTAAACAGATAACACACTAATTTGCATTTTGTTTAAAAAAAAATATACCAAAAAAAGGACTGGATTTATTCACGCGTACAAAAAATAACATTTTTAAACCATGTCGTAATGGAAAACAAAAAAAATTGAGATTTCCAAAGCCAACTAGAAAATAAATTTTTAGTAATTTGATTAATAATAAAATTATCTACCGTTCGGTAAAGAAACTAAAATGGTAATAAAATCTAAAAGAGATAAAACTCGGAAATTTCCATTTCTTTTAAATCTGATTAAATCTGTAGTAACGAAGTGTGTAAATTGACCAGTATATAGGCTTGCCACCCGCCCTCCTTTGTGAAGGACAGTCCTCCTTTCGTAAGAAATTTCCCCCAACCTCCACGGGGACCAAAATGTCCTCCATCAGGAAAATAAATGGACAATCAATCAGTTTTGAGATAATTTGGAGAGTTGGAATTATTTGATGGAATATCAATTAGGGTATTATAGTATTTAAAAAAAATTGAAAATGACAATGATTTACACAATTTTAAATTAAAATTAGATGGATTTTGTAATTTTTAAGATCATATCGTTATGAATTTTAAGATAATTAAAAAAAATGACGGTGGAGGAAATATTTGTTAACCTAAGCGATAGTAAGAATGATATTGTAAATGTATCTTTTAAAATTAAGACAGCTGATATGAGTAAAATATTTTTCAGAAATTAGCCTAATATCAATGTTTCCAGAACATTGTGATGAGATATTCTTCTGTTCACTAGTATATTGGCTTAAGTATGTCGTTGATTGTGATACGTATGCCAAATTTCTCATAAATCTGTCCTAAAAAGCAACAAAAATAATTTCTGCTTATATGCGTTGGTGTGCAAAGCAAACTGTCTCGATATAATGAATTTTATCATTGGGACAACAAAATTTGGTACGAGATGATTTTCTGAATTTCTAGGGAAAACCCAAGGAAGCTAAGATGTCTTTCAGTTTAAGCTACCCGAGAAAAACATCTATTCGATATATGTATTTCTATATGAGGTCATAGCAAACATGTTTTTTCGAAAGGTCAAAATCCACTAGTTTTTCCTAAATTGAAATATTTTTCGGATAGCTTAGACCCAATAGTGAGTTTGGTTTTCAGCAGAATTTGATTTTCTGAAATTATAATTAACAGAAAAATACGAAGAGGTTAAATTAATGTTACGTTTTACCCTTGTCAAACAAGGTTCGATGACTGAATTGTGAATAAAACAACCAATTTTAATTCTAGATAACAGTAAATTTATTTATTTCCGAATTATAACACCAAACACTAATTTAATTAATTCACTTATTCAACTTTCACTTTTTCTATCACTATCACGATTAAATTCAACTAACTAACTTCTAAAATTTCATCTCGTATTTATATCACATATTCTAACCTACTAGAATATCACACAATATTCAAGGGTGTCTAGACTATTCCTGAATAGTCTAGTCACATCTAATTTACTACAGTTTACATTTACGGTAGTGTCTCTGTCAAAAAAAGATGTTGCCACGATAGTATCATTACGCTAAAAATTCACCTCCCCTGTATAAGTCTAATCGCTCTAAGTCACTATTTTCAGTATTCCTCGCTGTTTTTTGTTAATCCGGTAAACTACTTCGTTTATATTTTTGAAGACGATGATCGGTTCATTCCATGAAGATTGCAGTTTCGGTGATAAATCCCTCTTCTTTTGTGGGTTGTTACGCCATACCAAACCAAAAATATTTTTTAAATAACACATATTTAAGGATAATCTCAATATATGTATGAGTAGTTTATTTACTCGTTAGATTAAATTAGATTCAACGATTTATTTATTTTAATTTTGCCGACGCTACAAAAATAGCATATCACTTTTTAGATATAATGAAGACATTTATTTATTTTATTAAATAAGTGTGTACATCCCTGAAAAGTTATAAATGAAGTTATGTACTTGAGTAAGTATTTCAAGAGGTGATTAATACATAGTGGTGAATACCTTCATTCATACTATCCTTAATTACTGCTGAGGTAGGTGACAAAAAAGAGCATTAAAATGCATTCAAAATGGAGCAGACCATTTTGAGAAACTGCTATAAGAAAAATTATTCGAAACAACAATAATAATCTTAAAAAAGCTGAATGTGCTCAAAAGTTCTCTGATTTTTACAGCGGTCACATTAATCAGTGATTTAGATTTTCTAAATATCAAATGAAAAACTAATTGCACTGCTTTTTCAAAAGGTGGCAAGCCTACCAGTATATACCATAATCTGATCATTTTACTATTTACGTAGTACTCAAATATTTTAAAATTCCATTCTATTTATTATGTACAGTGTACACTGTTATAAATTGTTCTCGTGTGTTAGCGGAGTCACCTATATATACAGAGCCCTAAGGTTTATTTAGCTTTTTCTAGAGGAACTAAGAGTGTGTGTCAATCGGATAAAAATATTCTTGTTAAAAATTTGGTGAAATCAAATTGCCGTGGTGAAACTTTTCAACTACTCAAAATTAATTTTGCTGTGTCAAGAGTCAACCATAGAAAAATTATGAACTTAAAAAAAATTAAGAATTTTACCGAAACCAATTTTTTTTTGACATTCAAACCATAGAGAATTAATAATTCTTAAGTGGCAGCGTTTGTTTTGTTTACATTTTTTATTATTGCGTAACTATTCACTCATTGTGTATCACATGAGTATTTCGAATAATACATTAATTTTTCAATTAAATCAGTTTAGATTTCCAATTAAACGTGTGTTAACTATATATATATTGTTAACTATGTACTATAATTTCCTTAAGATAAAATTTTAATAAATAATTTCTCAAACTATGATGAAATCTAATCAAATGGTAACAGCAGAACAATAAAATTTCCAACATTTTATTTATTAACACACTTAATAAAAATTATTCATACAATTTTAAAAAATTACTTATTTTTGATAAACAATTAAATAGAAATATAATTAAATATATACATATGTAGGGAAAAAAAACATAAAATAGAAATATCAATATGGCTACCACCGCATTAAAATATTATTCCCTTTTGTTTTCCTTTAAAAATAAAATAAAACATCTGTTTTCTCATCTCTCTTAATTTTTCTTAAGTTTGGGCGAAAAATATCGCATTCCTAATTTTTTTTAAGTGACAGATGAAATTTAACGAGGTTTCGTTGGATTTTTTACGTTACGTTATTTTTTCCATGGGCGAATACACAGAAATGCCATTTATCGCACTCTTAATTTTTTTTACGTTAATTTCCTAATTTTTTTTACGTCATCCCTGGTTACCACTTCAATTAGTTAAAATTTTGACAGATGTAAAAAATGAAATTAAAACAATGATTCGTATTGGTACAACATATTTTCCAATACATATTAATGTAACGTTATTATTATATAATATGCCAATACAAAATAAAAATAAGAGAATTACAAGTTACTATATTCTATTATTACAAAGTAACATGTATATATTATGTATAATAAATATACGATTTCTATTTTCAATAAAGCCATTAGAATACTGTAGATTGCAAAAATTTTCAATTTCAATGTACATATGATGATACTGAAACAGTGAAACACTTCTTTTGGGTTATGTTTTTTTAACAATAGTTGTCAAAAATTATATACGGTCTTTAGCATGTTAAATTTTTTGATTTTTTTTTGTGGTGAATAAATAATTATTTTTTAACTTTGCTGTCAAAATTTTAATTTTTAACTACTTTTTAATCGATTGACACACACTCTAAAATTGACGAAAAAAACATTTTTTCCATACAAAACTTATGAAAAATTAAATTTTTTTCGGTGCGATATTTTTCAATGAAAATGTCGAAGGATTAAGTATTTTAACAATGAAATAGAATCTACTATCATTTTATAATTGATTCAAAGCTTGATCGAAAAAGTTGTTTAATTTTTGATATATTTATTAATAATATTTATAGGAAAAAAAAGCATTTCTACATTGAATTGATATAAATACACACAAATACCAACGCAATAAAAATTAAACTGCACGACGAAAAGAGAAAACAGTAAAAATGTGGTTGTGTTTCCTTTTGAATTATATTTTTGTGAATAAACAAAATACTTAAAGGGTATTCCAATAAAAGCTGCATGATTTTGTTTGAATAAATCTAAAATCTAATCTCACTTCAATTTCAACGTAAATTTTGGATTTTAGATTATAAATGGAGCACCATGACAGTTTTTCTGGCACGGTTCGATTTTATTTTGGTAAAGTTTTGTTACGCATTTGCGCATAGTTATGGTTCTTAACAAATTGTGCAGCTGTTATTGGAACTCCCTACGACATGTTGTAAGTTGTCAAACTCACAATTTTTTTTCTATTGATCGATGTTTATGTTCTCTTTTTAAATTTTACGCTATTTCGTGAATCCAATTTTGATTTTTTCTATTGCGATCTCAACCTAATAGAATAATTTTGTACTCTATCCCTTTTCCCGATTTCGCTACAAGATAACGAAATAGAAATATTTGGTAATACATTTTCAAATGTATAAAAGGAAATAGAATAATGCTTTATACGAGCATGCATGCAAGCCGCGATCGTAATAGAAAAAGCGAAATTTTAAAAAAAAATGTGAGATTTAATTCTTAAGAAAGAGACAAAATCATCGATCGAAAGGATGACAATATCTGTTTTATTTATTTATTTTACCTACACATTCAAATAAATTCATTATTACATAAATATGATAAATTTTTATTTAATTTTGATTTAATGCTTATTAAATTAATAAAATGTTTAAGGTTCTGACTTTCAGATATGTGCTGCTTCAATATAGAATCAATTCCACAAAGTGTTTATCGAAATGAAAAATTTAACTTTTCATTGATGAAAAGTAATTCGAAAATGGTCATTTTTACATTGATTCTTATGGGATAATGCAAAAAGTAGTTCCTCTAGAAAAAGCTCGACAAAAAACATGGCTGATCCTTACGGCTCTGTATATATAGGTGGCTCTGGTGTTAGTCAAAATATCATGATGGAAAACAGCTTAGCGGATATTGAATTAAAATATCCAAAAACTTAGTATAGTGATATGTATAGCTAGTTTAGTGTGATGAAGTTTGATTCAGAATTTCCATATAATATTTATGAGCGGCAAAGCTTTAATAATGTAATATGTTATAAAATGTGAAGAACGAAACATGTCAATGTATTTTTTGATAGCTGCACTAAAATTAATACACGAATTTTTACTATAAATATACGGTTATAATATTATTACGAACACTTTTAAATTACAAAAAAAAATTCATTAACAAAATGTTGAACACAGATGCTCGCCTTAAAGTGAAAATCGTGTAAAATAAAATGAATTAGAAAATACAAAATGTAATTAAACTCAATATAAATATAATTATAAGTGAGCAATAAACATAAAAGAAGAAATTAAATGTGATTATTATCTCATATTAGATAAAATTTGTCATGTTATTTTTTTTTTTTAAATATAATTTCATTCTGTGATGGGGATGTAGAGAAGTTAATAAAAGCTGGAATTACACAGGGAATTAATTAAACAAAAATTGTATATAGAAAAGAGGATATATGGCTGTTAGTAATACACATTTAAGTAATGGTTGTATTCAAACCACATTCTAATATAATATATTTAAGTACATTATAATCCAGTATATTTTCGATTTTTTGAAAATATTACACTATCTCACCTTTAACTGTTCAAAAGCATGTTCGACAGTGGTTCAGTTTTGCAAGAAATCACGTTTATTTATTTTTAAGGTTAAGGTTAGGTTCGTAGGCCACACACAATTACTACATACCATTGGACAGAGCTGTATTCAGCACTCATATCCAATTAAATTTTTAATAATATCCGATTTAGAGTATATACGGTATGATGGAAATTTTATTCATATGTACATGCATACATACATATATGTACATATGCATATAGTTAGAAAAATGTTTGACTATAAAATCGTCAAGGACGCGAATATACACATTTTATAGACGTATGATACATTCCTAAATAAAATTACGAATTTCTAAGTATGGAAATATTTTTAAGAGTTTTTAAATTACAAAGCACAAATAAAAAAAAATTAAATTTTTGTTTTATAGAAAAGATTTTTGTAATATGTACACATATGATTGTAAATAATAAAAATCCCTTCTCATACTGTTCAGCTCGTTGGGATGCATTCCAAGAATTCGCGCACATAATATGAATACCAATAATTTATGTTAGTACATATATTGTGTAAAATATTTCAATTATTTGAAGGAAAACATTTGTATTCAGTCTCCTTTGAACTTTCATCGAACTTTACATTTCGTACAAACTTTCTTATTAACAATGGGCAAATGAATGTTTGTATGTATATATTTTCTTTATACCCTATGTCATTGTCTAATGTCTATTATTCATTTTCAAATTGCTATTTAAATTTTCAATTAACTGATTTTTAACAAACAGAAAGCAAGACGCAAGAATAACACAATGTAATAAAAAAGCGTGAATGAGATAATCTTTATTTGCACAAAAAGTGTAAATGCTAAACAATGTGCGAGTGTATATATGAGTCAGTTATAAACATAAATTCTGAAATGTAACAATCAAAATGAATTACATAAAAACTGAAGAATAGGATTTTGTTTTTCTTATGTACGTTTATTATTGTTTACCAAGCGAAAGAAAAACATTATTTACAGTGGTTTACTTAGAATTTAAATAAATAAATTAAATTGAGGCGCGTATAACCGTATACAAATAATACAACCACGCTGAATATTTAAAATTAATTTTGTCTATATATGCATATGTACATATTATACAGATTATGTCACAAATAATTTTTTAAAAGTATATTAGTTTTGTAGTTTTGAAAAGTGCTTATATTTTCATCTTGAAAAAATTGTAAGCACAACGGTATACTAAAAAAAAATGTTTAATTTAAAATATTTATAAAGAATGTAGGAAATCAAAAATTTAAAAACTTTTTGCCACCTGTTTTTCAAACTACATACATATTACATTTCAGTAAAAATATGTTGTTGGTTTTTAAATTACTATACGTAGACTTGCGTAGTTTAGCAAAAGTTGAATCGTGTTCTAATTGAATATTAGGGCCCATTGGCCCTTATTGCTTATTTGTTTGTTTGCAAGAGGAAAAATTTGGAATAAATTTGTAATACATGAATTTCAAAGACATATTTCTACACTTAGAATTTTTTATACTGTGAAATTTTTACAAAAGATCGAAAATAAATTTTACAGAAACATTGAAAGATTTGAATTTTGTGGTTTTAATAAAAGTAAAGTTAATGTATTAAATAGATTTTTCTTTTAAAGACGATTGTCAATAAAATTGACCTTAGCAATTTGAGCACATAGTTATTGCGACCTCGCTTACATCGGTTTTGCCTGTGGTTTTCATGTTTTGTTTTTAAATAAACAACACTGAAAACCATTTATTTAAAGCAAATCAATTTCTAAACATCAACTTAACAACCAAATCTCTGCATGTAAATTTTTATTTTCGATTCGTCACGTTTAAGCGATAAGTATTCAATTATTTAGTTCACTCTGATGAAATATAAAAGTTGTTTGGTTAATATTTCAAATTTACAGGTTTGATTGAATTGATTTTTGGTATTTTATAGTCATAGTCTACTGATTTTCGTAAACAACATCTTATAATTTGTCTTGTTTCGTAAAAAAATTCTATATTCTTTTATTTTACAATCTACTTCTTTCAGACACCTTCAGCAAATTTGTCGTCTTCTTTATTGCATTAATCTATTCCTTCTGAAATTTCCCTCATACGCATATCATTTTCGCCAAACAATTTTCAGAATTTTATACTGCATGCCTCTTACGCTACACTATATTTTAAATATCAGTCAGTAATTTTTAAGCTTTCGGTTGCTCTGTTCAGCCTACGCATATCTTCCGGATTCTGGTAAACGATACGTCGCCACTGCTGCCTTAGTCTTCATTTTTTTTTCTAGTACGTCTTTTTCTTTTTGACAACATTCCTCCAAAAATGTTTAATGATGATGTGATATTTTCAACAAAGGTTAACGACATACAGCAATGAGTGATATTTCAATAACTAAACTAAAAAAAAAAAATTGTATGCAGCATGAGACAAGTTGATATTTCATAGTTATGTATAGATATACAAATTGCAATGTATAATAATTTTTTAACAGACAATCAATAATTTAAAAGGTCTTAGGATTTGCTTTAGGGCAAAAATACATTTTTGTTAGATTAGTTGATTAAACATTTTACGAAATTGGAGAAATTACGCAAGAGTATAATGTATTACAAATTACCATTCTATATAATATCTAAAAGGTTAAATAGAGTTCTACTGAAAACATAGTGGTGTGTGAAAAATTAATTATCGACATTGTACCGTAAATTATTTAGACTTTAACACAAATCATTTTATAATTTTTCTGTTGAAATAAAAAATTAATTTAATAAATTTTTATTTATTTCAGATTACAATAATTCAACTAATCCAGTCGAGTCCAATTAGAAAAAATGATATAATTTCTGGGAAAGAATTTTTATCATTGTTTATTGATCACAATGATGACAATATTAAATTAGATAAAAAATCAATACCAAAAATAAATAGAAATAGTCAAAACAATAACAATAATGATAGCGATAGTATTTTACCAATAGAGAAAATGTTTTCAAATAAACGTAACATTAATAAACCGGATAATACTCGCAATGATGGTATTTTAACAAATGAAAGTACAAATCATCAGCTAAGTAATAAACCTATAGAGATTTCATCATCATTATCAGTTTCAACATCATCATCGTCATCGCATAGTGGTGGAAATCCATCATCGTCTGAACAACAAAATTCGGACGATAGCAAAAATTTACTACAAAATAGAAAGACTGATATAAAAGTAATTGCCGTTAGTGTATCATCATCAATAGAGCAAGCAAATGTACAAAGGATAAAAATTAATGAAGAATCGACAACCACTTTAACATTTGCAACGTCATTACCTTCTGCAACAACATCGCCGCCACAAAAAACACAATCCACAACATTTATTCCAGTATATGAAATTGTGGATGAGGGTGAAGTTATCGATGATGTTGAAACTGATAAATTTATTTCTAATTCACATAAGACTGATTTTACAATAGATGAAGTAGATCCATTAACTCAATCAAATAAAAATAGCAATAATGATGATTCCATGAGAAGTGAATCAACAAATATACATAGTTTTTTGCCACCACCCAATCAATCATCACAACAAACCAAATCGAGAACACAACGAAAACAAGATCCTATTGTACCATACCAAACGATTATTTATCATGATAACAAAAATCTCGATGATAATCTAACGAATCAGGATTCACGACCGATTAGCTATACATCTATTTCGCAAACTATTGGTGAAATACGATCATGGCATATACATAATAATACATCACATCAATCGCTACCGAAAATTTACTCGGAACCAGCCAAAATTTATTCGGAACCATCGAAATTTTATTCGGAACCGTCGAAAATATATTCAGAACCAGCTAAGATCTACTCTGAACCGGCTAAGGTGTACGGTGAACCGGAAAAAGTTTATTCACAACCTGCTAAAATTTATTCGGAGCCTGCGAAAATTTATTCCGAACCGGCAAAAATCTATTCAGAACCGGCGAAAATGTACGGTGAACCGTCTAAAGTGTATTCAGAACCAGCCAAAGTATATTTTGATTCTGTTGTAACAACGACACCAATGCCATCGCCAACATCAGGAAATCCTTTATCACCGGCATTGTCGCCTACGGTTAAACCACAATTATCGCGGCGAATAATATTTAATCTAGATCGTTTACCGTACGATCTATTGAATGCGCCTGTCAATGACGAAAACACATCGACAGAGAATTACAATCGTAATATTGTGGTTAATCGGCATCTCAATGATAAAATTAACGACAAACCAGAAATATTTGTATTGAACACGAATTATAATAGTCAAAAATATGGTGATAATCTAGTCACATCAACGCAATCACCTAATTTAGAATTGTATACACCAACACCGGAACAAACTTATAAAATTGAGGAATCGGTCGATAGTTTCGCACCAAACAATCAACAGTCAAATAATGAACCAGCACATACAACGCAACCATCGGATGGAGAAGATTCACAGAAGGTTGGTTACGTGGTTGAAGGGCGAAACTATCGAAAGTATCGTGTTGAAGAAAAAACGCCGGATGGGTTTATCGTCGGTGAATATGGTGTGGTTAGCCACAATGATGGTTCGTTACGGGGCGTAAGGTATACAGCGGATTCAAACATAAATCCAAAATTAATATACGATGCATTGCTGAAATTTCTGTCGCTGTGAAAATTCTAGACGAACAATAGCATTAGTTTTAGTATTTTTTTGTACGAAAAATCTCGAATGTGAACTGGAAAGTTAAGTACGTAAATATGCCATATAAAATTGAATAACTAAATTCACACAAATATAGGGACAAATTTTAACTTGTTTTATTCCAGTGTATTTCAAACAAAACAATTAAGTTAGTAGTTAATTTAGCACACGCACCTAACATCAATTGTATGTCTTTTTTTAAATAATTTATTCTAATGGAATTTCCGTTAACGATTTGATCAATATTTTATGCGATGAATGACGCAATTTATATCATTGAATCAAATCATTAAAGGAAATTTTGTTTATATAAATATATTAAATTATTAACTTTCCAGCATTAGTTTAAAAAAAAAAAAACTATTTTTCCTACAAAAAACAAATTAGTAACTAGTTATTAACTAGAAAGTATGTACTATACACAGTGCCAAATAGAAATAAAACTAAAAATCAATTTATAGATATTTATAGTACATCGCATAAGATTGTCACTAAATTTTTAATAAAAAAAATTTTTTAGAAGACAAACTTTAACATAATACTTAAATTTAAAACAAACAAAAATAAACGAATAAAAATCGCTACTCAAAAAAGACTTTTTTTTAAATAAGTAAACAAAAATAATTAAAATTAAATTATAAAAAAAAAAAATGAAATGTGATAGTAGATTATTATTAGCCTATTATAATAGTTTTTTTTCTATAAAAATATAATTTTTATCTAAATATAATGACTTTAACGTTTAACTATTCATTAATATTTAAGTAATATTGATAGTAATGATAAAAAAAATTAACATATTTAAATATTTAGAATAACTAGAATTTTATTTAAAAACAAAACTGTAATTTAATATTTAATAAATTCAAAACTTTAGGGAAAATCGTTCATCACTTGTTTTTTTTTTTGGTAAATTTCACATAGAATTGAGGATTTTGTTGGTAGTTTACAAAATATACAACATTATATATGATTATAATAATATGATTAATAATTTAATAGAAAATAGATTATTAAATTAAAATTAAAATTGTTTGTTTTATTTTATATGTGGCGTTTGTTAAATAGTGGGTGAGTTAAGCCAGAAGTTAATGGTGTCATTGAATGAGGTAAGGAAATATATGTGTATAGTAATGTTAACATTCAAAATGATAAACTAGAGAATTATTTTAAATTTTCTGATACAATTTATGAAATTGAAAACAATTTTTTAAGTATCGCAAACTTTTTACTCAAAAGAATACAATCCTGTTAAAGTTAGCCGATAGTTTCCAACCGATATACGTATGTCGATAAAGAAGATCATACATTTGTGAAATATTTTTTATTAATACTGGTAGGAAAAATTTCTTGTGGGTATCCTGGGAAATGTAGTGTTGCCAAAATCATATGTAAATAATATAAAATTTATAAAAATTCAGCCTCTAGAGTGTTATGTCTGGAGACGGCTTGACTTGAAGTGTTTCTCCATTAGCTATGACTAGAAAATTCTTTTAGTCCAAGTTTCAAGTGGAGATTCTGGATAATTTAGATTTTCCAAAATCATGTGAGAATAATTGAAAATTAATAAAAATTCAGCCTCTAGACAGAACTATAGGAAAAACACTTCAAATCAAGCCGTCTCCAGACATTAGACTCTAGAGGCTGAATTTTTATAAATTCTCAATTATTTACATATGATTTTGGAAAACCTAAATTTCCCAAAATCTCCTCATGAAACTTGAACCAAAACAATTTTTTAGTCATAGCTATTGGAGTAACACTTCAAATCAAGCCGTCTCCAAACATAACACTTTAGAGGCTGAATTTTTATAAATTTTCAAGTATTTACATATGAATTTGGAAAATCTAAATTTCCCAGGATCCCTACATGAAACTTGGACTAAAAAAATTTTCTCGTCATAGCTATTGGAAAAACACTTCAAATCAAGCCAATTTTCAATTAATTAGACATAACCCTATTATTTACATGTGTTTTGGAAAATCTAAATTTTCCAGAATCTCCACATGAAACTTGGCCAAAACATCTTTTTAGTCATAGCTATTAGGAAAACACTTCAAATCAAGCCGTCTCCAGACATAACACTCTAGAGGCTGAATTTTTATAAATTTTTAATTATTTACATATGATTTTGGAACATTTAAATTTCCCAGGATCCCCACATGGAGCTTTTCCTTAGAGTATTATTATAAATTGTCTTACAATTGTATTAAAATCTAATTTGTCGTATTATTTTTATCCAAGAATTAAAAATCTTCTTTATCGACATATATCGGCTGGAAACCTTCGGCTGAAAACTTTCGGCTATGTTAATTTTTTATCGGCTATCATATTAATACTATAATCTGCATTACCAATTTTTATAACTTTCGGCTGGTATAAGATCTCATACATTTTGATTAAAATTTCTTCGTTTACGATAAAATCGTCAATATGGATTATGAAGCTTTCTTTGAAATTAGATGGCAAAGCTAATATTAATTCTCTTAATTAAACGGGTCTTCACGGGACGTGATATATCAGCCCAAATGTCAACCATACTTACACTTGGAGTGCCCTGCTAGTCAACTAATGAGGTTCTGATGACCACGAAATGGTGACTAACAGACCACTAAGCACTTGGGAAACGATATTCTTTACCATTTTTATCCCACTACCATCTTGTACTTATTAAAGTGGTAGTTAAACTAGCATACAATGAGTGTAACAGACAAGAAAAATAATACTCCAAATGGAAAACCAGTTCTAAGATTACAAGGTCGAAATAAAGGTTACAGGATCATTCTACTAAACAATAATGTATAGAAAATAGTACCCCAGACTCTGAAGTAATTATGTTTTGACTACGAAACTAATTGTAGAAGAGATCGAATGGTACACATATGAAGATAAAATAATATAGTTTTTAATAATAAAAAAATTATGACAGTGAAATTCATACTAAAAAAAATAACAAAAAATTACACTGTTAAATTTGGCAATTTTTCCCATTGGAATTTTATTTATTCGAAAATTTGAATTTGAGGTGTTTTGTAAATTGTAGGCTGCCGATTCTAGTAATAATTTCATTCTCTTGAGTAAATATTCGGATAGCTTAGAACAACTGCGACCTTTACGTCCATAGAAATTAAATTAGATTAAGCGGTTAGATTTTCACAGAATTTTGAAGTTTCGTGATTTTAAACCAATTTTAATCATTTTTACTGCCTATCATAGAGATGTCCACGGCAACTCATGTATATTTCCGGATAGTTTAGACCACCTGCGATTTTTGTGGTCAATTAGATTAAATTCTGATGAACTTTTCTATTTGTTTATGGAATTTAAAATTTCTTGGTTTTGATAGATTTTTAAAATTTTGTACCGCCGATCCTACAGATGTCTCCAGATACTGACCTATCTTTTGAAATAGTTTAGGCTATTTTAAATCTGTTAGATCAAGAAAATTAAATTCTGATGAACTTTACTATTTATTTTACATCATTTAGAAGTTTCGTAATCCATTTCATTTTAAACGATTTTTAATAATTAGATGCCAATAGTCGTGGACATCGAAGGTAGGTAGGATCGGCGGTACAAATGATTAAAAATCGTTTAAAATGAAATCGATTACGAAACTTCTAAATGATGTAAAATAAATAGTACAGTTCAACAGAATTTAATTTTGTTGATCATACAGATTCGGAATAGCCTAAAATATTTGGAAATATATGGCAATACCCGTGGACATCTCTAGGATCGGCGGTACAAAGTATTAAAAATCGTTTAAAATGAAATCGATTACGAAACTTCTAAATGATGTAAAATAAATAGTAAAGTGTAGCAACCGATAAATATTAACTTTATTTTATTTTTAATTAATATTTATCCGTGCTCCAATTAGTCTTGCCTATTTTTAATTGACCAGTCCGTCATTCTGTTGTACACCATATTGTTACAACAGGGCATTTACCCGTGACGCGACCTCGCAGGCTAAATCCTGAAAGGCACAAAGCAGCATTTACAGAATTCCAACATATGGTGGAATTGGGAATTTGTCGACCGTCGGCATCTCCTGTTTCTTGCCCTTTACATATGGTAAAATAGAAAGATCTTGATTGGACACCTTGCGGTGATTATCGTAGATTAAATACGGTCACCACACCAGATAGATATCCAATCCCTCATATTCAGAATTTTTCCATGAATTTAAATGGTTGCACATTTTTTTCAAAAATTGATCTTGTAAGAGCCACCATTCGATTCACGTCGCTGAAGAAGATATTTATAAAACGGCAATAACGACCCCGTTTGGTTTATACGAATTTACTCGTATGCCTTTTGGTTTGCGCAATGCAGCACAAACTTTTCAGCGATTTATGAACGAAGTAGTACGAGGACTTGACTTTGTTTACGTCTACATTGACGGTATTTTAGTTTTTTCGGAATCAAAGGAACAACATCTGCTACATCTCGAAGAATTATTTCGGAGACGGGTTGTGTATGATGTTCACATTAAAATTCCAAAGTGTATTTTTGGCGTTTCCTCATTAGACTTTAAGCCACAAAATGACTCCTGATTGAATCTATCCTTCTGAGGATAGAATTAAGGCCACCAGGGATTTTCCCATACCGTGTTCAATTAAACACATACAGCGTCATATCGGTATGATTAATTATTATCACCGATTTTTTCCCAAGCAGGCGGAATTTTTAGCTCCCATACATATCCACTTGTCTGCACTTAATAAATTGCCTAAGACACCCAAGAATTTTTCTTTGCCTGAGGAATGTCAGAACGCATTCTGTCAATTAAATATTATTTTGGCTAATATTACTCTTCTTGCTCACCCTTTAAGTGAAGCACCTATAAGTATAACTTCTGACGCATCTAACATCGCCGTTGGCGCTGTTCTGCAGCAGTATAATAAGAAGAGGTGGGAGCCTTTGGGTTTTTACTCAAAGAAATTAACAAGTCCTGAGTTAAAATACTCAGCGTTTGATCGGGAACTACTCGCGATGTATCAAGCAGTGAAGAATTTTAGATATTTCGTCGAGGGTCGTGAATTCACAATTTTCACAGACCATAAACCTTTAGTTAGAGCTCTCCAGTCTAAAACTGAACGTAATCCAAGGCAATCACGCCATCTGGATTACATTAGTCAATTCACCGTGGACATACAACATGTAAAAGGTTCCGATAATGTCGTTGCCGACACTTTATCGCGAACCATTAATATTGATTCAGCCTTAGTCGACACTGTTATCAGTTTTGACCACATTATTAAGGCACAGCAATCTGATGATGAACTTCAGACAATGCTGGACGGCTCATGCTGACGTTCAACTTCTAATATGAAGGTCGAACTTCTTAAATGGTCAGGTTTCGAAATATATTGTGAAACCTCAACAGAGAATAATCGCCCATATATTGCAGAATCGTTACGTCGTAAGATATTCGATTCTTTGCATAATTTATCACATCCCGGTGTTCGAGCATCTCGAAAATTGATTACAGCTCGTTATTTTTGGTCAAATATTAACAAGGACGTAACCATTCGTAAGACGTAAGTACAACGGCATTCTATTTCTCCTCATCTAAAATTTAATATTCCACCTGGTCGTTTTGAACATGTTCACTTGGATATAGTTGGACCTTTGCCAATATCCAATGGTTGTTCGTATATTTGCACTGTTGTCGATCGTTTTACTCGATGGCCGGAAGCTTACTGCATGGAAAACATGACAGCTGCCACAATCGCTAGAATTATTGTTAGTAATTATATATCGCGTTTTGGTGTATCTTCTCAGATAACAACTGATCAAGGATCACAATTTGAGTCCAAACTTTTTAACGAGTTAACGATACTCCTTGGGTCTCAATGGATTCGCACTTGTGCATATAATCCAAAAGCGAATGGCATGGTTGAGTGATTCCATAGACAACTTAAAGCTGCTCTTATGGCCAGAGGCAATGTTATTAATTGGTTTTCGGAGATCCCCATAATTTTATTAGGAATTCGAGCCACTGTGAAAGAAGATTTAGGTTGTTCACCGGCGGAAATGGTTTATTGCCAAACAATTAAACTTCCCGGTGAATTTTTTATTGACAACCCTTCTTCACCTATGCCTTCTAGCGACACAGTTATCGACCAATTGCGTGATGCAATGAAAAATCTTATTCCGAAGCCTACGCGTTTAGCAAAACAGGATCACATATTTGTCCCGAAAGCCCTGGACAACTGTGAGTTTGTATTTATAAGATCGGATAAGGTTCGTATTGGACTTACCCCTCCTTACGAAGGGCCATTCAAAGTAATTATGCGTCTTCGAAAATATTTTGTTGTTTCGATCAAGGGTAAAAATGTTACCATCTCGATCGATAGGTTGAAACCAGCTTTCGGAATTCTGAGTTCGGTTGATCAATTTTTAAAATCCCGAACATCCAAAGCTGTTATTTTTCGTCTTTAGGATTCTAGATTCTCAGAATCACTAGGAGGAGAGTACTGTAGCAATCGATAAATATTAACTATATTTTATTTTAAATTAAAATTTATCCGTGCTCCAATTTATACAAAATATATTTTAGGTTTCGTTCCACAATAGTGCAACAATACGAGATGCAACTTGTTTATTCTTTATCGTTTTGTATACTTGTTAAGTACGCATACTTTGATTGTTGCAAAAGCTTTTAAAAGCTTTTCAATTACAATACAGATGCGTATGTATGTGTGCGACATTTTCGTTTCGCAATTTATTTTGTACGCACACGTATAAAATAAATTATTTCTTATCTGTCATCCCTATCACCGTTTAAGGAATTTGTATACGAATTTATATATTCGTCTCTTTTTAGATATATGCATTCGATGGTTTAAAAAATAAAAATATTTTTTATGATTAGTTATAGCTGATAAAAGACCAAAAAAAGGTCACATTATACAAAAAGTGGTGGTTGATAAATATATATCAACTTTATTAACTTGTAAATTAACATTTTGGATTATTTTTATTTTCATTATATTTAATTTTCTATAAAATAAAAAAGAATAAAATATAAATTAAAGTATAAGTTTATAAATTATTTGGAGTCAGAGAACACATAATAATACCAATAAAAGTTCATCAGAATTTAATTTTGTTGATCATACAGATTTGGAACAGCCTAAAATATTTGTAAATATATGGCAATACCCGCGGACATCTCGAGGATTGGCGGTACAAAATAAAAAAATTTACCTCCGGCTTGATTATAATGAAAAAAAAATTCGGAAATCTAGATGCGTGAAACGTGTTAGGAATAATACTGCGAAAGAATATTCTATAAGATTCTCTATTCTATATATAATGAATAATCTGTAAAGAGCAACATGCTGCAAATTACAGATTAATTAAAATTAAGAAATAGAACGCGTCAAATACCTGAAAATATTAGAATAGATAGAAAGGAGACCTACTAAAAACTAAATAGCTACTTCTTAGTATCTTTTCTATTTATTGTCCCCCACGATATAATTTTAAAAAAACTGACTTTATCACTTAGTTTAAATCACTAAGAGTATTTAGTAGTTAATTTCATGCTGGTAGTGAACCAACGCACTTGCTTGTGGCTACAAATAAAAGACCAGGTATCATAAACTTCGACATTACTACATCAAGAAAACCGGCCCAGGTAGGTTAACAAACAATAAAAGTGAATAAGAGCTATTCTGGAAGCTAGTTAAAGGTAAAACGAATATATAAGTACCAATCGTTACAGTTAGAGAACTACTTGGACGTTTTATCTATAATCGGACTCCACAAAGCATAATAATACTTATCATTAATGCAATAAATTAAAACATTTAATCTAAGAAATTAAGAATAAATCAATTAAAAATTGCCTATCCTACTGGTCAAAACGTTCCCGATTACTCTCTTTGGAAAGCAACAAACGGATTAAAACGGCCGAAAATACAAATTTATAGGGCAAATTAATTACTGCTCAAGAGGCTCAACCCAAAGATCCAGAAAAGAAATCATATTCCTACAAGCATAATTGAAGGTGGACTTAAAATTAAATAAATATGATTTTAAAATCGTACAACGCTGATCGACATCCTCGCACAAAATATGAAGAAATAGATAAAATATCAGCAGCAATATAACAAGGCTGTGGCCAATTATATATATATATATATATATATATATATATATATATATATATATATATATATATATATATATATATATATCCTTTATACTAGAGATCTACCAATTACCATTTGTAGGTGCACATTAACAAAGATCTTACATAAACAGCCAGCGAACAGGTATTTTAGTGGCAAAAATATTTGTGGAACAATTAAAAGCTAGGCGGTTCTCGCTCAGATCGATATGAGCAGTTTGGTTGCTGATCGTTAAATCGGTCAGATTGGTTAGATCGAATTTTTCGATTTACAAACAACTTCACCAATTTCTCAGATTGATTTTAGTTTGACTAGCTCATCGTAATTTCAAACGATTAATTAATCCGCGATTTCAATTTTAGTTTAGACCGGATCAGATCGAATGGACTACAAATAATCCAGTTTATTTGTACGGATTCAAATAAGAAACGTAATCCTTTGGTTGAAATTATGAGTATATAAAAAATCAATACGTGTAAAATCACCAAATTTACCAAGACATTGAATTCCAGTTCTATTTAACACCCAGCAAATTCTCTTAGTATAATCTCTCCGCAAGCACCTCAATGTATCTGTAGTGCCCAACATCCTACGCACTTCCACATTCACATGGTGAACCATACGTTATTAAGGTATTGCCGCGCGTTTCTTATTTCTTCATCAACAGTTTCTATTGTGAGATCCCTATGCAGATCATCATCATTAGTCCTTATGCACCACGGAACGTTAACTATCCAACGTAGCCCACATAGTCCATAAGCCGAAAGGTATTTCATCAATATTGGTTTTAGCAACTGCTGGTACAATAACGATTTGTTTTTTATTGACAATTCAGAATTTTTACCCAACAGCCAGAACATTCTTCCCAATTTAATATTGAGTTCATCTATCATTTTTTAACGTATTCTTTCCATCTATCCCTAGGACGACAAGTTTTAACATGACTATTTTCGACTTTCGATAGATGTTTATCTCTCTTTTTCCCCAAAAATTATATACTATTTTATTCATCAACTACCCTGTTTCTATTGCGATTTCACCTGGGTCGCCACATTTTTGTCCATTTTCTTTCTCCTTTTAGTTTAGTTGTGGATTCCACAATATTTTCACCAACTGGCCGAATCACAGTATCGTTAGCAAATGTGATAGTAACATCGCTTATGCGAGTTAAGTGTCTGACACTACCTTTGGATTATTCCTGCTGAGATTTTCATGAGTCCAGAATGTGTGTTTGTTGTTTAAATTTATTAAACCAATTTTTTAAATTTATTAAACATATCTTTTTATTCTCTATTATCTCATGAGAACATATCTTTTTATTCTCTATTAATGTATTTCGAATATTTTGTCATTTTTTTCGTGCTTTTCGTTTTTCCTGCTCTAGTTTACTTACTTTACGGTATAACACTGATTTGTCTTTACTGGATAAGAGTATTGGGTCGCTTTCTCAAGCAGCCGATTGTATGATATTTATTCATAGTTAGTGGATTCAAGCAGCTAGTGGAAGTAGATACTGAACGCGGAAATGAAATAGAAGATGAAATGGATGGACTCATATTCATCTTCGATTTCATTAGCTGCTTGGAAAGTTACCAGATTGCTTTATTATTTGTTAGCTGTGATGGATCTCCTTTTTCTATTACGGTCCCACTAATCGTCATAATATCCGGTGAATCATCAAAGAGTTTCAATTTTTTCTAAATAGATGTAACTCTCCGATAACGAAAAAATCTATTAGGTCTGGTCTTTTGTTCGGCTGGCTTGTATGTTTAGATTGTGGATAAAAGTCGCCCAGTACCATTGTTCCTATTACAACGTTTTACCTATTGTTAGCACAGGTTTAGATGACAACTGGCAATCACTCAAAAACGGACATTTCCATTTAGCTTCTAGATTGCGTTATGATTGACAACTAAGTCAATCAAGATGCGATTAACGTGGTTATCCGGTGGCAACCTCGAATAGGTTATTTTTGAATGATTGTTGATTGCCGTTTTAACCTGTAGTAACAGGTATTGTAATCAGAACAGTGAATGTGTCCCCTATAGGCCGAACTTTTGACAGTAAATATACTAACTATTAATATTCACTATTATGCTATAAATAGAAAATATTTAGAGAGTGCAATGAAAATAAATTTATATAATAAACCATGAGACAAAGAAATAAAATTAACTTTTGTTGCTTTCATCTTACCAACAATAAAAACTGAACTTGAAAACTATAAAATGATCACTAATCAAAAACACCTAAAGAAACTTGATAAAACGAAAAACAAGTTATCGTGCGGCAAGTTTTTGTTGTTTAAAATTTACTATTAATTTACCGTACTGGTATTATTGTTGATTTAATTCTGTATGTACTTTTTAAAATATGTATATTTTTTTGGTGTGTTTCTGCATATACATACATATATGTACATACATATATACTTAAAACTATCAACTATAAATGGTGTCTAATCCTTTTTATGATCATTTATTATAAAAGAAAAATGTATCGAGTAGTAATGGATTTGTATATCGCAAAAGGTGCTTTCTATTCAACAATTATAGTTTTATTATTATTTTGACCTTGGAATTAAATATTTGCTCGAATGTAATGTATAGATACTTATGTTAATTAATGTTATGTTAATTTAAATAGAAGCTGTTCAGAAATTTTGAATCCAAATTGAAAATGAACTGGAGTAATTGGTGTTATTCGAAATTAAGTGACTGATTGAAGTTCTAAATTGGGTTAAAATGTTGGTACCTTACCTTCTCATCAGACCTTGAAACAAATTATTTAAAATTCAATGCAATAAAATTCTTCAGTTTTTAGAGTTGTTTAAATTATAAGGAAAATAAATGATTGCTGCTAATTGATAAATAATATATATATATATATATATATATATATATATATATATATATATATATATATATATATATATATATATATATATATATATATATATATATATATATACAGGTGATCCTTGACTTACGTCGTTTTGAGTTACGTTCTTTTTGACTTACGTCGTTTATAAATTACGCTCTTTATTTAAGATACGTCGTTAATCGCTTTGAGTTACGTCGTAAAAAAAATTGCAACGTGAAAGAGAATTGGAAAACAGAAAACAAATATGTGACTCCCATTATACGAGTATGTAGCTAATAAAGCATAATTTTGTTATTATTCGGGACTTTTACCGAATTAAGCAACGAGGAAACAAATACCAAGCAAATTCCATGCTAGTCGGGGTTGGTTCCAAAATTTTAAAAATCTGAAAGAATTCCTAAATATCAAAATTTCAGGTGAGTCAACTAGTGCAGACACAGCTGCAGCAGACGCCTTTCTGCAAACAATTAAAAACATCGTTGCAGATGGAGGATATTCAAGCCATCAAATATTTAACGTCGACGAAACAGCTTTGTACTGGAAAAAATGCTCTTGCGAACATATTTGGCCACAGCAGAAAAACATGCTTCCGGCTTTAAAGCAGCAAAAGACCGTTTGTCGCTTCTCCTTGGTGGTAATGCCGCCGGCGACTTCAAGTTAAAACCTTTGCTGATTTACCACTCGGAGAACCCGAGAGCTTTAAAGAGTATCACCAAAACAAGTTTACCGGTTGTTTGGAGAAGCAACAGAAAGGCTTGGGTTACGGCCAGTCTATTTACTGATTGGTATAAGGCATATTTTTGTCCAGCAGTAAAGAATTATTGTACAAATAACAATCTGGCCTATAAAGCTTTGCTCTTGTTGAATAATGCACCTGGCCACCCCGTTAGTTTAGATGAATTGGACGAAAATATAAAAGTTATTTTTCTTCCACCGAATACAACTTTCATTTTACAACCGATGGACCAAGGTATGATAATTGAAATTGACCGAAGATCCGAAGAAAACGAGGCCACTGTTAAAGATTATTGGAAAACTATACGATAAGACACGCAGTTTTCAATATTGGCAAATCTTGGGGTGAAGTCAGCGGTACTACTATGTCTGAATCGTGGAAAAAGCTTGGTCGAATCATTCCACCAGTTCTATTGAAGATGTGGCTGAAGTACAAACAGAAATCGTCAATATACCAAAAAAATTGGTTTCATAGATGTGGATTTGTCTGACGTAGAAAATTTTTTAACGGAGCAGAATGCTCCACTATCAGACGATGAATTAATTGAATTGCGCGAACATCATGAAGACAGTGTAGCTCAAACAGAGGACAATGATAATCCACAGGCAATACTTTCTCTAAAAAAATTGGCAACCATTATAGACTCTACTGATGAATTAAAAAATTTAATAGAAGGGAATGATACAGACTCAGAAAGAAGATATCTCGCAATAGAAGCAATAACTAAAGGCGTTAAATGCTATAAAGATTTGTACATTGAACCTAAAAGGCTAGTTTAAGTCAACCTACTCTTAACAAATATTTCCTACCGGTTACAGAAACATCGCCTCAATCATCTAATTCATCATCTGATGAAACTATTTCATCATCTGATGAATTCGAAGGGTTGTAGATTAAAACAAATAACGTAACAGTTTACGTAGATACCAATTTACAAATATGTATGTACATATTGAATTATATTTTATTTTTACGATTATGAATTGGAATAAATTGTACTTTGTACAGAACCAACATATTTTTTATTACATATTTGAAAACAAATTTCGACTTACGTCGTTTTAAGTTACGTTGCATTTTTTAGGAACGCATCTACGACGTAAGTCAAGGATCGCCTGTATATATATATATATATATATATATATATATATATATATATATATATATATATGTATATATATATATATATATATATACATATATATATATATATACATATATATATATATACCTATATATACATATATATATGTATATATCTATATACAGGGTGTCCGCCGGGAAGGTATACTACTTTATTTTGCCGCCATTTTGGTAAACGTCGTGAAGTAGACACGTGGTAAATTTATTATGGAAAAATATTCGATAAACCAACATGTTTTAATCGTTAAAACTTTTTATCAAAATCTATCATCGATTACTGTGACGATGAGAAAGTTACGTGAAATTTTTGGGAGAAACAACGTGCCAACAAAACGCACTATTTATCGTGTAGTGAATGATTTCGAAGAAAGAGGGTCTGTAAGTGATAGGCCAAAGCATGGGCCACAACGTACTGCAAGATCGGCTGAAAACATTACTGCTGCTCAAGAAAGTGTTCAAAACAATCCATCAGCCTCAATTCGACACCGTGCTCAGGAGCTTGGTCTTCAAAGAACAGGTTTGGCCACAATTTTGCACAAGGATTTGCATTTGTTTCCATTTAAGATTCAGATGACACAAGAGCTTCTTCCACAAGACCATTAACGCCGCCGTACTTATGCCAATAGGATGTTACAGCCCGCCCATGACAACCCCGATTTTCATGAAAAAATCATAATGAGTGACGAGGCACATTTTCATTTGAATGGATATGTGAATAAACAGAATAGTCGATTCTGGGCAATGGAAAACCCTCAATTTATTCATCAGTCACCTTTACATCCATTAAAAGTGACAGTCTGGTGTGAAATTTGGTCAATAGGAATCATTGGACGTTACTTCTTTCAAAATGAAAACGGCGTAACGGTAACTGTGAATGGAGAGCGATATCGTGATATGATTGAACATTTTTAACGCCACAACTGCATGCTTTGGGCTTGATTAACATGTGGTATCAACAAGACGGTGCCACATGGCATACAGCCAGGATTACAATGGAATTACTGCGAGACCTCTTTCCACAACAAGTTATTTCAAAAAATGGTGATGTTGATTAGCCTCCACGATCGCCTGATTTGACTGCTTCGGACTTCTTTTTGTGGGGATATCTGAAAAGCAAAGCTTATGCAAACAAACCAGAAACGCTTGAGCAACTCAAACAAAATATTCGTGATGAGATTAATGAAATACCGCGTGAAATGTGTGAGAATGTAATGAAAAATGTGCTCAAAAGGGCTCGCATTTGTGAGGCTAACAGAGGCTGACATTTAACTGATATTGTATTCCATACATAATTGCCGACATTAAATAAAACATTATCAGAGGCCTACAAATTGTAGCAAAATTCATTAGCAATACACATTAGCCAATTTTCGTATTTTGGGTGTTGGGTGTGTTTCAATAAGGTAGGAGTTTACCGTTGGTTTATATTCCAGCGATGCAACTATGTAGAAACCATCAACTGTCTCTTGTTTACCTCCCCGCGGTAGCACCTGGGCAAGGTTTGTTTTGCATGACTAATGTATCACGAGTGTAATAACACTATACAGTTATCGAGTGTAATAACACTATATACAATAAAACGCAATGAATAAAACAAACAAGGAATGTAATACACTAGGTGGCAGACGGTCCCAAGGATTCTAGGGGGAGGGGGCAAACATTGCTAAACCATTTAAATGATATCCAAAATAAGCTAAAGAATATCAAAGCTCAAATGAGTAACGAGGAACAATGTTCATGATAAAACAATAAGAATAAATTGTTTAAAGAGCTGTTTCAAAAAATGAAAAAACTAATTGCGCAGCTGATCACCGAAGTTGCTGAGCTTAAAAGAGAAAACCCTATACACCAAAAGAAATGGTTAAAAATAACAAAGCTGAGGATTCAGCACGAATTAAAAATCTGCCTTCTAACCATTCAAGCCATCAACCATTCAACATGATCATTCAAATAATTTCAACTGATGCTGCGGCAATTTCCAGTTTTTCAACAGAATAATAGATTCAATGCTCTGAGTCAAGAGGGATATTGCACAGATGAAGAAGAACTGGAAAACAAAACTGATGGCGCACAAAAACGAAGATGCCTCCAAAACTTACTACACAAAGTGTGAACAATAACACTGAACAGAAAATCAAAAATATACCACTGCCTCACTAATGAACCAACTAATTTTAAGGCACTTTCAAACAGCGACATTAAAATTACCGTTCAAAATGAAAATGACTACAGAAAATCTCGAATATCACACCTATCAGCTGAAGAGTGAAAAGGCTTATATAGTGGTTATCAGAGGCCTACCATCATCCATTAGTCATGATGAAATTAAAGCAGTCTTAGAAAAAATGGGAGCTGAAGTCGCAGGTTTTACCAACATATTCAAAATGGACACAATTGATGGTGTAAAAGTCAAGAAACACTCCATTATTTTACATCGATTTAAAACAAAAAGACAACAATAAACTTCCATTTTGTACAGTTAAAAATGAGCCACCTAACAAGACAAGGGGCATTCCACAATGCACGAATTGTCAACAATTCGGACATACCAAGAGTTTTTGCTACCGTCAAAACAAATGCGTGAAATGTGCTGAAGATCAACACAACAAAATGCAAAAAACAACCAGATAGCGAACCTTCATATGCTCTTTGTCATCAAGAAGGACATACTGCAAATTATAAAGAATGCCCTGTATATCTGAACAAACTTAAAAGTCAACAGAGTACTAGAACAAGCCTAGTACAGCGATTACAAACCAAAGCAGCTAAACTTCAAACAACAATTACACCATCCACAGTTTGATTATCTTATGCGCAAATCACCAAATCAGTTAATGAATTAAATCAAAACAACAAACACCCAGAAGTTAATAACGAGTCTAATAACATTGAAATCATTAAAATGATCAGTCCAATTCAACAGACACTTGGTCACTTAGCAGAAAGGGTAGCAACCTGGAAATTAATTTCTATCCGCCAAGTAAAAAAGTCAGCATACACAAAAATGATTACCTCGTTCCTACGCATTGTAACTTGGAACGCCAATGGGCTCAACCAACGATCCCAGGAATTGGAAATATTTCTTCATACAAACAAGATAGATATTGCGCTGATTTCAGAAACGCACTTCTCCAACAAAAGTTTTATTATAATAAAGGGACTAAATTTCTACTGTACAACCCATCCTAGTGAAAGAGCTAGAGGCGATTCAGCTGTACTAATTAAAAATATATGATAACGGTTATCTCAATTCAATATAATGGCGCAGATCTAACTATTGCGGCAGAATACTGTCCTCCACGGCATACACCAACGAAGTTACTATTTAACAACGTCTTCAATAAACTAGGTCCAAGATTTATCATTGGAGAGGACTACAATATAAAACATACAGCTTGGGGTTCCAGGTTAATTTCTCCTGGAAAAGGAAACTCTCTGTTTAATGCCATTCATGAAAACAAATGTGAATATCTGTCTCCATGGGGCCAACGGATGCAGCAAAAATACCAGATCTACTTGATTTCTTTATCATAAAAGGTATTTCATCCAGTGACACTAGAGCCGAAAAGATTGCCGATTTAACATCTGATCACATTCCTGTACTGTTGTCAGTAAGCGCTAGTAATCAAAAAAATCAGGGAACAAATCAAGGAAGAAGAAAGGCAAGGAGAGTATGGCATCTCACCAGAAATCCCATTGACAAAACAGCCTTCAATCGGATAGGTAACAAAGTCAATAGGCTAATCAAAAGCTTTAAACAAGATTGCTTCGACAACTACTTAAGCGGGCTAGGTCCAGAAATGGATAATAACTCCTATATAGGATACCACCTATAAGAAATGCTCAATGTACTTGGGTTCGACAAGACAAAGAAAAATCGGAACTCTTTGTTCAACACCTAGCAACAGTATTTCAACCCCATGACATTCAATCCAACATCGACATAACACCTGTTTATCAACCAAGTCAGGATTTTAAAAGGGTCACTTAACCAAAAAAAGGCACCAGGAATTGATGAAATATCACCGGGCCTATTCAAGGAACTACGACGTAAAGCAATCAATTGAAGTATGTACCCAAATGCTTCAAAACGGCCCAAATAATTATGCTGAAGAAACCAGGCAAACCAGATGAAGAAGTAACATCGTACAGACCAATCTCAATGCTTCCGACCTTATCAAAGCTGTTTGAAATTCTACTTCTAAAACGTCTCAAGCCAATGGTAAACGTTCCTGATTTTCAATTTGAATTCAGGAGTAACCATTCCACAATAGATCAAGTCTATCGAATCACTACGAGGATAGAGCAAGCAGTCTTCATTTAGACTCAAGGCTAAACTGGAAACCACGTGAGACAAAAAGCTGAACAGATACGATTAAAACAACGTCAAATGCACTGGTTAATTCATATACCGATAACTATAATAAATGTCTGTACATATTTATTTATTAAGGTTACAATACCAAAACCACTGTGATAAAATGTTCAAAAGCAACATGGACTACGTGAACTGTGTTGTATGACGAATTCTTTCTTATGGTAAAATGAATTTGCATTTGCTGTTATATCATGATGCTATTACTATTGATAATATTTAACTTTATTATTTTTGCTAAAATGTGGCTCCATAAAAGACTAGACGCTCTATTCCACGGACAGTATTGCATTATCAACAATTTTTAGCGCTATAGAACATCATTCCTCTAACTAGGGCGATAGTAATCCAATCAATAGATCAGCAAAATCATTCAATATAGTAGAGTAACTTTAAAACACAATTGAAGACCTTTCTTTAAATTTTTAATTGTATAATTTAATTTTAAATTTCCTAATTTTTTACAGCATGTCAGGAAGGATTTGACGAACTCATTTTTCATGTTTTAAATTGATTTTAAAAATTATTATTTTTGTTTGATGATTGATTTTTTAATTTAAAAAAAACACTTGTTGTAATAAGACAATATTGCTTCTTATTACCTTTTTTATCATTTGAAATCATAAATGTAATTTTCAAAATCGATTTCTTTAAAAATAAACAAAAAACAAAAGTTGATACATTTTATTTCCTTTTATTAATTACAGGTTCGTGAAGTTAACTGAACTTTTAAACTAAATTGAACCATAGGAACAGAAAGCTCTGTTCTAGATAATAAATTCCAGTAATGAAATTATATTTTCTCGGATGATATTTTTTCTACATAGGAAATAAACAAACCACCATCATTTAAATATTTATGGATTGTGCTTAAATTGTAAATATAAATACTTTATTACTATAACCAAATAACGTGTTAATATCCAACAAAAAAAATGAAATTTTAGGATAAAATATTTTTGGGATTACCTAGGCTACATTGCATTTATTTTGAAAAAAAAGTCGAATTTGAATAAAGGATCAAAAATAATCTGTATAGACTTACATCATTTTTGCTGACAGTTTTAGGGTAAAATCTCAAAAAATAAAAAATTGTGTTGAGGTCTAAATCAACACGTTAAATTGTGACTGAGTCAACTTCTGGCTTCCCCACACCAAAATATCAAATCAAATATAAACATATAAAAAAATTCTTTGAAGTTCAACAATTTGATTTTAATCATAGTTTGGTCACCTTTAGACTTGACTTGTTAGACTAGCCGACGGTATACTGCTTATTATGACTAAATAGATAATTTTTTTTTAAACTAGATTTTTTCAGATAATCAAACGCTACTAATTGAATAACATTTAAAATACAAATTCAGAAGTCAATTATATATTCAAATAAATAAATAAACAACTAAAATAATAACTAAAACCAGTATGACAACAAATCTGTATTGTTTTTTAATTTTTTATTCTTTTGATTTATTAATATTTGAATATCAAAAAAAAAAATCTAGAAATATATTTGTATTTTCTACTTTTATGGCATATGCAATCTTATACGTGAAATAATATAACCGTATGTAAGTAATAAGTAGTTCACCAATAATATTGAAAAGAGAAAACCCAACAATTTTATCCAACTGGTACCAATCATTACAAAATTAAACTGCTTATTCCCAGGCTTGTCTAGCGAATTTATTTTTATGGAACCAATTTTTGACACCAATTTTTTTGACTAATCTCCGACTTTTCTAAATTATTGATTAGATCATACTAATCATTCATTCAATGTCCCATGTACAAGTGTCAAAACGTCATTACAAACCAACAAATTCAAGAACCTAGTCTTATAATATGTTCGATTTTTTGGGGTTGCAAGGCTGCTCGTATTTTAATATTGGACGTCCCAATTAAGTAAATTAACTAACAATTTTATTCCAATAAAATTCACAATTGTTTATTATTTAGTTTGGTTAATTATTATCATTTACATAAATTTTATGATTATTATTTAATTAATTTACAATTATTATTTAACTATAATTATAATTATTATTCAATTTAATTTTATTTAATTTATTTTCACCACCACAATACAATATGAAAAAATGGCTGACTTGTTGTCGGCAAAAATAATCACAATTTTTTTATCAACGTGTTGTCTTCTGTGTTGCTTGTTTTGTTGTGTTGTTTGTGACGTCGCCTTCGTCTTCGTTTTTGTGAAGAGGGAACACATGCGCCGGCGACGGTCGACATTGCACTTATGTTAAGTGCAGTGGATTATTATTGCATCACCGAACTTTGTTAGTTCGTGGTGATGTTGGTTGGATGGCGATGGTTTTACTATAAATGTTTTATAGTAATGGTTCGGTTATTAGATAGTGTTGGTTGGATAGTTTGATATGTGATGGGGTTAGTGAACGCTTAATTCAAATAAGTTGGATTATATTTGAATTTCACTAATTGTTTTGTTTGTGGCAGAATCGAATATCGGTGAGTCGAATATTCGAGCTGCTACAGATTTGATATACTCGTATGTATGTATCTAAAATTTGATTCTATAGTTAGAATTATTGAAAAATAATTTGAATTGATAATAGTTATTATATTCTTAGAAAACTTTTCTAAAACTTATACAATTTCATTAAAAAAAACTAATTTTATATTTTATTAGCCATCAAGGTAAAATCCGTTCGTCAAAATTTTAACGAACGCTCTCTTGTTTTCTAAAATAAACGTATAAAAAGTTATCCCAGAATTTTATCCCAGAAAAATAAAAAATGTACATCAGGTAATACAAGTGATAGTATCCATTAGCTCTCATGATAGAACTATGTATAATGCATATAAAAACTAAATCAGTAAATACAAGTTGGGAAATCATTACAAAATACGTTTAAAATTAAAATTTTAAATAAAATTGACATAATAAACTGAAAAATACATTAAACATAAAAAATTAATTTATTTAAAAAACTTTTGAGCTTTTCAAATAACACATTTTTATATTATTTATAATTATTTCAACATCCCATCGTCTCCAGAGTCAATTCGGTAAAAATGCCCAAAAAAAATGAACAATTGGTGTTAGTATGCCAAACTTTAAAACACCTGAGCTTGTCCGACATTGGCTCGAGTCGTTCGAGGAAGTTTTTTTTTGTTGGTCAATATTAAAAATTATTTGACTTCGTCCGTTACTTTATCACAATCTTTTTTGAATCCGACTTAATAAATGAAATCATTGAATGGTTTAATTGACATTTTTTAATGATGCATTTTTGTGTATCTTTTTTTTTTGTGATATCGAGATGGTTTGGTACGAAATTCAAGATTATAGTGATTTCCTGGGATGATGGTTTAATGAAACTGTCGCGACATTAGGACATATTTTTCCTGGGATGGGACAAAATTATAGGATGGTAGTTAATCCTGGGCTGACAGTAGATACAAACCTGTCGCTATAGTTACGGTGTTGTCATTGCGTTTTTCTGGGATGAATCCTGGGCTTACTTTATATACCTTAAAAATATACAAGACATTGTAGCGACCGATACAATTAATCTGGAAATCGCCTTAATTTCAATTGTATCGGAATCACTACAATTTCGCGTTTGCTTATTTCCACACATTGGTAAGCAACGCGTTAACATTGCAATCATTTACTTTCTATATACAACTCATACTCTTGTTATGTATACAGAACATTTTGCATCTACTTAGTATTCGATAATTCTATGTACAATTTAATTTTATATTACGTACATATTGATCACTCTCTCGAATACATATAGCGTGATATTTTATAGGCCAATTATCATTCGGCACGTTACTTTTATTTTCTCGAATATTTGGGCCGAACAAAACGAATTCACATATACATGCAATTCGTCTTGATGATTGGGTTTTTGCACGCGTATTTCCCTTGCTCATCTTTATATACTAATGAAGTACATGTATATAAATGTATGTATATAGAATCCTCTCTCTTGCAGATTTTTCGGTCGGCGCAAGTGGTGCATTAAAAATTGGACTGCTAAAATAAGCAGTGTGTGATTTTCCGCGTGGTTATCTTTTTATTTTGGTGGTGTAAATTAAAATTGATAAAAAAAATTAATTTGGATTAATTTTAGTAATAAATTATGAAAATTATAAACTAATAATAATTAATAAAAGAAAATTATAAGTGATAAGTTTTGAATAATAAAAATTACAACTGAAATAATTATAATAAAAAATTATATGTGAACAATAATTGTGAAAACATAAGTTAATAAATTAACAAATTAATTGTGTTTCATTGAATTGTTTTTTGAATTAGGATAAACTAACATCCTTTAATATCTAGGAATTTGAGGGTTTCATATTTATACGCCATTAGTATCAATCAAACATAAAGCCCCGGCTCTACATTGGTCGTTTTTTTTATTCAAAAATTTTTGAATTCGAATATAGTTCTGGATAAGAATTTTCTCGTATTTCAGTAAAATCCAAATGAATTTAATTTTTTATCAATAAATATGATAATAATAATAAGCAGTATTTAAAGACCATTACTGGCTCTTTACTGAGTCAACAATCTGTTTCCAACGGTTTCGATCCTGATCTGGGTCTTCATACTGTCCTAGACAATGTGAAGAAGCCAAGTCATTCTTTACACCGTGGAGCCATCGTTGCCTGCAACGACCTCTGCGCCTACCATATGGTGGGTCTCTTTTCAAAGATCGCTGCACAATTCGTTGAAAGCTTCAGCTTCACGGCACTTGATAAGTGTTTAGATTTTAGCAGTGGCCTTAGAGGATACAAAGCATGGCTGCCAGCAGTCACTCCAGCATTGATCTTTTTAATTTCTGAGTATGATTGTTCCTGTTTAACACGAAAGTGTCGCTCTGTAATGTAGGATTTTAATATTTGGCAAAATTGTGAAGGTAGAATGTTCTGGAGTTTGTGCAGAAGACCTTCGTGCTAAACTTTGTCAAACGCCTGGGCCACGTCAAGGAAGACTGCTGAGCAAGATTTTCTTTTCTTCGAGTGATTATTCTATGATATCTGTTATTCTATGAATTTGATCAATTGTAGAGCGTCTATCTTGAAATCCAAATTGATGTGTGGGGATTAATTGCTGCCTTTCAATTAATGGTTTCAATTTTTTTAAGAGAAGTCTTTCAAATAGTTTTGACATAATAGGCAGTAACGAAATCGGTCTATGGGATGTTATTTCGTTTGGTGGTTTTCCAGGCTTAAGTATCATAATCACCTCCGCGAACTTCCATACATTTGGTACATATTTCATCCTGAAAGCTGCATTGATTAGAGTTGTTAATTTTTTTATGCCCTTCTTCGATAGCTGTTTTAAGATTTTTCCTGTTATCAGGTCATAGCCTGGCGCTTTGTTAGGATTTACATTTTTTTAAATTTCATTAGTCAATTCCGCAGCGGTGGTTACAGCGATTTCTTGATCAATAGTTTCCTCTACTTCTTGGAATTCTTCTCTCTCTTGTACCTCATTAGGCTGAAAACTACTTTCTAGATGGTCAGCGAAAGCTTTTGCCTTTTCTTCATTGTTTCTGGCCCAATTCCCATTGCTTGTTCTTATGGGTGGTATTTGAGTTATTGGTCATTTTATTCGTTTGGTTGTCTTCCACAAAGAATAGTCAGTATCCTTTTCATATGTTAATGACTGTAGATATGAGTTTATAATATCATTTTTAATATACTGGATTTCTCTCCTGAGTCGCTGTATCAGGTTATTCAGTTTGTTTTATCTGCCGGCATCCTGGTGTATTGCCATTTCTTCCTGGCTCTCCTTTTTTCTTCGACAAGTTCCCTGGTTTCTTTTGGGTAGTTTGTACCTATTGTTCTTCTTTTGAACTCCGGCGTATTATTCCATGCTGACTGTTGTACGTCATTTATGAATTTTACGATTTCTTCATCTAGTTGTTCTTCTGTTTTTAACGGTACATTAAGTTTTATTCTACTATTCAGCTCTTCTTTGAATCCCTCCCAGTTTGTATATTTATTTGTCAGAGTCGGGTTGCATTCTTTTGAGATTATTTTTTCACTGAGAGTAAGTAGTATTGAAGAGTGATCGGAGCTCGAATCATACCCCTCTTCGATTTTAACATAAGTTGCTGGAAGTTTTCTAGTTATAAAGAAATCTGGTAGATCAGGTATTTTGTTATTATCTGTTGGCCAGTATGTCGGTTTGGCAGTAGAATGCCAATTACATCCAACTTCTGTCATTGCTCCAAGAAGTTATTAACCTCTATTAGTGATTATTCTTGATCCCAATGAGTATGTTTGGCATTGAAGTCTTCGCCAATGATGTACTTATCGCCTAAGCTTTCCAGGAAGTCGACGTAGTGTAATTTTGTAAGATTATATCGCGGTGGGAAATAAATTGCCGTTACGGTAGTTGCTTGTATCTCTTTTGTTTCATATTTTTTCTCTTCGTAATGTTGTGTATTACTTTTTATTATTATCGCACTTCCTCCTCTGGCTATATTTTCTGGGTGTATTGTATGGTATACTTGATAACCTTTAAATTTTATAAATGATTGTTTTGTAAAGTGTGTTTCGGATATGAGACAGATATCAATTTTTTGAATGTCCAATAATAGTTGCAATTCTTGCTGATGTTGCAATAACCCATTGGGATTCCATGCTAGTATTCTAATGTCGCTATTCATACTGAAATATGGGTGACAGGAGCAGTCCTGATGCTGTTTTCTAGTTTCGTTAGTCTTTCAATGATTGATCCAATAGCTATTTCTTGCTTTTGTTCTTGCTCATCCATTCGGTTTAGAATTGTTTGCAACATTTCACTATAACGGTCAAAACCGTTTTTCACCTCTGTTCCCCGTTTAGCAACTTCAGCATATGAGATACCTGGAGCTTGAATTATATGATAAGCAGGTTTTCTTATCTTTTCTATTTAATTTCTTGGCTCCTTTAATTTGCCTTTTGGTATGTCCTTTTTGTTGTTATTATTTTTTCTCATCTTCTGTAGTTCTCTGGCAACTATATACATCCTCTATAATTTGCGGGGTGTGACTCTCCACAATTTACACACTTGGCCGGAGTTTCTCTGTTTTTTGTACATTCTTTGGAGGAATGCTTATCTGCGCACTTAACGCATCTTGGGTCTCTTTTGCAGTAGTTCTGAGTGTGCCCAAATGATTGGCTTGCATTGCGGGAGCAATCTTGATTTTCGTAAAGCTTCAATCTCCACCTGCATGTTGGGGATATTCCTTTTTTGATAAATATTTTGGTATGTCTTCATCTTTATCAAAAGTTAACATGAACAATGATAGCGGAGTTTTATCCTTTCTCTTCAATATTTGTGTAACCTCTTTTATTTTCAAATTTTTAGTAATTAAATCTTCCTTTATTTCTTCTGGCTGGCAGGATGGGTGCAGCTTTTTTGCCACAACTTTAATCGGCCTGGATCTTTCGCCCTCATAAGAGTACCATGTATTTCCCTTTTCATTAAGTGAACGGGTCAGTTTTCTATAATTCTCCTCCTCTGGGACATTGACTTTAAGATCTCCACTACTGAGCATCGTTGTTTGGTATTGTATTTGGTTTGAATCCATCGTTTTTCGTATATCATTGTAGTTTTCAATCTTATTTACAATGACTGGTGGTGGTTTGGGTTGTTGCACCTTTTTACTCTGATTTTGTATTTCCTTTTTTTCTAGTATTTGTTCTGGAGATACAAAGGGTGATTTGCTCAGTCGTCGCTTTTTTCCTTGTTGCTTTTCTAAGTTCCTCATTTTCTTTTTTAAGTATCATGAAATCATTACTTAGCTTAGTTGTGATCTTTTCAAATTCGCATAGGTTTCTGTGTAGTTCAGATTTTTCCTTTTCATATTCGTTACCGTATTTTGTTGGTGATCTTGTCAATTTGGAGCTCTTTCCAAAAGGGTTAGTAACGGGATTTTCTTCAGTAAAGTTCTCCGATCGTGACCTTTCCTTTAGCAATGGTTGGTTCCCCCCAGAATCCATGGAACCAGCCTTCTTCAAGAAGGGTGGAATTTCCGAGTTAAAACCTAGATTACCACCTGGGGTAATATTTCCTTTCGTTGTTGCCATTGCATTTTCCTATATGTTTGGTCCGCGGGGAGTATTTTATTTCCTCCCTACCCTTCACTACCCGAAGATACCGATGAGCACTCCTCTATCCGCCTCCTGAGGACGTGCTCTCTAGCGGTTTACATACTCCGCCGAGAGACAATTATTAATGACAATATAGTATTTGGCAAATTCCGAAAGTTTCAGGTAACATTTGAGTTAGAAATATATTATTGTGATTTTAAGTATGTATTTCTAAAATAAATAGTGATTTTTACAGATCTGTATTAGATAGATTTGGTGTGTCAATCTATGGTTACTGAAAAATTATTTTACGTTACAAAACGACGAAAAAAAAATTATATCTTGGCCATCCACAAAAAAAGTTTTGGAATTAGCACGCCATTTCTACGACAAAACAAAGTTTCCTGGTAAATATTGAACCTACGAATAAATCAAAAATTTAATAAACAACATTTTTAGGTATCATCGGATGTATAGACACATTCCCATTCCTGCACTAAAAGAACATCCAAACTCATATATTAATCGAAAAAAATTACATTCGGCGCTATTACAAGGAGTGTGTGACGAAAAGATGGCATTTACAGACTGTTACGCAGGAGAGGCGGGATCTATCCACGATTCCTGGCTTTTCAGATGTTCTAATTTATTTCTTAAAATTTCCAATGGTATATCTAAATTATTTATTTACGATATTTCAGTATTAATTTTGTTGTCGCATCTTTCTTTTAACAGGTTCTATTGTGATTCCTGAGGAGCAGCATATGGTGGGTGACCTAGGACACGGATTAAAATCCTATTTGATGACCCCTTTCAAAGATACCGGCAATCTAACTAACGACCGAAGAATCTATAATAAATCTCATGCTGCAACCAGGATGACTATTAAAAGAGCATTCGGGTTACTAAAAGGCCAATTTCGACGTCTGAACGGATTAAATACAAGGCTCCTTAATCTGATTCCAGTTATAATAATGACACCTTGTATTTTGCGCAACGTTTGCTTAAACAATAGAGACAATATTTTGGAAGGGTCTTACACATATGCTGTTGATGATTGGCGTAGTGATCCAGCTATGGGGAATATGGGCAGAAACGGCATTGCAAAACGAACCAGATCCTAAGGATTTTGAATGAATCACGGTTCAATCTCACAGTTGGTTCATCGCTGGCAGATGTTACAGGAAGGTTGATGTCTGGACGATTGTTCATTACCTCATCCATTAATTGACAATACTCCCATTTTTTATGGGAGTTACCACTTCCCTTATTGTGCTCTTTTATTTTTCTGTACATTGATTTCAGCCTTTTCCATTTCCCATTACATTGATCACCCGTGACTTTTATTTCTGGTACTGGATAGTGCATCTAAAAAACAATAATCCAAAAAATGAAAAAATCGAATAATACATACCTTTCCGTAAAATAAATTTACCTGCAATATCATTCCGCACTTTTTTGGGGGGAATCTGTCAAACGACGTTGAATTCCCCAGAAATAAATTTATAAGGCATCGTATATCACCCGGGCTCCATTTACAGCTACTGTTTTTGGCTGAAATTAAAAACATCCACAAAATGAGTGTTTGCAGATGAACGGAACTTTTGAGGTGGGCTCATCATTCAAGCGCCAACTTTTCACAATCCATGGGAAAATTAGACATAGATTTTATAAAATTTGCAAATAGGCTAGTGTGTGATATTCCACAAACAGTTGAATCCTTTAAGAGTTATTGTTGATTTTCAAAAAGCATGTGTATCTGCAATTCACAAGTTTTCCCCAAGACCGATATTTGTTCAATTTTGGGCAATTAATCTGGCGAACACTGCAAGGTTGTGCGGTCAAACATGGAAACGGCAAAAATTTGTACCCGCTGCCGAAAGTATTTCTTACTTTCTTATAAAGAATTTAAAAAATCTTTCGACGCTGATTGACGTATTTTGGAAAGTAGTTCGAAAAACATTAGTTGACAGGGGTTTTCAAAAAAAAATTTCAATTTCCACCAAAAGCTCAATACTCGCCCAGATTTTAGCCAGTAGATGAAATTTTCACTGATGGAATTTTCCCTAGGAATAGCGTTGAGGCTTGGCATCGGAAAATGAAAGCTATCATCGAGTATCATCGCAATTAAAAATGGGAGAAAATAAGAAATTTACAATGTATGTCAAAAAAGAATTAATGTTTGAATGTAATGTCAACATATTTTAAATAAGAAGTTAGTTGGCCCTCAGAGTATTTAGATTGCAATACCAGATTGAACAACCTATTAACGTAATGTTTTCAGCATTTTTTAGGTTAAAAGGGTATGTGACTAAAACTCATTTTAGACAACTTATAAATTAAATTTCCAACAAAATTGGTACGATTGTGTAGAATGACAGTGAGATTGTTTCAATGATGTGTCAGTGCAACATCTTATATCGCTGGTCCAGTCAGGTGCTTGCATATGCAGATGACATATGCGTGATTGGACTGAATAGCAACGGAGTGGGAAATCTAGTAGTCCAAATATCAGAATTTTGAAAAGGTAAATTACTTGCGATGAACGGCTTGGGATGAATTACTTGCGACAAATTGCTTGTGATAAACTAGTCTATAGTACCAAAGTTTTCGCCTGAATAAGCTAGTTTACACTTCTCTAAAAACATACTCTGTATAGATGAAGAAGAAGATTGGCGGATGCTATAAGATTACCGAAAATATGCGTTCTAAATGGAACAGTTAATATTACTGGCAAAGTCACATCAGAAATTGCGTAGAATCTCATGTGGAGCATCATCAACATGTGCTTGACTTTATCCGTTATAACAAAATCTGAAATTTAGACCAAACCGAAGGTTTAGTGCACAAATTTTCTTTAATTAAACCTTTTGCTTGTTTTATTACGACTTAAATAAATCGCCCTTTTACAAAATACCGTATTTGATTTCATAACGCTTAAAAATTGTAGGTTGTTGACATTGTCTTAATTGTCGACATTAACAAAAAAACTTCCCAAGTAATCTACGTAATATTTTAAGTGTCGGCAATCGCGTAGATTATACGGCGTAATCTACCTCACTTTACGATTTAAGTTTTGCTTATTACGATTTGCGGTTCCCAATTGAAAACATACTATAAATAACGCCGTTAAGCAATATGTACATATAGTGTATAGTAGTATTCAAATCTCGCTGGAATACTGACAGTTATCGCGCAGACAGTGATGTATTAAGTACAATAATTCATGTTTATTGTTTATATTTTTATGTTGTATACGTATATATATATACGTATAATTCAATTAACAATTATCACAAAATGTTTTTATAATTTAACTTATAATCACTGACACTTTTGAAATTAATATTTAATTCGATAAACTAAGAATTAAATTGAAAACTGATTTTGCTTTTTATGTTGTTGTGGTTTTGTTCGATATGAATGTCATTTGGTCATTTATTTTCCTTAGTTCGTACCAAAATTAAATGTTGACATTGTTTCCAAAAAGCGTGTAATTTTTTTTTCACCTATTTATTTTTACTAAAGTGCGGCTGGCAGCTGGCAGTCGTTCTTTGTATACTCTAAGGCCACTGCTAAAATCTAAACACTTATCAAGTGCCGTGAACCTGAAGCTTTACAAAGCGTTGATCAGGCCCGTTGTTATGTTTGAATGTGAAAGTTGGGCGCTAACGGATGAGTACAAGAGATGGCTCCTAACATTTGAGAGAAGAGTGATGCGTGTGATTTACGGCCCAAAACGCGAACTAGATGGTACCTACCGAGCTCTGTACAATATCGAGATCAGAGATCTGATGAATATCCCCGATATTTACATGAAATAAGATCTCAGCCAGTACGCTGGCTCGGGCACGTTCTGCGTGCTGATCTGGAACGAATTGTGCAACGATCTCTGAAAGGAGAGCCACCATATAGTAGGCGCAGAGGTCGTTGCAGGCGACGATGGCTTCACAATGTAGAGAACGACTTGGCCTCTTCAGATTGTCTTAGACAATATGAAGACCATGCTCGGGATCGAAACCGCTGGAGCCAAATTGTTGACTCAGTAAGGGGCCAGTAATGGCCTTTAAAACTGTTTTAATTAATTAATTAATTTTCACTTCAAATATGATTGTAATAACATAAATACATAATCATTTTGAATGTTTTGTGTATTAAAGCTGAAATATAATTCTTTTTATTGGTTATTTATTATTTTATTTAGGTTTACTACGTAAGATAAATGCGACCCATCAAAATTTTTATAATTTTTTTTTTCTACATCACTGAAAGCTGCGCAGAACAATTAAAAAATTTTTTTTTTAAGATCTGAATAGGACTATACTTAAAAATTGTTGATTTTTTTTTTACTTTAAGTACTATAAATAACTACGTGCCGCTGAATAATTTTATCAATAAAATAATGATAATGTTTTTCCATCTTAAAAGGTAATGTTATGAAAAATTGGTTTTTATTCCAAATATAGCTCTTTTATGAAAAGTGCATATGTTAACTAAACATACAGACAAGTGTTCTACGTACCACCAATTTATTTGCGATTATTGGATTCCCGACAATTATTACTTCTCAAAATTATGCATCTCGAAAGAAATTTTTTTTGCATGCATTCCTATTCGTAAAAATTAAGAAAAAGTCTTGTTTTTATTATTATTTACATTTTCACTGTTAAATGTTGTTGTATCCAAAGACAAAAAATAAAATTTTCAACTTAGTTGAAAGTTTAAAAAAATAAAAAATGCTAATGGTTTAAATTTTCTACACCCACACTTATCTGCGGTTAATAAATTTTATTATATTCCATGTAAATACATGCAAACAGTAACAGAAAACATTTATTGTAATGCAGCGAGACGAATTTATCTGTTTCCCAGGAATCATGCAAAAAAATGGTTATTTATGATAGCGACGTGAAAACTAATGGGGTGGTAACTTATTATTTTAAGTTGTTCTTATAATATTATTATACGGCAAAACCTCATTCATCATGCCGTGAAATAGGAAATCATTAAACGTATTTTTAATTTTGTAAAATTGGGAGGTACAATAGTACATAGTACAACAGCTTTTTATTTTAATTATGAAGTATTGTCTGGGAAGCTCATTTGGTTCAATTTAAAAATTAAGTGAATACAAATTATTGATATTCATTCAGACTGTTAATGATAAAATCTTTTGGTGTGAGCACCGTTCGTTTGGGATCTCAAAATTCAAAAACTAATCAGAAACGGGTCATTGATTAATTCTAAAAAAAAAAGTCAAGCGTTACATAAACTAACATAATTCAACCTTTATTTTAATTTATTTCAAATAAAACAAAATCACGAAGAAAGGAGGAACACTATAAACAGAAGTGTTCTATAATTATACGATAACTATATTGCATCGGTTCTAGCTTTCAGTTATTGTAAATCCTTTTAAATATTGTAAATATTTCCTCTATTGAAAACACTTGTTTGCAGCCCATATAGGATTTATTATAAGGAGCACATTGTTTTGCTTCCTTAAATTTAAACGCTCATTTAAATTTTCTATTTTATTCGTTGAAACTTTAGATAATTAATTTTCGGAAATAATGAACTACACATTTTTTATATTTTATTAGAAACTGTTCGGCTAGTGAATCAATTGTACTTTGAAAGCTGAACAATAGCTCTTTTTTGGACCAAGCTATAGGTTAGTCTTTTAATTGGCCGATCAATTTCTGAATTCGTGTAGCAACTTCACAGTAAATTTAACTGTCGATGGTCTTGTTTATAGCGGTAGTATCACATTTATGGCTACATGCTCGGTCGATTAGCAAGCTAATTAAGACAACTCGATTTACACTACAACTACTACAGAAACTTGATTTAAAATTAATTTGGTTTCAAATTTTTGTAAGTTTTGCCATTGATGAAACATGAAAAGAGTGTTAAGCATTTTTAAGCTCGCGAACAAATGCGCCCATTATACGGATCAATATTAATGTCATTAGCAGTAATGTCAATATCTCTTAAGTTTGCATCATTACTACGTACTTCAATGCTTTTCAACATTACACAATAATTTTTATTGACATTAATTCTATCATTACCGATTTAATCACTGCTATAGAAAACGAGGGAACAGATTTAGTATAGCTCACACACAACAAAGCAACGGTGGCGTCACTTCAAATACTGCGAATTTTTTGTGAACTAAGGTGGTTGGTGTCTTATATACTTGCTGAATGTAACAATTGGTTTGTTACCCAGATACAATAATGGTTTGAGTCTTGGGTAAACATATTTGTAATCAACTGAAAATAGTTTCATCTGTCAAAAATTATGAAATTTATTCAAAAAATATGAAATGAATTTAAAATGAATTTAATTCGTTGTAGGTGTATGAATCTAATTCGTTATAGTTTCTTAACACAAATCTGTATTACAATTAAATTTTCTTAGATTAGTTGTACATTTGTTTATAGTTTACCATAAAATATTATTACCATTTAAACGCATACTTAAATAGGGAACTCCTCAAAGCCGATTAGCATTGGACCATTCTGCCCAAAATCTACACGTCTGTACCAAATTTTGCTTTATTTAATTTACACGTTTGTACCAAAATTCTATACCAAATTACTTTCACATGTAAGTTCGGGTCGCTGCGCTCCTGTCACTACTCTCTATTTCATTCGAAATTCCTCTTATGTATATTGTACACTGTCGATTTTTAAAAAAAATTTAAAATAAACCTATTAAGCACACTGTAAAATATAAATAAATTTATTTTTATTATTAAGCAATACTGCATTAATTCCAAAAGCGGAAATTTCTATAAATATTATACATTTTTAATTTAAAAAATTCCCAATTTGATTAAAGTAGCACGATATTTAGTTTATAAAATTCACACCTTCGAAAATAATGGCGCTACTAGTACTTGGTGAGCTATACTAAATCTAAGCCAAAACGAGTGATTGTTTTTGAGTGATTTTTGTTTTAAATTTAAAATCGATCGGAAAGAAAAAGCGTATAATTTGCTATAATTTTAGCATTGTGCTCACAAAAAACTGTGACGCGAAAACACTGAATGAAGGAGCTGAAGTATTCTCATACTGTTCTACTAAAAGTAATTAGTTTGAGGAAGTGAATGAAGCTAAGAGCAATTTCTGAAGTTTTCGACAGTCATGTCACCTGTTTCAATAAGTAAATCCATCATTGAGACAATCAAAATTTTATTTATGTCATGCAAGAATACATAAACGTATTGCTTCGTTTAAGGTGTATTAAATAAAACATCAGATTTATTAGTTATTTTCTTTTTCCTGGTGGTAATATTACGGTCCAATGCCCGTCAACGTTTATCTTGATTATGAAGAGTACTCAGGCTAGCCCCAAATAATATGTCTTTTACAGCTTTTTCAGCCAAAATCCTTCGGTTGGGATCCAACACAAGCAGTTTCTCGCCGCAAGATTTACAAATGTATGTATATTTTCGTTCTTTCCAAAAACGTACAGACATTTTGAATAAGCGCTTGGCCATCTTTTCTAAATTTTTAGGATTATTGGTTTGGGTAGGGGGATTTGGTGGTATCAGAATTGACGATCTAGATGCAGAAGAAGGCTCTGGTATGGGGAATCGTTCCATTTTGTCCGTACTTTGATTAGTCTAAAATATCAATAAATTGTTTGTATTTTCCTAAGTGGTGATAATCTAATTTTTTTCAATTTATTATTTATTTTCGGCTTCCAAAAACTCTAGAAGAACGGCTTACAATTTCTATAAATTTTGCAAATCTTGGCTGAAGCTCGCATCAATGGTCGAGATTCAGATTAAGGCGTTCTGTACTATTCCAGATTTAGAAAGCTTTTGCAACAAACATTTCTATAGTAACCACAGCTCAGTTCGCCAACCCAACATAAACGAAAATTTTCCGTTGTCGTTCGTAGGGCAATCGAGATACAATCGTAGATATGTCGAGCTTCAGTGATATATTTCTGTGTAAACGGTTTCATTACATTAACGCAAAGGCCTCGTCTTTGGCGTTACACTCGTGAAGAATTTAGCAAATATTATATATTATATAAAATAAACCGATACACTTTGTTATTATTTATAAAATTTATTAGTAAGTACCTTGGTTTCTATACCTAATCCATTCCGCATGCCGATCTCTTCGTAACACAACTTTTTTCAATTCTTTCCGGTAAGTTGTTCGCAACGTATTTTATTGGCATACATTTTACAATGTTTTTGACGATTAGCCATTGACTTGATTTTTTTTATAAACCTGTAAAAATTCATCTAAAGCTGCATTTCCCTTTTCTTTATTTATGTAGTTTGAACATGTGGTATTCCTTAGTGCAAAGAAAGCCTCCTTTCTTTCAATGAATCGTGGAAGTGATTCGATTCCATATTATGCTCGATTCCATATATGCTTCAATTTGATTAATCAATTTCTAATTCAGATAGATCTATCACTAACTTCAATTCTGTCGGCGTAATCGGAGACATCCTCCACGCACGAATTACTTATTTTCAATTGTGAATCATACCAATATGTATTTGCTTTACTTTTAAAAATATTAACTTAATCTCTTATTTTACTTTAAAAAATAATATAATTATCTGACAAGTGATAACAAAGTATTGAAGAGTATAAAGAAATGATTCGATTGACTATACACAGTCATTAAAAATAACAATATACCCACCACGCATCAGTAATGATGTCTCAAAAACAGAAACTCCGGATTTATATTATTATCGATTATTAATATTCTAATCATCACTTTATATGATCAATATTAATGTCATATTAACAAATAATAAAATTAATATTGAGATCCGTGTAATGGATGCTAAATACTAGCAAGTAACACATCTAATCCTAAGAAATATATCCATTTATGTTTTCATATAAGAGTTCAACAATTTGACATATTATTTGTTAAAGTGCATCTTCATATATTTCATAATTTATTGTATCGGCGAGCCTACATCATAAACACCAAATTTCCAGAAACGGTTAAACGTGTACTACACAAAAAACCAATGCAAGGTTCATTAAATAATAAATACAGGGGAAAAAATTTAGTCCTTTAACGACATACCTGCACCAACCGCCTTTTTGAATATAAAAATTGTATTAATATAAGCGTGTCCGCTAACCAAAGCCTATATATACACAGGTTCAATTGGGGACTTTTACAATTAACTAAATCACATGTTCGTTCATGATAAGCAACGTTAGGAACATAGCTGAAATAAGTAAATTAGTTTCCTCACTTAAAAGTAAAACCATAGAATGACTATCGAACCATGATCGCAACGTAGTCATCTCAAATGTAAGATGAAATTCGGGAAGCATTTACACAATGGTAGCTTAATGCCATATCATCAGCATCACTGGATTAATGTTAATCAAAAAGACCCAAAAGTAGGGGGGTCGGTTCGATTCGAATGTAAATCTTTTATTTGTTTATTCTTCTTATCTTCTATTAATTCTAGAAAAACTTGATACGAGATAATAATTGTGAGGATGTTTTGAAATGTTAATCGAGTTTTCATATAGTAGTAGTTTAGAAGAAAAAGCAGATGGAAAATTTACATTGAATCGGCCAATTATAGAATTTTTTTTCAATTATAATTCTTTTTACAAATTTAAACCATATAAATACGACACTAAATTATTTTTAGTTAATAAAAAAAATAAATTAGTACTATTGAGTTGTATATGAAAATAATTTCCATTATTTAAAAATTTAGTCCTTTAACGACATACCTGCACCAACCGCCTTTTTGAATATAAAAATTGTATTAATATAAGCGTGTCCGCTAACCAAAGCCTATATATACACAGGTTCAATTGGGGACTTTTACAATTAACTAAATCACATGTTCGTTCATGATAAGCAACGTTAGGAACATAGCTGAAATAAGTAAATTAGTTTCCTCACTTAAAAGTAAAACCATAGAATGACTATCGAACCATGATCGCAACGTAGTCATCTCAAATGTAAGATGAAATTCGGGAAGCATTTACACAATGGTAGCTTAATGCCATATCATCAGCATCACTGGATTAATGTTAATCAAAAAGACCCAAGATAAAACCATACGGAACACTATAACTCTATACACAACGTATGGGGAAGAAAATTTTGACAATAATAAAAGATTTACATAATAATTGATCATTTGTGAACAACTGAACAAATAATGAAAGATTTCGACAGTAAAAGTCGTTATAAGGCTTCGGAAGAATCATTACATGCTTGCCTATACTTATAAAAAAACTTTACAATAACTGGCTAATTTTATAATAATGCCCTACATTTTTTATATGGTTTTATATGTAGGCCTTATCACTAAGTTTGTCGTTACCTTTCTATTGAAAGATTGGATCAAGTTTTTTATAACTTGATACTCCGACATTTCAGACGATAGGTAACAATTCTGGGTAATTTTAATGAACTCGCCTTACTTCGGTTTCACTTTGTGAATAAATATTTTTAAAGACGATCATATTTAGAATTTTAAATTTTTTAATCTCGTTAAACCAACAGAAAAAGGGTTATTTATAAACTAGTTAAACCAGAATCTAATAAAGAGTTTGCCTCTAAACGATGTTTAGGACATAGAGTCGCGCTCGATTTCTGAGTTTCTAGCAGAATTATCTGAATATCTGTCTGATTTGACTGGACTATCAAAGAATAATTGAATTTGTGTACTATTACAATACTACTTAACTGAATTAAATCACAATTTTGTATCCAACTACATTACATGTACACATGTATAGACAATACAAAAGATAACAACTATATCATAACCATACCCACTATATTCCAAAATTTATATCATACTATACAAATACTAAAGTTATATTAAAATAAAATTAAGGATATAAAGGTTGGATGAGTTTTACGTAATTAAAGGGGCAAAACCTTAATAATTACATAAAAACCATCCAACCTTTATATCAATTGTTATTCACTCATTTGTTTAAATCAAAATCTAACTGTTATTAATTACAATTTTACGGTTCAATAAATTTTAAGTTATTTGTCTATATTTAATAAAAATAAAATTGTGCAGCCTTCTTTCGAATCTTACCTTCATCAACAACAATTAAGAAAATTAATTGCTCTTTTTATTGTTTACCATAATACAGTTTATTTAAAAGAAAATTTAATGAAAAATCTGGCTTATACCGAGAACACGCAAATTTTTATTAAAACATTTTTTTAATAATATTGACACCTAAATGTTTTGGTAGAGGCATAATATAATAAATAGCGTGCATTTTTATAAGTTTATTGACCTTTAATTTTTGGTTGCACTTGCAAATGTAATTAAATTAAACTATAATTAATGTATTGTTAAAATAATTTACTACTATCCACAACATTGGTTACGAATATTTTACTTGTAAAATTGGAATTATTAATTTATCACCAATAAAAATAGAAATTTGCTGCCTTGTCACCCCTTAAAGAAAAAAGTCATCAAAATGATGGCTATGTATTTAATTCAAGCAAAATGTAAAATATAATTTTGATTAACGACATTTGTTATCCAAACTTGACCATAGTGATCTTTATATAAAAAAGACTTACGCTATACTAAATAAAATACAAATACATTTTAGGGAGTGTAAATATTACGAACTTTAACTCAAGTGATAACAAACCATAATGTTTTTTTAATAACAAGGCGGTCAAATGATAAGGTTTTATAATAACAAGGTCAAAGCAGAATTCATTTACAGATATCATATAAAAACTAAATTTCAAAACATGTATATAAGCTCAAGCTGATATTTTCTATTATCACGGAAGTAACTGGCGTCCTTTGTTAAATTGTTATTTAAAATGTTAAATTTAAATATGTATAGTCAAAGTCCGTTAATTTTGAATAATGAGTAGACTGAAGACTGTAATTAATTGTGTCCCAAAAGTCACTTAAAAAAAGAAAAATTAGTCTTAGATAGCCGGAAGTAAATTATTAACATCCGCATGTCTCATATAATTGAAATTATTAAAATGAGTGAGTAAATTTTTAAAGGCTTTGTCTCTTTAAAAACGATAAATGGCGAATAAAATTATTTTATTCACGGATGTGAAGTTTCCGACAAACTTTGTATATGTTATACTGCAGTAAATATATGGAATAAAAAATCATTTTAAAATATAAAAGCAACACAATATTTAAAAAAGAGATAAATAACAAAAGCTAGACTTCAAGAAAAATGCTTTGGTGGAAAATGTTGAGTTCTTCGTGATATTTAAAGTTCGGGTTGATTCCTGGTTAATTAATTAAACAAACGATTAAAATTGTAGATTGATACATAATTACGTATACCGCAATTAAATAAGAAATTTGGTCATTTTGGATATTTCTTCTAGTTAGGGCAACTTCATAGCAAAAATTTCGGATATTTTGTGAATCTGAAACTTGAACTTCAAATCAAAAACCGATAAATTCATAATGATATTTTATATTGATGGTTGGTTGGTAATGAATCACTATTTGCAGCTATTGAAATCAGAAAAATTAAAAAAACCTTTTTTATTTTAATCAAATATTACGTTGACCCAGTATCTGGTTATTGGCACTCTCGGCCCTGGGACCAGTGTTAAATAAAGGGTTCTCTAACAAATTTCTACCAAAATCATGAACTTCCATGTTCACCCAACAAGTCGAATACGTTATTTTTATGCTTGGTCTAAGGTCCAATTGCTTCGATTTAAAGTTCGATTTAATTCGAATACCTTTTGTAGCCTGCCTGTATTGGGAATTTGGGATGATAATCCAGTATCTCCCGATCCAAACGTCTTTAATCACTGTGCTATTTGCTTGGCGAAATTTGAGTGTTTACCGAATTTCTATAAATCATTTTAATTTCGGAAACACAAAATTTGAAAGATACTCAAAAATTCTATTTAATTATCTCTAAATTTGTGAATATTGTAAAAATTGGAAGAATGCTCTAAAATTCAAAATGTCCACCATAAATTGGAGATTTTCATGCGGGTTTAATATTCAAATTTTAAACATGTAACAATTCGAATTTTAATTTTAATCTTCAGAATCATTCCCGTGAAATTCGGTTTCAATTTTTAAAATTTATTCAAGAAATTTAAAAACGGCTGCAAATTTTGAAATTTCGATAATGTTTAGTTTTTAAAATTAAAGATAAAATTCAGAATTGTAAACGTCAAGTTTGCTTTCTAATTTTGATTTTCGAAATTTCAGAATTTGGAACCAAACTATCGATGTAACTTGTGATCTATACAAATCAGATGGTACGGTACATCTTGGATTGATTGCATCACAAAGTTAAAATAATCATAATATTCGAGCACAATTTTAAAAATTCTGGATTTTAGTTAATTTTTTTTTTTTTGGCAATTTGGAAAATTAACCTTTAACGTTTTTTTTATAAAATCAATGTCGTGGATTTCTTAATACATTCTCTCACATTTCGTAGTTGTATGACAAAGTAATTTACCAATTTTGTTCAAACTGAAACTGTTAGGAATTGTAAGTTATAATAAAATAATTGTTGAAACTATAGCTCTAAGACTGCCTGTAGCTCTAAGACTTTTCTCACCTTTCTAACAAACTTGGCAAGGGATTGGGTTTGGCATAATAAAGCAATGAAACCCTGATAAAAATAGCTCCCTCAAAATAAGTATCTGAAATCACAAAATACACTAAAAACTATTAAAGAAATTTTTCAAAATTTTACAATTTATTCAATTTTAAACCATATATATACAAGACATATTCAAACATAAAAATTGAAGTATCCATCAAAATTCTTAGAAATATTCTAAAATTTAGAGATATTTTTCAATATTTAAAACGAAAGTTTGAAATTTTTCAAAAACCCTATATTTTTTAATTTTTGTAGATTCTGTTGACTTTAAATCAAAAAATCAAATAATTCAAAATTTGAAAAATATCTTAAATTTTTATCTAGTTAGCTTTATCTAAACATGTGAATTTTGAATATTGCAAAAATTATGAAATGCTCTAAAATTTAAAAATGGTCCACAATACATAAATTAGACATGTTTATTAGCGTTTAATATTTAAATTTTAAAAATTAAGAACAACTTGAATTTTTAATTTTAATCATCGTGTATGTATAATTATTATTAAAATTGGCTGGAACCCACGAGGATTCCGCACTCAATGCCACAAAGGCCCATGGTGCAAATCCAGGTGTCTATCCCAACTCACAAAGTGAAGCAAGTCATCATCCTCCTCAAGGCAGTCCTCGCAAATAACATCATGAGCTAAACACATACGATGTAGATGATCTTTAAAACGGCCATGTCCCGTAAGAATCGCCACCAAGATTCTTAACTGGTTCTTTTTTAAAGATAAAGCATACTGCGTTGACCTCAAGTTGGGCTCCCTAATTAAGTACTTCGTCTTACGACAGCTAAAAGTCGCAAGCCACTGAGACCTTAGGTCTTTCAAAGCGCAATCCTTTATAACTTTTTTCCCGTAGTTGAAAGATATAGATTAATTGGGAGCTAGCTTTGACTAAACACATGTCACAATGAGCCGGTACCCACATAACCGTAACTTTATTGTTAGAACAAAGAAGGTTCATCAATTGTTTGCTTGACGAGTTTAGAAACAGTCAAGGGATTTCTTAAAGAATTAAGTACAGCTTTACTATCTGTACACAGTATAATACGTTTGTTTTTAACAGCAAAATTCAAAGCCTCAGTAACACTTCTTGTCAGCGCTATTAGTTCCGCCTGAAAAACAGTACAATGCGAACCAAGACTACCGAAAAGTCTCAGATCCGTCCAAGGACAGTAGATTCCAAAGCCTGCATCGTATATGTAAAATTTAGTTTCAAAATTTAATTAAGAAAATTAAAAGTTAAAAAATTAAAAAAAAAGAAAAAGTAAAATCAAAAGTTTTTTGGTTTTTCAAATCTGAGTTAAAATTTTGACTTTAAATTTAGAATTGTAAACGTCAAATTTGATTTCAATTATAGGAAGTCTCGATTATAGGTAATTTCCGTTTCGCATGTGGAAATGCCGAAATTTATAATGTATTTTTTTTATAATTGATCATGCCACGAGATCAACCATGTCTGAATCATACCTAGGTATACATTATATATGATTATCTAAGTGGCAGACATAAATGCTCGTTTCGATTGTGAGAAAAACCAATCATAAATTAGTTTGATATCCGGCCTCTGAAGCCCAGGTCCCTTCGGGATAGAACAGCATTTGTGGTGTGGTCCTCCGATTCGAGGTATTTCTTATTCTAATAATATAACTGCTTGATTCTTTCACAAAAGCTTATACAAATTGACCACACTCGATTGCAGAATAACTAATAATACCTATCAGTTTGTACGTGTGGGCTCCGAAACTTAAAAATGATTCTACCATGGAGATTATTGCGTTTTGATTTTGATCCGCAGAAGCATTTTCGGTAAATATTGTGTGCATATTTAGTACAGGCATGATTTTTTCTCCATATTGCTTGAGCAGTTCTTATCTATATGCTTATATATATATATATATATATATATATATATATATATATATATATATATATATATATATATATATATATATATATATATATAATAATAAACAGTTTTAAAGGCCATTACTGGCCCCTTACTGAGTCAACAACCTGGCTCCAACGGTTTCGATCCTGAGCATGGTCTTCATACTGTCTAAGACACTCTGAAGAGGCCAAGTCGTTCTCTACATCGTGGAGCCATCGTCGCCGGCAACGACCTCTGCGCCTACCATATGGTGGCTCTCCTTTCAGAGATCGCTGCACAATTCGTTCCGGATCAGCACGCAGAACGTGACCGAGCCAGCGTACTCGCTGAGATCTTATTTCATGTACAATATCGGGGATCTTCATCAGATCTCTGATCTCGATATTGTACAGAGCTCGGTAGGTACCATCTATTTCGCGTTTTGGGCCGTAGATCACACGCATGACTCTTCTCGCAAATGTTAGGAGCCATCTCTCGTATTCATCCGTCAGCGCCCAACTTTCACATCCAAACATAACAACGGGCCTGATCAACGCTTTGTAAAGCTTCAGCTTCACGGTACTTGATAAGTGTTTAGATTTTAGCAGTGGCCTTAGAGGATACAAAGAACGACTGCCAGCTGCCAGCCGCACTTTAATATCCTCACCCACACTATTATCGTGAGTGATAAGAGAACCCAAATATTTGAACCTCCTCACTCCCTCAAACGTGTGGTGGCCACTACTAAAATCTGGTGTACCACTGTCCCTAAAACCAGAGATCAGGTATTTCGTTTTGGACTCATTGATCTGAAGTCCAACTGAAGCTGAAAACTCTACAAGCGGATCAAGTATTTCTTTCACTCCGTTGCTATTCAGTCCAATCACGCATATGTCATCTGCATATGCAAGCACCTGATTGGACTGGCTATATAAGATGTTACGCTGCGGTGTTTCAGTTTTACGAAAGATGTACTCCAACATGAGATTAAAGAGTATCGGGGACAGAGCATCTCCCTGCCGAACACCCGAGTTAACTACAAAACTTGTCGATAGCCTGTTCTCAACTTTAACACAGCATTGAGACTGCGTCACTGTCATCCTACATAGTCGTACCAGTTTTGTTGGCATTCCTAGGTATTCCAGGGCAGACCATAAACTCTCTCGATTGATCGAGTCATAGGCCTGCCGGAAATCCAGGAACACCTGATGTACGGGGATGGATGTCTCATAATATTTAGATAGAATCATCCGCAGCGAAAAGACCTGATCGGTGACTGATCGATTCGGACGAAATCCTCCTTGATAGTCACCAACCAAGCCCTCCGCTAGAGGAGTGATTCTATCCAATACAATGTATGACAGTAACTTGTAAGCTGTGCAAAGGAGAGCTATACCGCGATAATTCTCACACTTCAAGCGGTCTCCCTTCTTGAAGATGGGGCATATCGCGGCCACTTTCCATTCGTCAGGCATAACTTCGGTTCGCCATACTAATCGAATAAGGTCGAAAAGACAGTTCCACAAAGTATCCCCTCCGAATATCAAGAGCTCCGAATTAATGCAGTCCACTCCAGGTGCACGGTTTCGTTTCAATCTCTGCATGGCTTTAGTGAATTCCTCATGGGATGGCTCCTCAGTGCAAATCTCCGCAGTCTGTATTAGAGGTGGCTCAACAACAGTCTGTGACGCATGATGGACATCAAGCAGGTCAGTAAAGTGTCCACTCCATGCGTCAAGTACTGCGTCGATGTTGACACAGAGATTTCCATCCCGGTCCCGAATGGCGGTTGACGTAGGCCTGAAAGTATGGTTCAGTCCAGTAATTCCTTTAAAGAAATTACGCGAACTGCGCTCATTACTGAGTTGTTGTACTTTCAGAACCTCGGCCTTCCACCATTCTCGCTTCTTCCGTCTACAAATCCGCTTAGCTGCCCTTCTTGCAAGAGCAGCCTTGTTTTTCCTCGCGATTGTGAGACGTTGTTGCACTTCATTATGGGCTATATTTTGTTGCTCAACTGCAAGACGACACTCGTCATCAAACCAATCATTCTTGGGTCTGACTTTCACTATACCTAAAGTCTGTTGAGCAGCACTGACAACCGAAGTTTTCAGTACCCCCCAGACAGAGTTCACGCAGTCAGACTGGTAATTAGCTTCATTAATGTTGTCGCTGACAAGATCCTGATATCGTTTCTTTTGATCTTCATTTATCAGACCTTCACAGTCGAAACGTACCATGCGTTTCGCTGTGTTGCCAGACTTGTACGAAAACTTCCATCGTAGCTTTGCAGCGACCAAATGATGATCGCTGCCTACGTATTTGGTTGCTGACCGATAAGTTCTCACATCCTGCACAACCTGAGCCCGTCCTTTAGAAACTAACACATGGTCAATTTGGCTCCGGGAAGTTCCGCGAGGATGTGTCCATGTCTCAAGATGTATGTGTTTGTGAGGGAAGAATGTGCTTGCTACTCTAAGATCATGAGCAACCGCAAAGTACATCATTCTCTCACCATTATCGGTCGCAGTTTCGTGTCGGGAGTACGGACCTATGTTTTCACACAAGTCGTTCTGATTTCTGCCAGCTCTAGCATTAAAGTCCCCAATTACCATTCTAACATCGTGTTCGGGTATAGATCCCATCAGATCGTCCAAGTCATTGTAAAATGAGTCTTTATCTTGGGGCTGGCTGACTTCTGTGGGCGCATGTACACAAATTATCGACAGGTTAGCTAACTTCATGCGCAAGCGAAGCTTACACAATCGGTTATTGACTGCTTGGAAATCCAAAACAGCCTTCTTTACCTGCGGCCCAAGAAGAAATCCAGCTCCAAGATTTCCGAGGTCATCTCCACTGTAGAACAACGTATAGCCCTGGGACACATGGTCTCCACTTTTAGGCCAGCGAGTTTCTTGAAGAGCAACGAGTTCCAGCCGATACTCCTTCATGCACGTGATTAGGCCCTCTAACGCTCCTGGTTTCCTTAGTGATTGCACGTTCCACGTGCCGATCCTAAATCTCGTGTCCGGGTACTTGAGCGGGGGTCCGGTGTCGTTTTGGCGGTATCCATTTTTCTTTTTGTTGACTTTATAAACACTATATTTTTTTTACGGATGCGGGTCGTCAGCCCAGCGATCCAACCGTTAAGTCGCCTCCTACGACAAGCAAAGGGTACTGTGGTGGTATTCTTGGGAAACATGTTCGTGCAATTTTGCTTTACGAGACATGTGAGTGCCCCCCGACCACAGGGGCCATATATATATATATATATATATATATATATATATATATATATATATAATTCTACTGTACGTATGTATGAATGTCACTGAACTCCTCCTAAACGGCAGGACCGATTTGAATGAATTTTTTTGTATGCGTTTGTGTGGCGCCCGGGATAGTTTAGACTCACAAATCTAACAAATTCACACATATTGAGCGTATTATATTCAGATATAAGTTACGTGCATAGGATTTCGTTTATTTTTCGACATTTTAATTTTTTTGTACGGTAAATAAACGCACGCTGCCAGTACAACCATATCGAGCAGATGGAGGAGCGAGAAATTGTGGGTATTTTAGAACCATTTTTACAGAATCACAACCAGTTGGTCCATTTGTTCAATACCGTTTCAAACAAACTGCAAAACGACAACTATCGTCATCAAAGCAGACAAAGTACCATCTGGGCAGCACGCGGGCCGATATAATGCACCGACCATTAATGAAGTTGCAATTGTTATGGTTGGTGACGCATTTGAACGTCGAGATATACGAATCAAACGCAGAGATAACACAGTGCATACGATTGAAGACAGTCATCGCCCTTACGACGCTTTGCAATATCCATTGATATTTTGGGAAGGAGAAGATGGATATCATTTAAATATCAAACAAAGAAATCTAGCAACAGGTACAATCTACACATGTCATTACCTAATATTTTATTTTTATGCAGTATTAATCACTTGAAGCTCTCGACAGAATGATGAAAGATCTAAATAACAACACCAGGCTTTTCGGTGATGCTTTACTGCTGCTGTTCGGTGATTTTAGACAGACATTGCCGGTCAATCCACGCGCTACATATGCGGTTGAAATTAACACAAGTATAAAACAATCATATCTATGGCGAAATATCAGTACATTACGTCTTAACACAAATATACGTGTTCAACTGCAAAACGATCCATTGGCACTATCATTCTCCGAGCAATTACTCAACATTGGAAATGGAACAATACCATTGCATGGAGACACACAATGCATCAAATTGCCAAACAATTTCTGCAACATTGTAAATACGAAAGATGCTTTGATTGAAAGCATATTTCCAGATTTACAAGCTAATTATATTAATCATGCGTGGCTTCGTGAACGAGCTATTTTAGCTGCAAAAAATATCGATGTTGACGCTATTAACTTCAAAATACAACAGTCATTGCCCGGCAATGAGATATTGTTCAAATCGATCGACCTGTTACCAATCCTGACGAAGCAGTCAACTATCCTGTTGAATTTTTGAATTCGCTGGATTTACTAGGAATGCCACCACATAACTTGCGATTAAAAATTGACTCACCTATCATTTTGCTTCGGAATTTAAATGCACCTAAGCTATGCAACGGTACAAGATTAGTCATAAAAAAAATGATGGGAAATATTCTTGAAGCTACAATTTTTAACGGCAAATTTGAAGGTGAAGTTGTTGTCCTGCCACGAATTCCAATGATCACTTTAGAGTTAGACTCACCCATTCCATTCAGACGTCTGCAATTTCCAATTCGAAGGCATTTGCCATGACTATTAATAAGTCACAAGGTCAAACAATGTCGATTTGTGGATTTCTTCTAGAAAATCCGGTCTTTTCACATGGCGTTGGAAAACCGTCAAGTTTATTCATTTATACTCCTCAGGAATTGACTAAAAATATTGTTCATCAACTCGCATTAAGATAAAATTAAACAAACATTATTGATTATAACGAATTGTTTTTAGAAAAATTGATGTTATTTCAAAATAAAGAATAATGAAATTATTATTATATTTGTCTTTCATTTCATACTTTGTTTAATTAGTATACAATTTTTTGTACCTGTAATTTGAACCTGTCAAAATGCGCATGTTCTAATACAGCCGGTCATACATTCGCTGCTTACATTTGCAAATATGTGAATAAAGGCAGTGATATGGCTGTTTTTGGAGTAGCTAGTGACAATAGCAATGATGAAATCGCCCAATATCAAATGGGGCGCGACATTAGCACTAATGAAGTTCTTTGGAGAATTTATTCATTTCCAATTCATGAGCGATATCCTGCTGTTGTTCAATTGGCTGTTCATCTTGAAAATGGCCAGTGTGTGTATTTTACCGATGCAAATTTACAGCAGAGAGAAGCACAACCACCAGCAACAACATTAACTGCATTCTTTCAATTGTGTGAAAGCGATGAATTTGCCAGAACGTTGCTGTATTCAGATGTAATGCATTATTTCACTTGCACTGCAAAGACATAACAATGACGTAAACAAGGAACACTTGTTCATGGCCATCCGGGTGTTTTTTTGCAGATACCATGGGAAGATTATACACAGTTCATCCAAACAATGTAGAATGTTATTAGTTTGCGGTTGTTGTTAGTAAATGTTGTTGGACCACGTTCATTTCAACATTTGCGAAGAATAAATGGTCATTTATGTGTACGCTTCATGATGCATCGATTGCTTCTTCTCCACATCAAATACGTATGTTATATGCCATAATCATATCAACATGTTTTCCATCAAATCCACTTGAATTGTGGAAAAAATAAAAAGATTTTATGGCAGAAGACTATTTGATTGGAATGCGTCATCACACAAGAAACGCTGATTTGGTCATTTCATTGGAAATGTATAATGAGGCATTGATAGCGATTAAAGATATGTGCCTAACGATTGCAAATAAAGCATTAGGGCAATTAGGTTTGTCACCACCCAATCGTCCAATGCATGATTTATTTGATCGAGAATTGCAACGTGAACAACAGTATGATCCCAAAGAATTGCAAACATTTGTGAATTTGAATGTTCCCAAATTAAATGACCACCAAAAACATGTCTATGATACCATCATGCAAGCTGCACAGAATGAAGACGGTTTATTATATTTCTTGGATGCGCCTGGTGGTACGGGAAAAACATTTGTGAAAATCACTTATATTGGCAGCCATTCAATCGCAACGAAAAATTGCATTGACACTTGCTTCGCCGGGAATCGCTGCTACTCTATTGGATGGTGGTCGATACAAACGCAAATGGATTGATTACATTGCCGAACAATTTTTGTACCATTCTCCAATCAACAGAACAGTTGATTGAAAGTGTGTTCCCAAATATTGTTCAAAATTACAGGAATCACAATTGGTTGAGAGAACATGGTGAAGTGACATCATATAAATCTGTTGATAGCACAATGCAGATGATGCAGTGAATTATCCAATTGAATTTTTGAACTAATTGGAACCACCTGGTATGCCACCGCATTGTTTGAATTTAAAGGTTGGCTCATCAATTATTTTACTGAAATGCACCAAAACTGTGCAATGGCACAAGATTGGCAGTAAATAAATTGATGCCGAATTTAATTGAAGCCACAATATTGACTGGAACAGCGAAAGGTGAAATTATGCTCATACCACGGATTCCACTGATTCCAACAGACATGCCATTTGAATTTAAGCGTTTGCAGTTCCCAGTGCGTCTATCATTTGCCATGTCCAGCAATAAGGACAAGCGCTTCAAATATGCGGATCAAATTTGGAGGAGCCGTGCTTTTCAGATGGACATCTATACGTGGCCTACTCAAGAGTTGGAACTCCAAATTATTTGTTTGTGCTCGCTTCAAATGGGCAAACGAAAAATATTGTATATCCAAATGTTTTCGATTGACATTAATAATTTTGAAATACAATGCATTCATTTCATAAAAAAAAATCTAGAATATTTCATTTCTTTTTTTGGTTGGTTGCAACGAAGTGCATCGGGGTTCGCTATTTTGTATATTAAGTTAATTAATATTATTAACACAAAAATTAATATTATTAACACAAAATTACGATTTCAACACTTTATTAAATGTCCCTGGAGGCGTCGCGTTGCGAAGCGGGCGTAGCGGGCGTAGCCCGCTAGTATTTATTATAGAATTCTTGCTAAGTTCGTAATATGTAAAAGATAGGATGACACGAAGATTAATTTTCACTATTGACCGCCGCGATATCTTAACGCTATTTCGCGAGAAAAATCCAAAACATCCGAAATTTTGGTTTGGTGTTTTCAAACAAATGTATAAAAAATTACAGAAGATACTTAAAATTGTTTTAATTATTGTTATATTTCAATTTTTTTTTTTTTTTTTTCCCTTAACCTCCAATTTATGAGCATAGGGCGTCTACTAGGCTTTTCCATCTTACTCTGTTGGGGGCTACAGCTTTTATTTCCTCCCATGTTTTACCGAGTTGATTTGCTTCAGCTAGCATCGTTCTCCTCCATGTCATGGCTGGTCTTCCGATTTTTCTTTTCCCTTGCGGGTTCCAGTCCAATGACATCCTCGTTATATCACTTGGTGATTTCCGCAGTGTGTGGCCAATCCATCTCCACTTTCGTCTCTTAATTTCTGTCGCAATGTCTGACTGGTTTGTTTTTCTATGCAGGTCGATATTACTTATCACGTTGGGCCAGAACCATTTCAGTAGTCGTCGAAGGCATTTGTTTACGAATACTTGTAGCTTCTTTCTGATTTTATCTGTGTGTTTCCATGTTTCACATCCATACAGTAGTACCGATTTCACACACGAGTTGAACATTCGTATCTTGGTCTTGCGTGATAGGACGGAGGTATTCCAGACTTTATGTAGCATGTTGAATGTATGTCTGGCCTTATTTATGCGTTTGTTTATGTCTTCCTCTGTCCCACCTGTTTTTGCTACTGTGCATCCAAGGTATACGAATTCGGTTACATCTTCGATTTGTATTTCATTGATGTGGATCGGTGTGGTTATATTCGTGTTGAATCTCATTATCTTTGTTTTCCTGATGTTAATTTTGAGACCAACTTTGTTAGCTAAATCTGATAGCACTTTCTGCTGCATGTCTGAGTGTTTGTGTGTGAGCAGGCATATGTCTTCTGCATAGTCCAGATCATTGAGTCTACCTGTTAATTCCCATTGTATGCCGTTAGGGGATATAGTGTCTAATTTCCGCATTACACCATCCAGTACGATCAGGAACAGCGTTGGTGAGAGTACGCATCCTTGCCTTACTCCTTGGTTGTTATAGTATGTTTCACTTTGCTTTCCTTTATATTGAACTCGGTTTTCAGCATCCCGATACATTTCTTGTATGAGTTCTATTAATTTCTTTGGGATGCCCATTTCATAAAGTGTCTACCATATTGCGTTCCTATTTATCATATCAAATGCGCGTTCGAAATCGACGAATAGCAGGTACAGTGGTGAATTCCATTCGTTAGATTGCTCAGTAATGATACGGATTGAGTTGATATGATCAGTGCAACTTCTTCCTGGTCTAAAACCAGCTTGTTCGTTTCTTAATTTAGCATTGATCGTAGGTGAGATTCTGTCAAGGATGATCATTACGAGTATCTTTATTGTTGTGTTGAGGAGAGAGATACCTCGCCAGTTTTTGCATTCCCTTAGATCACCTTTCTTGGGGATTGTAATGGTCAAACCATCTTTCCATTTTTGTGGTATTTTGCCAGAATTCCACACTTCTTGAATTATAGGTGTTAGTGCACTTGCAGTTGTAGATGAATTTCCTTTGAATATTTCGGCGGTTATGTTGTCTGTTCCAGCAGCCTTGTTGTTCTTCAGTTTCTCAATGACACTTTTAACTTCCCGCTCCGTTGGTGGATGGGTGTTGCTAGTTTCGTTATTGGTGCCAATTGACGACCAGAGATTTTCGGTGCTGTCGATGACGTCTTCTTCGAAATATCCTTTCCATCTCTTTAACTGTGCTTCGTTCGTTGTTAAGATTTGACCATTTGCATCTTTTATAGGTGGTATATTTGTAATTTTCCCTGTGACCTTTCTTACACACTGGTGTAGTGCTCGCATATTTTGGATTGCTGCTGCCTCTTCAGCATCCTTGAGAATGTTCTCTGCAAATTGTCTACGATCATTCCTTGCCATTTTCTTTACCTGTCGCGCTATTTCCTCATATTTGTGTTTCACCTCTGCCGTGTTACGTTGGTGCATTTGTAAGTTAAGTTGACGGCGTTCCTCAATTTTATTCCATGTATCATCACTAATCCAATGTTTCCGATTGTGTTCTTGGTAGCCGAGTTCGTCCGAGGCAGCTTTGAAATATGCTTCTTCAATTTGGTTCCATCTTTGTTCTATACTGGTGGCTTCATTTCTATGGAGATTGAGTTGGAGCGTTTCATTGAAGACGTGTCTTGTTTCAATATTTCTCAATCTGTTTGTGTTAAATTTCCTCCTATTTGTCTTTGTATGTTTCCCAGCTGCTGGTTTGATTTGAAATTGTGCTATTACTAGTTGATGATCACTGTGTACGTCAGCGCCCCTCATTGTTCTGACATCTTGTAGTGAAGTGAGGAATTTTTTGTTGACCATTACGTGGTCTATCTGGTTTTTGGTTCTGCCATCCGGTGATGTCCATGTATATTTTTGTGTGGAAACCTACTGCCGCCTATGAACATCTGATTTGTGATATTTCAAATTATTTTCTAATTATATTTTTTTAAGACAACTTAACAATGAAATTTAAATTTCGTTAAGAAACAGACAAAAAGTATTTTCGTGCTAAGTTATCATACGGTCTGTACAGTGGTAAATATTCTTAAATAAATCTTACAATTGAAGGCCCTTTAGTTTCATATTCGTTTTATTACACACTTAATATCTTTATATTGTTGATATGTACATGATTTACAACATTTTACAATTGGCTAAGAAGCCTTAAGAAACGAGACGAAAATAAAATTGACCGACATCAATAATAAAAAAATACTTCTTTACACAATCCGATTCTTTATTATTCCAATTTAAATTAATTGTATGTTTTGATATATTTATCGTGCCGCACAAATAGCATCAATTAATAGATGCGAACACCTCTTTCATAAAAATTATACCCTAAAATTGGTTATGCTAAGAAAATGTCTCCATCAAAAAGTGTTTATGTTTTTATTACTTCAATGAAAAGAAACGTTTCTTATCACGTAAATAAAATTAAATTCACAATATTTGCAAAATCAATTAATCTAAAAGCCTAGAACTTGTTTAACAAACACGTGAATGACATTTTGAGTAATTTGTTATTTTATGGGCAAAAAAAATATATCTTTTTTTTTACTGGTTTCTATTATGTATCAGTAAATCAGACAAATCGTGTGGTAAATAAACACAATCGATTTTACTGATTTTTTGTGGGCATACGCAGTTTTATTTGGTGTGAGAAAGTTTAGATTTTTACTTTTTTCGTTTGTTTTACAAGATTTCCAAATAATTGTGATCTACATTGTTAAGATTTATTTATTTTATTTCCTATACATAAAATGGAATGGGGCATAATAGACCACCTATATTTGACCAATTTACTAGATTTAGTGCGACAAAAAACTGCAAATTTTTGAAAGAGTTTTAATTTTCATATTGTCATTTCGTCAATAAAATATAATTTATCAAAAACAAACTATTATTGTACGAGTATACCCACCATGAAACAACACAAAAAATATATAACACAATCTCTTAGTGAACAATAAATGGACAAAACTTTAGCTTAAACATAACTATGTATTCTATTATGTGGATATACTCGTAAAATAGTGTGGAATTTTTAGAATACACAAAAAACTTATATTTTTTAGTTCACAATATTTTTTTTTATTGCTTTTTGATTGATTATTTCGTTTTAAAATTTTAACACAGAAAGATTTTATACCAAATTATTATTTTTTGTGTTGTACGAGTATATTATAAATTTATATTTCTTTAAAGCACAACGGGATCTATATCGAAGAAAAAATTGTAATACTTGTTTTTGTTGAAGAATAACATTGAACCACACCCATTCAATTTTTCTGTTTAATTGTATGGTCCCTGAAAGTAAATTGAATGATTTTATTTGATTGCATTTTTATTATTTATCATTGTATTCATATTCTCCTATGCTGCTTCAATTACTATTTCCGGAGATAATGAGTTTGCCAATTTTGTAAGAATTTAATCATCTTGCTATTTGCAAATAGGACGTATATAAAATTAACTTACGAACAATGATTATACTTCTGGTACGACTTCTGTTTTATTTTAGTGCGTAAAATTCCAGTTAAATAGTGATTAATAAATATTTCGTCTTAACTTTTTACAATGAAAATGATGCGTGATCTTATTAACCATTTTACATGGATATTTAGACCTGCGGATATTGTTTACAAAACTGTCAAACATATATACCTGGTTTTCCATAGATTTTCAAGGTTCGAAGGGAGAATACCGACGCAACAGTAAATGTCATGCTTTTCTAGACTTTTTACCACATATCTCTGCACCGTCAATAGGATTACAGTATAGTAGATTAATAATTACTTTATGTGAAGTTAGTTATAATTTTCTATTTTAGCATGTTTGACAGCGGCATATAAACAAAAATCATAAAGTATATGTATAGTTAGTTGTTTTAAAAAAAGTGATTTAAAGATGAGTAATTCAGAAAAGGCAATTTTAACATAAAATATGCTAAGAATTTCTTTTTTCTCAGTAAAACTAGAGTTCATAGATGCGTAAGACGATTCACCGATGCATTGTTAAAACACGCGAAGAAGTTCATATGTATACCATCAAAAGAGGAAACTCGTATTATATCCGACAAATTTTTTAATATTTGTAAAATCCCGCAAATCTTGTTAGTCATCGAAGAAAACTCATTTACCAGGGGCCCTACTATGACTTTCGCCAACTGTTTTCGACGGCTATCGTTTTCCTATAGTAGGAAAAGGCAGAAAAGGGAAAACAATATTATAAATTTACTATTGGTTACCTTTTTCTTCCTTTGCCGTCCAAAATACTAGGCGAAAGTCATAGTATGGCCCCAGCACTCGCAGTAAAATATGGACACGGAGATTTTGTGAATCGCAGAGAATGGACACACACCTATACAATGTGCAATTAGTGGTAGACGTGAATTACATGTAACAACCGTGTTTTAAAACTATAGTTTTTGGAATTTTTGGTCCCAATTTTATATATCACAAACACAAATTTTGGAACAGGTTTGCTATAGCTAACCATTCGTATGCGACGGTGGCGCCACTTTGTATACGGCGTTTTTTTTTTTGTAATCTATGTCGGTTGGTGTCTTAGATAAAAGCTGATTACAACAATTGGTGCACTGAAAGAAAAATCATTCTAACTTCAAGAAACAGCATATCTCAAATAAAGAAAATCAAAATTTAAAAAAATTCAAGAATAACCTTCATGAATCAAGTGTAACTTGCATAAGCCAAGAAAGTTATTATCAATTTTATTAAATAGAAGTTGTATTCAATTAAAGTTTTAGTTCTCAGTTTAAGGAATTGAAAATATTCTAGATTCAATATATTTTTAATATGTTTGAGATTTATTATGTATGATTTAATAATTTTATTCTTAATTTCAAATTTCAACATAATTTATAAAACCGTTCATATATTATTCTCAATTATATCGTAAAAGTTATCAAAAATTTCGATTAAATAGAGAATCTATGATTCTTAAAAGATTGTTGTACAAGAACGTCTAAACTTAATATTTTTATTTTCAAAACAAATGTTTAATAGTCAAAAAATTACCCTCAATTAAACCGAATTTAAAATTACGCCCATTTTTCATTCATATTTATGAAAAATTTGGATTGGTTTTAATCATAACAAACTTTTCTGTTGTTTTCAATATAATAATTGATTCGGATTCATAATAATTATCCAATAGTTTTGAAAAATTAGTCTAATGCACCAAGATCATTCTAATACTGTGATACTGCTATACGAAACCGAAAAAATTAACGTTTGCTTTAAAATCGTTCAATATTTAGACAATTATATGAACATAATGAGGCTATATTAGAGCTACTAGCATACATCCATAATTTCTAACTAAAGCTTTTTGAAATCTAATTGTATGAACTGTTTTTGGATATTTGATTTATACATGTAATTAATTTACATAGTCATTTTAATATAAAATGTTTGTAAATTACTCTATAAACCGATTGGAGTCGTGAACTGACCCACAGTTTTGTGCATATAGCTATATAGCTCTCATACCAAATTAAAATAAATATCTAGTAATATATAAGTAAACCAAATTAAAGGCTGTTTATTAGGATGGGATACACCGATGTCAGTGAAAAAAAAAACTATTATTTATGGTGTGGTATAGTTTGTTTAATCATTGATAGCAGAGCTCACGATTTATATTGGAACGGAATGACTATACCCTTAACCAAAATGTATTTTAATTTAACACGAGTTAAAATAATGTAACCTTTGACCGTAACGTCGAATTGATTTAAAAGATTTAGTCAAAAATAAAGCACAAGTGCACATATTCCGACAAAAACTAGAGCTCGTGTATTTATAGAGCCAGAAGAACTAGGAACTACTCAAGAAAAATAAATACAAATTCTACTTTAGTCTGTATGGCTCTTTAAACGTTCGAAAATTTGTAAAAATATATGATTTTAACCAAATTGTAGTTCTAACGATTTTTTTAAATTCAAATATTTATAATATTTATTCTCAAATTCAAAACATTATATCTATAGAATGATGTATTATCAAAAAAACATTATTTTGAATTGAGTATAATGTCAAACAATTAAAGAGTATAATAGATAAATTTTACTTTTCTTTATTCTTGAATATATTCTGCTTATGATTTATTCTGAAATTGAGAATAAAACCACATTCATTCTAGTTTTGACGCATTTTTCTCATAAACAAGCATAAAAAAATAGTATTAAGAATAATTTTGTCGATTGAATTGTGAACAAAATTAAAGAGTTTATGAATATCTAACGGAATGAATAATATTTAGTCGAAATTTTCAGTTTAGTTATATTGTTTGATTATTACTAGTGAACAGACGTGCGAAATCAGTTAGTATATCCTTTCTTATTGGTGTGTTTGTTTTATAATTATAGTGAGCAAATAAGTGAAAGTGAAATTTGTTTAAAATAAAAATTTAAAAGCTGTTATTAAATATAAGTATGTATATTACAAAATATTTTACATACCAATATAGGTTATGTTATATACGTATACTTGAAAATATAAAATAAAACAGTGACAGTGTTCGATTAAGCCGAGTATAGCCGCCGGGATATTTCATGTGCAACAGGTCATATAAAAGTGAATTAAGAACGCAAATAAAAGTGTTTTCAGATTGGAACATTCATAATGAATTTCCAAGTACAATTTATAACCTAATTGACGCCGTTAGAGGCGAGTTTATATCAAAAGATTTATTTATGAAACCTAAGCATTTCCAAAAAATAACGGATGATATGAACCAACATTTTCCAACTGAACAAAAAGTAAGATGCTTAATTTTAAATCATAATTAATTTTGCTACCGACGAGTAAACATTAAAAATAATTTACTTATTACTTGTGTGAAAAGTTGAATCAGCAGTTATTAATTTTTTATATAAAATACAAATAAAAAATTTTGACGTGAAAAATATGTGAAATCGTGATGTTTCAATATTCTCCACCTCAAACAAGAAAGGCTGGGCCAAATCTACAGAAAGCGATGTCCGCAAGCAATTAGCCGCTTAACGCCACGACCACAATAGTGACAAACAAAAAAGTGCAACATAGTCCAAAAAGACAACACATCGCAAATACATCAAAAATTACTTTACCAGGTAATTTAATATCAAGTGAACTAAAAATTAACGTTAATGAACTTAATGCGTTGAACAATAAAAGTGCATCGTTGACAAATGTTGACGATGAAAAAAACAATGAAAGTGCATCGACAACAGATTATAATAAAATAAACAGTGATGTAGGTCAGTGTTTAGTGCAAACAGGGCTGGACAGGTATATTACTGTCAGCTCAAAGCGAAGGAGAAGCCCTCGATCAGCGGCTAGTGCATACGTGAATAAATTCACCAAGCTAGGTAGTGTTGAATTAACTCAAAGCAACCGGTATTCTTGTTTGGTTGTTGAAGACCCATCGGCCGAAAAAGCTCCAAAACCAGAGAAAACGCCACATATCTATTTGAGGGAGGAATCAAATAGAGAGCTCACAAAAACAATCGAGTTCATTACTAATGGAGAATTTTATATCTCCGTGATAAAAAGAAGAGATATAAAAGAAACAAAAATTCAACCGATGAATGTTTACGCTTACAGAGCGTTAGTTAAACATTTCGACGAAGTTGGTAAACAAACAAACTTCTCATTTGCCTACGTGGATGCAAATGAAATACGAGCCGCTCTCGCTGAAAAAGGATTTCAATGCAAATCAATCACCAACATTATTAACCGTGAGAAGTTGCCTCAGCCATTGTTCCGTCTGGAATTAGAACCAGATAATAAAAAAATCAAAGAGAAACATTCAATATTTGATTTAAAATATCTACTGCATAGAAGAATTATCGTAGAGGAACCCAGAAAATGAACTGGACCGGTACAGTGTGTTAAGTGCCAAGAGTATGGACACACTAAAGCGTATTGCACTTTAAGCGATGTTTGTGTTATCTGTGGTGAACTCCATAACTCAAATGCATGCAACAAAGAAAAAACGGAAGCATCAGTGAGAAAATGCAGCAACTGTGGCGGAAATCACACTGCAAATTATAGAGGGTGTCCAATTTACCTAGAATTGAAAAAAAGAATCAATCCAAGGCAACGAGCAGAGCAACGAATGCTTAATCTTCATTCTTCTACTAAACCAAACGTTCGACCAGAACTTTCATATCATAACGCACAAAATAACCAACCAAAAGCAACTGTTAACAGTAGTGTGCATCCAGAGGTTTCCTATGCAAGTATCCTTAAGGGTACCACTCCTAAAGTGCAAACAAGCGAAGAAGGAAACATCGCAGCAGCTTTAAGCAAGTTAACTAACATGATGCAAAGCTTCATGGCGATGATGGAGAGAACCATGAATTTAATGATGCAGAATATGAGTAAGCTGTTGCAGGTAGTCGTTAAAAAACAAAAATGACTGTCCTCAAAATAGCCAAATGGAATGCAAACGGCCTAGCACAACATAAAGCAGAGGTTCAAGCATTCCTCACTGAGCACAATATTGACATAATGTTAATATCTGAAACACACTTCACTAAAAAAACCTATTTCAAAATTAATGGGTATTCTGTTTATGATACAAAGCACCCAAATGGGAAAGCACATGGAGGCACAGCTGTACTGATAAAAACAAGATTAAAACACTATGCATTTATGAAATATGAGAAGGAACATATCCAATCAACGAGCATCTGTCTGCAGGAGTAATCTGGAAACTGTGTCATATCAGCAGTGTACTGTCCTCCAAAACATGCTATAAAAAAACTGCAGTTCATTGATTATTTCAGCCAGCTAGGTAATAAATTTCTTGCGGGGGGTGATTTCAATGCCAAACACACCCAATGGGGTTCCAGATTAACATCGCCTGTAAACATTACTACACTTACCAAATAAACTTACCAATAACTAAAGGCATTCCACGCACATATGCTAAGGGCTCCGATTGCTATGATCTGTCTTCTGATCACTCACCTGTAATTGTAAGAGAGAGCACCGGCGTCCTAAGAATAGAAACGCCAAAACGGCTTACATACAAACAAACTGATTATGATCAATATAAGAGGCTAGTCGAACAAAATTGTGTACTGAATATCCCTCTTAACACACCAGCAGCTATTGATGCGGCGGAAGCAAATTTAAAAGATGTCTTATCATTATCAGCTGAAAAGGCCACATCCATCTTAAATAGTACAGAAAAAGTTAATAAACTGTCACAAAATATACAGGAACTAATCCAGGAAAAGCGGAAAATTCGCCGCCGATGGCAAGAAACAAAATCACCGTTGTTAAAATGGATATTAAATCGAGCTATTAAGACTCTAAGATTTGCATTGCAGGAAGAAGAAAACCAGAGCGTCCAGAATTACTTAAATGAACTCTCGGCAACCGAGAGGACAGATTATTCTTTGTGGAAGGCAACAAAAAAGTTAAAAAGGCCAACAAACTCGAATCACCCGATTAGACTACCAACTGGAAACTGGGCGAGAAGCGATGAAGAAAAAGCCACTGCTTTCGCTGCTCATCTAACAACAGTTTTCGCACCACACGAAGAAACTAATAACTTCGTGTTACCCGACCAAATGGATGATGGTTTGTTCTTCAAACCCATACAATATAAGTGGAAGAAAGTTAAGAATACAATTTAAAATTGTATAAGTCCAAAAAAGGCACCAGGGCATGATCTTATTACTGGAAAAATTATAAGGGAATTGCCAGACAAATGCATAAAACTAATAACATTCATATTCAACGCAATCATGCGGACTGGTTATATTCCTCAAAAATGGAAGATATCTTTGATCACAATAAGGAACCTAAGGAAAATTTCAGGAATGAAATGGAAGAAGCAACTATAGCAACATATGCTGATGATACTGCGATTATGGCAGTTGGGAACAATGTAGCAGAAGCTACTAACAAATTGCAAAAATCGGCAAACTCAGTCAACAATTGGATGAAAAAATGAAGGATAAAACTGAATGAAACTAAATCTGTGCATGTGAACTTTACTAATAAAAATATTTCTAATAGAAACTCAAGTATAATCAATTCTAAACAAGTTGCCTATGCAGATACGGCGAAATATTTAGGTATGACGTTGGATGCCAAGTTGAGGTGGAAAGAACATGTCAAAAAGAAAAAGGAAGAGCTGAACATGAAGTATAGGAAGATGTATTGGCTCTTAGGTAAACTTTCTGAACTATCCATACACAATAAATTGCTTTTATACCGGCAAATACTGAAACCGGTATGGACCTATGGTATACAGCTTTGGGTCTGTACCAAGAAAACGAACATCAAGATGATACAGACGTTCCAAAACAAAGTACTTCGGAATATTATAAATGCTCAATGGTACATGAGAAATGAAGACCTCCACCGAGATTTAAAGATGGAATACATCGATGAAGTTATTACGTATCATGCTCTCAAGCATGATTCACGTCTCCGACAGCACGAAAACATTGAGATATGCAATATGCCGTTGGGCTATATCCCAACAACTGTTAATATAATTATGATAGAAAAGTTACTAGATGACTTAAAATAAAGTCAGTTGTAATATTATATAAATAAAAAAAATTAAAAAAAAAATCGATTGATGCCATAAAATTTATTAGACTTTTTGTTAATTTGTTCGTTTAAAAATAATTTGTCGTGACGATGTTCATATAACTAGGAGTCTTCAATACGGATGCTTTCCGGTTTATGTCTATAGAAAATTATCATGTTTGTATTGAAATCGGTACGGTTGTTTTTCAATACATAAATGCTGTTTAAAATTCGATTTATAATTTCATGATGTTTGGGTGTTAGTTGCTTCTTGTATATGTACTGTGAATTGCTATTTAATGTTTCTACCTGCCTGGCCTGTATAGAATCTAGCTGGCACTCGCATTCGTGCTCTTGTTTTGTCTTAATATTTATTGTATTCTGTGTGATTTGTAAGCGGGGTGGTATCTATAAGTTTAAAAACAATTTGTGGCAATGATTTTGAATTATATAGTTTGTCTGGATACACATTTACTTAATCTATCTAGCGATATAGCTAAGGTTTATAAATTATTTATATTTGAATAATAATAAAAATTCCGTATGTCAGTAAATAACTTTAATGGTAATTTAATTTTTATAATAGCTTTAGCTTTATACAGTCATTTCCATCTAAAATTCAACGACAAAATATAATGTTATGTTAATATGATAGAGTTTACTAAAAATAAAAACCACTTCAATTAAGAATCTCTATTTTATTTTATGTAAAATGATGAGTAATACTGTAAAATAAACACATTTATTTAGCTTTCAGTTTATAAAATTTGTATTCAAAATAGAAATTGTTACAATATTTACAGATTTTTGTATATTTATTCTTCTTATTTGCATAAAATATTGTTAAAGTTGCATAATGTCTTCAGGTAAACAACGTACAAATTTATAAAACTGAATTAAAATTTTCCTATACAATGTCTAGGAAAGCTACCTTGTTTACTACGACAGTGAAAGTTGCAGCACTATACCGAAGCGTCCGCTTAATCTCTATGTTTTTGTGTTTTGAAGTTTAGTGGTTTGAATTTCATTATAAAATTCATAACAAAAACTTCTGATTTGACATAGTTAATATCAATCACATATCAGATTATTCAATGTTATTTATTTATTTTCATTATTTAAAAAAATACCATTTTACATTAAATTTTAATTTAAAATTTCGAAAAACAAAAATAATTTGTTATTGCTGAAATATTATCAAGACCCATTTCACAGAAATCTTAAATGAACAACAGGAAATGAGAAATAATGAAGGGAAAAATGTAATAGAAAGTTAAATTACAAATTATTCCGTATAGAAATTTCTAAAACGAGACGTCAATTGCAGAAAATCTGAATGTACTATTTACAGATTGGGTATAACGAGTAAAATACATTGCAAACAATTAAAATATAATAGGTGGTATACGCAATAGTTACAGGATAAAATTCGGGAGTAGTTTTGACCTTTTTTCTAGCAATTTTAATGAAATGTTCTGTTTTCAATAATTGTCATATCATCTGAATTGATAACTTACATATACTTGCCGTAATTTTAAATTCCAGAAAATTGTTTGTAATAAGAGTTTTAATTCAACAGCAAATCAAAGGATCAAAGATAAAACCCACAATACTAAGAATACTTTAAAGATTTAAAAAACAATTCGAGTGAAACCCTAAAATTCTCTTTAATCCAATTTGGTTTTCATCAAAAAAAACGGTAGTACTTGAATATTATGAATTTTATTTTATGGCAGTGATATTATATTCTTTTAAAATAATTTAATTTTCTCTTGAGAAACAACCAAATTTTTTGGCTTTCTTTGAAATAAATGAAATACCATTTCACAAACTTCGCTTCAACCGTTATCTTTATTATTTGAAAAGGCTCCAATTACATCCTGACAAGTAAAAAATGTCAATAGTAAGTGTCTTTTAACAAGAATTTTTGGTTAAATTAAAAAAAACAAATGGCTTCAAATGTATACCATAACGGTCTTTCATTTTTTCTACTTCTCCATCACAATATATCAGTAAAAATTGTACTTCTCTACTTTTTTCTATTTAAGTCGGCATACATATTCTCCATTATTTCACTTTTGTGTAATTCATCAATTTAATTTATTATAATATAAAACTTGATTAATTTTAAATTCTTGAAATAATTTTAAAACTAATAATAATGTTTCTATTGACGATTGGCCCCTGTGGTCGGGGGGCACTCACATGTCTCGTAAATCTAAATTGCACGAACATGTTTCCTAAGAATACCACCACAGTATCCTTTGCTTGTCGTAGGAGGCGACTAAACGGTTGGATCGCTGGGCTGACGACCCGCATCCGTAAAAAAAAATCAACTGTTTATAAAATCAACAAAAAGAAAAATGGATACCGCCAAAACAACACCGGACCCCCGCTCAAGTACCCGGATACGAGATTTAGGATCGGCACGTGGAACGTGCAATCACTTAGAAAACCAGGAGCGTTGGAGGGTCTAATCACGTGCATGAAAGAGTATCGGCTGGAACTCGTTGCTCTTCAAGAAACTCGCTGGCCTCAAAGTGGAGACCATGTGTCCCAGGGCTATACGTTGTTCTACAGTGGAGATGACCTCGGAAATCTTGGAGCTGGATTTCTTCTTGGGCCGCAGGTAAAGAAGGCTGTTTTGGATTTTCAAGCAGTCAATAACCGATTGTGTATGCTTCGCCTGCGCATGAAGTTAGCCAACCTGTCGATAATTTGTGTACATGCGCCCACAGAAGTCAGCCAGCCCCAAGATAAAGACTCATTTTACAATGACTTGGACGATCTGATGGGATCTATACCCGAACACGATGTTAGAATGGTAATTGGGGACTTTAATGCTAGAGCTGGCAGAAATCAGGCCGACTTGTGTGAAAACATAGGTCCGTACTCCCGACACGAAACTGCGACCGATAATGGTGAGAGAATGATGTACTTTGCAATTGCTCATGATCTTAGAGTAGCAAGCACATTCTTCCCTCACAAACAGATACACCTAGAGACATGGACACATCCTCGCAAAACATCCCGGAGCCAAATTGACCACGTGTTAATTTCAAAAGGGCGAGCTCGGGTTGTGCAGGATGTGAGAACTTATCGGTTAGCAACCAAATACGTAGGCAGCGATCATTATTTGGTCGCTGCAAAGCTACGGTGGAAGTTTTCGTACAGGTCGGGGAACACAGCGAAACGGATGGAACGTTTCGACTGTGAAGGTCTGATAAATGAAGATCAAAAGAAACGATATCAGGATCTTGTCAGCGACAACATTGAGGGAGCTAATTACCAGTCTGACTGCGTGAACTCTGTCTGGGAGGTACTGAAAACTTCGGTTGTCAGTGCTGCTCAACAGACTTTAGGTATAGTGAAAGTCAGACCCAAGAATGATTGGTTTGATGACGAGTGTCGTCTTGCAGTTGAGCAACAAAATATAGCCCATAATGAAGTGCAACAACGTCTCACAATCGCAAGGAAAAACAAGGCAGCTCTTGCAAGAAGGGCAGCTAAGCGGATTTGTAGACGGAAGAAGCGAGAATGGTGGAAGGCCGAGGTTCTGAAAGTACAACAACTCAGCAATGAGCGTAGTTCACGTAATTTCTTTAAAGGAATTATTGGATTGCACCATACTTTCAGGCCTTCGTCAACCGCCATTCGGGACCGGGATGGAAACCTCTGTGTCAACATCGACGCAGTACTTGACGCATGGAGTGGACACTTTACTGAGCTGCTTGATGTTCATCATGCGTCACAGACTGTTGTTGAGCCACCTCTAAAACAGTCTGCGGAGATTTGCACTGAGGAGCCATCCCATGAGGAATTCACTAAGGCCATGCAGAGAATGAAACGAAACGAACGCTCACCTGGAGTGGACTGCATTAATTCGGAGATCTTGATATTCGGAGGGGATACTTTGTGGAACTGTCTTTTCGACCTTATTCGATTAGTATGGCGAACCGAAGTTATGCCTGATGAATGGAAAGTGGCCGCGATATGCCCCATCTTCAAGAAGGGAGACCGCTTGAAGTGTGAGAATTATCGCGGTATAGCTCTCCTTTGCACAGCATACAAGTTACTGTCATACATTTTATTGGATAGAATCACTCCTCTGGCGGAGGCCTTGGTTGGTGACTATCAGGGAGGATTTCGTCCGAATCGATCAGTCACTGATCAGGTCTTTTCGCTGCGGATGATTCTATCTAAATATTATGAGACATCCATCTCCGTACATCAGGTTTTCCTGGATTTCCGGCAGGCCTACGACTCGATCAATCGAGAGAGTTTGTGGTCTGCCCTGGAATACCTAGGAATGCCAACAAAACTGGTATGACTGTGTAGGATGACAGTGACGCAGTCTCAATGCTGTGTTAAAGTTGAGAACAGGCTATCGACAATTTTTGCAGTTAACTCGGGTGTTCGGCAGGGAGATGCTCTGTCCCCGATACTCTTTAATCTCATGTTGGAGTACATCTTTCGTAAAACTGAAACACCTCAGCGCAACATCTTATATCGCCAGTCCAATCAAGTGCTTGCATATGCAGATGACATATGCGTGATTGGACTGAATAGCAACGGAGTGAAAGAAATACTTGATCCGCTTGTAGAGTTTTCAGCTTCTGTTGGACTCCAGATCAATGAGTCCAAAACGAAATACCTGATCTCTGGTTTTAGAGACAATGGCACACCAGATTTTAGTAGTGGCCACCACACGTTTGAGGGAGTGAGGAGGTTCAAATATTTGGGCTCTCTTATCACTCACGATAACAGTGTGGGTGAGGATATTAAAGTGCGGCTGGCAGTCGTTCTTTGAATCCTCTAAGGCCACTGCTAAAATCTAAACACTTATGAAGTGCCGTGAAGCTGAAGCTTTACAAAGCGTTGATCAGGCCCGTTGTTATGTTTGGATGTGAAAGTTGGGCGATGACGGATGAGTACGAGAGATGGCTCCTTACATTTGAGAGAAGAATCATGCGTGTGATTTACGGCCCTAAACGCGAAATAGATGGTACATACCGAGCTCTGTACAATTTCGAGATCAGAGATCTGACGAAGATCCCCGATATTGTACATGAAGTTAGATCTCAGCGAGTACGCTGGCTCGGTCACGTTCTGCGTGCTGATCCGGAACGAATTGTGCAGCGATCTCTGAAAGGAGAGCCACCATATGGTAGGCGCAGAGGTCGTTGCAGGCGACGATGGCTCCACGATGTAGAGAACGACTTGGCCTCTTCAGATTGTCTAAGACAGTATGAAGACCAAACTCAGGATCGAAACCGTTGGAGCCAGATTGTTGATTCAGTAAGGGGCCAGTAATGGCCTTTAACACTGTTATTATTATTATTATTATTGACGATTGGAGCATCAGTCAATATAAAATTATAAATATGTAGTTGAAAAAGGACCATCTTGTGGAAAAATAAGAATTTGGCAAGCTTGCAAATTGGACGTTTAATAATTTTGTTATTAAAACTAATGTTGTTTCAAAGCCTTAGTGTTTGCAAATTTTGTGTTCTATTGGCTTTTTCCACACCAGTATACAGTACATGACAACACAACAATTGGTTTGCGTCCACACTAGGATGCATCAACTGTTGTCACTTATTTATGTATGTGTTATAAAAATTCATTTCATGTTGATTCTTTGATTTTTTTGAGAGAACAAGAAACAAATTTAAAAAAAAATATTTTCAATGGGAAATTTTACCAAAGATTGCCCTTAGCATAACCAACTCAAAACATAAAGAATTATTTCCGGCCTCGGAAGTTCTTAGAAGTTATAATTTTTTTCATATTAAATTATATGGGGCCATATGAAAATTGGCCAATTGCGCAAATTTCACCAAACGGCTGGTGTTAGGAATTTTACCAGACTTTGCCGTTACTATGGCTAACTCAAACCATTAAGGTTTATTTCCGGCCTCGGAAGTTCTTAGGAATATAATATTCCTTGTTAATTTAATTGTTTTATGTATATATAAATTAAATAAATATTGATTCAAGATAAAACTAAGCTAAACAATCTGACTCAGCTACTTAAAAGGGAAATTAAAGATTTGAAAGACGAATCTATCAGTAACTACCTCAGAAAATTATCTAATGATACTAGTACTGATTATTCTCTCTGAAGAGCAAACAGAAGAATTAAAAGGCCAATAATGCACATTCCTCCAATCAGAACAGAAGATAACAAATGGGCCAGAAATAATGGAGATAAAGTACGATATTTTGCTGAATACCTGGAAAAAATATTTGAACCACATGATGACCAATCATTGGAAGCCGAAATAATAACTGGAGAGGTTGTACAGGAAAGTCATAAGAAATCCTACGGCAACACCAAAAGAAGTCATGTATGAGATAAAAACAAATATGAATCCGAGAAAAGCACCGGGTTATGACCTTATCACAGCAGAAATTTTAAAAGAACTACCAAGGAAAGCATTATTAAAGCTCATCAATATTATAAATGCGGTGAAAAATACGTGAAATCGCAAATTTTTGGAAGTCATGTTTTAATTTTGTGATTTTTATGTCTTGAATGTGTTTTGTAAAACTGGATTTTTTGTTGTTGTTGTTGTTGCTTAAGATACAGAGGGTGAAATATTTGTTAATTTGTTGAAAATGATGATGCATTTATGCAAATATAAAAAAAAGTATTTATCAAGGTTTAAGAAATTATTACAAAAATAGTACCATCTTTAAGTTTCTCACTAACTTTTTATTTTTTTTATTTTATGCGCCATTCAATTCTATAAAACATATTAAAATTTTAATGTAGGTGCTATTTTTCATTTTCCTGCAAAACACATTTTAATACCACGACCTACTCCATTTCTGCATATAAAAATCAAATTTTAACCTTTATTTAATTTTCAATTTTTATCAAAACAAATTTATTCTTGGTGTTTCTAAATTTTATTTTCACTCCAAAATACCATTATCTTGCAAAATACGACTAAATAAGGCCATCCACTGGAATAAAATATTTTATTAAAATTTAAGTTACTAATTTAAATAATTACATTTTAAATCTAACATAGTCTTCGAATAGTCCATAGTCCATTAGAAAAATAAATAATTTCTTAAAATTTAAATAACCTTCTCCTGAAGGAATAACTGCATGGAAATCGCGAATTCCGTTTATGGTTTTCAATTTATCGAATCTACTGGCAAGTCGGACTTTTCTAGTGTTCAATTCAATGTCAGAACAAAACTCAATATCAGTTTTTAAAGTTTTCGCCCATTTAAATAATTCTGCTGCATTTGATATGAAGCCATCATATTCATCAGTGAGACTGGCTCTGGACGCCATTCTCTTGATAGTACCTCCGACTCCATCGCATGGAGCCTTTCCATGAGCTGTGGAATGAAAATGCCATTCACATTCGATTCCGAAATCTTCTTTGTGTTTAATTATATTGATAAAATTATTTTTATTTTTATAATGTGTTACAGCACCATCAGTTATATAATAAATTTTGGTGATACTTGGCATTTTAGTTTTTAAGAACTGAATCATTTTCTCGATGAATAGATGAACGGCCACTGTGACATGACTAAGACAATCCGATATAACAATGAAACTGTAGTGCTGCAGCTTCCCATTCGCATTTCTGTAAATTACAAATGGATGAATAGTTGCTTGCTTATTATTCCAATGAAAGCCCTGCGCTGCGTTTTGCATTATAAATGAATAAATTTCTGCAAAGTCACATGATACAAATGCTTCTGTAGGCTTCAGAATTATTTTTTTATTTTTTACGAAACTAGATTGTTGAAATGAAATGTAGTAATGAGGAATCAGATTTTCCAGCTTCTTTATGAAGTAATCGAAAAGCTCTTCTAACGGTTTTGAATACTTTTCCAAATTGCATCTGTCAATTGAAATCCATTGATTGAATGATAAATCGGCATCCTCGTAGTCCTTTTCCTGAAACGCGTTTCTCAAATATTCTCGAAATAAATTTAATCCTGGACAATTCTTGCATTTTAGAAGATAACATGTCGGCTTAGGCTCTGGACATAATATAGATGAAATGCAATCTTGGTATTTCGATATCTCTCCATTTGTAACAGATACTATTTTGGTTCCATAAATGATTAATTTCACATTTTGATGTATTGTACAAACACACACTGTATGTGTTCCACTGCTTCCTGGTTGCGCACAGTTTTTAGGACAAAGCAAGTAAAACTTGGAAAATCCGATTTTTTTCGACTCAACGTCCTAATGGAGATTCTTGTAGCCCTCGTAGCATTCCTTTAATGTACTCATCATTAGACGTTTCTGAACTTTCTGTTTTTCAATAGTTACGCAATCGTTTTTTCCAGGCATTATCCTACTGACTTCATCATCGTTATAATAATCAATCACTGATTGTTTTAGTCGCTGATTCGTTTTCCAGCTTTAGCTACAGGAAGACTAAGTGGACCATTTGTGCTCTGAATAGATTTAGCTGTCCGCACCAAGTGTGATGTTGTGTTGAAATCCTCTTGAATTTGTTGAATAGTTAGTGACTTCGGCAAAGTAGTCAGCAGCTGAATCTTATCACTGTTTTTCTCTAATTGTTTGAATTTGCTTTTTAGTTGATCCATGAACTCATCATATATATTAGCCTTCTTTTCGTTCTCCAGTGTTTGACTTACAAGGGGCTCGATTCCAGGAAACAACGATGATGATGTTGATGGTACTATTGCTGCTAAATTGATTAATTTTTCTTGTTGATGCTGTTACCTGGATCCTAGTTTACTGGCGTATATAGGCGACATTCCAATATCTGGTAATATCTCATTGATTTTTTGAAGGACGGTCGTATTTTGTATTTGGCGTTCTTCACTATCACTCCTAATTGAACTTATTTCAGAATCCTACGTTGATGACGATTTCGGCGTAACTGCAGAACTTGACGGTAAAGGGATTGATTGGTGAGGTCTCTGTTTCAATTTTTCAGCGTTTACAATTAATGTAGCAACTTGAACAAATGAATAAATTTTCATTTGTTTTAATCGAAGGCGGCAGATGATCTTTAAGGTTACCATACACTTTTCGTAAATTTTTAGAACACTTTAACCCAACAAAAGGCTTGCAACACTTTTTAAATTCAGTCATAATTGAAGTAAGTAATGCTTATTCACTATATGAAAACTAAAATTTGAATTTTGTTTAAGTCAATGTTGCTTAGTTTTTCACTTTAAAATTTGAACTAACTAAATCTTCATTTTGATTCTTATTTATACCAAAAATTTAAAACTAGGAATGTACACCTGTAAAATAGTATTTTGACATGACTCATTTATTATTAAATTAATTGGTGGGAGGAATCGGTACTTTCAAAAGATAATATAAGAATAAATTGTTAGGCTAAAGGTATTATATGAGTATTCTAGGTGTACATTTTTAAAATGCGGGCCAAAACATTTTCTTTAGCAAATATATGGGGTTGGACAAAATAAAATGTGTCCACTTAAAATATAATTAGTTTTTTTGTTTATTAGATGTACTATAAATTGTACCTTTATTTTGAAAATGAAATAGTTAAAACCCAAATACTATTTTAGGTATAAATTAACAACTAGATAGATTTTCTGATAATTTTATACAAAAAATAGAGTAAGTCGTGGTATTAAAACGTGTTTTGCAAGAAAATGAAAAATAGCACCTACAATAAAATTTTGATATGTTTTATTGAATTGAATGGCGCATAAAATAAAAAAAATAAAAAGTTAAAAAAAAAATCAGTTTTTCGGAAAAGTGAGAAAAACTATTTTGGCGGCCATTTTGAAAGTGAGAAACTTAAAGACGGTACTATTTTTGTAATAATTTCTTAATCCTTGTTTTTTTATCTTTTCTTTCTAAAACGAGCCATATTTCGTATTTTTCGGATAAATACTTTTTTTTATATTTGCATAAATGCATCACCATTTTTAACAAATTAGTACTACGCATTCAAAACATATAAATCATAAAATTAAAACATGACTTCCGGGTCCATATGTTGAATTTGCGATTTCACGTATTTTTCACCATGTCTCCTTTCGATTGAAATATGTACCTAGCCTCTGGAAAATTGCAGAAGTAATTATGATTGCTAAACCTGGGAAACCACCACACAAAACTGGATCATACAGGCCAATATCAGTATTACCAGTTATGTCTAAACTCTTTGAGAAGTTATTAGTAAAAACGCTAAATCCGATAATTGAGAGGAAAAACCAGTAGCAGCTCGAATATTCGACTCACCGATATTCGATTCTGCCACAAACAAAACAATTAGTGAAATTCAAATATAAACCAACTTATTTGAATTAAGCGTTCACTAACCCCATTACATATCCATCTATCCAACCACCACTATCTAATAACCGAACCATTACTATAAAACATTTATAGTAAAACATGTCGCCATCTAACAACATCACCACGTACAACAATGTTCGGTGATGCAATACTAACACATAAGTGCAGTATTGACCGTCGCCGGCGCATGTGTTCCCTCTCCAAAATACGACACGTATTTTGGACACGAAGGCGATGTCACACAACAAAAACAACACAACTCAAACGACACTCATCTCCAAAGCTTCAACAAGAAGACAACAACAAGTCAGCCATTTTCATAGTGTATTGTGGTGGTAAAAATAAATTAAATAAAATTAAATTGAATAATAATTATAATTATAATTAAATAATAATTGTAAATTAATGTAAATAATAATTGTTAACCAAACTAAATAATAAACAACTGTGAATTTTATTGGAATAAAATTGTTAATTAATTTACTTAATTGGGACGCCCCATATTAAAATACGACACACAGAACCCCAAAAACCTGATTCCAAATCATCAGTTCGGTTTTCGCAACCAACACTCAACATTAGATCAAGTACACAGAATAACTAATATTATTGAAAGAGCATTAGAGGAGAAAAAAGTCTGCTCAACGATATTCTTAGACGTTGCACAGGCCTTTGATAAAGTTTGGCACGAAGGACTTAACTATAAGTTAAGAACTGTACTACCAATGCAATTCACTACAATATTAGAATCATACTTGAAAGATAGATTCTTTAGAGTAAAATTAGACAATTCCTATTCTGAATTGAAAGAAATCAAGGCAGGAGTAGCGCAGTGTAGAATATTAGGTCCAGTTCTATACCTATTGTACACTAATGATCTCCCTGTATTAGAAAACAACACTGTGGCGACATTTGCTGATGACACAGCAATCTTAGCTGTTGGAGATAGCAACGAAGAATCAACTCAGAGTTTACAGTTAGCTATTACTCAAATGCCCCTGTGGTCGGGGGACACTCACATGTCTCGTAAATCTAAATTGAACGAACATGTTTCCTAAAAATACCACCACAGCATCCTTTGCTTGTCGTAGGAGGCGACTAAACGGTTGGATCGCTGGGCTGACGACCCGCATCCGTAAAAAAAATCAACTGTTTATAAAATCAACAAAAAGAAAAATGGATACCGCCAAAACAACACCGGACCCCCGCTCAAGTATCCGGATACGAGATTTAGGATCGGCACGTGGAACGTGCAATCACTTAGAAAACCAGGAGCGTTGGAGGGTATAATCACGGGCATGAAAGAGTATCGGCTGGAACTCGTTGCTCTTCAAGAAACTCGCTGGCCTAAAAGTGGAGACCATGTGTCCCAGGGCTATACGTTGTTCTACAGTGGAGATGACCTCGGAAATCTTGGAGCTGGATTTCTTCTTGGGCCGCAGGTAAAGAAGGCTGTTTTGGATTTTCAAGCAGTCAATAACCGATTGTGTATGCTTCGCCTGCGCATGAAGTTAGCCAACCTGTCGATAATTTGTGTACATGCGCCCACAGAAGTCAGCCAGCCCCAAGATAAAGACTCATTTGACAATAACTTGGACGATCTGATGGGATCTATACCCGAACACGATGTTAGAATGGTAATTGGGGACTTTAATGCTAGAGCTGGCAGAAATCAGGCCGACTTGTGTGAAAACATAGGTCCGTACACCCGACACGAAACTGCGACCGATAACGTTGAGAGAATGATGTACTTTGCAATTGCTCATGATCTTAGAGTATTCTCTCGCAAGCACATTCTTCCCTCACAAACAGATACACCTAGAGACATGGACACATCCTCGCAAAACATCCCGGAACCAAATTGACCACGTGTTAATTTCAAAAGGGCGAGCTCGGGTTGTGCAGGATGTGAGAACTTATCGGTCAGCAACCAAATACGTAGGCAGCGATCATTATTTGGTCGCTGCAAAGCTACGGTGGAAGTTTTCGTACAGGTCGGGGAACACAGCGAAACGGATGGAACGTTTCGACTGTGAAGGTCTGATAAATGAAGATCAAAAGAAACGATATCAGGATCTTGTCAGCGACAACATTGAGGGAGCTAATTACCAGTCTGACTGCGTGAACTCTGTCTGGGAGGTACTGAAAACTTCGGTTGTCAGTGCTGCTCAACAGACTTTAGGTATAGTGAAAGTCAGACCCAAGAATGATTGGTTTGATGACGGGTGTCGTCTTGCAGTTGAGCAACAAAATATAGCCCATAATGAAGTGCAACAACGTCTCACAATCGCAAGGAAAAACAAGGCAGCTCTTGCAAGAAGGGCAGCTAAGCGGATTTGTAGACGGAAGAAGCGAGAATGGTGGAAGGCCGAGGTTCTGAAAGTACAACAACTCAGCAATGAGCGTAGTTCACGTAATTTCTTTAAAGGAATTACTGGATTGCACCATACTTTCAGGCCTTCGTCAACCGCCATTCGGGACCGGGATGGAAACCTCTGTGTCAACATCGACGCAGTACTTGACGCATGGAGTGGACACTTTACTGAGCTGCTTGATGTTCATCATGCGTCACAGACTGTTGTTGAGCCACCTCTAAAACAGTCTGCGGAGATTTGCACTGAGGAGCCATCCCATGAGGAATTCACTAAGGCCATGCAGAGAATGAAACGAAACCGCTCACCTGGAGTGGACTGCATTAATTCGGAGCTCTTGATATTCGGAGGGGATACTTTGTGGAACTGTCTTTTCGACCTTATTCGATTAGTATGGCGAACCGAAGTTATGCCTGATGAATGGAAAGTGGCCGCGATATGCCCCATCTTCAAGAAGGGAGACCGCTTGAAGTGTGAGAATTATCGCGGTATAGCTCTCCTTTGCACATCATACAAGTTACTGTCATACATTGTATTGGATAGAATCACTCCTCTGGCGGAGGGCTTGGTTGGTGACTATCAAGGAGGATTTCGTCCGAATCGATCAGTCACTGATCAGGTCTTTTCGCTGCGGATGATTCTATCTAAATATTATGAGACATCCATCTCCGTACATCAGGTGTTCCTGGATTTCCGGCAGGCCTACGACTCGATCAATCGAGAGAGTTTGTGGTCTGCCCTGGAATACCTAGGAATGCCAACAAAATTGGTACGACTGTGTAGGATGACAGTGACGCAGTCTCAATGCTGTGTTAAGGTTGAGAACAGGCTATCGACAATTTTTGCAGTTAACTCGGGTGTTCGGCAGGGAGATGCTCTGTTTCCGATACTCTTTAATCTCATGTTGGAGTACATCTTTCGTAAAACTGAAACACCTCAGCGCAACATCTTATATCGCCAGTCCAATGAAGGTCGTTGCAGGCGACGATGGCTCCACGAAGTAGAGAACGACTTGGCCTCTTCAGATTGTCTAAGACAGTATGAAGACCAAGCTCAGGATCGAAACCGTTGGAGCCAGATTGTTGATTCAGTAAGGGGCCAGTAATTGCCTTTAACACTGTTATTATTATTATTATTATTACTCAAATACATAACTGGACCAAAAGATGGCGAATTAAACTTAACGAAACTAAATCAGTTCACATCAACTTTACAAACAAACGACTCGAACATATTCCGGTTACAATTAATCAAGAAATAATACCGTATGCCAACACGGCAAAGTATCTTGTCATGACACTAGATGCAAAACTACGATGGAAAGCACACGTCATAAAGAAAAGTGAAGAACTGGGGCTTAAATATAGAAAGATGTATTGGCTGATAGGAATGAGCTCCGCTCTATCAACATACAACAAACTTCTGTTATATAAACAAATATTATAACCGGTTTGGACTTATGATATCCAACTTTGGGGTTGTACCAAACAGAGCAACGTAGAAATCTTCCAAATTAAGAAAGAAATTTCAAAACAAAGTATTAAGGAACATCGTTGATGCACCATGGTATGTTAGAAACAGAGACCTCCAAAGGGACTTTAAAGTGGACACTGTTTCAAAGGAAATCCAAAAAAATGCAGTGAGACATAGGCAAAGGCTCGAACAACATGTTAACACTGAGGCAACTAAGCTGTTAAACAACACAGATATTGTACGCAGGCTCAAACGAACTAAACCTTTTGAGCTGGTGTAATTGCTAGTGTAAACGGCGTAATGCTTATCTAAAATCCACCATAACGATGTGGTTTAATTCAATTTATCAGACACTATGGAACACCTGTTTGAAGAAGTGTAACGGCTCTGGTGCACTATTGCACGGTTTAGGGTGGGACAGCGGACAGTGGAAATAGAGGGTTCCAACTGTGTTCCAAAAATGATCCAACCGAGCGCTCCAAAACTATATATGTTGCTATACCAATTTTAGGTTCACTTTACTATGTGTTAAAATTGCAAACTTAGATTGAAAATTATAAAAATTCACTTATCACTAAAATTTTTTTTTTTTTTTTAAAGACTAATACGAAAATAAATATATAACTTAACAGATTCGATCAAGAATTGAATATGTAGTTGTAAATGTTTAACATATAAGTATACATAGTTGTAATTAATCGTAATTACTATGGTGAGACTGACGCCAAATTAGTTCGCGCCTTTATATTCGACCTTGCGGCATTCCTTATGCAATATAATCTCTCAAAAGGTGTTTTGTATGTTTCTAAATTAAAAAAAAAATAAGGGATAATGTAAGAGAACATTTCACCAATTTCCGTGTCATTCAAAAATATTTACCTTCCATCAATTATTAGGATTATTATACCAGCATAACTATGCTTGTTTTGTATATTTCACAAAGCCGTTCTTTACGTAAATCACAGAATGGAATCCTGTTATGTAGGCACAGTAACTAATTTATTCGGGTAATATGTTTGTTTAACTGGAAATATTCACTTGTTTACAAAAATATTCAGAATTCTAATAATTTTACAGAAGGTAAGAATACCTTTTTTTTTATTTTAATAAATAACCTCACGACACAGCCTCACCAAATAAAATGAACGTTTATCGCAAGCTTAGGCATGGTAGAGCGATTCGACAGCTGATCTACTAATGTTGTTAACGAGTATCGGATTGATTCATAAATCTATGTTCTGCTCGTACATATCTATTATCACCAATAATATTGGTTTATTTGCATCAACCTGATATTTTTGGATACATACAGTCGTACAGAATATACTATATCATAATTTTAATTTTAATACTAAAGTCCAAATTACATTTTAATTTTTTGCATTATGATTTCAGGTTCTTATTTTCAAATTTAAACCGGTCGTTACAGGGCAGCTTTTTTTAGAACTACATACTACCTTTTCTCATGTTCTCAAATCTTTGGAATGAAATACTCCCAATCACTTTACCATTCTCATTTGCCAAATCATAATTTACAGTTCCTATTTTCTTCGAAACAAATCCTTGGGTAAAAGTCTTTGCAAACTTAGCACATACCTTTTTTGAAGCATCGCTTTGCGGATGAGTTCGGAAATATACCTTTTGTCCTAATTCGAATATTTTTGGACGTGTCCTTAGGTTGTATCTTTGTGCACTTTTGTCATACGCGTTCTTAATATTTGATTTCACCTGATCATAAAGGAGCGATCATTTTTGTATAACACAAAAAGTATTAAATTTTTTGAAGGTTGCATTTTAATATTTATTTGTACCGCGAGACCAGCATAACGAATAAAAAACTCTATAAATAATATTTAACTTTTATTGATAAATTTATATCGTATTTAAATTATGAATATGTTTTTTAACAATAAAATAAATATCGTGATTTTATTGAAATATATTATTATCTACTAGACAGAATATAGAATTGAATACATTTATTATGTTTTATGAGTGCATATTTATCTGGAATTAGCGAATTTGACGATATATAATCCTCCAATTTATTTGTTCGTTTGAAACGTGTTCGAAAAAATCTCGAATAATTTTTATTATTTTTTAATTTTTTTTTATTTAACCAATGTATTGATAATTAATAAAAGTATATATACGTATACTAATATATAGGAAATACAAGTTTAATATAAATTTATTAATATGCAAATTAGTTTTAATAAAATCCACAAATAAAACAATTAAACTTCATTTTGCAACTTTATTTGATTACAATTTTTACATAAATTTATAATTTAATTCATTTGAACACCTACGATTTACAAGATTTCTTTAATAATTACATTATTTCTTTTAAAATATATGACAGTTGCTAATTACGAAGACATGATAAATAGTGTGTGAGAAATAAACGCACACATTTTGATTGTTTGAAAGCTATAAATTAGCAGCGATGAGGACTTTTCCGAAATGATATATAGATTTATGAAGGATGTTTCAAAAGGTGTAATATACAAGATACAATCTCTTTCTGGCTTGAAAAAATTTATCCATACATACTCGCATCTTGTATGGAGGTGAATATGTTTGTTTTCAACAAGAAAGCACCTCCTCTCATAAAGCACAACGTATTTAGGATTGGCGTCGGGTCAATTTTCCGGATTTGTTCACATGTGAAGAATGGACAGCATCTACACTGGACTTAGAGGAGTAAACTTGGAAGTCATGAATTTAGATTCATTTAAGTTTCACTTGCTTAAGGTATGGAACGAGATACCGGCCAAAGTCGTGACCAATTAAATCGGTCTCTGTAATTAATCTCCCGCTCTGTAATTAATTGTTTAACTTAATGAAAACAATAATATGTATAGGGTAATTTATAGACCTTTGTTTAGATTTATTTTCAATTGTTTATTCAATGTGGATGAAGTTGTGATATACCTCTTGTTACATAAAAATCTATTAGGTCAGGAATCTTAACTTCGTATGTTGGGGAACCACCAGAGTAAAATCACGTTTTCATGTCTGCCCTGCTTGAAACAATTCTTTATCCAAATTGAAAACAGCAATCATTTACCGGTTATCATGATTGTCAGTGAAACGGTAATTCTAAGGGAAAGTACACCCAGATTAACCAAATCAAAACCAAACCGGGGACTCTTACGTGAATTAATGGAAGAAAAATCAATCTCCAGGTACCGATAAGAAATTCTGACCAGTTGGAGGATGAATTGGAGCAACTAAATGAAACAAATCACTATGCTGCTTTGGCAAGCACCCTTATTATACAAACATATCCTGCCCAATGGAAGTTAGAGAGCTGGTAAGAGAAAAACGATGGGCACGTAAAACCTGGAAAATTAAATTAAATTAAATCGAACACCGAAGAATAAAACAATTCTTAACTATTTATGTATAACAGTCTCAAATCCCTTCTTTAAGGTAGTTAAAAATGAACCAATTAACAGATATCTGATTAGCCTAACTGATGAAAAAAATTCTGATTACTCACTGTGGAAGGCAACTAAAGGACTCAAAAGACCCAAAATGCAATTGCCTGCTCTTAAAAAGGTTGAAGGGACCTGGGTAAGAGCTCCTAAAGAGAAGGATGATCTGTTTGAGTGGTCTAGAGTGCAAGCTGCATAGAGATCTGCCGAGACAATTCTATGCCAAACTAAGATCTTATTTATCCAATATGAATTGCTAGATGTGCGCAGTCTCACTTGTAATAATAACAAATACAAAAATACTTTAAAAAAAATCGTTTATTGGTCTAAGCTTGTATTTTCAGGCATGTGTCATCACGTATGATAAATAATTCAACATGCCGTTAATTCCTTAAAAATAGTATACCTTATACACAGTTGGGTTATGCCTTATGCGACATTCTTTCAATATGCGTCATTCGTAATTGTAAAGTTGAAATAAAAGGTCTTACTTGTATATATGTGGTTTGTCGGGCCCGACCAAATCAGTGTATATATACTGATGAGGGGCGGGAAATATACTGATGAGGGGAGGGAAGCATATACAACCGAGGAACGGCGGGGTTACTTTCTAATCTCTAACGACTGGTCGAGAGTAGTCTGATTTAAAATTCAGTAGTGTTGTTTCACCGGAATTGATGTCAAAGTTAATACCCAAAACTTGTCAAGCCTGCATATATCAAGTCTTTAACATTTTTTCTGTAGTTCATATTAGTTGCCTTTGTTTTTTTATTATATTTGCTAAAGTGGTTAGGCGGCGTTTGCCGGTCGGTTTTTGTATCTGATGTATTTCTTATTATGGATTGATTAATTAGAAACAGGCAAAATGTTCGGAGGAATTTGGCAATTTCGGAGGAACATACGAACGACGACAAAACTTGTTTGTAAAATATTTATGATAAGGACCGTATAATTTTCAAGACGAGGGAAAAATTTAAAATAGTTAGATATTTATTTCAGCAACAACGCATGTGTTATAATTGCCGATTTCAGTTCTATTTACAAATTCGTTTTCATCCAGAAACGACAGATATTCATAATATCATAGAATATATCTGCCAGATTCACTCCAGTCTTCTTACTTTCAATAACGTGAAATGAACATGAACATTTTTATTAAGGTTTTGAAATTAATTTTAAATCAATTTTTAAATTAAACTGTAAATTTATAACTATCTACTCTACTAAATTGTTTAATAATGTACTCGTATATACTTTCCATTTTTTCTCATCTTTTTCTACGAGGCCCTCTTTGTTACTGTATACGAATCAAGCACAACTTCTGTGTCCTTGTATTGCTTGCTGCTTAATTCCCACAAGCGGCGCTTTTCTTGGTATATTTCCAAAAATTAGATTTCAAATTTAATTGATGTTTCCACCATTTTACATAAATATGTTTGTATACACTTGGCGTTTCACTGATAGAAAAATGACCCAACCACACGACAATAATAATTACGATCTAATTTGATCAGGCAGTCGGGTTGTATGGTTTTCACCGTTAGAAATTTGATCATATTACAAATGTACACGCGACCTGAATTCACATCTGATATAACCATATCAGTTCGTATGCAAGGTTAAGTGTTTAATATTAATATAAAACAAAGAAAGTATCAATTAAAAATTAGAGCTGCAATTAAAATAAATAAAAAATTGGCAGATGTAGTACTATCTATAGTACTTTCATTCATTTCGCATAATAATAGTGATTCCGGCTAAGGCTAGTAATGAAAACATGTAGTGAGATCTGAGTGCAGCTATTAATCGTTAATTATAAAAAACGAGGAATTTTATAAGGATGCATGTGGTGTGGAACGGTACGTAACAACGCATATTTGGCCGTTCCAGTTTGATGTTGGTTTGACCTCCCTGATTTTTTAACCTCAAATAATTATTAGGGAAAAAAAACGCGGGAAAAGTGATACCAGTTAAATTTTTTACCGCTCCAAAATGATCAATTGTTTTTTTTCGCCCTATATAAGTGGAGAAAAGCTTTTCGTGGGAAGAGAATAAAATCGTACACTAAAATAAATATAAAAATATTGAGTAGTGAGTGGGTTTTGCACCATGGGCCCACTGTGGCATTGAGTGCGGAACCTCTGTAGGTTCCAACCGTTTTTTAAAAAAGTGAATGGGTTTAATAGAAAAATGTTAAGAAAAAAATGTTATAATTTACAAAATTAAACATATACATAGTTAACCTATATTACCAGAACACATAGCTTAAGTGACTTTAGTTTTAAATAACTTCAGTTACATGAACATAAATGTAAAACAATTTCGTTTGCGCAAACGAAAAAGTTCTAATAGAACTTGATGAAAAATAATAAAAATGACCACATTATTGGGTTTACTGTAGGATGGTGGTGTAGTGCGCGATAATTCCAAATATGTAAATATAAAAATGAAAATATGGGGACGCGAAACTAAAAGAACAGTAATCTTAAGATGAACAGTAAAGAAAAAAAAAATAATGCACCAAAAATATTCGGCTTCCGCCATAAAGATAAGACCTAGGCTGTTTTTTATTAAATAATTAACTACATATCTATATTCTACATGATAATACATTATGTACATATTTTAGGTTAAGGTCATGAATTTTCTTTTGTATAATTGGGTGGAGGGTAGAATAGGTAGATAGTTAATTTAGCACTTTTAGTGCCAGGTTTAAAACTATCCAATTTATTTCAGCACCATAAAAATCAGTTTTGCACCCAAGTGCAATTTAGCACTATATAAATCTTTTTAGCACTAATACCCATTAATGGGATTTTTTGGTTGCAGTAGACCCTGAATATCAAAATAATGAGTGCCATTTCAATTTTCGTTTTCTTCTACCCTATTTTTGGCCTAGTAAAGTAATTTAAATGGTTCAAACTTTGAATCAATATCGGTTATAACTTTACAATATATGTAGATCAACATATTTGAATAGAGTTGAATAAAGCATTGTAATTAATTCTGATTTGGCATAACAGTTCTATTATGAAAAAATTAGCTTTTGGCAAATAAATTTCACAATTGGAAATTACATTTATGATATTTGTAAATTATTTGCTAAATAATTGTAAATATTTTAAGTGTCCCGATTATTAATAGCTTTTCGATAAAAAAAATTTGCCCACTGGTCCTACCAATTGAAAATTAAATTTGTGATATTTATAACTAACTATAAAAGCGGAGCTTTTTTTGAGATATTAAGTTTTTTATCATTTTATTCTTCCTGGCTATTACCAAAGCCATCTTAATAAATCAAGCCTCCATGTTCAAAACGAACTTTTATTAAGATACCTAAAATGACAAAAAAAATCGCTCTCTTCATACATTTTATATGGAGAGACATGAATTTCGTTTATAGAAATATTTGAATGAAAAGTAACTCAAAATTATAATTTTTTGAAATCAATTGAAACTATAAACATTGGTTTTCACCTGACTTGAAGGATTTTTCCGTGGGGTTTTCGATTTTATTGTATTAATTAAAGGAAAATAAGATACTTTATTCTCTAATAAAGCTCAAATAGAAATAGAATAAAAATTTGTAAGAAAGGGACATTGTGTACATAACCAACAAAATAATTTATTCCCATCAAACAAATAAACCAAAAGAAGAAAACATCAATGAATTTTTAAAAAATGGAACAAACATAATGATCATAAAACAACGCAAAAAACGAGAAAAAATATATGAACACAATTTTTTATTTCATAGCAACAATAAAAAATTATCGTATAAAAAATAATATTGAGAGCGTGATCAAATTGTCCCTCTCCTAATCCTAATTGACATATTGTATACAAATTATGTAACCTTTTGTAACCTTCAAAACAAAACACAACATTTTATCATTTATTTGATCGATCCGATCAATGTTTTTATTTTGGTTTAATGAGAAATTTCCCAGCGTTTATCCGATTAATCTACTAAATTTTAATTTATCGTAGTTATCATAATTTTTATACATATTTTTCGATGTTTAGATTTTGAATCAAACTATTTTATTTCTGTGTTGGAGTGAATGCAGTGTATTGAAAGAGAGTATTAGAATATATCAGATATATATTTGTATATACAAATTTAAAAGCGCAAATAAATTAAATTAATGACAATTTTATAATCATAAAAATTATGTTTAATTAATATAGTTTCGAAAAATAACCCTGGCCATCACCTAATTCAATTCTTTATCTATTACTTTATATAATAAAATATTAAAAGCTCTCACTATTAATAGTTGAACAATTCAAAATAAGTTTGTATGTTTTGCCATGGGATTGCATAGACTTCTTTGTAAATTACATATTTTTTGGTTAACTAAAAAAAGCTCATTTGAAAATATCGCTCAACATGGAGGCTTTATATATTAAGATGGCTTTGCTATTACAGTACCAGTGTAAATATTTTATTTGTTTCCGATCGGATATGAACGTTTTACTTATGATATGATGATCTTTTTAAGAAAGGTTTTACAACTGTCCTAAAAGTTTAGGTATTTGTAATCATGTGCTTCTATAATTACTAAACGAATGTAAATATTTTATTTCACTCTGATCTGACATAAAAGCTATTTTTTGAAAAATTGAGATTTTCAAAATGAGTTTTACATTATTGTCCTCCGAATTGGATATCAACTTTTAAATTTTTCAACTATTTGTTTATTTAAAGAGAACAAATATTTGTTTCCGATCCAAGATAAAAGTTATTTTACGAAACAATGAGCTTTTTGAAAAAAGGTAATTATTACCTTTGCTTCTAAATTATAGAACAAGCGTAATTATTCTAATAAAGAATAAATAATAATTTATTTAATAAAAGATATTTATTAAAAGCAGAGCTTTTTGAAAAAAAATAACCCTTCCACTTTGAAAAATTATATTTGAAATTTGCGACTATCGAATTATTTAGTTAAAGCACAAACTTTTTTTTTATTTTTTTTTATTTTTTTATTGTTTTAAATATTACAACTGATTACATATATCATCCAGTAATTTCTCTATCTTTCTTATGTTCAATTTGCAGAGATATAACCCATTAGTTAGTCTCTAAAAATTTGGCCACCCTATTGTAGTCTTCCCAATTTCAGCGGTTTCTTTCTTTGGAGCCTTCGTACTCCATTTGTGTTACTCAGCATACCACGTAACTCAACATTTTCATGTTGACCAAGCCGTTGTATGTGTTTCTTTGCATGAATTGTTATTTCTTCGCTGACGTTTTCCATCTGGAGGTTCCTATGTAGGTTATCGTTTCTTATGTGCCAAGGAGCGTTCACTATTCCACGTAACACTTTATTTTGAAAAGCTTGTATTATTTTAATATTGGCTTTCTTAGTACAGCCCCAAAGCTGAATACCATAAGTTCATATAGGTTTTAAAACTTGTTGGTATAGTAGCAACTTATTAGGTATTGACAGCTCTGAATACCTTCCAATTAGCCAATACATATTTCTATATTAATGTGTAGTTCCTCCTTTTTCTTTTTAATGTGCTCTTTCCATTTTAACTTAGCATCGAGAGTCATGCCAAGATACTTGGCTGTGTTAGCATAGGGAACTTGTTTGGAATTTGGTTCTATTGGTATCCAGTTAACTATTTGATTGGTGAAGTTAACGTGCGTTGATTTTTCTTCATTTAGCTTAATGCGCCATTTTTTGGTCCAGTTACTAAGTTGGTTCGTAGCCCGTTGCAGTTTTCTGGTTGCTTCGTCTACTTTATAACCAGTAGCTAAAATTGCTGTATCGTCCGCAAATGTTGCTATTGTTGTGCCGCTGGTGTTTGGTAAATCACTTGTGTAAAGTAAATACAACACTGGCCCCCTACAGATACACTCTTTAGGTCGGAAAATTTTTCTTCACATCTAACGCGAAAATATCTGTTATCAATGTAAGATTTTAATATCTGAAAGTATTCTTTTGGCAAATCTCGATGCAGTTGATATTCCAGCCCAGGATGCCTTATTTTATCGAAGGCCTACATCCAGAAATATTGTTGAGCAAATTTTCTTATTGTCAAGTGCATCTTCAATAATACTTGTAACCCTGTGAATTTGCTCTATGGTGGAGTGGTTTTCTCTAAATCCGAACTGATGTGGCGGTATTAGCTTTCTCTCAAGTATTAGAGGTTTCATTCCTTTTGTATAACAGTTTCTCAAAAATTTTCGAAAGTACTGGAAGCAGAGAAATTGGCCTATATGACTTTTTATTATTAGATGGTTTGTTCGGCTTTGGTATCATAATTATTTCTGCTACTTTCCATTGCAGAGGTACATATTTCAGTCGAAATGAAGCGTTGATTATATGAAGAAGTTTTCGCACCCCTTTCTCAGGAAGTGCCTTCACTATTTCACCTGTAATTAAATCATAGCCAGGAGATTTTTTCATATTTATGTTATGGCTAATTTCATTTTTCAACTCTCGTAGAGATACAGGTGTATTTTCATACAATCCTCCTTGTGCACTGGTATTATATTTTCATCCGCTGATTGTCTAGCATATGGTTGGAACGTTTCTTCAAGATGAGATGCGAACAGTGCTGTTGTTTCTGTTTGGCACTTGTTACCCAATTTCCCTCATCATTTTTTATTGGCGGTATTTGATAATTTGGTCTTTTTAATGCTTTTGTAGCTTTCCATAGAGAATACTCTGTTTCTTTAGTGTCTGTAAGACTACGAAGATAACGGGTGACCGATTCATTTTTTAGTTCTCTAATTCTTTGCTTAAGCTTATTGCAGAGGTAATTAAAAATTATTTTGCTTTGTGGTGCTCGGTTTCTCTGCCATGTTTTCCTTGCTTTCCGTTTTTCATTAACCAAATCCCTGATCTCGACTGGATAAATGAAATTATTACGCTCCTTGTTTTGGATTACAGGGGAGCTATCCCATGCTGCTTGTTGTATATTATTGATTAATAGTTCCACTTCATTTTCTAATTGAACCGGATCCTTGATTGGTACAAGAAGATCGGTGTTATCTTCAACCAATTTCCTAAATAATTCCCAATTGGTTTTGTTATTTGTTAGTCTAGGTGGATTTTCCTTATTAACAATCGTGGAACTAACAGTCATAATGACGGGCGAGTGGTCCGATGAGAGACTTTCACTATTTTCTAGAAAAATGTGATGTAATGTAGAAATCAATTAGATCCGGAGTTTTGCTTGTGTCAGTAGGCCAGTACGTTGGTTTTCCTCCTGAATGAAATTCACAATTGTAAGCTCGACCAGCAGCGTATAGTTCTCTACCCTTTGGATTTGTTAATCTTGACCCCCAGAAAGTATTTTTTGCATTGAAATCACCTCCAATGATAAAATTAAATCCTAGCTGGTTCAATAACTTTTTATAATCCTCTTTATTTAAATTATATCTTGGAGGACAATAAATTGAACAGACATTGAATATTTTTTTATTGTTAAGTTGAATGCTGATAGTAGCTACCTGTATACTTTCTTCTTCAATTTTTATTCCCTCATGATGTTGAATATTTTCTTTCACAAATATTGTTGATCCCCCTCTTGCTCTTTCTGCTGGATGTAAAGCGTGATAAGAAACGTAACCACGTATTTTGGTGTATGAGGTTCTAGTAAAATGGCTTTCTGATATTAAACATATCAATTTTTTCAGTATTTAAAAAGATCTCTAACTCTGGAATATGTTGGATTATTCCATTTGCATTCCAGATAACAATTCTTAATGTTTTATTTATCATATTAGTTTAATATAATATGGATGTTATTTCATCCACCGTTTCTCGGCTATCTAGTCGCCTGTTCAAAGCATCTATGGATCTCTCTTGTCTTATAAGCCGTGTATTTAGCGCTTCGATGCTTTTAAATATTTGTTCAAGCATAGATGTATCTTTCGAGTCTTTGAAATTTACTGATTTGTGTGGGGTCGTACTTTGTAGCCCGGATGCCACCACTTGTGAAAACGACTTGCGATCAGTTACTTTACTCGATATAGATGTGGTAAAGTTTCCTAGGTTGGTGTTTACGCTATTGGCTATCGGCGTTTTATAATATGATGGACCTTGCCGTGATTTGTCTCTAATTTTTTGTAGTTCTTTAGCTACTATGCACCCTCTGTAGTTTGCAGGATGTTGATCTTTGCAGTTTACACATGTTGGAGGGGAAATTCTATTTAGTGGACATGCCTGAGCAGGATGCCTTCCAAGGCACTTTACACATCTTGGATCTCTATTGCAGTATTTTTGCGTATTGTTAAAACCTTGGCACTTCTTGCATTGCACTATAAGCCCAGTGGATTTCCGTAGTGCTTCTATTTTAACCCTCATATTTAAAATAGCTCTTATATTAAAGATGGCTTCTATCTTTTCTTTGTTATTGAAAGTTAACATAAATAACGGGAGACCTCTTTTAGTAACTTTAAATTCGGACCCTTGTTTTACCTTCTCTCTTTTTATTATATTTGCTGCATTTGCAATTTGCAGTCCTTGTCGTTGGAGATCTTCCATAATGTGTTTTATTGCACAGGTTGGATGGATGCCCCTTGCCATAACCTTTATTGGGCGGTTGGTTTATTTTCATATGTATACCATTCGATTTTCTCTAAATTAAGCTTTGTTGATAATGCTCTATAAGTATCCGAGTCCGGTGTGTAGATTTTCCATACATTGTTGTTTAAGGATATTACTCTGTATTCCTTATCTGTAATGGATTTCAAAATATTTTGTACAGCTCCATATTCGGTTATACCAATAATATTAATTGGTGGTGGTTTTTCTTCTTTCGGTAGTTTGCTTTCACTTTTATCTCGTTGATCCTCATGGGGCGGTACCTTTGCCTCCTTCCTATTAGTAGATTCTGTCTGCGAGCTACTAGCTACTTCCGGAGAGTATTCTGCTCTCCTTTTCTTGCTTGGACGTTTTTTCCGTTTGACAATCCATTCGGTCTCTTTTGTTAACTCCTCCTCATCAGTATAGAACTCTGTAGTCTCGTTACTAATTTGAGGTTCATCATTGACGTTGGTTAAAAAACCTTTTCTCAATTCTTCATTTTCTTTCGTCAGCACCATAATTTTGCTACTAAGATGATGCGTCATCTTTTCAATTTCATTGATTTTTGCTAGAAGATTCGCATTTTCTCTTTGTAACTGAGAGTAACCAGTTGATGATGGCATCAGGCTTGAAAGCCCTTCTTGTGATAACAAGTCTAAGTTAAAATTTCCGCTGGCACCACTTCTGGCATTAGAAGCATCGGCTTGATCAACTAACGAGTTAATACTTTTTTCTTTTGTAGGGGATCTTCTTATATTTGGTCTTCTTTGGAACGGATTTGATGTTCCATGGTTATTGTCCTCTTCAGAATCCATTCTGCATAAAGCGTGGATTTACCAATGTTGATATTGGTGTACCACCTTAATTTAAATGGACACTAAACTCATCGAGCCAATAATTTTGGCCGGGAGTGTATATAAAATAATTAAAAAGAAGCTAACACTGCACTTTTAATTTTTTTTTCACAATATGTACTTATAAAATAATTAAAAAAGAAACTACTAACACTGCACTTTTTGACTATTTTATTTTTATTTTATCGCTTACTTTATCGATTTCTCGTCCAAACCCCGCAACAATTGAAATCGAAACAAAAACTTAATATATAAAATATGAGCTTTTTGTTAAAAGCTTTAAAATTGTTCTAATTGAAAATTAATAATTTAATGTTTGTTGATCATTTCCTTTTGTAATTAAATAACACGTGTACATTTTATTCAATTACGATCCAACATAAAACCTCCTTTTGTGTAAAAATGAACTTTTTGAAGAAATTTTGGCAGTGTTTCTATTTCGATTTCTCTAAATTATATAATAGAGTATTTATTGTAATTGATTCCAAGTGACTTACAAATTTTTTGTGAAAATCTAAGATCTTTGAGAGTATAGGTGTCACAGTCTCTTCCAATTGGAAATTTTAATTTTTGAAATTTTAATTAAAGAATAACGGTAAACATTTTAATTGATTCCGATCCAACATGAAAGTTTTATTATGAGAAGATGAGCTTTTTGTAAAAAATGTTTCCTAAATTAAATTTTTGATATTTTTAATTACAAGCTTCTTTTATTAAAGAGGAAATACAATTAGTTTGTTAGATAGATTCCAATCCGACAAGTTAAGTTTATTGAAAAAAGGTTTTACAATATTGTTCCATTGTACACACATTTTGATATTACTTATCTGGTTCTTTAATTAAAACACAAGTGAAAGTATTTTATTTATTCCTGATTTCCTTTAAAACCTATTTTATGAGAAGTTGAGCTTTTTCAAAATAAGGTTCACTTTATTGTCATTCAAATTGGACATTAAATTCTTGATATTTGTAATTATCTATAATGTGTTTATAATTAAAAAACAAATATTTACTTCCGATCTGACATAAAACTTCTTTTATTACAAAAGGAGCTTTGTGAAAACTTTTTTTTATTTGTCCTTTCACTAGGAAATTAAAATTTTTATATTTGTAATCATCGGCTTCTTTAATTAAATAGCAATTGCATTTGACGTAGTTTGACGTGAAATCTCATTTTTTTAAAGTTCTTTTTTATGATGCAAAAATTGTGAGTCTTACCTTGGCATGTCATTAAAAATTAAAAGTATTACGAAAAGTTTATTATTTGGGGAAAGCTCTGCAATATCGACATTTTAAACCATTTTTACAATGGTTTTACAACTTTTTTAATGTGTTTGTTTTTTCATTAATGTGTTGTTTTTACAATATTTTTCAATGATTCCATCAAATATAGAGTGATTCCGGTTTTTTATTCATGGCTAATAAAAATCCATTAATTGTGTCTATTTTCAAATGATTCTTTTCTTTGGTTCACTGGTTAGCTACTAGTGGCTAGTTATAAGCGAACTCTTTCTACATTCGCATTATCTCTAAAAATGCAAAGCACTTCATTTCCAAAAAATAATAATTTTTGGTTAAAAACCTTAGATATATTATAATTATATACTTCTGAAAAATGTCTTATTCTAATTGCAAAATATTCAATTTGTAATTAAACAATTTATAAACAAAATAGCAATCTAACAAAATTATCAAAAATAACCTAATTCAAAATTATAATTTATTTTTATTTTTCTTGATTCCCTCCGACACTCCCAAGTTCCTTCCTTAGCGATCTAATTGTCGTCGAGTGTCCTGTATGAAGACATTTCCACTGAGATATGGCTGATAATCGGGTGGCAATAATCAACGCCATCTGCTAAACCATAAATATCGACGGGGAGAAGGTGAAACATAACCTCCAAGGCACGTGTTGATGTTGTCCTCAGCGCCCCGCTTATAGGCAAGCAGGCCGTTCTTTGCACCTACTCGATCCCCTTTTTGTAAGTTACTTTATCAAGAGCTGGCTACCACACGCTAACCTCATACATAAGTACAGGTCTTACTACGACAGTGAATAGCCAGTGTACTAGCTCCGGCTTTAGGTCCCATCTCCTTCCGACGGCGTTCCTGCACGGCTACATGGCTATATTAGCCTTGTTTACTCTTTCCAAAATGTTGGGCTTCCAACTAAGCTTATTGTATAGATTACGCCTGGAAATCTTGCCTTGTCAGTAAAAGCTAGTCTCTTATGCCATTTAAGAGAGGTGGATCTACTACCGGGATTTTATATTTCCTAGTAAATAGTACCAGTTCAGTTTTGGACGAGCTGATTTCTAGTCCACATCTAATGGCCCACCTCGTAATGATTAGGAGGGCCTTTTGGATTGAGACAGAGACAGCTATCGCTACGTCATCTGCATAAGCAATCACTCCGGTCCTCTCTTTCTCCAGCTCTAACAGCAACCCATTGATTGCTATGTTCCAGAGAAGAGGAGACAGGACACCTCCCTGCGGGGTTCGATAGTCACCCACCCCCTGATGGTGGATTCCCCCAGGTCCGAATTAACCATCCTGCACCCCAGCATGTGAATGATTAACCCACTTACAGGGTAATCCACCCCTAGGAACGACAATCCCTCCAGAATTGCCTCTGTCTTTACATTGGTAAAGGCGCCCTCAATATCAAGGAACGCTACCATACAAAACTCTTACGAGAATAGTGTCCACAGATTTCCTTTTTGTCTTTGGAACCTGTTTGTCCCGATCCATAAAGGCTGATACCAGCCAGGTTAGAGTGCCATCAACCTCTAAGCTGATAGCAGTTATGTCACCATTGCTGTATTGAGAAAGTAGAAACATGTTTAAATTATTTTTTCCAAGAATACAGGATCTGATTTTCTCCCAATTTCTTGAGTATAATAGGTTACATCCCATCATATTAAGGACACAGATCCTGTTGCTATTTATCCAATGTTCTTGAATATAGACCACGTCCTCTCCTGCTCCAGTCAGTCTGAGGAGTAAGGCGGCCGACGCTGCCTTCGTATGGTGCAGGTTAATTTGTGTGATATTTAGCATAACAACAAGTTTGAGCCTACTTACCTATTTTCATTTCCCGCTGCCGCAGGCTAGTGTCTGTCGGTTCCATTGGAGTCGCCGGTGTCTTCTGTATCTCCTCCCACGGAACTTCGTTCCCCGATGCTGGCCCCTTCGAGTGTGGTAGTTTGTTGACACGGGTCGCGTAACACCTTAAACCGGCCCATCTGCCGTCATTTAGGGTGACCTGCCCCGCATCTAGGTCACTTTTGCCCACCCGTTCATAACGAACGAGGACCTGGAGACGACGACATTATGAGGGATAATGAAATAAGGTTTTATAAAAATTCACTAATGTTCATTGTTATATTTTAAATAAAATAATAATCAGTAATTAGACTACTCTAAGCTATTTTTGATCCTCCCACTGCATGCTTGTTTTAAAAAACTACCTGCGTATATACGTACATACTCTGAAAAAAGTAATTGTCAACCGATAAAATCAAATAATACAAAGTAAATTGATCAGCATGATCTTTTACAATAAATTAATCCACATACATATAATAGGTTAAACTAATTATAAAATGAAATAGTTTTATTAAATTATATAAAGAAAAATTAAAGACAATTAAAATATAATTAAATTGTTATGTGTGTCTAGACAGACACTAAACTATCCAAGAAATTATGCTATACAGTTTTATTAACTTCGAAAATCATTATTTTCAATTCCAAAGAATATAATTTTAATAATTGGTTTCCTTTCTTTGATAACAACCGATTATTTTTTTTTTTTACAAATTAAGTTGTTATAATAAAGATAACAAAAATGTATTATTATTAATTAATTATTGATCGGAAAGTAAACTTTTGTCACATAAATACAATGACCATTTAACCAAATGATTATAAATTGATATGACAATTCAAGTTTATGTCCTTGATATTGGTAGTAAATTAGTAATAACACATAATTGATTGTGATAAAAATCGTTTTATTGTATGATAGGAAATAATTACACAAAATTTAAAAGAGACTGTGGTAATTGTTGAGATCAAACCAGTTATTTAACAATTTAATAAAAAATAGTCTTTTTTTTTTTATAGAGAAGTTGGTACTCGTAATAGGTAAATGGTTAGGTACATAAACCGCAGTATACCGATCAGTGGACTGAAAAATGGGTAGCCCAGTATTAGAAATCTTCTATGTAGTTCCACTTATGATGTGTTAAAAAGCTTAGGGTGGTCGTTTTAGTTAAGTTTTACATTTGCACCAAATGTTAATCACAACAATTGTGACCAGCACTCTTATTGACAAAGCCATGTTTAATCGGTCAAATCTATACTGGATTTGGTAGACACATTTAAGTCAGTGCAAGTCATTGCACATAATGGATGAATCTACCAAACCGTTCTTTGTGTGGATTGGGTGGCATGAATGGTAGTGCACGCATGTAAGTATATATTTTATTTTGATTCCTACGTTAGTACGTTAGTACAATATTGTAAATGTTTAAAATGTTCTGAAAGTATTATAGCATTACAGACAATATAGTAATACATCGCAAGATTTATATTGATATTCCAATATAAAATAAGTACGGCCGGCCTATTTGTTAACAAGCATTACTTATAATTTTAGATAACAAATCGTATGTATGTACTTATATTGTATATTTAATTAACGCATTAATATTAATCGATAATATATGATCGATCGTGACATAAAGTCAGGGCGAAGGTCTGACACAATAAGCAAATGCAAGTACGAGATTAAAAGAAAGCGTGGAGAATAAAACATAAAAATGTTAATTTAAGTAATATTATTGTGTATATTGCCTTTTAATGAATTGTAAATAAGAAATTATTGACAACATGGTAAAGTTATGTTATACGCAATAATATTCTCAATAATGACATTTAAAGCAGTACATTACGTATTTGAATTATCTTGTTACATTCATACGGTCGCAAACATCTGTTTCATTTTCAGTTCCGTACTTGATTAACTGATTCACACCCGATTACAAAAAAATACCAATTATTTTGGGTGAAGAGGCGTTCATGCTTTGCATGCTTATGAATTTGATATCAGCAGAAACGGTAAATATTGTACAAATATAAATGAAAATAAGAATTCTGCGAAATCGATAGAATAAATTCTCCATTGATGTCTGCTTTTAATTACATAAATTTATATTTTTCTTCTTAAAATTGTATGTGTTCATTCCAGTTTTCTCCATATTACCATGGCGCAAGCAATTAATTGATTCATTGAATTAATGATAAAATTTAATTATAAAACATCCATATATATATATATATATATATATATATATATATATATATATATATATATATATATATATATATACATATATATATATATATATATATATATATATATATAAATATATATATATATATATATATATATATATATATATATATATATTTATATATATATATATATATATATATATATATACATATATATATATATATATATATATATATATTTTTTTTTTTTTTTTTTTTTTTTTTTTTTCCCAGTAGGGGGAAAATCCTCATGGACGTTGTGCCGGACTCTTACCGACTAAAAAAACCCCTACCTCAGCTCCTCGCAGCGCTCGGTACCACAAAGTTTGCATTACTTCGACCGCTGGATGTCTATTGTCTTCTTGTTTGTTCAAGTCGTTGTGCTCGCTTCGTCCCTCATTTTTATGGTCAATATTACCGTAATCATTTTTCTTATAGCGTACCAACTATTCTCCTCCTCTACCATCTTCGAGATAATATTCCGTGGTGTCATCTCTCCTACAGTATCGGTACACTTCTTCCTCGTTTCTTCCCACCTTGCACAGTACAGTATCGTATGCTCTGGTGTGTCGTCCTCTTCACAGTATGCGCAGTTAGGAGTATCCTTAATATGCATTCGGTACAGATAGCTATTGAAGCAGCCGTGACCTGTCAGGAACTGTGTCAGATGAAAGTTCGTCTCCCCATGCTTTCGATTCACCCATTCCCTTAGACTCGGAATGAGCTCTCTGGTTCATGATCCAGTGTCGGCACTCTCCCAACGTGCCTGCCATTTTTGCATTAATTCCTCTTTGGCCTCAACGCTTGGTGTTCCCTGAAGAACCGCTAGTCTATATTTCGCCATTAAAGTGGCCGGTGGCATGTTTGCTATCACGAAAGCTGCTTCCTTTCCTACCGTTCTGTAAGCACTACATATACGCAGTGCCAGAGTACGTTGTACGCGTTCGAACTGCTCGGACGCCCTTGCAATATCTAAAGCTCGTATCCAGATGGGTGCTCCGTAAAGTATTGCGGATAAAACAACTGATGAGAGCAGTTTCCTTTTCCCTAGCTTGGTCCACCAACATTTGTCATCAATCCGATGAGCCCTTTTGTTGTCCGGGTCGCCTTTGTCGCAATTTGCCTTACATGCTCTTGAAAGCCGCGACGGTAGTCTAGCCATACACCCAGGTACTTGATGTGGGTTGTCGGTGTTACTTTAACTCCTTCCACTTTGAAGGAGATGGATTGGAGCACTCTTCGGCCTGCCATTACAACCGCTTCAGTCTTTTCTGGAGCCAATTGCATCCGATGAATACGAAGCCATCTGGAAATCACCTCTACTCCCGCTTCCACTCGTTCAACTAGTTGCTGCTCGTGTCTGCCAGAGACAACAAGTGCTAAATCATCCGCGTACCCCACCAAATTGGCATATTCGGGTAGCTGAATTCGAAGGATGCCATCGTACAAGATGTTCCAAAGCATAGGTCCTAGGATAGATCCTTGGGGAACTCCACTCGTAACCTCCATTTGGGTTGCTGTACCTCCAGCTTCCACAATAATTCGTCGCTCACTCAGGTAGCTTTGAAGTACCTTCGTCAGATATGGAACTTTGAAGTTATTTAGTCCTTTTAGAATTAACTCCCAGGATGCGCTGTTAAATGCATTTCTTATATCTAGTGTAATTACTACTGGGATGCGCCGCGTATATTGTGTACCCTCAGCGGCTGCATCTACAAGCTTTATAACTGCCGCTATAGCGCCTGTTGTGGAGCGCCCTGCTCGAAATCCGAATTGATTATTAGCAAATCCGCCGGCTCTATCAACTTCGTTGGCCAGTCTGTGTAACAGCAAATGTTCGAAGAGTTTTCCGAAAGTATCTAGCAGACAAAGTGGTCTGTACGATGTAGGTACAACATCCGGTTTTCCGTCATTTTTTAGCAGAACTAGGCGCGCTATTTTCCAGATACAAGGAAACTTCCCGTTTTCTAGTTCTAAGTTCATCAAGTGTAACACCTTTTTTGGGTGGATTTCTGAAGCGATTCTAACGGCCTCTGATGGAATGCCATCTGGCCCGGCACTTTTTTTCGTTTTGAGTTTCCGCCATGCCATAGAGAGTTCCTCAGATGTAAAAGGTGGGATCTCTAGCGGACTTATATTTCCATGTTGCACTAGGTCATGCATCGGGAAGAGAGCAGCCACTACGGTGTTAGTAGCGTTTTTTGCCCAAACTTCTTCATTACAATCTTATATGCATCTCCCCAAGGATATATATATATATATATATATATATATATATATATATATATATATATATATATATATATATATATATATATATATATATATATATATATATATATATATATAGGCAATCAAAACCAGTTTCTATACATTTCATCATTTCACATATACTGTGCTACCTTTAATATTTTTACGAATTTTGGGCTCTTCTAAGGTTGTAAGGGATTTTGCCATAAAACACTTGAACGATTTACTAACACTGCACAATTTATTCGAGATTAATTTACAATACTTTTCAGCACTTTTAGCTCTTTACAATTTTACTAATTTACTTTATCTCTGATTACTGAATTTAAACAGATCTTATTCTGCAACCTGATTGCGTTTATATACCCGTTCAAAGCAACTCTCGAACTTTCCATATTGCGTCGTTGCATGAAAATTATCCAAGTATGCGTGTATTTATTTGAGAGTACCTGTAACGTTATATGATTGCAAATTGCATTCTCTCTTCCTCGCCGCACCATTGCTCATTTCCCCTCTATGGTTTTAATTGACTCCTTGATTCTCAAACATTATGATATTTTACTGAACAATAAAGGTTGATTTTCACTACTCCATCCGGCTCATTTCCATACCGGTTCTATTCCGTTTACGTAAAATATGTTTACCTGTAAATGAATGAACGTATACACACCTTCCATTCCGTTTACATTCTGGTTCCAATCAATTCCTTTTCATATTGATGCAAACGTATTTTTGATAGTGAGAACAATACATTGATGTTCTATATTATGTACAAGTGCCTTCATGTCAAAATTGTGTTTCGAGATTATATCTAAATATGAATGATGAGAAATTAATTGAACTTGTGAGGAAAATTACGGTCCTCTATGATTTAAAAAATTCTAAATAAGAGAAAATCTGGTCGGCTATTTCAATGGAACTTAACATCGCATTGGGTAAGTAAAAACATATTTTCATAAGCTTAAGTATTCATATTATTTAAAACAATTATATTTTAGCTGTTGCATTACCTCCTTGTTGTGGCAAATTTTGTAAGGTAGAATTGATAGCTGTTGATTTAATTTGATAATCTTTCATAAAATTATGCAATAAACATGTAGTTAAGACAATTTTATCTACATATTGTGCTGCAGATTTTAATCATCTATTATAAAATTGAAAATTTTGACCTAAAAGAGCAAAAGCTTTTTCGGAGCATCTTCGTGCACGTGATAATCTATAATTAAATATTTTCTTTGTTGTATCGTCTTGTTGTTGAGCAGAAGAATAAGGCCTTAATAAATTTGATTTTAAGGGAAAAGCTTCATCTCCTACTATTACAAAATTTGCTTTTTGGTTCGTTCTACGAGGTTGGTAAAGCATTTTGTTCTAAATCTAAAGCCCTTCCTAAATTTGAGTGCCCTGTCTATACGATATTGATATAGAAAATGAAGAAATGGAACGAGAAGAAAATACAGCTGCTACTGGGACTCAGGAAAACCATTTGGTGCCTGAAGCACAGGAAAACACGGAAGTGGTTACAAATTATCCTGCTCAAACATTACTTCGCCAATACCTATTTCTTCAAATCTAACCTAACCACCAAAAAGAAAATAGGATAAATCCGCTACTACATAGAGTAATGATGAAGTACCGTTGTTATAAAAAGCAAATAAACAAGTGTTCCTGCAGCAAAAGATTCAATAGAAATATTTTTTGAATCTATTGCTGCTAAAGTTAAACGGTTCACGCCTCATTATAGAAACATTGCTGAAAGTAAGGTCTTTAATTTGGTGCAAGATATGGAACTGGACTAAATTCGAACAACCAATCAAAGTTCAGGCCACCTGCTCAGTTTCAACAAAAACAACCCACTACTAGCAACAATTATAATTACACCCTCTCCTGGTACTTCAAATTCTACAGCTGATTCGTACATATCATCATTTTATGATGATTCAAATATTTAAAAAAAATGATTTTTTGTACTTTTTTCATAAAAAATTAAACAACTTACCTTAAGCAAACACGGAGTTTTTGGTTTGCTGTTATTACTTCCTTGAATACTGTATTTTGTTTGGTTATCGCTAGATCAATGATGCATAGCAATTCGTGGAATTTATATTTTGACATGCGGAAATAATGAAACAATTTGGTTTCGTCATCACTCAGTTCTCTAAATATCAAGTAGTTCAATATCGGTCAAGGAATAATCGAGTTCCATTCCTGTTGGCCATGTTCCAGAACTTCATCCAAAATTTTATCATTTTAAAACCCCATATAAAAGGGATGTATTATAATATCCCAAACCATTTAAAAATTCACAGTCGCATTTACAATCCATTTCATATTACACAACGTTTAGTACACTTGGTTTAGTACTCTTTGATAATGTGCACTCACGGACTACGAAATAGTTTTCATTATAATATTATAGACAATACCAATAGATAATGATTTTGTATGAACGGATTATACCAATAAAAATTATTATTATTTTAAGCTTTCTTGGTGTAATTTTACGAGATACTATAATAATTCTAGTTTTGTAGAAATGGTAAATTAAATACACATATTCGTATGTAATATATGAATTGAAATTCATTCCTAATTTCTATATGTACAGGGTGTCCCATTAGGACGAGTCCAGACGAGTAGAGTGTGTAGCTGGATTAATGTCATGGTAAAAAAGTTCATTACGCATTTAACCCTTCTAAAAATTAAGACAACTCTTGCCGAGTTTATACGTTTCTATCTTGCTGCAAAATGTTCACCGACCATATATAAGCCAATCAAAACAAGCCATTTCGTAAACAAATTTCCCCTTCCAAATTAAAATAATTTCAAATCGATGCAAAATGTGCAGCAGGCTGGCAACTGCTACAAATTAAAAATATGCTCAAATTTTCACTCATTTATGTCAATTTTAGCTCTTTTTCAATAAATTTTTTTTTGTTGCTATATCTTGGAGAAACCGAAATGTCATTGTCGTCTTGAAAGCGAGGAAGTTAAACAAAATTTGGACAATCACCGTGTTTTATAAATCTCCGAATATATTAAATTAAATAAATTAATAGGCCAGTACACATAAATGTAATGCATTAAAATGACAGCGATAAAAAATGATAATCGAATCGATGAATTAATCCAATACATCACATTGCATATACCAAATCCAATCATATTGATGAACGGGAACATATTTTTGTATTGTATGGCCTTTGGTTTAGCCGGTGGATTTTTGTTTTCGGTGTCGAAGAATATTATGAATCCGGAATTGTCACAATTGTGGTGGTAGCATTTTTACAAATAATTCTATCGCTATGCTGTTACTGTAGTATTCACGTTCATACGTTTTTAAATTGTCGCTCAGTAAGTAAATATCTCTTAACGTAATTAATTGATTAATTATTCAAGCTCGTATCGATTATATAGGCGAAAACTCCACAAACAGCGGTGGTGGCAAAGGTAGTACCAACGTCTAATAATGGATCATCCGAAATGGTCAAACTGAATTCTACGCGGTTGAAAAACGATAAGAACGATGTAATCTATTGGTTTGTGTTCCAGAAAACCAAATACATCTGGGATGAAGATAAAAAGCAATTCGAGGGCTCGAATGTCCAGTTCATAAAACGTATTGCGAATATATTGAATCGAAAGGACGATTGAAGATAAGAATGAAATTAGCCTAGCCGAGAAAACATATGGCAAGAATCAGATGACAATGGTTGTGCCAGAATTTTATCAACTATTTATTGAACGTGCCAGCTCCATTTTTTGTTTTCCAAATATTTTCTGTCGGTCTATGGTGCTTAGATGAATATTGGTACTATTCTTTATTCACATTGTGCATGTTAATTGTATTCGAGTGCACGTTGGTTCAACAGCAGCTTAGAAACAGCAGCCGAAATCCGTAAGATGGGCAATAAACCATACATGATCATTAAAATAAAATTTATTAAATTAATTAAAATTTTATTTATATGTACTTTTATACTTTTATTTCGGTTCTAAGGTCGTTTAGTTTTCTAATATAGTCTTAATTCTTGATTATTATAACCTTCTTCTGGGTCATCCTTACAAGGTACGCACATACATACAATGATTCAGTATTTAGAGTGGGTTTGGTTGTGAAATTACAGTGTGTACAATTCCCTCTCGAAAGATTTCAAGAATCAAAGTTTTATGCAAAAAAATTACCAACAGTAGTATTTTATGTGATATATAATTAATCATACTTGCTTTGTAAATAACATCAATTTATTTACATTATGTCAAAATTACGTCAAAATAATGTCAAAATTATGTCAAAGTAACATAATTTTGGACAACCGCCAATTGAGCAAAAAGCCATGTACCAACATACTAGAATAAAAAGCGGCTAACTTCACCCTGCTTTGCAGATAATTTTGCAGCAAGATAGAAACGTATAAACTCGGCATCAATTATTTTTCTATAATTTTAAAAGTTCCTAGTTCTTATTATTCTCTGGAAGTAGGAATAACAAGCGTAGTATATTTATTAGAAAACATTGGTGGAATTAAAACATTTTTGCGAAAAAAAAATTATTTTAATTCATTATTTCACAAAAATCACTTGATAATTGTTGTTTTTACTAAAAAAACTTGTTTCGCCATTTTTTATCTAATCATGCATTATTTCAATATTGTACTTGTTGAAAAAAATTATTATATGTTTTTATAAGCAAAATATTTCTTATGAAAAACCAATGCCTATGTATTATTGGCCTGACAAGTCTTTTATAGCATATGTATTTGTCGAGTAATAACAAACAAAAATCGCTCCATACAAATCATATGAAAACTACTTTTTTTTTTGCATTTTTTGGTCTTAGATTTGTAATAACTTATAAATTAGGCCCAAAGACACTTTTTTATGTACCTGAGTACAAGGAACAATATGTTTTCGTTCGTTTTAAGATGAAAAATTATTCAATTTTCACACATTTCATTCATGAATTTCAACAGTGCTCAGTCAAGATTTTCATTTTTATTTTAGGGGAAAATATGAGAAATTAATAATTTTCATTATTCGTGTCCCTTATTATTCATATTAAACTGCATCTGTTTCACATTCGAAATAAGCGAGCTAACAAAAATCACTTGGTGTGGAGTGACAGGGATAAATAGAATTTTTACGAAAACAAATGGAATGAAAATAGGAGGGGATTCTCAGGAAGAGTATAAAATACAAAAGAAAATATTTTTAATTTACACACACATGCAAACCGGAGAAATTGAATTTCTATAATTATAAATTTTAGTTACACATTTTTAGTCGAAGAGATATGACGCACAATTTCACATGGGCGTTTTATTGCTGGTATAATTATATTTATTGAATTAAATTAATTTATTAAAATGAATTTACTAGTTTATTAACATTTATGTTCAACAAATATATGATAGCGAACATTTTTTTTGTAAAACATAAATTATAATAAACTAGTTGATCATAAAAAAAATTAATTTAATTCAATAAATGCAACATTCCAATAATAAAACGCCCACGTGAAATTGTGCGTCATATTTCTCCCACTAAAAATGTATAACTAAAATTTATAATTACAGAAATTCAAGTTGAGTATATTTTCTCCGGTTTGCCTGTGTGTGTGTAAATTATAAATATTTTATATTGTATTTTATACTCTTCCTGAGAATTTTTGGCGTGTTTTCATTCCATTTGTTTTCGTAAAAATTCTATTTATCTCTGTCACTCACACCAACCGATTTTTGTTAGCTCGCTTATTTCGAATGTGAAACAGATGCAGTTTAATATGAATAATAAGGGACACGAATAGTGAAAATTATTAATTTCTCATATTTTCCCCTAAAAAAATAATGAAAATCTTGACTGAGAGTTGTTGAAATTCATGAAATTAACCTGGAAAAGCTATAGATAAGAAAAAAAATCACTGATATCATTGGTTATAATTAGTGAATTTTTTCTTTTCTCAAAATATGAGTTCCATGTTTTTGATACAAAAACGTATTTCTGATCATGAGTGAAACTGAATTTAAACAGTTTGGGCTGTTTCATCCAAGGGTTGACAAATATGAATGATTATGCTCCTCGTTTAAGACAAAACGACATAAATTTGCTCTTTGCAGTAATAATTCTTCCACTGGAGTGTAATGGAATGGTTGTTGATTAGGATCCCTTTCTACTATATTCAAAATTTGTTCTTCGGTAGTGACTTCGTGTTGAATTTGTTTACCATTTTCATATTGATAAGGGAACCATGTTCCTCGTTCTCGTAATCTTCTAAGATATGCGATTCAAACATTCTATGATCTGGTACCGGCCTATCTGGAAAACGGTTTACGTATTCACGCTCTACAACTCATCCATTTCCGTTACACAAACCATAAATAAAACGGATTTTGACTATAGTTCTTCGAATGAGCAGCGTATCATTTTATAAACTCTGATTACACTCGCGCAAGTGTTACGTTACTAACAATTAAGAAATACTAACAAATGCAACAGTCAATTACTAAATTGTCTGGGCCTGTTTAGACGATGTATACAGTGTATATTTTTACCTCTTTGCCTATAAACTAATTTTAGAGTGGGGATATTTGTGTTGCGCTTTTTCCTCAAAAATTATAATTGCGGCACGATTTGTTACACACATACAATGAAAAAGCAATAAAAAATTTGTTTTGGTCGGATTTTTGCTAATCCATCATACAGAAATATAAATAATTTTACACATACAAAGATAAATCGCAATTGGTGTCAACAGTTTGAACTGTTACGTCAAAATACGAATGTGTGTAATGTCATGATGTAGTGCATACACGTCTAAATAGGCCATTTTACTGATGGTACAGGTATGGAGAAAACTTACACAGACAATAATAATCACATCTCGCAACAAAATCATTAGTGTTCATAATCGGCAATACATAGAGAAAGACAATATGTAATACTAAGATCAAAAATAATAAGAATTCTCTAGGTATGTATATACTCGTATGTATAAGATAATGAGAGGAATGTAGAATAATGATTACTTGATTACTCGATCAGTTAATTGGTATAGGTATAACTATAATTGTATTTGCGCGCGAAAAGTTGTGATGGGAAAGCGAGGGTTTCTGACTAGAGGATAACGTTTTGGAAATTAAAAAGGTGAAGATCAGAAAAATCTGATTAATAACAAAAATAAATAAAGTTTAAAAAATTTAATTTTTTTTTAAAATGTAACTAAATTTATAAGTTATGTAATCATTGTATATAAAAAAATAGATTATACAAAAGAAAAAAAATAAATAAATTTAAAAATTTAAATTAAAATTAAAATTTAAAAAATTTAATTTTTAAGAATTCATTCACAATTTTAAATTTAAATTTAAAATTGTGAATGAATTCTTAAAAATTAAATTAAAATGATTTAATAAAAATACAAATTGTAAAAAAGTAAATATAAAAATAAAAAAACTATGTATAGATTGTGAAAAATTATTAGTTACAAAATAAAAATAAAAATTTTTTAATAAATGTAACCCTATACGGTACCATAAAAGTTACAGTAGTGGACATAAAGCGTGGATGCCTATATATACGGTGTTAAATAAAAGCACTACGACCTAAAATCCTATGTGTGTTTTTTTTTCTTTTGTATTGGCGGAGACTACTAAAAATTAAACCGTGCGGAATAGTTCTCTTTCTGGTATTTTCGAATTTGAACTTGAATTTCATTACTCAAGCGGACGACAATAATTCAGCCGAACAATAAGCCGAGGAGTAGTCAAACGGTTCCTGTGGATAAAATTACAACAGTGAAAGATACTACCGGATAATTAGATGCGGTACATGTTGGCATCTTTAAAACAGCAACAACAACCAAGTCAGGTAAAATATTCTTAGTAAACAAATAGGTATAACTAGTGAAACAATTAATGTAAATTGTTTTTCTTATTTTACGTTTTTACTTATGTTGTTATCTATTACTTATACCAATTGCTGAATTAACGATTGATTCTTTTTTTTTGTTATATCTGATGCACACATGTGATATGACTTAGATGGCAATTTATAATTCGTAGTTAAATGAATCCTCCCAACCGAGGAGAGCTACCTTAAAAAGAAAATTAAAACGAATAACCAGATGTGTGCAGCCACGGTTATAATGACCCGAGCCATCAAAGTTACAAAAGATTGCTTTCAATTTGGAAATAGTTTCGTTTACTTTGGAATAAGTTGCGTTTAACACGGAAAAGGTTCAATTTAACCTGGAAAACCTATATATGGCAAACAAACGACTTTTAATTTGAATTTTTCAAAAAAGTTTTATCTTAGTTTCTTTTTGAAGCATGGGTACTAATTTATTTTTAGGTTTTTAAGTCTTAAATTGGCCTTCTAATAAATACCTAAAATAAAATAATTAATTAAACTATTTAAATGACCGTAACATGATCTATCATCTTTTAAACGCTTAAACGCTCGTTCGATAATATTGATACACTTATCAGTTGATTTTCTTGAAATGTTCGATAAATGATAATCATTTTAAAAAGTTTACTTAAAAATTGTCAGACAAGTATGTGCTACGTCAATATATTCTGTTGTTGGTGCTTTTAAAGAGCCAACATTTGTTATTTTATTTTTTAAAAAATCGTATATGATAAATATGATCTGCTGATAGCTGGTGTTGGAGTTTCATCATTCCAGGTTATTTTTTTGAAAGCAAAATAGCCAACGTAATAAGCTAATACATTTTTTTAAAGACACCTCTTCGCATTGGATTCTCGTATATTAAAAAATTCGTCAAGAATCGAGGTGTGTTTAGTTTCACATTCTTACACCAAGTTTGGCTTATAAAGTGGTAGCCGTCATCTGCTATACATTTAAAATAATTACTATTGAATTTTAGTGACAATAATATTTGAAAAATGTATGTATGCCTATGTCATAGCTGCTTGGGTTGTACTAAAAACCTCCTTTTCTGCGTAAGCGGCCAAAAAAAATTTATAGGCTGTCTTGGTTTGTTCTATCCGTTTAAATGGTCAAATTTGAAGTAGTTCTCGTTTTTTTAAATAGGTTTCATTTTTCATATAATCAAGGTTTTCAATTAACTAGTTATTCATATATCTCGTTACTCTCGTTACGTAAACAATCGAATATATTGTTAGATCCATCTAGATAAGAATCCGTACAACTGAATGTTTCGTGCGTCGAGCTGCGTATAAATAAATTTTATATCAAATTTTTTAGAAAAATTAGTTCAAGCTACATACTGAGCCTAAACTGCGTATGTCTACTGTTGAGTAAAATTAATTAGCCAGTAATAACCGATTTTCGAAAAGATTTAAGATTAGCATTTATACTTTTGTTAACATTTATAAAAGTGGATTAAAACCATTAAATTTTCATTAGGTATTGAATATTGAAAATTCAATTTTTCTATTGTCCAAATATACATAAGTCATTATAGTTTTTAGATCTAGTTTCGAAATTAAACGGAAAATATTTTGGGAAGTTGTTGGTATCATAAAACCAGATAAACCACTACTAAAAACTCAAAAACCACTGTTCTGCGTCATTTTAAAAAAACAGCAAAAATCCAAAAAGCCCGCACATATATTTTTAAAGGATGTACAATGATGGTAAACGATGTAGAAAACAACCGTTTCAATTTATTATCGATTTTATTTAATGGTAAAATCAAAATTCTTACCTACTATGTATAATACTATCGCTCTTTAAATTTATCGATCCATGTTCTCTGTGTACGTACATACTTGAACGTTTATTTGTATTTTCGTTTCATCTAATTTTAATGCTTGAGGAATTTAAATTGCCTCGCAAAAATCGATCTGCTTGTTTCTTTTAAGTTGATTTATGAATTTTTAACTTTTACTAGCAAATTGGAATGGTATGTACATACATAATATAATATGTTGAAAATAATAAAACAATGTGACAACGAATATCACAATGACCCGGTCATGACGTTGGATACAAAATATAAATTTTAATAAGATCAAGAAAGAATGGACAAATGTATATTTTAGATAATTATTTTTGGTTTTACGTTACAATGTACATAATACAATTATTTACCCCATTCGTAAAAACATATTACTCTATGGGTATACATTAATAGATATGGAACCATACTTATGTATATAAACACATCATAAACAACATACAATTTTTTTTTCATTTTCGTATCTCGTATAAATGTAATGTTTGTAACCATTTTTATTTGTTTTGGGGAACATCGCACACTTACACATAAATACATACACAACCATTCGCAATTTTATTATTTATAATAAGTTTATCACTGTGAGCAAACAAGTTGTACAACAAAATTTATTATATGTACATTATTTTTAAATCTTCGAGGTTACCTCTAGAGTGTAGCAAGATAGATTTCATTTTCGGATTAGAATTGTTGGAAAACAAATAAATTATCCAATGTCATCTCACAGGATTAAATTAATTTTTTTTATATTTTTTGGTGTGTTAGATTTAGAATGCAGATACAGGTACCTCGAAAAGATCACACGTCAAATTACTACTTTTTTAATGTTAAAAAGAACATACTTCCAAATATTAAGAGAATGAAAACTACACTTAAGCTTAAATTCGTGATATTTCTTTTAAATATTTTCATGGATTTTCGTACCATGTAACATTGTAGAATGTGTTATATAAACATGTTTAAAAGTGGTTTACATTTATTTATAACTAAAGTCATTATGTCAAAATATTAAGTTCTAATGGATTTGCTTTCTATATTATTGAGTTCATATGTTTTATCGGTTTTTCTTTCACTAATTAAATTTCGAAAATTTAGAATTCTAATTTAATTTATAAACGTAGCATAAGCCGAAATTGGCATAGATCGAAACGATGTAAGTTTTACCTTGATGTACAGTTTTTTATTCATCGTTTTTGTCATCGTTCTCCATAGAAATGAAAAAATCTTTACCAAATACGATGCACTTCGCCAAAACGACTAAAACGGAAAAACTAAACTTGCCAATATAGAAATGTTGTAATCAGTGATGAGCGGTATCTTTGAGTATATATAAATAGAGAAATCATGAGCAACTACAATGTTACCTCAATAGATAGCGTTACATACACGATTTTGAATGTTTTTTTAATTTTTTGTGAATAGTATATTTAGGTTGCAATGTATCGAACTTTACAGTAAGATTTTTTGCTGGAATATTTTGTTTTGAGTATCATTCGAACTTTATTTCTTTGCGCTCTTATATCAGAGCCACCTATATATACAGAGCCGTAAGGATCAGCCATGTTTTTTGTCGAGCTTTTTCTAGAGGAACTACTTTTTGCATTATCCCATAAGAATCAATGTAAAAATGACCATTTTCGAATTAAGTTAAATCTTTCATTTCGATAAACACTTTGTGGAATTGATTCTATATTGAATCAGCACATATCTGAAAGTCAAAACCTTAAATCTTTTATTAATTTAATAAACATTAAATCAAAATTAAATATGAATTTATCATATTTATGTAAACATGAATTTATTTGAATGTGTAGGTAAAACAAATAAATAAAACATATATTGTCATCCTTTCTATCGATGATTTTGTCTCTTTTTTAAGAATTAAATCTCACATTTTATTTTAAATTTCGCTTTTTCTATTGCGATCGCAGCATGCTCGTATAAAGCATTATTCTATTTCCTTTTATACATTTGAAAATGTATCACCACATATTTCCATTTTATTACCTTGTAGCGAAATCGCGAAAAGGGATAGAGTGCAAAATTATTCCAATAGGCTGAGATCGCAATAGAAAAAAATCAAAATTGGATTCACGAAATAGCGTAAAATTTAAAAAGAGAACATAAACATCGATCAATAGAAAAAAAATTGTGATATTGACAACTTACAACATGTCATAGGGAGTTCCAATAACAGCTGCACAATTTATTTAGAATCATAATTATGCACAAATGCGTAACAAAACTTTACCAAAATAAAATAGAACCGTGCCAGAAGAACTGTGATAGTCATGGTGTTCCATTTATAATCTAAAATCCAAAATTTACGTTGAAATTGAAGTGAAATTAGTTTGAGATTTATTCAAATAAAATCATGCAGCTTTTATTGAAATACCCTTTAAGTATTTTATTTTATTCACAAAAATATAATTCAAAAGGAAACATAACCACACTTTTACTATTTTCTCTTTTCAATTCATTTCTTCTTTATCAATTCAATGGAGAAATGCTTTTTTTTCTATAAATTTTATTAATAAATATATCAAAAATTAAACAACTTCTTTGATCAAGCTTTGAATCAATTATAAAATGATAATTGTAGATTCTATTTCAATGTTAAAATACTTAATCCATCGGCATTTTTATTGAAAAATATCGCACCGAAAAAAATTTAATTTTTCATATGTTTTGTATGGAAAAAATGTTTTTTTCGTCAATTTTAGTTCCTCTAGAAAAAGCTCAATTTTTAACCTTAGGGCTCTGTATATATAGGTGGCTCTGCTTATATACACCAAAACAACAACAAAACAATTTAAAAACTAAGGTAGACGAATTAGATTTTGTTTTTTTTTATCACACAGACAGGACCCGATTTTGATTTTAAACTCTTTGGAAATTTAACTTCAGAACTATCTAGGATTTTCGAAATATACATTTAAATGTACGTTCTTGTAGAAAAATATAACAAGTAGTTAATTAAATGAAGTTTGCAAGTGAAACGATTTCACGCATATTCCAATGTTTATAGGTTTTTCAGATCAAATTGAATGAATCTTTTATAAATTAACAGAAACCTTTTTCAAATAAAACGAGACCATTTCTAAATAGAATGAAACCGTTTTCAATTGGAATGAAACTATTCAATTAGAATGATACTAATTACAAATCCAATGAAACCTTTCATATTATGTTGATTTTATGTTGAGATTTATGAAGATTAATCTGTAATAAACAGTAACATAGCTGTTTTCAATAATTTAAAATTCGACAAAATTAATTTTTAATTGGTATTAACAATACAAGATTAATCCTTATCGATCTGATAGGAGGACTCATTTTTTCATTTGTTTTTCGCTATTTGCAGATTTTCAGTTGCTAATTCGAACGAGTGGCAGAGAAAGACAAGACAACAACAACTTCACCATTAACGTCAAGCAACCATTGCTTGGGTTAGTAAAAATTTGGGTGACCGCTTGGGAACATCATAGAAGAAAAGCAGTATATAATGGAATGGAACGAAATCTCACCCCGGTATGCCAGTATGCCTTATCCAGCAGCCCTGGAAACTGGCTAGGATTCAATGGACCAATCATTTATTAATCTGAAATCATTTATTAATCTGAAACAAAACTGATTACAGAAACAAATACTAGAAGAAATAATAACACAAACCGGCAAAATCAAATATCGACCCAACATCAAACTAGCACAAGTAGAGAAGGAAATGAAACGTTATCACATCGAGATTCTAGGCCTCAGTATGGAAAAACAGTGGAGAAATAAACACAAGCAATGGCAATTATATGATATTCTCTGGTAGAGACGACACACATGTACAAGGCGTGGGCATATTAACAACAAATAAAGCGAAGAAAGCACTGATGGAATGGAACCTAGTTAACAGCAGAATAATTGTGGCAAGATTCCATTCGAAAATAAGAAACACAACCATCATTCAGTGCTATGCCCCAACCGAAGATGCAGATGAAACAACGAAAGATGAGTTCTATGAACAATTACAAGCCAAATTAGCAAGTACGCACAGGAATGACGTCAAAATCATACAAGGAGGCTTCAATGCAAAAATTGGAACAGACAACACCGACCTGACAAACTGTCATGGGTAAAAATGGGTAAAAATGCATTGGATTCTGTGTCAACAATGGTGAAAGACTCGTCGACTTCTGTATCACAAATCAGTTGTTCATAGGCGGCAGTAGGTTTCCACACAAAAATATACATAAATATACATGGACATCACCGGATGGCAGAACCAAAAACCAGATAGACCACGTAATGGTCAACAAAAAATTCCTCACTTCACTACAAGATGTCAGAACCATGAGGGGCGCTGACGTACACAGTAATCATCAACAAGTAAAATACAGAAGTATTGCTTGTTTTTATGAAATTACAAAACGCCATTTTTCATTTTATTTATTTCTTTAGTGTTATAATTAATATTTCAAAATACCATTTCCTATTGTTTATGTGTTCCATAATTTCATTGTGTCGATCTCGAATAGTATAAATCTAAAAGTTAAAAATAGTTTATAATTACTTTCCAATTTTATTTCCATCTATAATTTACAATGAGATCGCCAAAAATTACTGTGTTTTGTAGCTTTCTTAAAAGAGGATGAAACACCAACGAATAAAAATGCGCCGTCATAATTACGTTTTCCTATATGTAGGCATGCACAGTGTATATTTTTTTGGCCAACATTGCAATCATACACTTTTGAAAATATAACGATCATCACAGAAGCGAATTCCAAAAACCGGATAGGTCATATTTTTTCACATACACAAAAGAATAGAATAACATATCGTTATTCGGATTTTTAGTGGCCGCCAAATCTAATGTACATATATTATATGCATATGTACAGCAAAATAACGCTTCTGTTATTTATCAATTCGATTATTCTGTTGATGCTGTTTGAGTGTTTGTTTTAATTAACCTCAATCGAAATGATTAATTAGGATATAATAAAGCATTATTTCGTTCACATGAGTTTGTTAAAATACTGTCCATAATTATTTCTGAAGGCTGTATTCTTTAACAGTGTTATACACGAGAGACAAACTAATACAATTTTTCGGAACCACTAATTAATTTATTAACGCTGAAGCCAATTTATAGATCTATTAAATTTATTCGAAACTCAAAACTTATCCATTAAATATATTTATATTTCGTGCAGATTGCATTTATAATTAAATTACGCATCAGTTAGCAATTTTATTTTATACAAATAAAACGGAAATTATTAAACTTTATCTAATTAATTAAAATCAATATCAAAATACAAAAAAAACTTCTATTTACATAATGTAATGTTATGTACGTGCTTAAATATGTTATTATTTTTCCTTTTAATTAACAAACTTGATATTATTGACTTACGTGACACTTCTTGAACATGATTTAAGTGTTAACAGATTTGGTTTACATCTTTTTATATTCTAAAACAGAAACTCAGGTTGTTATAAAAGTGACACCAGTAAAACACAGGCATGTTTGATGACGCGTCATCTATTATTATCGACGTTAACGAGTCGACAATGCGCCGACAATAAGATTTCAGCGTCATCTATGTCGACAAAGTCATCAATTCGAAATGGACCCATAACTCCCGATGGAATCGAAATGCCATCATCAACCAATTCTGGCTCATCGTCTTCATTGATTTCTTTCCCACTTTCTAATACAACTAGTGGTAATACAACATAATTAACAAGTGGAGTCAGACTCAAACGGAAATCAGGTCATTTTTCAATGTTCCGAACCAGAAATTATTGAGGTATCCAGTGGCACAAGCTCAAAATCTCAAATTTTTTCGGCATCTAGTAAACCAGAAATTTTATCGAGAAATAATTACTTATTTGCCAATGCTACGCTAAATAAATTAACAAGCCAAACTCTGACGAAATCATGGAAAACAATAAATTCTCGAAAACAGATGAGCGGATTTGTTCACAGCCTTACTAAAGACGAGGAAGGAAAGATAAATGTATGGCTGGCTAAATTCTTCTTTGGATGTAATATTTCATTTTATCAGAGCATTACGGCGAGCTACGCCGATAAAATGCCTGGGCGATAATCACTTTATGATAAATCTGTACATAATATATCCGCAAATTGTAGTAAAAATTCGGTTCTGGTTATTGACCGATGGAAAAATCCGGCCAATAGTTCAAAAACCGTTGTAATGATGATCCATAATACAACCGATGAAAAGGCTTTCTTAAATGCGTGGGATTTCACAACAGAGTCTGAAACTGGAGAAGCGTTTGACGACGTTGTATTGGAATCAACTGAACTAGCTCTTGAAATGTATATAAAACTCATATTTATGCCGTTGTGTGACAATGCAGCAAATATGATGAAAATGGAAAGCTTGAGCTTCCAATGGCACACGACTTGCAATAGCCACTTTGGCAATTTGTTATCTAAAGATATATACTCTCAGATAATAATCTAACAGATCGGTCAAATAACTGTCTATGTAAACAATCTATGTTTTATGAAAAGAATACTGCCGACAATAGTAACATCAAGCAGCGCGTAAAACAGCTTATTTTCGATGATGAATTTATCGGCAGGTGTGATAAAAATTTAAAGTCATTTGATCCTATAGCTCAATTTATTTCTATGTTATATGAAATTAACTTAAAATTCAATTAAAAACATTTGAATATCGAAAAATTATTTATTGTTGACATTGTTGACATATTCGACATTGATGACATTTTGTTGTTTTAAATCGAGACGTCGACAATGACAATTGTCGACTTGTCAACAATTGAATAGTTGACATGTCATTGTCGACCTCACCATCGCTGGTAAAACACCATAAGAGTAATTTTTGGTAGAAAAGAAAACTACATAACTGTGAGTTTAAGTAATTTTTTGCCGCCAAAATTTTATTTGATAGCCAACATTGTTCATCAGAAAATTAATATTATTTTTATTTACCTAAAACCAATGCCCGAAAACTATTTGTTGCCATATATAATTCTCTTAATTTACGAAAAGTTGCCACCAAAGCGCATAAAAAATGAGTGACTTAAAGTTGTATGCAATTTGAAAGAAAAAATCGGTGTAAAAGCAACGGTAAAATAAAAATGTATGAGTTGACCTTGAAATTGGCTTGAGCCTGTTGCATTAATAAAATTGCCAATTGATATCTTGAATAAATCTTACAACAAAACTCTATCGTCGGATACATTCAACTTGTATAAAATTAATTGAATTAGTAATTTTTAAAATATGTACTTGCAAGTTCATTGACGTAATATTGACATAATTTAGATACGTTTCGGATGTATATTCATTATATTTTATAATTTGGTATTTCTTAAAATTAATCAATAATTTGCGTATATTCGTTATTATATAGAAGGTTGGCTGAATCAGCTTATTGCTTTTAAACTTGTACCAATAAAAATGAAGAAAACAAAAATTGTTGAAATGAAATCGTGTATTAAAGGTTATTTGGTATAACATTCTGTATTGGAATTTCTATAATTGTTGTAATTTAATTATAGTAATAAATTAAATATATTTACTGATTTTGAGATGACCTTACACTGTAAAATGAAGAATTTTCCACTATTTTTACTACAAAATCGCCGATTGTAATAATTTCATTGCCATTGACCTTATAGAATCTATATAGCTAATTAAAGTACAAATACGGCGATAAAATTTGTTCCAGTCGGCATGACAAAATCTGTCGATTGGGTACATACATATTAAACCAGATTAATGTAATGTAAAGCGTGGGTGTGGACGAAAAAATTATTAAATTAATTAATAACAATAGAGGCCTATTGTAGAATTTAAAAAGCTTTCGGTAATAAACCATGAGTTAGATCTTCTGCTACAATAACAACCACGTACAAGTCTGATTTGTTAATAACATCATATAAGTATGTACTCGTATATATGTATACATTACAATAAATAACACATTAATTTATGAGACAGCGATGGAATTTGAGAAATATTATTTATCGATCAGCAAATACGAACTAGGTATATACTTGTGGTGATAAAATGATTTATTAGCTTGTAAAACTGTTAATTTATGTACGTACTTTATTTAAATTATTAAGCACGAGGATATATTCCCTGTGGTCGGGGGGGCACTCACATGTCTCGTAAATCTAAATTGCACGAACATGTTTCCCAAGAAAACCACCCACCACACTATCCTTTGCTTGCCGTAGGAGGCGACTAACCGGTTGGATCGCTGGACTGAAAACCCGCATTCGTAAAAAAATCAACTGTTTATAAAGCCAACAAAAAGAAAAATGGATACCGCTACAACAACATCCCCCAACAAGACCCCCGCTCAAGTACCCGCGTTAGAGGGCCTAATCACATGCATGAATGAGTATCGGCTGGAACTCGTTGCTCTTCAAGAAACTCGCTGGCCTAAAAGTGGAAACCATGTGTCCCAGGGCTATACGTTGCTCTACAGTGGAGATGACCTCGGAAATCTTGGAGCTGGATTTCTTCATGGGCCGCAGGTAAAGAACGCTGTTTTGGATTTCCAAGCAGTCAATAACCGATTATGTAAGCTTCGCTTGCGCATGAAGTTGGCCAACCTGTCGATAATTTGTGTACATACGCCCACAGAAGTCAGCCAGACCCAAGATAAAGACTCATTTTACAATGACTTGGACGATCTGATGAGATCTATACCCGAACACGATGTTAGAATGGTAATTGAGGACTTCAATGCTAGAGCTGGCAGAAATCAAACCGACTTGTGTGAAAACATAGGTCCGTACTCCCGACACGAAACTGCGACCGATAATGGTGAGAGAATGATGTACTTTGCCATTGCTCACGAGCTTAAAGTAGCAAGCACATTCTTCCCTCACAAACAGATACATCTAAAGACATGGACAAATCCTCGCGGAACTTCCCGCAGCCAAATTGACCATGTGTTAGTTTCTAAAGGACGGGCTCGGATTGTGCAGGATGTGAGGACTTATCGGTCAGCAACCAAATACGTAGGTAGCGATCATCATTTGTTCGTTGCAAAGCTACGATGGAAGTTTTCGTACAAGTCTGGGAACACAGCGAAACGCATGGCACGTTTCGACAGTGAAGATCTGATAAATGAAGATCAAAAGAAACGATATCAGGATCTTGTCAGGAACCACATTGATGAAGCTAATTACCAGTCTGACTGCGTGAACTCTGTCTGGGAGGTCCTGAAAACTTCGGTTGTCAGTGCTGCTCAACAGACTTTAGGTATAGTGGAAGTTAGACCCAAGAATGATTGGTTTGATGACGAGTGTCGCCTTGCGGTTGAGCAACAAAATACAGCCCATAGTGAAGTGCAACAACGTCTCACAATCGCGAGGAAAAACAAGGCTGCTTTTGGAAGACGGGCAGCTAAGCGGATTTGTAGACGGAAGAAGCGAGAATGGTGGAAGGCCGAGGTTCTGAAAGTACAAACCGGGATGGAAACCTCTGTGTTAATATCGACGGAGTACTTGACGCATGGAGTGGACACTTTACTGAGCTGCTTGATGTTCATCATGCGTCACAGACTGTTGTTGAGCCACCTCTAATACAGACTGCGGAGATTTGCACTGAGGAGCCATCCCATGAGGAATTCACTAAAGCCATGCAGAGATTGAAACGAAACCGCTCACCTGGAGTGGACTGCATTAATTCGGAGCTCTTGATATTCGGAGGGGATACTTTGTTGAACTGTCTTTTCGACCTTATTGGATTAGTATGGCGAACCGAAGTTATACCGTCATACACTATATTGGATAGAATCACTCCTCTAGCGGATGGGTTGGTTTTTTGACCATCAAGGAGGATTTCGTCCGAATCGATCAGTCACTGATCAGGTCTTTTCGTTGCGAATGATTCTATCTAAATATTATGAGACATCCATCTCCGTACATCAGGTGTTCCTGGATTTGCGGCAGGCCTATGACTCAATCAATCGAGAGACTTTGTGGCCTGCCCTGGAATACCTAGGAATGCCAATAAAATTGGTACGACTGTGTAGTGATGATAGTGACGCAGTCTCAATGCTGTGTTAAAGTTTAGAACAGGCTATCGAAAATTTTTGCAGTTAACTCGGGTGTTCGGCAGGGAGATGCTCTGTCCCCGATACTCATTTTAATCTCATATTGGAGTACATCTTTCGTAAAACTGAATCATCTCAGCGCAACATCTTATATCGCCAGTTCAATGAGGTGCTTACATATGCAGATGACATATGCGTGATTGGACTGAATAGCAACGGAGTGAAGGAAATACTTGATCCGCTGGTAGAGTTTTTAGCTTCTGTTGGACTCCAGATCAATGAGTCAAAAACGAAATAGATGATCTCTGGTGACAGGGACAATGGCACACAGGATTTCAGTAGTGGCCACCACACGTTTGAGGGAGTGAGGAGGTTCATATATTTGGGTTCTCTTATCACTCACGATAACAGTGTGCATGAGGATATTAAAGTGCGGCTGGCAGCTGGCAGTCTAAGTCTTACATTTGAGAGAAGAATCATGTGTGTGATTTACGGCCCAAAACTCGAAATAGATGGTACATACCAAGCTCTGTACAATTTCGAGATCAGAGATCTGATGAAGATCCCTGATATTGTACATGAACTAAGATCTCAGCGAGTACGCTGGCTCGGTTACGTTCTGCGTGCTGATCCGGAACGAATTGTGCAGCGATCTCTGAAAGGAAAGCAACCAAATGGTAGGCGCAGAGGTCGTTGCAGGCGACGATGGCTCCACGGTGTAGAGAACGACTTGGCCTCTTCAGATTGTCTTAGACAGTATGAAGACCATGCTCAGGATCGAAACCGTTGGAGCCAGATGGTTGACTCAGTATTGAACCTGTAATTGCCTGTAAAACTGTTTATTATTTATTATTATATTACGAGTATATTCGGATTTTGCTTAAATTAAACGTTTTGATATCATACGCATAAGTACAGATGTCCTCACTAATTATTTTATCATCGAATGGAAACTATAAATTCATTTTGGTTTACTGTATAGTTTACTTCATATTATGGTTCATTTTATTGACCCCAGTGCGAAATAGTGTGTATCTAGAAAATGTATTTTTTTAACTACCAGTATGTAAAACTAGTATATTATGTTGATTTCGACGTGAGATTTATAAAACATTTTGTTATATTTACATTCATAATTTCATCAAAATCTAATTGTAAATTAATATTTGAAATTGATGGTCTCTTTCTAATGCAGATGGTTGGCTAAAATTGTGTCTATGATTTTATCAAATACTGATAAAAAGTAGAGATGAGTCTGTAGTTAGAAGGTAAACATTATCCCTACTTTTAAACATCATACAACTTTAGGTATTTTTAAACAATTAGGATAGACTCCTATTTCCAAAGCCCTGTTAATTAATTTTGAGAGTAACTCCTAGAAGAAAAGAGCATTACGCTTTAATAGAATATTGCCAATATTAATATCAGGCTCACCGCAAATGATATTATTAATCTCTGCAGCATTAGTGCAAGATACAAATATTGAATTTGTTTTGATTTTGAAAGTTTTAAATTTGTTAATATTTCTATCACTTCCATTGATTTCTTCCAATGAAATTCTTACATTGATGAAATATTAAATATATCAGAGATTTTATATTTATTATCATTAATATTATCTTTCAAGTTGATGCTGTTCAGAAAACGATTAATATTTAAATGTATTTTTATAATATTGTTTTTTGCCAAAGTATTTTTCGGATGATATTTTCCTATTTTGGGCAGAAACTGGATTTTGAAGTTCCATGTTGTTTAGTTTGCCTTATGTTTCTCAAAATTCGGTTGCGTTTATTAATTATAGTTTCCATAAATCATACGACATCCAAGGACAAGCATTTGTTTCTGAAAACAATTGTAGAATTATGAAAATTACTTATGTTCAAGAAGATACACACAATATTATTGTATTCTGAAACTATATCCAAATTCGTATTTATGGAAATATTTAAAACGATAACAATAATTATATAATTATATTATATATATATTATTATATCCATATTTTCCTTCAGTCTTTCGCTCAATAGTATCATGTACGTTGCACATTAAATTAAACAACATTTAATTTCTTATGGGTAGAATCAATTCAAATCTTTCAAAACCTACGTTTGCTCGGCTCCTAAGTTGGATAGAACAATGATGCTTTGTTTGAAATATAAAGAGTATGAAGGGTTTTAAAAAATATCATCGAATAATCCAAAGCATTTCTAAACTAATGGTACTAAACATCATCTAAAATATTTAATATCTCGTGAATTAATCAACATACGATAAGAAACAAATAATTTTTAGAAAGTTAATAGAATGCCGTATAAGATGCCAGATAAAAAAATTTCATTTTCTTATACATATGGTCTCATCTGCTCGCTCCCGGTTTCAGATTTTCGCAATATCCACATTTATTCACAATACTTTCCAATTTCCACAAATTAATCAAAAGATACATTGTTTGAAAAATGTTGAAAGTTGCCAAAATGATTTGGAAGTACCGGGTTTGAATCCCAATAGAGGCAGGATACAATAAGGATTCTTCATCCTTGATTTTGATTGAGATGATGATGAACACATCTATGACCCTCTCATGACTCTGTTTAGAGTGCAGAATCCACAGACCAACCCACCGTTCATGTCAGGCAGGCTGGCATGAAGCGCTGGTGTAGATGATCAATTAAATTGGACCTGTAGCCGTGCGTCCTCGATATGGCTGACAATGCCGTAGAGAAAGGCCGCAAATAAGCAAACTGCAAAAGAATCAGGGCAGCCTTGAGCCGCATAACAAGTACAGTTTTAAAAAATATAAAATAGTATTGTCTCGTGCGCAGTTTTAATTATTCTGAGATGCAATTCTAAATAAGTTTTACCGATATCGATCGATATTTTATAATTTTTACAAATTTAAATAATTCTGTCAACATTTATTTTCAAAACAGATTTCTAAAATTTGCCAAATTGCATTATTCATTTTCTTGTAATTAAAACTAGATCAAATTCCCGTTCCAGCTGTTGAAAATTTTCTAAGCAAGCTTGCAAATTTACTGGCGTAAAATGATTTCAATATTTAACATTTTATCAGAATTTACACCAAATTTTTGGAATCGGATAAGAAATCTTGGAATTGAAAAAATATAAATTTTTAATTTTTTGAATGAAATCGTAAACTGTGAAATTGCTCAATTTTAAAATAGAATAAATTTAAGTTGGGATAAACTAAAACTTCTAAATTATTAAAATATTCCAAATTATAAAAAAAAAATATTTTGTAATTCAAATAGTCGAGGTAGAAATGTTTATCTAATTTTACGAATTTCTAAAATTATTAAAATTTCTAAATTTGAATTTTAAAAATTTTGAAATTGCGAAATTAGATTCTTACTAAGTAGAATTCATATTCAAAAATTAAAGATAACCTCCATTATATTTAAATTTTTAAAATTTCAGATAATAAGTGAAATTTTGAATGTTCAAAAATTCCAAAAATTTAAAAAAAACAATGAAAATTCTAAATTCGCAATTTTCTTAAAAATATCAAATAATTGTTTCAATTTAGAGATATTTTCCATAATCCTACAATATAGAATTAAATTTTTAAGTCAAAAATGTTGATGACCTTCAAAATAAACAATTGAGAGCTGAGCTTCCCAAATGAATTAAGGTTGTCAAATTTTTGTATGGGGTCGCGTAAAATTTACACGAAACCATTTTATTAAAAATGAGACATTTTTTTCAAGCTATGCTGAGACATGGGTTCGCATTATACAAAACTTTTAATATTTAAAAGATGAAAACGATTTCACACTCATCATCTAAAATATTTAATATCATGGATTACTCAACATACTGTGACAATTATGCCTATAACGTTAAACTCAGTCACATTAGTAACGTCGTTACTGATGTGATTGAGTGATTGATTACGTCACAGATACATTGATACACGCATACTTGGACAATTTTCATGCAACAACGCAATATGGGAAATTCGAGAGTTGCATTGAACGAAAATTGTAAAGTGCTCTAAAGTGAACCAGTGAGATTGTAAAAAGCTGAAGTGCTGAAATCAAGTGGTGTTAATTTATTCTCGAATAAATTGTGCAGTATTCCTAAATAATTCAAAAGTGTTTTATTGCAGATTTTTTTACGAATCCTTAGAAGGGCCCGAAATTCGTAACAATACGATAAAAAACCAATAGTGTTTAGAAAGCTAATAGAATGCCATAGAAGATGCCATATTAAAAATTTCTTTTCGGTATACATAAGGGGTTATGGACGCTCCCGGTTTCACATTTTCACAATATCTACATTTCTTCACAATTATGCGTTCCTATTTCAACGAAATAATGAAACTATTTATTATTTTTGAAAAGTAAACGGTATGCTTACACGCTTAAAAAGAATCATCTATTTTCGTTTTCAAACTCCCATCTAAACCAGTGCTGTTCTATCATCACTTCGATTCGCTTCGATAGACATTTGTGTCTCTTTTTTTTACGAACAAAATTGTACTTTATTTCGCAATTTATATTGTGAGCATAGCCTACTCGATTCTATTTCTATAAATTCATGCGATAAAATATCACCAATATTTTTATTTTCGATGGCAAATGAAAATAGGAAAAAGAGATAGTTTGCAAATTTAGTCTAACAGGCTGAGATCGCAATAGACAAAACGTAATTCAAAAAACGCAATGGAGCACAATTTTGTTCGTAAAAAAAGAGACAGACATGTCTATTGAAGCGAATCGAAGTGATGATAGAACATCCCAGCACTAATGTTTGCCTATTTTATTATAAACATTGAATCAGCAAAAAATATCGCCAAATCTAACTTATCGATGCGTAACGTAAAACGTTACGTTAAATTTGCTGTTCAGTAGCTTAAAATACCTGTTTTTTTAAACTGTTAAAATTAACTGTTATTTTGCATATTTCTCACCTGTTCTCTTTATAAATGTAATAAACTTTTAAATCAGTTGAACTTGGATATAAATAATCGGGACATAACGAAAGTCTTGTTATAAAATACTTATATATTAGTCCCGATCTCCGAGTACTAAAGATCTAGGTGAAATGATCTCGATTTAGCGAATCTCGTTATTACGTATAACGTACAACTTTAAAATCTGACCATCGTACATTACTCTAAATTCCACATCTTTATAGCGAACGTCCAAATCAAAGACAATAAGTTTGAGAGAGAAAAAGAATATTCACAAAACAACATTCGAATCACTACAAAAATGAAACCTATAACGTACGTACATGCAGGATTGCCATAATATGATCCATATATCTCCTAGTAATCAACGCAGTTTTTTTAAAAAATTTTGATATAACAAACTTCTGATTTTAAGTTTACGATATACCCAACTCTTGATATAACGATTCTTTCTTATAACGAACAAAATTTTTGGTACCTTGAGGTTCGTTATAGACAAGTAATAAAAATTAATTATTTATCACACAAAACTAAATTTACCATAGGTAAATTAAAGGATGACAAGCTGCCACCTGGTGACTGGTAAAAACAATAATTTTGTTTAACCATGCCACTTTGTCTTGACTAGGTTTTATTTGCGTCTCGAAAATCTTAATAACAATCTTACAATTATTTTCTTTTACGCTACACCAAAAACAAAGAAAATCCAAAAAAATCATTTTAAGTTCAAACTTGGAAAGAATGTTAATCGAGAGGTCTGTGAAATTTTTCCCAAACAAATCAAAAAATTTCGTATACGTACACATTTTATATAAGTAAGTATATGTAGTGGAACTTATTCCCTAACTGGTAGCTTCAACGAGAAATAACACAAATAATAGTCATTTAGGAAATTTCAACTTCATAAGATTCATCACATTTATGCAGTTTTTATTAGTCACAACAAGAAAATTACAGAATCCGATTTATTAGTTTGGTTAAAATTTATGCTAAAAGTTAGGTTTAAATGTATATTATCAATAATCATCTAAGAAATTCAAATTTATTCTAATAAAAGTAATTAAAGAGAAAGTAATTTATAGAACGTCTTCAACATAGACTTAGTGATTCGAAAGTATCAAATGATTGATTCATATTTAGTCACCATATTTAGAAAAATAAATTTTATAATCCAACATTTAAAATTTCAAAAATAGAACTTAATGTCGAAAGAGCCAACTTGTCTACTGTCACCTATTCAATAATATAGGTAGGTGTTTCGGGAAGCCAATTGTATAAACTTTCATTAGAAAGTATAAAGTGGTCAAACTTTGAAATAGGCGATATAAAAAAACGTGCAAGATTTTTGAAGAAAGTTAAACCCCATGTCAATCTTCTGATATTCGTTTAACAGATTTCTTCATTCAATCTTGTTGCATCATTCACGTTATATATTGCACGTTGTTTGTATCGCCGACTCCGAGGATTGACCACTTCAAATTTTCAATACAAAGTTTATACAACTTACCGTGCCAAACACCACCCTCATGTATATCTCCCGATTTTTGTTTAATTAGTAAGTTCTACCACAATATAATACAACCATTTAGCGGAGGAATTTAGTGATTCTGATTTCATTTTGAACTTTTTGGGATTTCTGTGCATCATTTGTTGCATATAATACCGCCTGAATGAATACTATTTATGTTAACACATGCATACATCTTTTTTGTAATATAGATAATGTTTCACTTAGGTTATTTTTAGGTTTTTTGAATTGCAAATGATTTACTTGTGACTCGATCCATATACCACTTAGACAAATTATAATATTGAATTTTGTTAAATAAATATTAAAATTAAGCAATTTAAATTTCTGGATATGACTCTATATTATTATATAAACTGTAATTTCAGCAAACAGTGCAGTGGTTAAAGCTGCGACATTTGGATAGGGAGGTACCGGATTCGAGTGAAAACAGAGGCCGAGGCGTAGGATGCAAAAGGGATTTTCCATCTGCCGATTACTATTGGTGATTAAATTGAAAACATGTATGTATTGGCACACTCTGTTGAAATGTAGAACTCATCGTTTATGTTAGTACAGGCCTAGCATGGAGCTATGCAGTATGTAGATCATGATGGGCCAGTTAAACAGATAGACCTGTAGCCGTGTACCAAATAGGGCTTTCAAAGGACAATAAACCAATCAACCTCTAATTAATGTATCAATGTATAATCTGATAATTTGTAACAAAAAACGAGAAGCAAAATAAATTATTGTTTAAAATAAAACAACGTTTAATTTAAAGGTATTAACTTTTAAATATTCGTTTCAAATTGTTTCACACAGGGGCACTATCAGTTATAACAATTGAGTATGCAGGTATAACTTCTTGTATTTGTATATCTGGATGGTATTGGTTAAGTGAACGATAGTTAGATAGGTTTTCGGCACTTTTAAGTTTTTATATTAGTCATTTTCGAAAATTGGCCATAGTACCTTCACAGTAATTTTTTTTTGTTAGGTTTGTAGCAAAATTATTACTAAAAGTTACCAAAAAAATTGATTTTAGTCTTTTTTAGTTTTTTTTTTGCAGCTGTCCTTACACCTTACTATACGTCATCACTAGCCAAATCAAGGATGGTACACTTCAACTGGAAATTTTATTCATACATGTTTTCAAACTCAATAGTAATCAATGTGTTAGAACCCGCTTTAAGTCCGGATCTCAGTATATTATCTAACTTAATCGATAAGTAACAAATTATGAAACTTAATGTTAATTTTAGGTGTTAGTTTTGTATGTACGTACATAATTTAAAAATTTTAAATTGGCTTTAATTATACATATTAGAATATTTCGGTGCATTTTTACCTGGTGGCTGTTTTGCTACACACGCCGGTAAACCTGATAGGATTTGATTGGCCATGTCAATAGTAAGTGATGTTTTAGCATTTATTAGTAGTGCTAAATCCAACTCTAACCCGGTAGCTCCGGGACCCGAAATAATTTGGGTAATATTGTAAATAATTGAATCTCGAATAATTGTGATTCTATTCATAAGAATACGTGTTACATATATATACATAAATGAAATCGTTAATCGATTATGTTCAGTCAACGTTCGGTTGAGCTTGAGAATAGTACCCTTGCTTCACTCTTATTCAAAAAATGATAATACCAGACTTTTTGGTGAGTTGCATAATGAAATTTTTAATTATTAGATTACCACGGGTGGGGTCTAATAATTAAATGAAATGAACTGAATATAGTTATACTAGATACTGGTTTATTTATTTATTTTTTCTTATACATATACTCGTATATACTAATTTTTTTGTTGTATACACAAACGTATACTATTTCTCTGGCGGAAATGCATATAATATGATGACTTAAAGTAATTATAATGAAATATAATGAAAGACAAAATATTTGATGTGAAATTGAAGATCACCGTGCACATGTTCAAACCTGTGATTGAACATATTGCGGGGCCAACAGATTCTGCGACCTTGGACGTGGATGCGGTCGTTGTGGTTGTGACGCATCTTCGGGTGGCGGTTGTTGTTTTTTCCTTTGTTAACATAGATACACCACAGCAAGGATTATTCCGATCACTACAAGTGAATAAATTGATATTTAATGGTGAAGATGATGTTCATTGCTGAATGATTCAATAGATTCCGGTAAAGCCTTTTTATTTGATTTCTGCAGGGTAATCGCCTTTTTCAAGTCCATAATATCTTGTGCTATCTTGTAATCTATAGGTTCGTGGTGTGGGATATGGGTTGTTTTAGATTCTAACTGATTTGATAGTTCTTAGTTGGAAAGCCTTACTGATGCTGTAAATGACCAGCTGATCTTGTGTACCTTTTCTTCAACGGCTGTTAGATAAAACTCTTCGTGTTTTAAAGTACATCTTGGATCTAGCGTTATTATTCCTGACTGCTTTAATGTCATCGTCGTGACTTATTTGACATATTAAGTCAACTGTTTTTGGTTTGGTGACTGAATATCTATTGGTTCGTACTTAGTTGAACCCAGTAGTCTGTTTTATTTATTGAAACTGTCGTACAGCTTTCAGGATTCTGGTTGTTGTGTTTTAATAGCTTGATTTCACATGATCGTACTTTTGATTGCGTGTTGTAGATTGGTGAAATGTTACACAAATATCCATCTGGTTTTATCTGCACACATCGCTGTAAATCTGTGCTAGTAAGAGGCGCGTAATGTTAACGGTGCAGATCGACTATTAATTGTTTTGTAGATGGTATTATGATGCGTATTTTATTATTCTCTAGCATTGGTATCGGTATGACATCATACAAATGGTATAGTTGTGTATATGTCAATGGTAATTTTACGAGGAACAAAATATTGTTTGCTGTTACTCTGGTTCGGGCAGTAAGTAGATTGTAAATATACCCCAGGTCATTATCGTCGTTTTCGTCAAGAATCTTTATATTTGGTGGCGCATAATCGTGGATTCGCTGGATCTTGTCTCTTAGTTGTTGTGGGGTTAGTAAAGCAGGATGAATGTGGCCTTGATGAAAATTGAGAATTACGTCAATGATTACCCTTTGGCTTCATTATTAACATTATTTGTATTGTGAATATTATGATAGCTTGTACCCTGCTATAATGGTCACTATCTGCGGCTAGTCGATCTATTCTTCCGTCAAGGTACAAAAACTGCTTTGCTATCGCTCGAAAGTGGATGTTATTTAATTCTCTTTCGTGTTTAAAAATGTTCGTGGTTGCATCTATGATGGAGGTTTGATTTTTGATTAATTCCAATAAATACGCTTCGTCAGTCGCTGCTTGTTTGAGTTTATATTCTATATGTGAGGCATCTCTTTGCGTCATAATACCAAATGCATCTCCAAGTATATAAATATAACCAACTGTATTCCCAATCTCCCGCTTTCTGCATGAGTGTTCTTTGTTTGTTGTCCTGAGAAGGTTATTCTGAAATGTAATTTCCTTTATTTGTTCATTTAGTTGTTGTATTATCACATCACACAGCTTTAATCTGTTGTCGACTTCCCATTTTTTTTTGACATTACTCATTTAAATACAGGATTTACTGGTCTATGGCTCTGATGTCTTCCCAATATCCTGTCAAATTGTAGTTTATAATTATTGCCCAAATAATTATTGCCAGATTAAATTGACAGTCCCAGTGTTGTAAAAATAGATTCCTGCATGATGAGGAATATTGTGAAATAACCGTCTATCTCTCGATATTCCCTTGAAAACTCACTGGGGATTGATAAGCGTCGTTCAAGTTGAAGGAATCTTGCTAAGGCTCTCTGCTTGGATGTCCCGAGTGATGATAAGGTTGGATTAAAATGAATCCGCACTATGTAACGGCCGTTAGTATCTCGACTGTGATTCTTATGATAATGTTCTTCATACATCTTTCTTCTGTTGTCATAAGCTTTTGGGGCTGTAGTTCTTCTTTTTCCTAAAACTTCTTTAGTTGTTTGTCGATGTCCGTCAATGTAACCATTGACTAAATTCTGGATGGTGTTTTGTTGGAAGTGTTTCCGAATATAATCCATCCTAGCTCTGTCTGTTGAGCGATTGGTTCTCTTTGGTGTCCTTTAACAACCTGGTTCATCAAGATATTTGGATAGTAATCAACGCCCAATAAGATTTTATTTGGTTGATTATAATTCGGGTCGGCCCACATCAGATTATTAAGATGCCTCCATTTTCTGCTATCGGAAGTTTGTTCAGGCAAGGACCGTGTTATACTCGGTAAGATCAAAGCATCCATTTCCATGGAGAAATTAGATGAGAAACGAGGTTCTACGCGGAACGTGACTAATTTTGTGGCAATTGTGATTTCGCTATCGTTGATGCCATCAATCTCCACGTATGTTTTTTTTATTGGTAGATTGATTCGTTTGAACGCTTCCTCTGTGATAAATGAAATTTGTGAGCCAGGATCTACTAGCATCCGTAGTCTGGTGGATTATTGTTTCCCATTCTCAACTTGGACCATTGCCGTGGCCAATAAGGTGCCTGTTGCATTTTTGTCCTTGTTCATCAGATGAGTTGTCATTATGCAGTTTTCGCTTGCCTCTATTTGTGAAGTTTCATCCTTCATTGTGGAAACCATCGTTTGTTGCCGGGGGTTATTGGAGTGCAGTAACGTGTTGTGGCTTCCCTTGCATACCAAACATCTGATAGAATATGGGCAGTTTATGTGGTTCTTCTTCAGACACATGTGACAAACCTGGTTTTGAGCAACGAATTTGGATCGCTCTAAAGAAGACTGTTGTTGAAATTTTATACAGTCTGTTAAATCATGTCCCTGTTTACACAATATACAGATTTTTGTGGGTCGTGATGTGCGACATGTGTTGACTCGGACTATATGTGGAGTGGATGCTCCAGAACTGCGTCCTATGGGTTTTGCTTTTGTCGCTTCTAAAGCCTGGAACCGTCGCTTTAAAAAACTAAGAAAGTTTTCTAATGTTGGCATTTCTTTGGGATCCGTTATTGACATCTCATATAGCCTGGTTGTTTCGTTGTCCAGTTTTTTCATCATTTTTAATCAGTGATAATTTTGAGAGAACAGTGGTCGAGTGTTTTCTCATTTCTACGTCCGGTCAGTTTCCAACATCAATTCGGAATAGTTGAATGTTGAAGTCCTAGGAAAACCCGCAAAGTAGATATTTTAGGTTTATTTGCTAACTATACTGATTATTAATGATCAGTGGTTAACCAATAAAATGAAGTAAAGTGATTATACATATTTGAATTACATATATGTAGTTTGAATGAATGAAACCGATGTTTTAATTTTTAATTCAATTAACTAAATCTAAGCTCTTTCCAGTCGCCGGCATTGCCTATAATCTCTTATATCCAACATTCAATAACGCGACAGCTGATCGAAAATTAGTAAAGTCAGTCAGTACTGGGTTATTGAATAAATTTATATACCGGAACGTGGATAGCCGGTTTAGGTATAAGCAAATTTGGCGGTGACAACGAAACATTCATATACAAATATATATCAAATTACGTATATGTGTTACGCTTTAATTGCATAGAATGTAGATTGAAGAGAACCTTTGAATTTTATTTCAATTTAGATCATCACTATGATTTCCATACCATAAGAGTTAATGAATTTAAATTGTACCAATTTAGCAAATGAATAAAAATCGTGTTAACATATGGTTGAAAAGCCACATCTGTAATACTTCCCATCAAATTAAAGATTTCGAATAAAAATAACTCACAATTTGATTTAATTGTATACAATAAACACCAAATGTCGAATTAAGTAGAACTTTTCAATGGCTTCTAATGGTATTTTTTGAAATGAAAGAAAAACCCCTCTCTTCTACCCTATCAATCATAAATTAGACTAGTGGAGATGGGAAATTGTGTAGCTGCGCACTAGAGTTTTGATTTAATTGAAAATCTTGTATATCTCGAAACATTTTATCCTATAACTATGGTTATGGAAATTACTATTTGTTTATTAGCAACAGTATGTCTCTTCTTGAAGAAACCATAATAATATTATGTCTAGTCTCAATTCTACGTTGATATGTAATTTAATTCGGTTATGCTATACCATTTGTTAGACATTGTATTTTTCAATTTCATATCAATTAACGAATTAAGATGTTTTTTCACAGAATTAACTATAGGGCGTGTAATCGCAGGATAATTGCTATCTAACTATTTATATAAATTTGGATTTTGTTAGTTGTTAGTATAAATAATTTATGATTATAAGTTTTGGATAATATTAGTTAATTGCAATCAGCATCCAATCGTCATCTGTAGAAGTAGTCCTATTACCACCAGATCCTGTAATCAAATATGTATATATACAGAGAGATTGATTTTTCGTTGCTTAGTAAATATTTTATGATATACCGAAGATATCTACTTTTTGTAACAGCAAATTTGTGACCGTCGTTAAAATAAATTAAACTTATTTTAGGCAATAAATCAATTGAACTTTTGTTACAAAAAAAAATACAAAACTACAGGCTGATTCTATTTTTATCGACTTTCTTTAACGATTTTTTTGCTTCATTTGTCATTTTTACAATACGGTTTTGCTATATCGCGTTATACATATAAAAGCTACCACCATTCAGAAAATAGGTTTCATCGACATTTGGGCGTATTTAAATAAACAAATATTTTGGAAAATAAAAACGAGACCAGTAGTGTCATCTGACATTTGACTGATGAATTTACCAAAAAATTCATATCCGAATAACCAAAGAAGTCGTAGCCGATCGATAAATGCTTTTCGGTCGAGAAGTAGAAATAACAAACGTAATACGACCAAATATCCATTGTGGTGGTACCATCATAAATTTGGAAATAACGCAAGAAGATGCGATAAGCCTTGCAATTTCAATACAAATGGTACTCAGTCAAAAGACGAATAAGTTCCGCAGGTAATACGGCGTCCAGCGGAACTAACAAAACCCGCCGTTTATTTGTTAAGGAATTAAAAAATAAATTAACCTTTTAATAAATAATAAACTGACAGGTGCTGACCTGTCAGTTTATTATTTGTCTGCTGCTAATGGTTCTACCATTAGCACGTATGGTACAAAACTTTTACATATTTATTTGGGTTTAAGGCGTAGTTTTATACACCCATTTTTACTTGCATCTGTTAATAAACCGATAATGGGTGCAGATTTTTTAAGTATTTTTTCGGATTATTGGTGGACCTTAAAGCTAAGCGTTTATTGGACAAAGAAACTAATCTCAGTGTTAATGCCTTTTGCAGTTACAGTGACATACCTATACCACTTTATTATTCATTAGAAAGTGATTATAGCACAATTTTGTCCGAGTTTCCATCTTTGGTTGAAAACCCAAATTACAGTCTTCCTGTGAAACATTGTGTGGTACACCATATCGTCACCAATGGGTCTCTACCATTTTGTACTCCTCGAAGGTTAGATCCACGCAAACACAACGCTGCAAAATTGGAATTTGAACACATGGTACAATTTGGAATTTGTCGACCATCTTGGTTCTGCGCATCTTCACCACTCCATTTAGTTGCGAAGAAAGATAACAGTGATTGGCGTCCTTGTGGCGACTACCGCCGCTTGAATGCAATAACAATACCAGACAGATATCCAATCGCCCATCTTCACAATTTCTCTTTATGTCTGAATGGATGTACGGTATTCTCGAAGATTGACTTAGTGAGAGCTTACCATCAGATTCCAGTAGCTCCGGAGGATGTTCACAAAACAGCCATCATAATACCTTTCGGATTGTTTAAATTTACCAGGATGCCTTTTGGATTACGGAACGCTAGCCAAACCTCTCAAAAAATTATGAACAATGTGGTTCGTGGATTGGAATTCGTTTACGTTTATATAGACGATATTTAGGTCGCGAGTCGAGATGACACGGCACATAAATCCCATTTAAGACAATTATTCGATAGTTTAGTCGAGTACGGATTAAACATTAAAGCATTTAATGCGTTTTTGATGTTTCGTCTTTAGAATTTTTGCGGCATACTATTACTAAGGATGGAATTTCTCCCTCCTCGAGTAGAGTAGAAGTGATCTCTAATTTTAAATACCCATCATCCGTGAAGCAATTACAACAATTTTTCGGAATGATAAATTATTATAGTTTATTATAGTAGATTCATTAATATCGTAGATATTGCTCCTCTGCTAGCACCTTTGCATTCGCACTTGGCCGTAGTGAACAAAGTAAAAAAAATTGAATTCACTTGGCCAGAAGAATGTGATAATTGGTTCCGGAAATGTAAGGAGGTATTAGCTACACACACTCTATTAGCTCATTCAAAATCTGACGCAGTTTGTAACATCGCCACCGATGCATCCAGTTGGGCTGTTGGAGCAGTAATGGAGCAATTCAATGATGGTAAATGCGAGCCTTTAGCATTTCTAAAAAATTGTCCCTGTCAGACACAAATCGGAAATCAAGTTCTAAATTCAAACTCGAACACACGCAATCATCTGACTCAGATGAATATGTTTGGTGCGAAACCTCTGCTGGCAAGTGTCATCCGTTTGTGCCTAAACCTATTAGAAGACAAGTATTTGACATGTTGCATGGACTGTCACACCCTGGAATACGTTCAACCCGTAAAATCATAACATCTAAATATTTCTGGCCCAAAGCGTATTTGCAATGCCAAAAATGTAAGGTAAGTCGTCACACTCGATCTGAAACTGGTACCTTCGACCTTCCCAGCGTAAGATTTGAGTATATTCATATGGATTTGGTAGGTCCATTATCACAATCTAATGAATGTTCATACATACTAACCATTGTGGATAGGTTTAATAGGCGGCCATAAGCCTATCCAATCGCTGATATGACTGCCCACACCGTAGCGAAAACATTTGTGTCACAATATGTGTCCCGTTTTGGAATCATACTTGTTATGACAACGGATCAAGGATCCCAGTTTCAATCAAAACAATTTCAGATTTGGGGACATCCCCAATAAAATGGGATGGTAGAGCGATTTCATCGTGATTTGAAGCCGTCTCTAATGGTGCGTTGCAATACAGTAAACTAGCACGAAGATATTCCATTAGTTCTCTTGGGTCTGCGTACGGCAATTAAGGAAGATTTCAAATGTTCTTCGGCTGAATTGAATTCTTTACACCATCTCAATCTAACATTCTCACGGATCCTAATAGTTTTACTGAACTATTAAAATTACGAATCCAAAATGTAAAACCATCAGAACCTCGGCAATCTAACAAACTCGTATTTGTTCATCATTTGTTTTCGTCAGAGTCGAAAAAATCAAAACTGGTCTTCATCCTCCATATGAAGGACCTCATAAAGTTTTAAAAAGATTACGGAAATTTTTCATTGTAAATTTTAAGGGTAAATCATTATCGATTTCTATCGATAGATTGAAACCTGTGTATGTTCTTTCAGATGCTGTTTCCAGTTTGAGTACTCCAAGTCGTCATGGTGTTTCATTCAAATGAGTTAACTAATCGCGACCTTAGAATAACACGGTTGTAACTAACATTTTTTGACTTTTTGAGTTTTATATGCCTATATACTAATTCACATGTGCTCTTTCTAAATATGCACTCCAAATTTTGCTATCTCTTTTCGTTTTTGATGTAGGCAAATAAAAATTGTTGTAAGTAACATAATTTTACCACCGTTTCTTTTTTCATTGAGTAAACAATATTGTATCTACCACTTACAACTTTGTAATCCTAATAAAAAATTTTTTCATGTAGATACCACTTTGTAATTTCTCTCTTTGTACATACAACTTTGTTATTCTCACTTACGTTTTTAAAATGAGTAGTTAGTATTTTGTAATGGTCAAAAACGCTTAATGACAGTTCAAGATTGGCGCTCAAAATAGAAAGGCGTGTACATTTCATTGTAAGTTATTTATTTTTTAATTAATTTTCTTATTTGTTCTATAGATTTAATGTTTGTTATTTACAAAATAGGAATCATGGCAGATCTAGAGTTGAATTTGTATGTACCTGTAAACGAAAATATTGTTTTTTGTGATCAAATTTTACTCGGCGAGGAAATTTTTTTTAGATCATTCCACAGTTGTATCTGAGGTTATTGGAGCAATTGGAGTCGGTTCAGTGCAGAACTGTGTGATTGAACCATTCATTCCTTCCTTAATCGACATATCAAGCGAACCGTTAAATGATGAACCACCACTATCAACTCCAAAGAAATCTAGGAAACGTAAACGTAATCCTGTAAATTGGATAAGTTCTGTTCGTAAAAAAAAATGTCAGGCCGGTGAGGAATAATATGTGATTGTTCGAGGGAAATCCATGCAAAATGGTTCTAACAAAAAAAGACTGTCTCAATAAGTGCAAATATTTGTGTGCCAAAAATGTGACGAAAACAGAAAGAGAAGAACAGTTTAAGGCGTTTTATGCCTTAGATGCTCAACGAAAGCGAGATTTTATCCTAAAAACTACCACCCGTAATTTACCAACAAGAAAAACAACGACAATGCAATCCCGTCGGTCTTTCACCTTTTCCTACTTTATGAAGGTTTCTGGCTATACATATACGGTTTGTAAAAATTTTTATCTGGGAACTTACAGCATTTCGCAATCACCAGTCTGTACGCGAACAATCTGGGATGTCCAATGGAGATATGCGTGGGCGGAAAAGCAGTAAGAGAACACCGCAGGAAAAAATTGCAGACGTTATGGCACACATAAATGCATTTCCTAAAATCTCATCTCATTATTGCAGAGCTAAAACAACCCGACTTTACCTAGAGCTAAATTTGAACATTTCCAAGATGTATGACTTATACAAAGAATACACAAAAGATCCAGTGCCAGTGATGGAAAGTTTTTATCACCATATTTTTTGTACAAAATTTAATATCGCCTTGCAACAACCTAAGAGTGATGGATGTGGTTCTTGCGAAAAATATAAAGTTGCTGAGCAGGAACGAGAATTTAAAGTTATTATAACCTTAACCTTCTGACAGCATTTTCCTTTTTGTTTCAAAGTGAATATATCGCGTTGTGAATACCACATAATACCTATAGGGTTTTGGTGCTTTGATCGTCTTCGATGAGTTTGGGTACATCTTCGAGGTAAGTGATGACTTTTCATCTTCGAGGTTAGCAATGAGTTCGCATAAAAACCGATGAGTTCGACCTCTACTTACGAAATTTTAATCTACAGCTCAGTATTTCACTAATTTCGTCTTTCAGCTTTATTGCACTTTCGGTTGCAGCACTTCCTGTTAGTAAGTCGTCCTTGATATTCTCCCGAAAATGAAGCAAGCTATAGTGGTTAAATCTGGTTGCAGCTTACAACCAATATGAAAATAAACGTTCAAGAATACACGATACATTCAGGCCAGGCAATATGCCAGTCAAATGTACTATTCCAAGTATTCTGGGTTGTGCGTGGATTGAGGAGTTTCCTAACTTCGGACGTGGTGATAAAAATGGCAGCCTAACTATAAATCTTCCATCTGGTGCTCTCGGCTTAGTATCGCGATATAATTGTCACGAATGGCTGTTCAGTTATCATTGATTACGGTGCAACCTACTAGATTCAGTTGATTGTTCTTGATTTATATATTTCACTACGAGTTAACCAAATTTAGATGAGCGAAGAACTGGCAGATCTGAAATAGGCAGTCTTTTGGAGAATTTTTTTGTTTTCAAAACGCCATTAGATAAAATAGAAGGAATAATAAATAAAAATCTATTATAGATATAAACATTTTATTACGGATATTTTCAGTAGTATCCAATTATATAGGGTGGGCCATTTAAAAGTTTAAATTTAAAAATGCAATAAAACAAAAACGGTTTGAAATTTTGCTAAATTAATTTTTTTGTTGTGAAGTACAATTGTTTCGATTAGAGATGGAATATTATTTCATTCATATGGCTGCCTAGCTGGCCTCACAGTACACCATTACGCAACCATTACGGTCAATGGAGACACATATCGCACCATGATAACCGATTTTTTTGGGTCCGCTCTTCATGGTATTGATGTGAACGTTGTTTGGTTTCAACGGGAGGGTGCAACTAGCCACACATCTCATGCCACAATCGATTTATTGCGTCAAACGTATGATGGCCGTTTAATTAACCGAAATTGCGATGTGAATTGGCCGGCAAGAAGCTGCGATTTAACACCATTGACATTCGTGATGCCAAGGACAACATTCGTGATGCCATCGCCGAGATACGACGAGGCCAGCCGCGGCAGCCATATGAATGAAATAATATTCCAAAAATGTTACAGAATAATAATATTTCATGTTATTAAAAAACTTGCTGGTTGGACGGTATGGTTACTTTTGTATTTACCATATATTAGTCGCTGCTTAGCCATTGGAAAAGCCAAATTATGTCCCGTGTTCGCAAACAAAAACAGGATCAAATAATTATCGGACGTGATAAGCTAACTATCTATTATGACAGAGTCAGCGTTTGAACAGAGAGCTTAATACAATTTTGGGATGATCATTCAGGGAGATTGTACAATACAGTAAGATTAATTATCGTTTAATAATAATAATTAAAACGTGGCAGTAAATTATGTTTCATTTTAGAGAACACCGGGAACAACGATAATGTAAGTATTCCAATAGAATCAACTGTACGAGGCAACCAAGCTTAGAGCCTTCTGTCTTTAGAAAACGTGCATATAAAAGCTCATTTTCAACAACCGCGCAGATTGTGTGAGCAAAATCTCTAGGTTGTCGATGGATCGCGACAAAAAAATTATTGAAGAGCGTCTAGCAATAGAGTAACAGAACGCCGATTCATTGACGAAGAATAACAAAAGCCACAACGGCAAAAAAGTGTTTTTGGATTTAATTGAAATTTTAATTTTATAAAAACAATTTGTTTTTAAAAAATTTATTATAATATATTTGCGTAAACTCTTCTGAAACGCCGACTGTCACTTAAAGATTAAAACTTAATAGATGCTGTTAACAATATTGTTAATTTCGCCCGGTTCTTCATCGTATAAGCAAGATTCAACATCGTTATCATTACTAACAGCGAAATCAACCAGTAAGTTGGTGTATTAGATTAATTCTTGCCAGTGTTGTTGAACATATTCACTGCATTGTGAACACTACCAGGATATTTAGAATTTTTGGACAACAATTTCAGATCTGAACCATCAATCTAGAAAAGCAAAAAATTGAAAGAGATTAATCTGCGTGAATATATACAACTAATTTAACGAGCGATTATAATTTGCCACTTTAATATGAATACTGTAGTATCCCTTCCTATTCATGTATAATCGAACTGGGCGTTCGTGGATCGAATGTTGGTTGTGCTACCATACCCACATCATCACATGTGTATAGTCGATGTCAACGACGACACTTTTGATCCCGAACTTGGTGTAAAATCTATAATTTAATTTATTAATCAGTGCGTATATGTATAAACACATTAAAGTATTTGATATTATAAGTTGGTTTAATCTTCCTTTCAACCTTCCATTTCCTACTTCTTGTCTTTCGCGGAACTTTATATGATAGGATATATTTGATAAGCTTGCTCACATAATCCTAATAGTAATAAATAGTTGACCGCTACACATTTTTTTGGTATGAGCTAGACCCTAAAAAATCTAAAATATTGATAAAACAATACAGGTGTTAATAATAATAATAATAATAATAATATGAGGCTTTTGATGATTTAAGATTGCACACGCGAAATGTCAAACAGGATATCTATACCGTTCGCCTCCAACTCCTGAATTAAATGGTCGCTTTTAATGAGCGGCTGGGAGCAGGCAGTTGTTCTTTGCATCCTCTAAGGCCACTACTAAAATCGAAACATTTATCAAGTGCCGTGAAGCTGAACCGTTACAAAGCGTTGATCAGGCTCGTTGTTATGTATGGATGTGAATGTTTGACGCTGACGCACCAATACGAGAGTGGTGTTACGATCAGGGAGTACCATGCGTAGATTCGACGTATATGCGAACTGCGAATTAAATTTCTAAATTTCGCTTAATGTTATTTTTGTGTAATAGATTTTTTTTTTACGAACTCGTCCGTTTTTCGGTGAGCAAAAAAAAAAGTAATAATATTAAGAAAAAATTAAATAAAAAAAAAGAGGAAGGAATTCAATTGATTGTCGGTGATCGACCAGAAAAGTAAAATTATAAAATTATGTTAATAAAATTTGAATTGTTAATTTTTGAGTAATTTTGATAATGTTTTAAAATAAAAATAAAAGTTATTAAAAATTAAAAATTTATAATAATACAATAACTTAAAAATGCAAGAGAACTAGCGATTGCAAATTTAAAAGTCAGAGAAATACCTATGCCAAGTTATTAAATATAAAGAAAAAAAATTATCAAAAATAAAATAGTGAAATAAATTGTAAACTAGTATTGTAAAGCCAATATGGCACAAAGAAAAAAATTACGATTTATAGTTTTTTTAAATGATAATAAATAAACTATAATTATAAACTTTAAAGTTAAATGTATCAAAACTTATAACAAATTAATATAATACACAAATAAAAATTATAAAAATTGAAGTGAGATAAATGGTTTGTTTTATATATATAAAGGAAAATTGAAACGACCTACGATCATTGTATATACAACTAACGTAATTAAAAACCTACGACAATTGTGACGACCTCCCACCAAACAGGGAATTCCATAACGGTGCTACCTATATCATTAAATACAACCGAAATAACCAGATTGCAACCAACGGCAGTTTCGATTACCAACACCAGTACTCCAGTTTATGAAGCGGATAATACTAGGCAAGGTGGCGTAACCTTTAAGTTAAGTAGAAACTTTTTTTTCTGTATTTAATTGTGGTGGCATATTTGTTTAAATATTTCTTTTTGGTTGAATTTTATTTTTATTTTATATTATTATTGTACAAAGCTTCACCAGCCGTTAAATGGTTAATTTGATTTTTCTGGTCGTGAAGATCTTCGATATGTTAGCTTAGTGAGATAAGCCGGGGTGTGAGTGCTTAATGACCGTGCTCAAGAAAATAATTTTAGTACGATAACCTATAATGACGTGGTGACTAAAGAACCCGCCAACCGGAAGATGCTACCCATCTATATTTTTAAGAGGTCACCACGTGTAGGACATACCTACGTTATACGTTACAAAATGGCGCCGAAACAGGGACTTGATAGTGCCCGCGTGTTTATTTTTTTTTATTTTTTTTTGTAATAAAACTTTATTTTCGGGTGAGTACATTAATTGATTTGGTTCGCTTGCGTCATCGATTGAAACTCTGTATAAAACAGTTATCTCTTTTACGCTTGTTTACTTTTCTTAATGCCACGCCAGAAAATATTGTTTTCAGTTAATTTTAGTTTTTTTTCGGTTCTGATGAATCTCACATAAATGAGTCATTAGTTAAGTCCAATGGCAATTGATATGCTAGTATCTAGTATTCTTGCGTGGACTTACCTTATTTGGACATTTTTACTGTCATTCGATGGTTTATTTAAGCGGTCTTGATTGATTTGATGCGTGCATAACATCGATTGAATCTCTGGATAAGTTACAGTCATCTCTTTGTTTTCATGCATTTTTCTTGGGACCGGTGAATGAAATTTCGTATTAATGACGGGTACAGAGCAGTGTATAGTTAGTTTTTGTAATTTTTAAGTTAAAGTAGTGTTTTTTTTCTTCGGCATGGTCATTGGGTCACTCACTCTATGGTTTAATTATATTACATTATATACCACATTATTTTTTTTAAACTAAGAAAGTTTACTATATGATATAAATTAGGATATATATGGTTATTACATTTTTTTTTGATTTTTAAATATTGAATAATACATATATAAATATATTATTATATTATATTATATATTTAAAAAAAAAAAAAAAAAAAAAAAAAAAAAATCTATTTTGAAATATTCGAGTTATAATTGAATCGGCGATTTGCTTCTTCTTCAATTTACGTTTTGAGATTATATTTCCTTTTATTTTTTTTAATTAAAAGTTTATTTTTGGCATCAATATGAGCGAAAGTGGTGAAAGTGAAACAAAGGAGAATCCACTGAAAGGCTTAACCCAGGAGGAGTTTAGTGTAGAGTGTCTAGTAAGGAATATTGAACTTACAGACCCAGACTGGCAACAAAAATTGTTCGAAGCTTTAACAGAAGAATCAAATAATCCCTCGACAGCACCTTCTCGTCCTCATACGACGGATTTCAAACAAGAATTGAAGCTCTGTACTAAACAAGCTTCACTGATTAGCTATCTATTAGAAGATGAACGAATTGCTAAGTCAGAAAGCGTTCGAGACGTAAGATCTAGAATCCGACACTGGAGAGAAAGAACATTCAGACTGAAAGGTTGTATGCATCAGGATAACGAGGTGGATCGACTTATAAATCAATGGCGAAGAATATATCAATTATATGAGCTTCGCATTGATCAATTACATACGTACTTAGAGAACCAGTCTCGAAAGATTGCAATTGCTGCGACCATTGAGGCTCTTACGGAGCTGCATTTACAAGACCCTGAGTCAGCTCCCGTAATTTCTAGCATTTCGCTAACCATACCGACTACTACGAATCCATCGTACACTTCAATCAGTTCGCCGATGTTGAATATATTTCCTACAACATCCACTAAAGTATCATGGAGCCAAGATATCCTAAAATCAGATCCTTGTGTATCTACCGTCTCCCCAACTTTCCCTTTATATTCTCACATACCGATAATGCGAACGGCAGTAAATTCACATTACACCAATGTTCCAAATTCATATTCACAACCAATTAATAGTAACTTCAATCTACCGCCTATTCCCACTATACCGACTCCACAAAATGTATATTACCCACATAAATACGAACCGAAATGGAACCTCTCTTTTTCCGGGACCCCGCAAGGATTGGATGTGCACGACTTTATATTTAGATTAGAATCATTTGCGTGGCGAGAGCAGTTACCCGTGAATAGTTTATACGGTATTATGCAAAAATTTCTGAAAGACATTGCCGAAAAATGGTATTGGGTGTTTACCCAAAAATTCCCTAATGCTTCATATGCGCAATTACGACAATCACTACTTCAGCGTTTTAGTAGCACTGAATCAGACAGGGCAACAAGAAAATTCATAGAAACTCGTAAACAACGCAATACGGAATCTGTAGGTGAATTTATTCTAGAAATAGAAAGTTTGAATAATCGTCTCAATCGTCCGTTTTCTGAAAGAGACTTGTTGGACATCATTCGTGAGAACATGAGCTTCGAGCTGCAACAAGTGACTCTATCAATGCCTGTTACAACTGTTGAAGAATTACGATTGATATGCCATAGATATGAACGATTATGGGAGAAAAAACGTAGGGATAGATCGCCGCCCAATGATCGTAGATCCAGGTTCGTAAGTGAAATTGATATGCCGACCGCTGGCATTGAATTGGCATCACCTCACCGTGAAATTAATTCACCACAACAAAATACCAATACGGAGGTCAATAATATAAATTATGTAGATGTATTGTCTAAACCTCCGCCGAGCTATGCCAAACCACTTGCAGTTGGCAGCAAACCATCTGGACAACCATTGATTTGCTGGAATTGTCGATCTCCCGGACATACAAATCAAAACTGCAATTTGATGCCACAAAAAGTGTATTGCTACGGATGCGGGGCACCCAATATTATCAAACCACAGTGTCCGTCTTGTCAGCGAAACCCGGAAAACTCTTCACCGGGAGTGAACTACTCGGGACAAGCACGACCGGTAAAAATTGCGACCCGACAGCCCACACCAACAACTCAACAACAGTACCGATAAATTACCACAACAATTCCCCACCAACATTAACACTTCCAAACCCGCTTTCCTGTAAAATGTTCAACTCTGATTTTAAAAATACAAACCTAATAGACAAAACTGAACCATCTTCCAAGCCTAAATTTAAAATAAGCAGAAACATGCAATATTGGCGTGAGCGGCGAAATTTTAGACTTGCTTGCGCAGAAACCTGTCTAAACAACAAAATTGACCTTCGTCCACACATAATAGTAGATATCAATGGCAAACAAGTTCGCGGTCTGTTAGACAGTGGTGCTTCCTTAAGTATTTTAGGATATGGAGCGATCGAATTTCTAAATACTATTGGGGTTAAACATAAAACTATTTCAGCAGAAGTACTAACCGCTGACGGTTCTAAAAATAAAATTATCGGATACGCAGACCTGATGGTAAAATTTAATAACGCAACCAAGAAAGTACGGTTTTATCTCGTTCCCTCCTTACAAGGACAGCTATACCTGGGAATAAATTTTTGGAATATATTTCAAATAATCCCTCAAGTTATAGGCTCCATACTCGAATCTCCAGTAGAAGATAATGTTGACCGATATACTTTAACCTCAGCGCAAACAGAGGAGTTCAACAAAGTATTGGAAATCTTCCTATCGTTTGAGAAAAATGGTCTCGGACGTACCACTCTAGTAGAACATCACATTGATGTGTGGCAAACATTACCGATCAAACAGCGGCATTATGCTGTGTCTCCAGCAATAAGAGAGCTAATTTATAAGGAGTTGGATCGCATGTTAGCTTTGGGGGTGATCGAGGAAAGCGCAAGCGCTTGGTCTTCACCAATTGTTTTGGTACGAAAACCCACCAGAGTTCGACTGTGTCTGGATTCAAGGAAGGTGAATGCTGTGACCAAGAAGGACGCCTATCCTCTACCCTTGATAGATGGACTTATTGGACGACTAACTAATACCACTGTGATCTCCAGCATTGATCTTAAGGAGGCATTCTGGCAGATACCCCTTGATCCAGATTCCCGAGAAAAAACATCTTTCACGGTGCCAGGACGCCCACTTTATCATTTTACGGTCATGCCTTTCGGCCTGTGTAACTCGCCACAGACTATGTGCCGTTTAATGGATAAAGTGGTGCCCCATCAGTTCCACGATAAAATTTTTGTATACCTCGATGACCTCCTAGTTACCTCTTCTAGTTTAGAAGAACATCTTAAAATGCTTAGGATAATTGCCACTAGGTTGAAAGAAGCTGGACTGACCATAAACCTGACCAAAAGCATGTTTTTTATGAAACGAGTGAAGTACCTCGGTTTCATCGTCGGAGAGAGTGGATTGAGGACGGACCCAGATAAACTAGAAGCAATAAAAAACTTTCCCCCGCCCACTTCAGTGAAGCAAACGCGACGATTACTGGGAATGACCGGATGGTATCACCGATTCATACCAAACTATGCCAAAATAACCACACCTATAACTAATCTCTTAAAAAAAGGTTCCAAATTTATTTGGACTCATGATGCACAGGTAGCATTTGAAGAGTTAAAGTACTTGCTGACAACTTCTCCTGTTTTAGTGAATCCTGATTATCGCAAACAATTTTATATTAGATGTGACGCGTGTAAAACAGGAGTGGGAAGTGTTCTATACCAACTTGACGAAGATGGCAACGAGCGTCCCATTATTTATATGTCTAAAAAACTGAATAAAGCACAGTCAAATTATTCAACCACCGAACTAGAGTGTTTGGCCGCTGTTCTCAGCGTAAAGAAATTTCGCCCTTATATAGAAGGCCACCACTTCACGATAATTACCGATCACTCTAGCCTGAAGTGGTTGATGTCGCAAACCGATCTTAATGGCAGATTGGCTCGTTGGAGCCTAAAATTACAATCATTCGATTTTGACATCCAACACCAACGAGGCAGCCAAAATATCGTTCCTGATACATTACCTCGGATGTTTGGTGACTCGGTTGAACTATTGACAATAGCTGAAATTGATTTTGCTGCTATATCTTTTGAGGACGTGGATTATAAAAAATTCAGAGATAAGATCTTGTCTGATCCTAAAAGTTATTCTGTCTTCAAAATCATCGACAACCGAATATACATTAAACTCAATTCGAATACTGACCCCGATTTGTCGAATAATTCTTCCTGGAAGCTATGGATCCCTACTAGTATGACGACATCTCTAATAAAAGATATGCATGATCAGCCGCTCGCTGCATATGGTGGCATTCTAAAATCACTCGAACGATTACGTGCATTATTATTGGCCGGGAATGCGCAAGCAAGTTTACAATTACGTCAAGAATTGTGAAACCTGCAGAACCACAAAAACCTCTAATAAGTTAAATACGCCTACTCTAGGAAAAACGGTGTTTGCACAGCGATCATGGGAACGTGTGTATATCGATCTAATGGGACCATATCCCAGGTCGAAAAATGGAAACACATTCATTCTAGTGATTTTGGATCAGCTAACTAAATTCGTTTTGATCAAACCCCTTCCATCAAGTACCACAAACAAAATAATAAAGTATCTTAAAAATGACGTGTTTCTAGTATTTGGTGTACCCGAGTATGTCATAACAGACAACGGTTCTCAGTTTGTTTCCAAAGCTTTCCAGGGTCTCTTAAGTGAATTTGGAATAAACCACATGAAGACGGCCATTTACTCACCTCAGGCAAACGCGTCCGAAAGGGTGAATAGATCCATAATAGCAGCGATACGTGCTTATGTAACAGATGACCATAGGACTTGGGACAATTACCTACCCGAAGTGGCCTGTGCATTACGAACAGCAATTCACCAATCGACTCATTATACTCCATACTTTCTGATATTCGGTCAGAATATGATTACCAGTGCGAAATCTTACAAACTGCTACGAGAAATAGAGTCATTAAATGAGAACGTAGACGTACTACCATTATCGGATAAATTAGCGTTGATTCACAATATAGTTAATAAAAATCTTCACACAGCTTTTGAAAAATATTCATCTCATTATAACCTTAGGACACGACCTATCTCCTACGATATTGGCCAAATCGTATATGCCAAGCAACACCCATTGAGTGATGCGTTCAAGAACTTCTGTGCAAAGTTTTCAAAAAAATACCAAAAAGCTACAATTCATGCTAAAATCGGGAACGTAAATTACATCTTAAAAGATGATTCGGGAAAAATTTTAGGTACTTTCCACGCTAAGGATCTCAAAACGTAGAAAAAGAATGAATGGAATATTTACAAAAACTCAGATCCGCCGAACAATATTTTTTTTTGAAACAAAAAAAATATATTCGACGTATCTGCCCTGTAACGATCAGGGAGTACCATGCGTAGATTCGACGTATATGCGAACTGCGAATTAAATTTCTAAATTTCGCTTAATGTTATTTTTGTGTAATAGATTTTTTTTTTACGAACTCGTCCGTTTTTCGGTGAGCAAAAAAAAAAGTAATAATATTAAGAAAAAATTAAATAAAAAAAAAGAGGAAGGAATTCAATTGATTGTCGGTGATCGACCAGAAAAGTAAAATTATAAAATTATGTTAATAAAATTTGAATTGTTAATTTTTGAGTAATTTTGATAATGTTTTAAAATAAAAATAAAAGTTATTAAAAATTAAAAATTTATAATAATACAATAACTTAAAAATGCAAGAGAACTAGCGATTGCAAATTTAAAAGTCAGAGAAATACCTATGCCAAGTTATTAATCAAAGAAAATTGAAACGACCTACGATCATTGTATATACAACTAACGTAATTAAAAACCTACGACAATTGTGACGACATCCCACCAAACAGGGAATTCCATAACGGTGCTACCTATATCATTAAATACAACCGAAATAACCAGATTGCAACCAACGGCAGTTTCGATTACCAACACCAGTACTCCAGTTTATGAAGCGGATAATACTAGGCAAGGTGGCGTAACCTTTAAGTTAAGTAGAAACTTTTTTTTCTGTATTTAATTGTGGTGGCATATTTGTTTAAATATTTCTTTTTGGTTGAATTTTATTTTTATTTTATATTATTATTGTACAAAGCTTCACCAGCCGGTAAATGGTTAATTTGATTTTTCTGGTCGTGAAGATCTTCGATATGTTAGCTTAGTGAGATAAGCCGGGGTGTGAGTGCTTAATGACCGTGCTCAAGAAAATAATTTTAGTACGATAACCTATAATGACGTGGTGACTAAAGAACCCGCCAACCGGAAGATGCTACCCATCTATATTTTTAAGATGTCACCACGTGTAGGACATACCTACGTTATACGTTACAGTGGCTTCTTAAATTTGAGAGAAGAATCATGCGTGTGATTTACAGCCCAAAACGTGGGAAGATGGTACATACCGAGCTCAACAATATCGAGATCAGAGATCTGATGAAGAGCCCCGATATTGTGCATGAAGAAAGATCGCAGTGAGTGCGCTAACTCAGTCACGTCCTGCGTTAATCCGGAATGAATTGTGTAGCGATCTCTGAAAAGAGAAATATACGGTAGGTACAGACGTCGTTGCAGGCGACAATGGTGCGTTAACTGTTTTTAGTCAGCGACAGTTCCTCATAATCGGGAGTAGTCAAATTAAACAAGTGTTATTCCGAATCATAAATTACTGAATAAAATAATTCGAAAACGTATTTTACGTTTAACTAACCTTTGATAACCGATGATTTAATAAAATATAACCTTTTTTTCTCTGCCCTATATTATATTACTCAGGTCTATGACAATGAGTTCTTTGCTTAAAAAATATGTATAACAAATATGGATTTCCTATAGTATACCTCATATGACGGACGCACTAGAAATACCTACTGAATGATTACTGCTGAATTTTTTTTTTAATATCACCTTACGGATAATTTCAACTATAGCGAAATGTCCCGAGGAGCTGTATCTATTCATTAGTTACCTATTTTGTCCACTTTAATTTACAACCAATTCTCAATTGTACTAATATTTCCGACAACACAAGACATGATTCTTATAAATGATGACAATTAAATGATACTGTCAAACAATGAGCATTTACCAATCCAATGATTTATTTCAGGTATTCAAAAAATGGTGCCGAGCCGCTAAATGTTATTATTATTTTTATTATCAAGTTTACCATTTAATTTTAAACTAAATACAATGTCAATGTCAATCACAAAATTTAAAAAAAAATTAACTAAAACTTATTCAAGATATACAGGTTATTTATAGTTGATTTAATGTATGTATATAGGATTTATGCATATTATACGAGCATGGATATTAACCACAAAACATCCCACAAATAATAACTTTATACAATTTTACATAATTTCAATTAGTCGATTTTAATTATATTTTTAATAGTCGGTGTCCAAACGAGTACGCTGTATATGTATGTATGTATATATAATATGAAAAATCATCGAAACAAATTTGAATAAATTGAGTTGATTGATACTAAATTTAAAAATAAAATCGGACAACATTCCAATCAATTGCATCATAAAAATAATCTATAAATGTTTAATACTCGAACATTCCAACTTTATAGAAATATTAATAAGTGGTTTGTCAAGATTTTATTATTCCTCAAGACATGTATTATTTATTTTTATGAGCCCAGTTGTAATTTTTTTTTGTAAAATGTTTGTATGTGGAAGTACGTTTTTGGTTATTGTTGGCAACAGAAATCGTTTGTGAGATAATATTTATACAAAATCTGATTTCAAAATATCTAGATTTTATGTTATCGCTAAAGGATAACATTAAATATACATAAATAGCAAACAAATGATTTTGGTTTGCGAAATCATTTGCTTTCCTAAATAACAGCTTTCTTTTGGGTATCAATTTAGCCAGCAGTACATAACAAATAAATGTCAAGTTATTGGATTATATTACAAACATCCTATAATAATTTTTTGTTTTGTTATGATTTCTTCGAAACATACTTTATAAGATTTCTTCTGCAAATAATAAAATTTATCTTGTCTTTTAAAATTTATATATATATATATACTTATATACATAATTGTAAAAACAAATCTGCCAGCTAGATATATTTTATATTCTGGGCACTCAAAAATTGGTTTTGATGTGGCATATTAAATCATGAATTCAAATTAATCTTTTCAAACTGAAAACTTTGTGGTTTCCATGAACAAATTCCATGAAAAATCATATACTACATAACATTCACAAATTAATTTTCGTAAATATCCGGATTCTCGCACGATTCGATTGACGCCGCCGCCATAGGGTTGGTTCAGCGATACTGTAGATTGAAACGACAACAAACAAATTAAATTGTACGTTATACCGACGATGGTCTCGAAGATCGTGGAAATTTAAAATTTTTTACATTTATTGATTAAAACAAAATGAAATTTTTAGAATTTAGTATACGGGTGTCCCTAAATTGGCTGACACGAATAGTGCGGTTGGATTTTTTGATCAAAGCGAAGGTGACTTTACTTCTACCACTTTGCACTGTAAAGCCCCCCTACCAAGTTATAGACGTTTGAAGAGGAGCCTTCCAACGTAGCACCTTGTATTAAAGATAAATTAATATCTAGAGAAATAACCATTTGTTTTACTCAGTACTCATATTATAAAAAAGCTGATAAAATTTTATTTTAAATAAGGTAAAATAGGTATGAATATTTAACAAAACATTATTTCAAATTTAAACAAAACTTTTAGAATTGACATTTTTGTAAGAAACATTTTTGTGTCTGTACCATTTATCTTTAACATAGTTTAGACTCTTAGCTTTCAGAAAAGTTCTATTGTTATAATTGCAATATTATTTTATCTAAACAAATTAAAAGATTACAATAAAAAAAATTGTATTTTCTTTATTAGACACAAGTATGTTGGTATAAAATCAACTTGAATTAAACAAATTATTTACATTACAATTCAATTATTTAATGAAACAAAACTATTTTGTTAACAAGTAACGTTGATTATTTAATTATCTACTGTACATATGTACAGTAGATAATTAAATAATCAACGTTACCTGTTAACAAAATAGTTTTGTTTCATTAAATAATTGAATTTAAATTAGTCTTTAAAGAATCGTAGGCCATGTAAAAGTGAATTAGTTAAAATTTAAAAAAATTAATTTAAAATTTATTAAAAAATGAATTCTTATACCTCTAAAGTGAATATCTGGATATGGTATGCATTTTGTACGAGGCTAATGGAGCTCGGACGATTGGTCAACGGATATATCGAGATCGGTACCCTAATTGTAGGTTATCATCAGTTAACACTTTGTTAATGCAATTTGTTTTTTTTTTTATAAATAATCGGAAAGATCTACCAGAACGTACATCAACATCACACCATAATATTGTAAAAGAGTGCTGCGAGTTTATAACAATCCCACGACTAGTCTCCGGAAAATTGCAGAAAAAACCGGAATTGTAAAATCTGTAGTGCACAGGCAAATTGAAAAAGAAAATCTCCATTGGAAAGTGATAAAATATTTAGAAATTTTTTTTGAGAATTGGGAATCGAGCAACAAACCCAAGATTTTTGGTTTCCGAAGAAGATAACTTTCACTGATGAAGCTACATTTACTCGGGACCCCATTTAAAAATTGTAAACATATACCAACATAAATTCACAGTAAATGTACGGTATAGTGTTTTTGGAGATGAATTACTAGGACCGATCATACTTCCAGACAGATTAGATAGTCTAAAATATTTAAATTTTTTAAAAAACCAATTTGAAGAACTATTGGAAGAAGTTCCATTGATAAATTTACGATGTATGTGGCTTATGCAAGATGGTGCTCCACCACGTTTTGCAACAAATGTACGATCTCATTTAAATACTTTGTTTTCAAGGCAATTGATTGGCTGCGGAGGACCTATACATTGGCCTGCAAGATCACCTGACCTAAATCCGTTAGATTGTTACTGAGGCCATTTAAAAACTAAAGTTTATTCTTCTTTTATCCCAGATAAAGAAGCATTAATTATTAGAATATATGAAGATGGTAACGAAATCAAAATGACCATATATGGACATATGACGTTATCACCGATTATCTTCTAGTGGGCATATGATGTCATCACCGATTATCTTCAAGTTTCAGATCTCGACTCGTATCAAATATATTGAAAAAATTCTAAGCCCCAAAAATGACCATATATGGGCATATGACGTCATCACCGATTATCTTCAAATTTCAGATCTCGATTCTGAAAAAATTCTAAGTCCCAAAAATGACCATATATGGGCATAAGACGTCATCACCGATTATCTTCTAGTGGGCAAATTAAGTCATCACCGATTATCTTCAAGTTTCAGATCTTGATTCGGACGAAATATATTGAAAAAATTCTAAGTTCCAAAAATGACCATATATGAGCAAATGACGTCATCACCGATTATCTTCAAGTTTCAGATCTCAATTCGGACCAAATATATTGAAAAAATTCTAATTCTCAAAAATGACCATATATGGGCATATGACGTCATCACCGATTATCTTCAAGTTTCAGAATTCTACTCGGCCTAAATATATTGAAAAAATTGTAAGTCCCAAAAATCACCATATATGGGCATATGACACCATCACCGATCTATGAAGGTAGCCAGCCAAGCACCTATCCCCACAACAATGAATCGAGTTCTAGACCTGACCTTGATGATGGTTGGTCTGTATAAAAAAAATGTCTAATGGAGTAACGTTATGGTTCGACACTATTTTAGAGTAATGATAGAGTAATAATTTAGCTGTAGCTGCTGCACTCATTAGTGAAGTCAATACAATAAATAGTTTTGCCTAATAAACATTTTTAATATTTCTGGAATAGAATGCTGATAACACTACACACCTGTCACTCCGCAGATTAAACTGCAACCCGTTAGTACCGATATACACTGTTGTAAAATGAATTGTGCTTAAGAGTTTACATTTTCCCCCAATCGACCGTGTTGTTTGATCATATAATTTAAAATGGGCTACGTCCCACACGACAGACGGAATTACAGGCTATTAGCTGGCAGCAGTTCATCCATCTGAATCTTATATTAAGAGAACCGATTGAAATGGGCGTTCGTAAAAGATTGACTGATTTAATCAGATTATCAAGTTACTTCAAAAGTCACGCATTTATGGGATATTGACAAATTTTGCAAAGAAAAAGATTGAAATTGCATACATTGCTGCGGGACCGGCCATAACCATAACGTATGTCCGAAGCTCACTGAACGTACAAAATGTGCTGACTGTAAAACGGCAACAGAGCATAAATTAACTTTTCACATAGCACAGAATACACAACATATATAATATACAAAATGGCTTTGAACCTAATGATGGTGGAACATGAAATTAGGCAGAAACCAGACGAGCAGGATATTGACATGCGGTGCCAACAAGGACCTTATGCAGTGTAAGGTAGGCTATAGGAATTACCCAAGTAATCACCGGGCACAATGAAAATGTTAAAGCAAAATTCACGAGATAAGGTCAGAACTAGGTACATTTTAACTAGTCAGTATTTACTTTCAATATTCTGATGATCCTGTGGATTATATAAATAGACTTGAAGATCATGGATGACTTTAAAAGCAATCCAATTACCAGCGACTTCAATCAAAACTACGGCATAATAAATACACGAACAGGAGAGGTTCTCCGTAGAAGTGTTTGAAACTAGATACGGGGTCTTCGTTATCAATGAAGATGGTCAGCCAACCAAGAATACCACATAACGATAACCAATATTCAAACCAATGTTCGTCGATAAGCGATAAAACATAGAAATTGTGGAAAAGTTAAGACATTGGAAACCACGTGCCAAGGATTAGAGGAGAGCATCCGTATTGCTAATGGAACAAATGTAGACAGAGTGGAGCTTAAAATCTCTAACTCGCTTGTTTGTGCCTGTAATTAAAATATATCAAAGAAACGTCATCGAAAAATTGCCCTGATGCGGGCTCACGAGGCAACCACTAAATAGTGGTGAACTCACAAGACGTATATACCTTGTCAAACTTTGATGAAAGATTGGAGAAAAAGCTAGCCCTAAGTGTACAATTAACACGGATGTTAATGAGCAATTGCAAAATAGTCTGATACTTTCATAGCATGGATATTATAGAAATACACATCTGTGAATGTGGTCATATTTAGGAAACGATGGATTTAATCGCTCTTTGTGATTGTGTACTAGCTGATCAATTACGAATGGAACTGAGAGCAGTATATATAGCGGGAAAGTAAACTGGTTCTAATGTTGCTACCCCATTCTAACGCATTTAAGAGACATTGTGATCAGTGGTAGATAAACTCATAACTATCTTTTTCCGCTGAAATAAGTTTTACCTGGACAAGTATAACGACAATGAAGGCCTAAACAGAACTGAACGACGGCGTTAGAGGAAAAGGGTATAGTTCTCAAGGAAATGGATATGGCGATAAACGATGATCTTCTATCCATATTACTCTTGTATAGTCTTCCAGCGAACTATGATATTTTTAGGATTGCTATCGAATGTCGTGATGAACTGCCAAAATCGGGAACAGTATGTATACAAATAGTTGAAGAAAGTGGTGCGAGATATACCACTCAGAAAAATGATATATATAGTGGTAGCGGAAAAATCTTTAACAAGCCCAAAATGTAACGATACAATTGAAAGTAAATATGTAAAGCAGTTCAGGTGCGTAAAAATAGGCCAAAAACGATCGTTGTACGCCGCACCAAGTGTTCCAAGTGGCTGCACTTCCCATAATGTAAGGATCTGAACAATTAAAGTTATAACGGATAAAGTCAAGCATATGTTGCTCAATGCAACCTATGAGGTTCTATACAACTTCTGATGTGACTTTGGCAGGAATATTGTTCCTTTTCGGCAATCTTATCGCATCCGCTATTCTTCCGAGCATTCTTTTTACTATAACAATGATTTGATTTGCGTCTTTAGAATGTTAGTGTAAACTAGCTTATTCAGGCTAAAACTTTGGTTCTCGACTACTTTATCGCAAACAATTCATCGCAAGTAATTAATCGCAAGCAGCCCAATGCAACAATTGATCGTTATCATTTCAAAGCGCAGTAAACCATACCAAAACAGCGTCGGTTATCAAGATAATGTTCTGAGATTTAAACTACTAGATGAGAATTGCGCTAATTCTTGATCGATTATGATAAAACTCAGCATATTGAATGAATTAATTTTTGATTCTAGTTCTGGATGATTAATCATGATGAAACTCAACAAGTTGAATGGCAATGGAATTACAAAATGATTTTTGGAAAAAGTTCTAGAATATTATTATTTGTGGCGAATAAAAAATTAGTTTTGTATAGTTTTCTGGAATATATTCCAACTGGAATGAAACTAGGCTATTTCTTAAATTTTAAGTTAAGGTAAATTTAATTTAATTCTAAAACATTGCAGGCCATATCCCAAAACTATCCTAAGGTTATATTCCAAAACATATCTATATAATATAATAAGTTAAAATTTTCATTTCAACCGAACATGTCGAATTACAAATAATCGGTTAACGAATAATCTCAACATTTATTTTTAAATCCTGTTTCTATCAAACAGATAAAGTTTCGTCTTAATCGGTTGAGAGATGGGCTATAAGCTCTATTTTAGTTAGCCATCTTCAAGAATGGTATTCAAAAAATATTTAATCCCTTTATTTCAACACGTCGAGTTTCATTATAATCGGTCAAGGATTGGCGTAATTCTGTTTAAGCTGGTCATTTTCCATAACAGAACGTCAACATAACTTCTTCCATGGCCCAGTATTCATCCAACATGTCGAATTTGATAATAATTGAATAACTAATTGACGCGATGAATTGTTATCGCTTATACCAAAACTTTACTGCTGAATCGTGTTAGAAGCAAAATATGTTTTTGTAGCCATTTTATTATGTGCATATTCCAAGCTACTATGCAGAATGTCACAAAGACCTGGCAAAAACCATGAGTCGACAATTGTAAATCGATTATGCCATCATAACTGTTTTCGGAAGTTTATCTAAGTTGTAGTGCTGCAGATATTTAGCACATAAACACAAAATGTTGTCAAAACTCTGGCACGTTTAGCGGACTCTTATGTAGCCTCCCTGAACTCGAATTCGGCTTATCGTCAGAGATATCAGAATTAATTTTAATGTAAGTTATAATCTTTTTGTAAATAATTTTTTCAAAATTGTTTCCTATTTTTATGACCTGCTCTTTCTACGCTCTCTTTTTTATATTATTTTTTGCACGATCAGACTATTTTTTGAGGTTTACCGATAGGGTCTCCAGGGCAGTAGGTTTTGTTTACAATTACTGGGCGGTAAGTGAATTACTTACCGCCTCATAGGCGGTAAGTAAATAAAGAATGAATGTATAATTTTATAGTTTTCAATTAAGATGGTCATTATTTTTAAAGTAAGCTTTGTTCGTTGGTATGTTGTCATGGACGTACGAAAACAATAATTATTTATTTATCAATGTGCAAAAAAAACAACTCTGACAACTAAAAATGTCAAAACAATTTTCAAATATTTCTAAATTGTAATTTCGTTATTGCGCCGATCGTGCAAAAAACGTAATAAGCATTGCGGTCAGTAAGTGCCCTACCGGTATCGGATGTATTGGAGATCTCGATTTCGTCTCGATCTCCAAAATCATCCTCAACCGGTAGAAAGCACTTACTGACCTTGATACTTAAATAACTATTATATTTGAATTTGGTCACCGTAGCTTAGAACTAATTCATCAAATCACTCTAATGCCATATTCTTTCGTAAAAAAAAAATAACCTTGAGGGCAAAAAAAAGTGCTCTGACAGCTAAAAAAGTGCTCTGACAACTGAAAACACGTGCTACTTTGACATTACATGTTCTTTGGAGAAACCAGAGAGCATTTTTTTCTTGCCCCAGTTCACTTTTCAAAAATCGCGATTTTTTCATATATTTCAATAAAAGTTCACGCATACATAGAAATATTAAACGTAAATATCAACAAAAACAAGGCGCCTTTTCCAATTTCATTTGTGAATTACGTTTTGACGGGGCTTGTTTGTTACATTTTTGTTATATTTTTTTTCAATACATCTACGAAAAAAGAGCATTTTTTTCATGTTTTTTTCATGAAAATAAAGTTGCCCTTTTTTCATAAAGACCAAAGAATATGACATAATTGTCTACATTATCGAAGTTGCTTACGGGTTCTGAAAGTATAATAACTTAGCAATGAGCGCAGTTCATGTAATTTCTTTAAAGGAATTACTGGATTGCACCACACTGTCAGGCCTGCGTCAACGGCTTTTCGGGATAGGGATGGAAACCTCTGTGTCAACATCGACGCAGTTCTCTTGGTGTTCATCATGCGTCACAGACTGTAGTTGAGTCACCTTAAATACAGACCGCGGAGATTTACATTGAGGATCCATCCCATGATGATCAGTGTGGGTGAGGATATTAAAGTGCGGCTGGCGGCTGGAAACTGGCAGTCGTGCTTGCGTTGATCAGGCCTGCTGTTATGTTTGGATGTGAAAGTTAGGCGCTGACGGATGAGTACGAGAGATGTCTTTTTACATTTGAAAGAAGAGTCATGCGTGTGATTTACGGCCCAAAACTCGAAATAGATGGCACATACCGAGCTCTGTACAATATCGAGATCAGAAATCTGATGAAGATCTCCGATATTGTATACATATGAAATAAGATCTCAGCGAATACGCTGGCTCTGTGCAGCGATCTCTGAAAGGAGAGCCACACTATATGGTAAGCGCATAGGTCGTTGGAGGTGACGATGTCTCCGTATAGGACAACTTGGCTTCTACAGGTTGACTATAAGACAATATGAAGACTAAGCCCAGGATCGAAACCGTTGGAGTCAGATTGTGGACACAGTAAGGGGCTAGTAATGTCCTTTAAACACTGTTTTATTATTTATTCTAAATGCTATAGATGGTTTTGATTGATATAGTGTTTGTTTATATAAAATTAAAGATAGTAACGCTCTCGCATGTGAAATCAAATTAGCAATACAAATTTCACGATTTCACTAAATCAAATTATCAAATCTGCCAAATTCAAGAAAATTTACAAAAATCCAGTTATCAATAGACATATATTCTGTTTACGTAAATTGTATAAAAAATTTAATTAAACTTAATTCGATAAATGATTCGGATTTCCGCACTTTTCCAATAATTATGTTATAAGATCTAATGGGCGCACCACCTATACTGGAATCAAGTAAAATAAATGCATCAAGTAGAAGATACAGAGATCATGAGTTCCTTCATGTGAATCAACATAGAACAAACTATGGTGATATTGAACCGGTGAACATGATGGATGTGGAAGAGTTTCAACAAAATTAATCACCTCTTTAACTTTATTAAATCTTATAAAATAATTATTGGAAAAAATTATAATTTTCAATCAAATAGTTTTTGAATAAATACATACTTAGCATTCTCTACATAATTTAATTGTTTAGAATACATAATTTTTGTATATAGTTCTTAAAATATAGAAAAATAAAAAAAAATTATTCGATCGTACAAATTAAACATAACACAACATTAATTGTAACACAACATTCATTTAATCTTCTAGTGGGGATATGTTGTCATCACCGATTATCTTCAAGTTTCAGATCTCGATTCGGACCAAATATATTGAAAAAATTCTAAGTCCCAAAAATGACCATATATGGGCATATGACGTCATCACCGATTATCTTCAAATTTCAGATTTCGCAAGTCCCAAAAATTATCACATATGGGCATATGACGTCATCACCGATTATCTTCAAGTTTCAGATCTCGACTCGGACCAAATATATTGAAAAAATTCTAAGTCAGACAGAAACGTTTTTGCAAGAGTTCGCAAAACGTTTATGAAAAGGTGTTTGAAATGCGTAACGGTTAATGGTGGTCATTTTGAGAATTTGCTGTAAATATTTCAAAAGATTATTTCCTAATACCAGTACTTATTTGTAATCTTTTTAATTTTTTTAGATAACATAATATTGCAAATATAAGGAAAGCTAAGAGTCTGAACTATGTTCCCTTATAAACTTAAATGGTACAGAAACAAATATGTTTCTTAAAAAAATTTCAATTTTTTCAAAAGTTTTGTTTAAATTTGAAATACTTTTTAGTTAAATATTCTTTACTATCATACCTTATTTTAAAAAATTTTTTATCAGCTTTTTAATGATATGAGCACTGATATGATATGCCGGTTTCATATTATCGGATTTTAGAAGAATTCTTAGTCGCAATTGGCAAAAAATTATTTCAGTAAAAAACTGAGTGTTTTTAACAGTGTTACTGTCATAAAAAATTATAAATCTATCACAAAAGTAAATACAAATCCACGTACAAAGATGTGTGTGCAAATGTAATGTGTGCGCCATACAACATTCGGTTGTTAGATTTTTTAATAGCAAAATCTCATACATTTCATTTGTGTTCGGCTGAGTAGATAGACCTGATATTGATAATTAAACACATATTTTATTACATATTATATTAAATCCCGTCGTATGTTCGAGATAAATTGACTTTTTCTCTATATAAATGTAATACCAAACATCAAAATCGAACAGACATAAAAGTTATTTTTTGCATGTTAAGTTGTTACGCTGTTAAAATTTTAAATGAAAACTTAATACTTAATTAACACTGTTTTATAACTTTTATAAGAAACCCCTTTGACCCCCAATATTTTTCTATGACGCATAAAATTCTGATGACATGCATGACAAACGCTAGAGGGTTGGTCTTCACCCTGGAATTAAAACTATATCTTTTAGTATTTTGAATTATGTCCCATTGTAAATTTTTCAATTTGATCTGGGCGGAACAAGAAATGTCATGTCGATTAGACGTGCGTTTTAAGTCTCCTACATTATAAATAAATTTTAAATGGTTTTGGGCGGAATTAATTAGTATGGTTCGTGATAATATTTAATTAAAGTGTTTGCTAAATTATTTAACAATAAAAGTGTCAAATTAAAAACAGAATTATGATGATATTATTGCAAATAAGACGTTGCATTTTATCAAAAGTGTTTATGTACTTCATATTTGTGCCTACATAATTACAAAAAAAAAGAAAAAGAAACAAAACGAAAAAAAAAAACTCGAAAAAAGAGACAAATATACTGTGAATATTTTTTTCTGGACGATTAATGTATGTGTATATGACTTTCTAAATGAATATTATTTTTTGAAGTGGTGTCAAATTGGAAAAGGAATCTGGTAAGGGATAATTCGGTAAGTTTAAGTAAGTTAAATTGTTTGTTAAGTTAGGTTAGATATAAAAACAAAACATTCCCATTTATGTTTTACGGATATACGGGAAAATGTGTTCCAATTGGAATTGTTTTTAAATTAAATTAGATTTACAGTGACAACCCACAAATATTATCAGTTGATACGGATATCGGTATCTAGATGGTGCGTTAGGTGAAATGAATAAGTCTAATCTTATACATAATATTCAATTTTATTTTATTTTATTTCGTATTAAGTAATGATATTTACTTTAGGTGATGATTTCTAATTGGAGTGCTATATTTTACGACATTTAACATTTATTATAAATGTATAAATATGATCAAATGTAAGTATATAGTATACAATATTTTTATCTAAATTATATATTACATTAGAACATTAGGAAAACAGTACAACAAATAGATAAGAAATCAGCTGACATTTTATATTTTTTGTATGTCAGTTCAGATTTGAAAATGATTTTATATTTCAATTTTCAATTAATATAATTTAAATTGTAGTAATATAGAAGTCAAATTCAAGAACTGTTTCAAGAAGTTTGAACCATCCGAGGTTTATATTTTTTGTGTTTCTTTCTTTTAAGGACTATTCTTGGTTGTATTTATTTTATCAATTTTATTTCATCTAGTAATACATAATTTTATTTCATGTAATATTGCCGCATTTACATGGAGTTTTAATGAATTACATTTCAACTAATGAATTGCAGTTAAGCATGCAGAATATAATAAATTGAAACTAATTTAAATTATTTTCAGAAGCAGCGTAAAAGTCACATCCATCAAACTAATAAATTTTATTTCAGAGCCCAGTAATGCTGTTAAAAAATGTGTTATTAACTATTGCTGTGTTATTAACTATTGGCTATACCAGATGTCTGTAACCGAGTCAATTTCTATCATACTAACTGAACCTATCCAAATCCTCTTTATGTTATGTGTAAACGGGTGTTCGGTGAGGCCCGGGCGTCTCCGGGAGATCCTGCTTAATGCTTGGTCGAACATTCCAATCAAATGAAATCAAATCAAATATTAAATTTTTCAATTTGATCTAACTTTTAATAAATCCGTACTTTAAAATACGTCATAGAAAAATTCTGGGCAGAGGCATGGAAAATGTCAAATGATTGGTATTCAGCCTGGAATTAAAACTAGACTTGACAAGTTAAAGATTAGGACCTAATTGAGCTTTTAGTACTTTTAAATATGTCCCATAATAATTTTTCAATTTGATATAAATTTGAATAATTCCGTACTCGAAAATGCGTCATAGAAAAATTCTGATTTAAATTCTGATCACAGAGATAGTTTTTCAACCTGGAATCAAAACTAGGCTTCACAAATTAAAGATTAAGCCCAATTGAACTTTTTATTCTACAGAATAAATCCCCATAATAATTTATTAATTGGAATTTTATGTTGATAAATAATAATATACTGATTATTACAATATTTTTATTATAAATGTTGTTTTGCTATTTTAAATGTTATCTTATACACAGATCATTTGTTTTAGTACAACAAACAAAATATTCAAGATACAAACCACTAGAACTCCCAGTGTCATTTCCGTGCTAACTTTTCGTTCTAATTTCTCACAGGTAAAAATAGAAAGTTCTATATAAAAAAAGTTAAATGTTGAAATAATAAATGATGTAAGAAAGTAGATTAATATTAAATTATTAAACTAAATTACAGAAATATTTGTTTGATTTTGGATGTCTGTCTTTCGCGTAGTGACTGGAACGATCGTGTTATTAAATTTATTATTTCATGTGCGGTTTCGCTATTAGAAAGCATTATTCTGCTGTTTTTGAAATAATTAAATTTGGAATAAGAACAAATTAATTTCCACAGATGAAATTCATTATTTTCTATGTTTTAACTGGAATGTTAAATTTCTGTCCAAAACTCCTTTAAAATTAATATTTTAAATAAAAAATGGTTTACTCCGCATCAGAAACATTTGAAGAATGAAAGAAAATGTTTATGTCTTATGTATACATACTAAAAAAAATATAAAATATAATATAGTATGTCTGTGGTGGTGTACTACATAAAAAAAAACATCTCGCTAAGCTTTATTACCACTTATAGGCGAACTTCGCTAATTTATTTGAAGGGTTGTCACTCAGTAAATTCAATTCAATTTTCCCATCGAATACACACTTTAAGCCTACCTTCCTTCATGCAAATTTTACTGAGAAAAAAGACAAACTGGTATAAAACAAATATACTCGAACACACATGATTGTCAGTAAAATTTTAATAGCAAAAAGTGTATGGTAGTGTGGTTGCCATAATAAAGTATTGTTGTTATTGAGCATCACACCAGAAATCCCATTTTAGAAAACCCCAAATATTTTATATTTTTTATACTTGGATTTGATTGTGCCAACACACATGATTGTCAGTAAAATGTTATTAGCAAAAAGTGTATGGTAGTGTGGTTGCCATAATAAAGTATTGTTGTTATTGAGCATCACACCAGAAATCCCATTTTAGAAAACCCCAAATATTTTATATTTTATATACTTGGATTTGATTGTGCCAATTTGTGCCTCTCGCTAAAAAATTTGTGCATAGTATACTGTAAGAAATACGAAGGGTTACCTGACGTGATTATCACACCAGAAAACCCATAATATTCCTTTAATATATTACTTACATTTCTTAATATATTTCGGTTGTGCCACATTGTGCATCACTAAATTATTTTGCCACACACTATATAATGACTAGAATAGGCCAAAATCGGCCAACTGTATACGCAATATAACTCAATATAAATGTTTTATGATGAAGTCACAAAAAAGATTTCAAAAAGCCCAACTTTTATCATGGAACTAATTGTAAAACACAATAATACACATTTTAGCCCAGTATCGCGTTTATGCATACTCTACAATGGCTAGAATCGACCACAATATCCAGAAAATATGAAATTTACGGTTTTCCGGAGAAGTTGTATGGATAATTTCTGGAAAACCCAACTTTTATAACGGAACTAATTGAAACATATCCTAATACACAATTTGGCCCAGTATTGTGATTGTGCATAATTTACATTAGACTGAATCGGCCATAGAGTATCCAGAAAATATCAAATTTACGGTTTTCTGGAGTAGTCATTATATCATTATGTCATTATATTAAATTAAAATTGGGCGGATTTTACTCCAGCACTCAATGCCACTAATGGGCCCACGGTGCAATACCCACATTCACACTAACATTCATTCAACCCATTCACACAAGTACAGTATACCACCTGCGCATTGCATAGCTCCATGTCACCCTGTACAGTGACATGGAAGATGGGTCGGCCAATGAGGTCTACATTCCAACAGAGGGTCATAGATGTTTTCAATTTAAATCACCGATCGTAATCGGGAGATGAAAAATCCCTTTTGCATCCCGCCTCTGTTGGGAATCGAGAACCCGGTACCTCCCGATCCAAACGTCACAGCTTTAACCACTGCGCTATTTGCTCGGTAATACCGAGTCATTATATAGTGTGTGGCAAAATAATTTAGTGATGCACAATGTGGCACAACCGAAATATATTAAGAAATGTAAGTAATATATTAAAGGAATATTATGGGTTTTCTGGTGTGATAATCACGTCAGGTAACCCTTCGTATTTCTTAAAGTATACTATGCACAAATTTTTTAGCGAGAGGCACAAATTGGCACAATCAAATCCAAGTATAAAAAATATAAAATATTTGGGTTTTCTAAAATGGGATTTCTGTACCTCGATTTTGTTGCCTTTTTGAGACTATGAGACTATGAGACTGCCAAATATTTTGTATACGTACACTGTGTAGGCTATTAAATATTGTTGTTGTGTGTTGTCATTTTTTGTATGTGTATTTGTTTTGAGAGTGTGCAATAAGCATCAAAAATTATCGAATCGGTATAAATCGGTATAAAAAACAAAAATAATACAAACATTTTTGGTGCTTACACTCCGTTTTCTCCTGCTATTGCGACGGAGAATTGACGTTTATGTCATTAGTATAGTACATAAATTATTATGTTTACTTATTATCCTAATATGATATTTTTGCATCCGAAAGCTTTTGAAATTTTGTCAAAATAAAATATAAACAAATTGAACAGCGCATGCGCACAAATACACACATACTCACTAATATTACTATTTTCCGGTAATTTTTACTCTCCTAGTCCCATAGTCTCAAAAAGGCAACAAAATCGAGGTACTGGTGTGAAGCTCGCTAGTATGTTATCATATTTACATTTAATTTATATACGAAGGAGAAATATTCTCTCCCAAACAATTACAATATATTGTAATATATTATAACTTTAATCTGTCAATAGTCGCGTTTTTTCATTCAAAAATTTTCTTTTTGGAATACTGTACTGGAAAAGAATTGTCTCGTTTATTCAGGAAAATTTAAATGATATCGATAAATACATTTAATATTAATCTGCATATTTTAATTCACTATTATCGAAAGAAGAGCCACCATATGGTAGGCGCAGAGGTCGTTGCTGGCGACGATGGCTCCACGACTTGGGTTCTTCAGGTTGTCCAATTTTCTATTTTAATTCGGTTTTATTCCCAATATTCTCCCAATGTTTATCTAGAACTTGAAGTTCTGTTAATAAAAAAACGCAGCTACAATAATATAGTGTTCGATTGTTTCTCTTCAATTCCAGATTATTTTATATAAATATATTTGCCAACAGCTATAAATAATAAATTTCAGTAAGCTTGTTTGAATTATAAAGTCGTGGCCACACCCAATCTTTTTGTACTTATAATGTTTAATTATTTAATTATATTTTTGTTATTGTTTATACATAATTTAAATTTAAACTACTAATTTATTATATAAATTGATTTACAGAGATATTTATTATTTATTTTCTCACCACGGCGGTTATCAATTTCCTACAGTAGAAAAAGGAAAAATATATTAAAATTTACTATTGTTTGGCCTTTTCTTCCTTTGCCTACTATAGGAAAACGATACCCGTCGAAAATAGTAGGCGAAAGTCATAGTAGGGCCCCAGCATAGTTTTCCACCAAAATTCGCAATCAAATCAAAATTGGCAACAATACCATAATAAACACGAGAGGCAGTAATACACTAGTTGAACAAGAAATAGTTTAAGAATTTTATTGGTTGATTTCGCACAAGCTGTCAAAATTATATAGTTAAATGTTACAGTAAAAAAAAAATTTTTTTAGAGGTTCACAACTTTGATTTGGCAACACGCTTTATTTGACAACCCATTTAACAGCTGATAGTTGGTTTTTATTTAGTTTGGTTTGACATTTCATTATGGATAGACTTACATCAGAGCAACGCTTGCAAATTGTTGAAATTTTTTATCAAAATAATGGTTCTGTTCGTCAAACTTATCGTGCACTTCGTCTATTTTATGGCGTATATAATAGTCCTTCAGAGCGGCTAATTCGAATAACAATAGATCGTTTTCGGGCCACGTTTACTCTCAATGATAATGTGCATCCCGGAGACGCCGAACAGTGCGCACTGAAGAAGCTGTAGCCGCTGTACAGGAAAGCATTGAAGAAGATCCAAATCAATCAATTCGTCGCCGTTCTCAGCAACTGGGGTTGTCTCCTTCCACTTTATGGAAGATTTTACTAAAGGATCTTGGCTTAAACGCCATTTCGGCGAATGGGCTTAAGCACAAATTGATATTAATGTTGAATTTCCATTCAAAATTTTGTTCCTCCTCATTGGGAGTGAGGATAATCCACAAGCTTTTGTCGAAACATCATTACATCCAGAGAAAATGACTGTTTGGTGCGTTTTATGGGCTGGCGGAGTCATGGATCCATATGTCTTCAAAAACGATTATGGTCAGAATGTTACTGTCAATGGTGAGCGATATAGGGACATGATTAGAAATTTTGTCGTACCTCGATTAGCTGGCATTAATCTTGCTGACATGTGGTTCCAACAGGACGAAGCCACAAGCGACACAGCCCGCGCTACAATTATTTGCTCAAAGAAACTTTTGATGGAAGAATAATTTACAATTAATTGGCCACCAAGATCGTGTGATTTTAATCTACTTGCCCAGGTTTGTTGGGTTTGTTTTACATAGCCCCCAAAAGATGAGAACGATTTTCAATTATTTTGTTACCGGCATTGAATTTAAGGCAACAATTTCACCAGAAATGCAAATGCTTAATGGAACATTATTAACGGTTACAATTGTTACAAGTAAATTATCGCAAAAACTAATAATAATTCGAGATTTTTAGTTTAGAGGTTATTTTCTAGACCAGCGATCACTTTTTAGGCAGAAACGAACGATTCTTTGTTCATTTTTATACTATGCAATCTGCTCTCATTACTATAGTCAAATCAAGGCCGCAATGCTAAATTTGTTTTAATTGACCAACTTGCACATTGCCTCCCTACTTAAATGATGGAAACTCAATGTTTTTACACTCCAACAGAGAGGCACACATGTGCTTACAATCGATTCCCACCATAGCCGCATCCTACCCTTATCGTGATACGAACGATAGCTGCTACTCGCATTGTCCTAGTTTTAAGCACTATGCTACTGTTATACTCTTTTATTGCACCTATAAAAACTGCAGAAAGAATAAAATCCATTTCCACTGTACTAACAATTTATTTTCAATAACATGAATTATTTTTTCAACTATACAAATCTTCAACTAATTTGAATTTAAAATTATTTTTTTGTGCTAAATCCGATTTATCATTTTCAATTATCATTATATTTCAATCGCTTGGCAAAAAAATAGAACCCGGAACAAAAACAAATATATTTTATTAAAAGAAGGTGAAGCATAATAAAAATTCAACATTTGTTAAAATAATTAAAATACTATTTTTCATAATAAAGCACAAAAAATAAATTGTTTTTCGGTTTCGTTCATTCTCCAAAGAATACTCCTTAGCAATGGAAACTGTCTGGAAACAACAACAAAATAAAACAGGCGTTATGGCATAAAACTTTATAGGTATAGCCAGTTCATATTTTTTAAATTTAAATTCCTTGAATATAAATTTGATATATGCATTTTTGGTTCCCAATTCTTAATGTTTCACTTTATTTGATAATCGTACAGCAGCAGGTGTAAATTATAATATAAATGGTGAATATTATTGTTTATGACACAGTTAATAATAATATTACCTTGGAGCAAGAAAGGAAATAATAATTGGAAAAGCATTACATTTTTTTTCTTTTGTATATGTATTCGACTTTTATTATTATTTTGTTGCGGTTAGTCTCATAATCGTTGTATCATAGGATCAACTATATAGAAACGTAGATAACGCGAAAAGGTTTGCATCTTGTGAGGCCTTCAACTCTTTCTAAAGAAAGTTGGCATTTTTTATAACTCCTATACTAAGCGCTCTGTCTATGAGCGCATCGCACTTCAACCCTGCTGCTGCCTTAGAGAGAGTTTGATAGGAACCATTTAAGTTTCACTTTTGCTTCACTTTGGTACTGTTAACAATGCCACGTATAATTATAAATGTTATAAACAGAAACAAACAGTGTATACCAAATCTCCATAACAAGCGCTGACCTACTCAAAAGCCATTCCCATACCCTGATATTATTTTATAGTCCAAATCTGAACACCGCGTTTGTAAAATCTATCTATGCCCACACAGTGTCTTAGCTTGGTCATCGTGATCATGGGCGCTTCCGGCTATGATATTGTGTTTAATTTCCCGGTTCATCAAATGTTGCGCGAGAGCCAGATGTTTGGTCAGTACTTTAAAAATATTTTTTTCTAATTTTCCTAATTGAATATTTGTGCCACACAAAATTGTAAATCTAGCTACAATCCGACGGAGTTTGAAGGACATTGATTGGATCTCAATAAAGCTTCTATATTCAATACAGAAATCCGCTATTAAAATATTAACTATATAGTATATATGTCAAGTGATGCGGCAATTTATCATAGGCAAATTTTAGAACAAACTTAGCGAAAGTCGCATCAATCCAGAGTCGTTATACGAATGCACTAATTTGGACAAACTAAACTTTTCCATATGTGAAGTTTCACAGAACAGCAACATCACTTAGAAGAGCAATTTATATGTTGGAGGTGAGATCCTATTGAATATCATCCTATGTGTGTGTGTGATGCGTATCACGGCCAAATGGAGCAACAAAGAGAGTGCCAATAAAATAACGCGAACACAAAGAGCGACAAAAGGGAGTCGTAGAAAATGCGTCGAAAGGGCGGCAGATTTCATGAAGTAATAGCAATATTTAAAGTCTACATCAAACTTTAATATTTTTTTAACGTGATTAGCGTAATTAAGTCTAGGATCGTACTCATAAAAATGATACATTTTTATCGTAACCTAATCCCTTGCTGCGGCACCTTGTGGACCATCACGAGTAGGGATGTTCAAAATTGATCTAACCTGGTTTATTTAACCTGATCGTTCAAAAGATCGAAATGATCGAACTGGTTAGTTCAAAACGAACTGGTTAGTTCAAAACGAACTGGTTAGTTCAAAATGATCAGATTAAAAAGTACCAAATAACAATTTCAATTTATTTTTTCTTCTCTCTCCTCGTTCATTCACTAACCAATAACCAAATGTTCATTAACCAAAACCAAACCAAACCAATAACTAACCAATATTTGAATTGAATATACTATACATTTATTATATAGCTTTATGTGAAGGAGCAGTACGAACACAGTAGTAAGTATAATACCGAAACAACATTATATTTATTCAACTCATATATTAAAATGACTAACGTTAAAGAGAGAAAGATATCATTATGCGAATATTCATTCCTCATATAATATTACGTAGCAAAATATAAACAAAACATCGGGATACACTGAAAATGAAATAAAAAAGTTTGCACGATGTCACTGGTTGGTTTGACAATATGACAATTGACATTTAATAATAAAATTCAAATATGTAATGTTTCAGTTTTGTTTGGTTTTGTTAAATACAAAATAAAAAAACATTCTATTTATTTTTATTTTTTGATATTAAATTTATATATTTGTCGTTCGTTTAATTTGGTTTTTGTTTGGATCTTTTTCTAATTGGTTAATGTATATAGAGACGTGTAGCGACCGATACAATTAATTTGGCAATCGCCTTAATTTCAATTGTATCGTAATCACTACAATTTCGCGTTTGCCCATTTCCACTTATTTACGAGGCAACGCGTTAACATTACATTATTTACTTTCTGTATGCAACTCTTACTCTTGTTATGTATACAGAATATTTTTGCATTTCCTTATATTCGATATTCTATGTACAACCAAATTTTATATTAATGTACATAGCGATGCAAATTCTCTCTCGAATATTTACGCGCATAATAATATTACGCACGAGAACATTCTATGGCGTGATACTTATGTACCAATCATCTTTCGTCGTATGTTTTTTTAATACTCACCAATATTCATGACGAACAAAACGAATTAACATATACATGTTATTTCGTCTAGATGATCGAGATTTTCGCGCGTAATGACCGACGCACACTTAAACATTTTCTATTTTCTATTTGTGCATTCTCTCGGTCTATGCAATATTTCCCTTGCAGAATCAATATACATACATATTATGTATATACATGCGAAGTTAGAATCCTCTCTCTCTCTCTCTACATTTTTCGGTTGGCGCATGTGGTGCGACAACTTTTTATCAATTTTTAATGCGTTTTGAGATTTAGACCAAGCCAGTGGTCAAAGGTGGTGAAATAAATAAATAAATTAAAATAAATAAAATTGATAAAATAATATAAATAAAAATTATAAATAAATGTAATTAAATAAATAAATAAAAGTTAAAATTATAAATAAAAAATTATTATATAAATAAATAATTAAAAATAAAATTTATAAATTAATATATAAATTTAAAAATAAAAACGTGTATTATAATTATTTATTGTGGAAGTCCGAACCGGACGACAAGTTATAAATTAGGAGCACACATCCTAAAGTGACCTCAACTCCTAAAGTGGTGACCCCGAACAGCGGTTTTTATCGCGAAATAATAATAAAATTTAAAAAAAAAACACGCATAAAATAATAAACAAGTCACGCAACCGCGTGGGAAGATAGACAATTAAACGTGTTGTAGGGGACATCCCACACACGCAACGCGGGAAGCAATACATTTATACAAAAAACGTGGTGTAGGGGACGACCCACACACGCAACGCGGGAAACAACTAAACACGTGGTGTAGGGGACGACCCACCCACGCATCGCGGGATAACGGTGAAGCAACATACGCTCACCGCAACAGACAAGACGTAGCAGCAAAAACATCAAACAATTAAACCGGTACCAAGTTTTTTTATATATACAAAAATATTTTTTTTCTTGTACTGTAATTTTTTTATTCAATCATTTTTCATACATTAACTTAACGTAAAATCATTTTTTTTCTCTTCTTATTTTTTTAACGTAGAATCATTTTCTTTCTTATATTTTTTTTAACGTAAATTCATTTCTTCTTAACGTAGAATCATTTTTAGTTGTAAAATTTTTATATATTTTGTTTCACCACCACCACATTGCGCACCCATCCAACAATTTTACACTCACGGGTTCGTATCTCGCTGCTCTCCTCCCGCCATCACTGTCGTTGTGTTACCTTTTTAAAAAAAAGAATAATTTAATAAAAAACGGTTTTTATCAAAACCACACAGCGACAGTGATTTCAGCCCGCTGCAATTCACTCAAACAAAAGCGTTTTAAATCAAAACCAATTTTGAATATCTGCCGATTCAAAATTTGATTGATTTTTATTGGATTCCGCTTGTTTGAGTGTTAGTATTATCGTTTAAGATTTTTGTGCTTAACGATAAAATTTCGTATTGATATTTTTTATTATTCGCATTGTTTTTATTTTTATTATTTTTACCAGCACCACAAATTGGTGTACTGGAGGTTTTTTTGCTCGGTCCGACTAAGTACTTGCAAAGGAAAACGCTTGGCCGAGTAGTTTTTACTGTAATAAAACCTTAGAATAACAAATTGTCTCAGTTTCCATATTGAATATATAAAATGGCACCAAAATTGGACCCAAGTCAATTGAATGACGATTTAGCGGACAATTTGGATAAATTGGAAATCGAATCTGAGCATGGAAATGAGCTGTCAGACATGAGCATAAAGTTACAACCATTTTGGTTAGAAAGCCCGTCTGACTGGTTCAACATGGTCGAAATAATATTCAACCTAAAAGGCATTACAAGCGACAAAACGAAGTTCATGCTTGTATTAAATGCATTATCCCCGCAAGCGAGTACAAAATATCCGATATACTCGCCGATCCGCCTAAACAGAATTGCTATATTACAATAAAACAGGCGTTTTTAGATCGTTTGGCTCCGTCGGCAGAACGGAAACTCACTCAGTTATTGAGTGGCCAAGATTTGGGGGATATGCGGCCTACTGAGATTATGAGACATATTAAAACATTATCAGAAGGAAGATTGAATGATTCAGTGTTGCGATCACTCTGGTTGAGGAAACTCCCAGAAATAATAAGAATTGCGATGGTCGCACATTCCGACACAGCTGATATTAATGCTCTCGCCAAAACTGCGGACACTATGTACGAACACATTAATCCGCATAGTCAAATAGCCACAGTAGCAGAGAAAAACAATCAATCCTCATCGTCTCAACAATTTCGACCATCATCATCAACAAAACGCGACACAGTCGAAGCCAGATTAGCTCGACTCGAACAAAAGATCGACCAAGCTTTAAGTGGTCAGACAAATCGACCTAGAGATAGATCGCGATCTCGATCAAGATCGCAATCTCGGTCACGTTCGCGTTCACGTCCGCGGTCACGTTCTCCGCAAAATAACCGGAGATACGGTAACAAATGCTGGTACCATTTTAAATTTGGTAACCGAGCGAACAGGTGTATTAAGCCCTGCAATTTTACAGGCCCACCGACCGCCGGCGAATCATTACATTCAAAAAACTCGCAGACTCACGGGTAGATTCATTGAATCACAACACCCTGAGAACGAGCAGATTATTCCTTTACGATAGTAGGAATAATCTGAATTTTTTAATTGACACTGGAGCTGACTTATCAGTAATCCCTGTCAAACAATTTTTAAATCTAAAGTTTTTCAATAATAAAAACTCAGATTTAGTACTTTCGGCCGCCAACGGTTCAACCATTTTAACTTATGGAACTAAATTGCTCCAGGTTGATATCGGGCTTAGACGAACTTTCACGCATGCCTTTTTAATTGCTGCTGTGAATCGTCCAATAATTGGCGCCGATTTTCTGTGTAAATTTGGCCTATTAGTTGATGTTAAAAATAAAAGGCTAGTTGATTCAGCGACTCAGCTGTCAACCCTTGCCGCAATGGATTGCTCTGACATACCTTCACCAATCCATTTTATCATCAACAACGCCTATGGCACGATACTCAAAAAGTATCCGGCCCTAATTGCCGAGCCAAATTATAATTTACCAGTCAAACATTCCGTGGTACATTATATAGTAACTGAAGGACATTTACCAGTTTCAAGACCACGAAGGCTAGATTCGGTTCGCCATAAAGCTGCACAAACCGAATTCCAGCACATGGTGGAATTAGGAATTTGCCGGCCATCGGCATCTTCCGTTTCTTGTCCATTACATATGGTCAGGAAAAAAGATAACGATTGGAGACCATGTGGGGATTACCGGCGACTTAACATAGTTACTACGCCGGATCGTTATCCTATACCCCACATACAAAATTTCTCCATGCGCTTGCATGGATGCAAAATCTTCTCCAAGATCGATCTTATTAGAGGTTATCACCATATTCCCGTTGCACCTGAAGACGTTTTTAAAACGGCAATCACTACCCCATTTGGCCTTTTCGAATACACCCGAATGCCATTTGGATTACGCAATGCCGCTCAAACGTTTCAGCGATACATGAACGAAGTCACTCATGATTTAGACTTCGTTTTCGTCTATATTGACGATATTTTAATTGCTTCGAAATCTGAGGAACAACACAAACTTCATTTGGATCAACTATTCCAAAAGTTAGTGGAGTTTGATGTTCACATTAATAGTGCTAAATGCGTATTTGGCGCCAGCACACTTGACTTCCTCAGTCACAAAATTACACCTGATGGTATTCTACCTGCTGAAGAAAGGATTAATGCCATCAGGAATTTCCCTCCTCCCAGTTCAATTAAGGGCATTCAGCGTTTCGTTGGTATGATTAATTACTACCATAGATTTATTCCGAAACTTGCTGAAACACTTGCCCCTATTCACTCGCACTTGGCTGCTCTAGTTAAAAAGCCCAAGACGCCCAAGAACTTTTCTTGGCCTGAGGAATGCCAAAATGCATTTGCCTCGTTGAAGAGTGAATTAACTAACATTACTCTGTTAGTACACCCACTGGACGCTTCAAAGTTCAGTATTACGACTGATGCATCGAACTCTGCGGTTGGAGCGGTTCTGCAACAGCTCAATAATGATATTTGGGAGCCATTGGGATTCTTCTCTAAGAAGCTATCGGATGCCGAGAAAAAGTACTCCGCATTCGATCGGGAATTACTAGCAATTTATCTAGCGATTAAGCACTTTAGATATTTTGTTGAAGGTCGGGAATTCACTATATATACCGACCATAAACCTCTAACTCGAGCAATTCAATCCAAAACTGAGCGAAATCCTAGACAATCTCGTCATTTGGATTTCATTTCGCAATTCACTACGGATATCCAACATGTGACAGGCAAAAACAACGTGGTCGCGGACACCTTATCACGCACCACCGAAACTGCCTCAGTCGAGACTCACTTCGACTTACACAAAATTAGCCAAGCTCAAGAAGCCGACCTGGAACTTCAGAATTTATTTTCTGGTTCTCTTTGTCACACTAGTTCATCACAGAAACTAGAGCTCCTTAAATTACCTGGCTTAGAAATTTACTGCGAAACATCTACGGGTGCAAATCGCCCGTACATCGCAGAATCACTGCGTCGAACCATTTTCGACGCATTACACAATATTTCACATCCTGGTATCCGTGCTACTCGTAAGTTGATCACTGCTCGATATTTTTGGCCAAGCATTAATAAAGATGTGACCCATTGGGCACGAAATTGCCTAGCTTGCCAAAAATCCAAAGTTCAAAGGCATACAAAATCGCCTATTGGACATTTCGAAATTCCACCAGGTCGATTCGAACATATCCATTTAGATATTGTTGGACCACTTCCACAATCCAATGGATATTCTTATATACTTACCTGTGTCGATCGTTTTACTAGATGGCCGGAAGCTTACTGCATGGACAATATGTCTGCAGCTACAATCGCTTCTACGTTTGTATCTAATTACGTATCCCGATTTGGGGTTCCTCTAAATATTACTACTGATCAAGGAACACAATTTGAGTCCAAACTTTTTGCTGAGTTAACGAAACTCCTTGGCTCAAATCGTATACGTACTACGGCCTATCATCCTCAAGCAAATGGCATGGTTGAACGTTTTCACCGCCAGCTTAAATCAGCACTAATGGCTCGAGGAAACACTAGTAATTGGAGCTCTGAGATTCCCATTGTTTTACTTGGAATCCGAGCTACAGTGAAAGAAGATCTGAAGTGCTCACCAGCGGAAATGGTCTATGGCCAAACTATCAAACTACCCGGTGAGTTCTTCGTCGAAAATCCTCTTCCACCTTTACCAACCACAGACACAGTCGTCGACCAATTACGCAACACCATGCAAAATCTTGTTCCGACATCAACTCGAACAACTAATCAAAACACAATCTTTGTCCCTAAAACATTGGACACTTGTGATTTTGTTTTTGTTCGCACGGACAAGGTTCGCACAGGATTATCACCACCCTACGAAGGCCCATATAAAGTCATTCGACGCCTTCGAAAACATTTCATTATTTCGATCAAAGACAAGAATCATAATATTTCTATTGATCGATTGAAGCCAGCTTACGGAATACTAGCCTCGACTGATCAAATATCAGCACCTCGAGCGCGTAAAACAGTACGTATAGCAATATAATTCAAATAATTATATCAGCTTCATTTAGGGGGGATCTTCACTTGCAGGAGAGTCCTGTAGCGACCGATACAATTAATTTGGCAATCGCCTTAATTTCAATTGTATCGTAATCACTACAATTTCGCGTTTGCCCATTTCCACTTATTTACGAGGCAACGCGTTAACATTACATTATTTACTTTCTGTATGCAACTCTTACTCTTGTTATGTATACAGAATATTTTTGCATTTCCTTATATTCGATATTCTATGTACAACCAAATTTTATATTAATGTACATAGCGATGCAAATTCTCTCTCGAATATTTACGCGCATAATAATATTACGCACGAGAACATTCTATGGCGTGATACTTATGTACCAATCATCTTTCGTCGTATGTTTTTTTAATACTCACCAATATTCATGACGAACAAAACGAATTAACATATACATGTTATTTCGTCTAGATGATCGAGATTTTCGCGCGTAATGACCGACGCACACTTAAACATTTTCTATTTTCTATTTGTGCATTCTCTCGGTCTATGCAATATTTCCCTTGCAGAATCAATATACATACATATTATGTATATGGTGAAAAATACGTGAAATCACAAATTTTTGTAAGTCATATTTGAATTTTATGATTTTTATGTTTTCAATGCATAGCCTTGATTAAAAAAAAAATTTAAGAATACTTAATTTTTTTTTATTGTTGTTGTTGTTAAAAATACAGGGTGTCAAATTTTGAGAAAAATGATAATTATGATGTTGTATTTATGGCAATAAAAAGAAAACTAATTGTCCGATAATTATGATTTTGGACTCACTTTAAAGATAAGTTAATAGCAATTAACAAAAAAATATAAAATTAGTATGTTGTTTAATTTCTTCTTCTTTAAATTTCCCGCCAAAATGTTCTTTTTCAATTTTCTCAAAAACTTATTTTTTTTTTTTTTTTTTTTTTTTTTTTTTAAATTTGGCAACTATTATTTTACAACATATTAAAACACTGGACCAGCGTTATTTTTTATATTCTTGCAAAATCTGTTTTAGTAAGAGCATTATTTCATTTTTATATGGAAAAACTATATTTGAATAGATATTTCAGTGTTTTGCTATTGTTTAATTTTTTTGTTTTGTTTATTAATAATATTCAATTTAGCGTCACATTTAAGTATGAGTCACTGAATTGGAAGGTGCCACCCCCTGGTTTATATCGTTTGAAAATTGGTTAACCATAGTACCATAAATCCCTTTAGTTTCTTAGATTATTTTATAAGACTAAATAAAATGTTTTTTTTCCTTTTTTATTGGGGGGGTTGATTATTTTTACTTGACAGGTGTACCTGTTAAACGATGAGTAATTCTTTTGAAAACCAAAAAAAAAATATTGTCGATATAAATAACAGTTAAAATTTAAAATTTTGATTAGTTGACATTGTGATTATTTGTAAACAACATTTAAATAAGGAGCAACATTTTTTAAAATTTGTAAAAAAAACAGTGTGTTAAAGTGACTGATAAATAAGTACTAGTGCATTAAATTTGATAATGGATAAATTTCGAAAGTGTTGTAAACCATTTCGCGACTCAAAGTGTTCGAGTAAACTAAAACCAGTTACGGATTATGTTAAGCAATTAATGCCACAATCGGTTGAGAATCAAGATAAATTGTATATCTGTTCAACGTGCTATATAAATCTAACATGCAAACGACGAAAAATAGAACCAGAATTGTCACCAGTTGCGGGACCATCAGCAACATCACCTATAACACCGCAAAGAGCCGATGACGATGATAGTAGTGATAGTGAAGCGTGTTATTTCAAAAATATAGCTGTTTTGGAAAAAATAAATGAGGTGTTACCCGTTATTGGGAAGTCTCCTATATATCCGAGTACATTGGAAGTCAGGCCAAAACAGCAGCAGCAAAAATTAATCGGTTTAACTTCAATGACATTATCAACATCTTTGGTTTCGGGAATCGTGCCGCTTTTTAATCAGTCAACCGATGACCAAAGGAAGATTAAACTATATGATGAATTGATTGGTGACCTAAAAACCAAATTCCAAGAACTGGAGAAAACCAGTGATAAGATTCAGTTACTTACTATATTGCCAAAATCATTAACCATGCAAGAAATTCAGAGCGAGTTCAACGCAACGCAACAATGGTCCGAACAGCTAAAGATGTACGGGACAAGAACGGTCCACTAAGTCGTTCAGCAACTAAAGTAGGAAAGCGAATAAGTGATGAGCTGAAGCAAGCAGTATTATCTTATTACACTGATGTTAGTCGGATAATGCCCGGTAAAAACGATTGTTTAACTATCGATAAGGCTAAAGTTCAAAAGCGGCTAATGATGTGTACACTGAAAGAATGCTACGAGGGATATAAGTCGTTGCATCAGGGCGATGAGTCAAAAAAAATTGGATTTTCCAAATTTTCACTACTTCGTCCTAAATACTGTGTACAACCAGGTAGTAGTGGAACGCATACAGTCTGCGTGTGTACCATACATCAAAATGTCAAATTAATTATTTATGGTACCAAAATGGAAACTTTTACCAACGGAAAGATAGCAGACTACCGGGATTGTATTTCATCTATATTATGTGTTGAGCCTACACCAACATGTTACCTTCTAGAATGCGAAAGCTGCCCAGGACTGGATAACTTTAAACAATATTTGAAAAATGCATTTCTGGAGCATGGCTGCGAGGATGCTGAGTTAAAGTTTAATCAGTGGGTTTCTACCGACAGATGCAATTTGGAAACTTTTTCACAACCGTTAGATGTATTTCTGGATTATTTCATAAATAAGATGAAGAATCTGTTGCCTCATTACTTCATTTCACTTCAGCAGTCCAGTTTCTTAAAAAATAAAAAATTGGCGCTGAAGTCTACCGAGGTGATAGTTTTATGTGATTTTGCAGAAAATTATGCATTTATAATGCAAAATGCCGCACAAGGTTTTCATTGGAATAATAAACAAGCGACTATTCATCCATTTGTAATTTACCAAAATTTAGAAGGCAAATTACATCACCACACCTTCGTTATAATATCGGATTGTCTTCACCACGATACTGTAGCGGTTCACTTATTTATTGAGAAATTAATGCAGTTTTTGAAAACTAAAATATCCAGTTTATCTAAAATTTATTATATTACCGATGGTGCAGTCACGCATTATAAAAATAAGAAAAATTTTAAGAACATCCTAAAACACAAAGAGGATTTTGGAGTTGACTGCGAATGGCATTTACATGCAACAGCTCATGGAAAAGGTCCATGTGATGGAGTAGGGGGTACCATCAAAAGAATGGCATCCAGAGCTAGTCTCACAATGGAATACGGCAGTACAATAACCAATGCAGATGAATTATTTAAATGGGCTAAAACGTTGAAAACAGATATCAATTTTGGATTTTGTTCAGACGCAGAACATAAATCAAAGCAAATAAAACTTGCAACTAGGTTTGAAAATTTAAAAACAGTAAAAGGAACTCACGGTTTTCACGCATTCATTCCAACAAGAGGATGGCTATTTGAATTGTAAAAAATATTCTAATTCTGATGATTATCTTAAATTTAAATTGTGATTTTTAATTAGAATAAGATTGAATTTTAAACAATAAAGTAAAATTATCTTTGGGTTTGAAAATAAATAAATACTAATAATTTAACTGAACTGTCTTTTTTGTAAATATGTAATTCCAAAACAATGAGATATACATATCTATTCAAATATAGTTTTTCCATATAAAAATGAAATAATGCTCTTACTAAAACAGATTTTGCAAGAATATAAAAAATAACGCTGGTCCAGTGTTTTAATATGTTGTAAAATAATAGTTGCCAAATTTAAAAAAAAAAAAAAAAAAAAAAAAAAAAAATAAGTTTTTGAGAAAATTGAAAAAGAACATTTTGGCGGGAAATTTAAAGAAGAAGAAATTAAACAACATACTAATTTTATATTTTTTTGTTAATTGCTATTAACTTATCTTTAAAGTGAGTCCAAAATCATAATTATCGGACAATTAGTTTTCTTTTTATTGCCATAAATACAACATCATAATTATCATTTTTCTCAAAATTTGACACCCTGTATTTTTAACAACAACAACAATAAAAAAAAATTAAGTATTCTTAAATTTTTTTTTTAATCAAGGCTATGCATTGAAAACATAAAAACCATAAAATTAAAACATGACTTACGGCTCCATATAGTGAATTTGTGAGTTCACGTATTTTTCACCATATACATGCGAAGTTAGAATCCTCTCTCTCTCTCTCTACATTTTTCGGTTGGCGCATGTGGTGCGACAACTTTTTATCAATTTTTAATGCGTTTTGAGATTTAGACCAAGCCAGTGGTCAAAGGTGGTGAAATAAATAAATAAATTAAAATAAATAAAATTGATAAAATAATATAAATAAAAATTATAAATAAATGTAATTAAATAAATAAATAAAAGTTAAAATTATAAATAAAAAATTATTATATAAATAAATAATTAAAAATAAAATTTATAAATTAATATATAAATTTAAAAATAAAAACGTGTATTATAATTATTTATTGTGGAAGTCCGAACCGGACGACAAGTTATAAATTAGGAGCACACATCCTAAAGTGACATAACTCCTAAAGACGCGAGCTGATACCGAGTTTTAAAAAATAAAAAAACCAATTAATAAAATCAAACTGGTTAGAGAGTTGGTTAAAAGATCAGGTTAAATTAACCTGGTTAATCGCAAAAATGAACTAATTGATCTTGGTTACCAAATTAACCAGTTTCGACCATCACTAATCACGAGCACAATCTACCTAAACGGACAATTCTTATTAAACTGGATATCTAAATCTGTCGAAAAATCATGTTATATAATGTTTATTGCGGAAGAACAAATGGTTCACAAATCTATAGTGACCAACAATATGTCTTCCTTTTATATGCTCTTCTCGAAAAATAAATGTAGTCAAATTACTTTCATGTGGTAGAATTAACGGGTGTCGACCGACTGCCACCCACTCGTAACATTCCGTCGTCATCTATAAAAGGATTTAAATCCTTGATTTTGCTTACTTGGCGTAGTGAATTTCCGCTCTTGATTGATTTAATATCTTCCATGATATCTGAATTTATTGTTTGTATGAAGGTTGTTCTTTCGGGTTTTATTTCATCTATTATGTCTTGTGGATTCTCCTTCTCAGTGATCTTTGGCCAGTTTTCTTCAGGATCTTGTAAAAACAGTGGACCATTCCACCAAGCTTGTGAATCGACTAAATTTTCTATAGAAGCACCTCTTGAAATGAGGTCGGCTATATTGTTTTTACTACTCACGTGTTGCCAAGTGCAACTTGTAGTCAAATTCTGAATTTCTGCCACTCTATTGGCTACGTATGTCTTTAAGCGTGCTGGATTCATTTTTATCCTCCAGCTGAGAGCAATTGTCGAATTAACCCAAAGGACACCGCATTTAAAATTAAATTCAAATGCCCGAACTATTCTATTAGTTAAGCGAGCTAAAAGAACAGCTGCATGTAATTCTATCCTCGGCAAGGTAACCCTTTTTAACGGCGCCACTCGCGATTTACTAACTATTAGTTTTGAAATATAATTTCCGTCAGAATTTAAACTACGAATGTATATAGACAAGCATCGAAAGCCTTTTCTGAGGCATCTGCAAACCCATGCAGCTGTACCGGCTGTTGTGCAAATGGTGAAAGATATCTTTCCAAACTACAATTCTTAATTAACGAAATGGACTTTCTGAAAATATTCCATTCAATTTCATAATGCTTTGGAACGTCTTCATCCCAACCAATATTTAATTGCCAGAGGGTTTGCAAAAGCAGTTTACCTTTAAGAAATACTGGAGACAAAAATCCTAGTGGATCAAAGATTTGGGCAAATTCAGCTAGGATTACCCTTTTTGATATTTTAATGTTTAAATTTATATTAGGAACAACCACTTGAAGGCTATTGAGTGTTGAATTCCAAGCTATTCCTAATGCCTTGATATGTTTGTTTCCAATAGTTCTAAATCTGTGCTTGTAATTTTTTTTTAAAAGGTTGTTGAATTAGAAGCCCATTTACGCAAATGCATGCCAGCGTCTTTTAACATGATGATTAACTCATCCCGAATAGAATTTAATTGCACCAAGTTGTCACAACCAGTTAGGCAATCGTCAATATAAAAATCTTTCTTTAAAACATTAGAGGCCTTAGGATATTTAATTGAATTATTATTAGCAATTTCTAGGAGAACACGAGTCGCTAAGTAAGGTGCAGAAGAGGTACCGTATGTGACTGTTTGAAGTTCAAATGCCTGGATACTAGTAGAATTGTACCACAAAACCATTTGTAAATGCCTTTGTTTCGGATTAATAAAAATTTACCGATACCGATTTTTTCAATGGATGTAAATACGTATTTGTGTTTACGAAATCGTAAAATTATATCAAAAAGTTCTGACTGAACAATTGGCCCAGTCATTAAAATATTATTTAGTGAGTTATTGTTGTCTGTCTTAGCAGTCGCATCGAACACAACCCTTAATTTTGTTGTACTACTTGTTGGTTTTAAAATTGGGTGTTGCGGTAAAAAATATCCTGTGGTAGCCTAATTTTAAGTCAGAGTTGCGATTTAATCTTTTTTCTAGGTATGAAAAAAGTTTAGTTGCTGCTAAATAAGAATTACCTAGTTTTAAATTAGATTTTAATGGCAAACTAACAACATAACGTCCTTCACTATTTCTATAGGTAGTTGATTTAAATAATTCTTCACAATGTTTTTCTTCAAGTGAAATAACAACTGAAGTTTCACAAGCTTCATTTTGGAGTAATCGTTCCAATTGTTTATTTAATTGGTCATCAAAATTATCCGTACGTAAATGCAAATTTACCGCGTCATCATTGAATTTTCCACCTATGATCCAGCCTAATTTTGTTTCTAAGAGATTTGGTACACAGCGATTAGGTTCAATTTTATTTTTCATATTGTATTTATCGAAAAGAATAGTTCAGCACCCAATAAAATATCAATTGTATTTGGAATGTTAAAGTGAGCATCAGCCAAAACTAGATATATTTAATTTATAATGAGGTAGTTGGTTAGATATAACTGGTACGATTGACAATTCCAAGTGCATCTGAAAACTTGTGCTATTTGATCGAACAATAGACGAAAATTTTTTTGAAAGATTTGTTTTTTGATTATTTAATCCAGAAACAACTATACCACTGCTTTGTGAAACAAACCCAAGTTTTTCAAACAAATTATAAGTAATAAAATTAGTTTGCGAAGCCGAATCTTAAAGAGATTTCAATTTTGTACCAATATTGTGGCTGTTGATAACAATATACTCGTTTGTTTTGGTTTAGAAACATTGTTCGTATGAAGAGTTTCTCTATTTTCGACAATTGGGCATGGGATAGGAGGTAACAAATTATTTTGATCTATGTTACGTGTGTGTGATGTTTTTGCGAACAACGTTTACAACTAGTATTGGTGCACTGTGAAACTATATGATTAGGTTTGAGGCAGTTTATGCATAATTTTAGTTCTTTAACTTTATAGTAAATCTATCTAATGGTGACAACTTAATGAATTCTGGACACAAATGTATTGGATGCTCTTTTTTACAAATTGAACAACGCTTAAGACTAGAAGTGGTTTCCGAGGTAGGTTGAAAAGAGGACACTAGAACTATTTTGAATTTATGGCTTGAATCGGGAATGTCTAATTTTTTCTGTGTACCTATGGTTTCTAAAATACGAATTTTCTTGTCAAGGAATTTTTTAAGTTTTGTCCATTTAGGAAATTCATTTAACGTTAACTGATTGTCAAATACCTATTTGAACTACTAATGCCTCCGCTTATTTATCTAATCGAAATTCCCATGTTTCAATCAATATTGGCAGACGCTATCTTAAAAATGGTCTTTAAATCAGCTAAAACGTTATTAGAAGATTCTGGAATGTTTAACATTGCGTCTAAATGAGTTTCGACAATTGCTCTTTCATTATTATATCGGTTTAATAAAATTTGCCAAGCATTATCATACCCGGTAGCAGAAATTGGAATTTGAGCTACTAACGATCTAGCTTCTCCCTTAAGTTTTTCCATTAAATATGAAAATTTAGCGATTTTACTCACCTGATTATTATCATGGACCGCAGTTATAAAAGTATCACGAAAATTTCGCCAATTATTCAATGTTCCATCAAATTCTGGAAGTTGCACCTCCGGCAATTTAATGCGACCCATTGATTGTAGGATAGGTTGTTTATCAGTTTCTTTAAACAGCATATCTTTTATTAATTTCACTGTTTTTTCAAAATTTACACAATCCTTATCACATTTAGTTTGTATTTTATATGGACTGTATTTTGACTTTAGCACTAAATTTGAACGAGTTTTGTTTTAAATCACTATTGGTTGGTTGGTATTGCAAATAACTATTTTAATTAATTTTGATAATCCACTATTTGGTTTTTTCGCTCCCTATTCTGTTGAATTGAATTCTTGTATACGCGCCAGACCCCAGACCAATACTGAAGGATTTTATAATTATACGGCACGACCTGCTTAAGCCTGATCCGCTACAAATACATAAAGCATTTATTTGTGGTTTACTGACAAGAGTGTGCAATTATTTAGAAATTATTCAAAATTCTGGATTATAATAAAATTACGGTAAAGTTTCTGAATGATTTCTTCCCAATAAGTTCATTGACAGTTTTATACTATTATATACATATGTACATACCTGTTCCCATGAAAACTCCCAAAATAATTGGGAAAGTTCCAATTTTCTTCAAATTTTTTGTCCAGTTTTTCAGGGCAAATCACTTGAGCAACTTCCAAATTACTTCGCATCCTTCATTTAGTATTTTACCGATCAGATGTTCAAACTCGGTGTCTTGCCGTGATACTCCAGTTGCTTAATACCTAAAACAAATTCTATATACAGCTTGATTCTTTTAAAATGTATTTAATTTTACTTCAGCACAATGCTTAACTTTAGAGCTGTTCTAATAGGTTCCCGAACGAGATGACATTTTTCCAAGCAGGACCAAGGATTGACAATAGCTGACCGAGTTGAGCTACGCTCATTTCATGATATTATTTAAAATAATGATGATCCGTCAACCGCTTTTCACCATGCCAACCAAGGTGGTAGGTGGTGAATTCCACCAACCAATTCATTGGTTTTCTTCTAAAAATTATTTCTTTCTCTATAATATATTTTCTCATAAAAAATATAAAAGAGCGATTTTATTAAACGTTGGGTTTATTTATGAAATTATTCATTTTTGAAACGATAAATAATTAACTATTTTTAGGTTAAAAACATGTTAATGGGTCAAAAAAATCAATAGGCAAATTGCTATATACATATGTATGTGTGGCTATAAAACGAAGTTTGTTGTTGCCATATAAGAAAACATATTTTAACCAATCAGAGCATTATTTTTACCACATTTAGGGCAACATTTATGCATGCTAACATTCGTGATTAATAGGCTCAAAGTTTTCAGTTCAATTGTCGTAAGTGCAAAAACTCAATTTTATTTATATTATAGTTGTTGAGTGCAAATGGAAATCAAATATATACATACATCTACATAAATTATTTACCTTTGTTGTAGCATAACATGCCAGCAAGAAAATAAAAATGTTTTCCTATAAAACTAAATATTAGTTTGTCACTTGGAAAAGAACAATGTCACTTTCAATACATAATTGTGCATAAATAAAACAGAAAATATAATTTAATAATACAGATTAATAACACCTATGGCACAAAGGGAGGATCACATTTGAGGGAGGATCAAAGTGGAGAAAAATATTTTTTTATTAAAATGGATTCTTAAGTACACACCAAAATGTTTCTATATACGGCAGCATTTGTTGCAGGCTGCACGAGTTACGCGTAAAACTTTCAAGTTCTGTATGTCTTGCCAAACCTCTATATTATCAATAATTAATTCAGTTAATTCATTCACGTTAATAGAGTTGTTTATTAAAACATATAATTCCAAACGTACTTCTCATTAGTATAAATATTAATTTTCGTATCACAATATCTCTCGAATTTTTCCAGATTGTGATTTTGTCACACGTTTAATACACACAAACTAGATGAAACTGACATGTTGTCGAATAATTTCTTGAGATCACTCCACAAGTTGTTTATGCCAGGCAAAATGAACCTAATCCGTGACCAATTATAAATCGAAGAAATCGATGGTTAGGTTAACTCCAAAGTATATTCTCGTGATATGTATACGTAGTGTACAAATAAGTTTCTTTCAAAAAAGTTTGCATACATTTTTCGTCATCCCATTGCGGAATTATCAAACATTCCTTGATTCTTGTTTTAATGTGTATCAAATTTGAGGAATGTTTTTTATTGAAGAGTTCGCAAAGATGGACATTTATTTATTTAGTAACAATTACAACGATCAAAAATTTATCAGAGTTGGCATATAAGGTCTCAAACTAAATCTGTCCATTCAATGCTTGGCCAGAAGAATTTTTTTTATAGACAAAAAGTAATTGTACACATCAAAAAATCTTGGGTGAATGTTTTCGTACCAGCTGTATACTTTTTTAACTGACGAATAAGTTTGGGATGATTTCACTGTAAAAAATCCGGAGATAAGCCTACTTTGTGTGCATAGATATATATATTTAAGAAAACTCTAGACGGTTCTGGCTGTACATATTTACAAAGAAAATTTTAATTTCCGTTACAGTTTCCAGCTGCTGGCATTCGAATAGAATAGTGGAAAAACGAAATATACTAGTGCCATATACACTTGAGAGCAAATAAATCTAGCCACCACTGCTCTTTGTGTTTGAAAGAATTTATTCTCATAGGTATACACGATAGAGCGAAAAGGGATATACCATGAAAGGTCGTTACATTTCTCATAAATAACTGTTAATTCTTTCACTTGTTTTTAAATTATTATCTTCAAAATGGAAATTGTATTTGACCATGAGAGTGTGAATAAAATCTAAACGTCAAAAAGGAAAATTATTTCATATTGACATCTGTCATCTAAAGCCTATAATAAAAATTGCACGTTCAAAGAAATGCATCGCACAATACATGAATTTTTTGGTGTCAGTAATCGACGAAGTGAGCATCTAATTTTGAATATTGTGCACAGTTCAAGAGCTAAAGGACGTGATAATAAGGCATATTGGTGGCATAGAGGAGCAATCATGTCAGGATGTCATCATAAATTTGGACAAACGGATTGATATGTACCGCCGAAGCCATAGTGAACATCCAACGCATTAATTTGTTATTTACTGTTAACATGGTGAAACTTTCTTTGGGCCACTCTTTATAAAAATTCATACGATTCATTGATCGAATGAACTTTTCTATGATATTTTGCAGTATCTTGTTCTATTCCTCTCGTATTGTAATTTTAGGTCATGGATTGTAAAAACAGAGGGTCTTCTGACCCGAACCCTTCTCTTTAATTGATACACAAGTGTTCTATCACGTTCAGATAGAGCATAGCGTTGCCATGCATGAAAAGGAAATTGTCACCAATAAATTCGGCGTAAGGTATCACGTAATCAGTAAGAATTTTATTGATGGACCGCTTCAACATTCATGAAACCAGTGCCAGATTTTGATTACACCGTGTTCTGAGGCCAAAATCTTGAACTATCATGATCATTCACATGTCGAATTTACTTTTTTTCTATTTGGTCTGAGGCTCAAAGCTCTTCCACGTATACCGCAGTTTGCTTCGATTTTAAGTCCGATTTAATTCGAATCTATTTTGCATCTTGCCTCTGTTGGCATTATAACCAGATAGCTTCCGATCTCGCAACGTCACTGTTTAAAATTTATGAATTTCGAATATTAAAAATTCGGTTTCGAAATTTTTCGAATTTAAAATTTAATTAATAAATTTAAAAACTAATATAAACTGGTAAATTTAAAGAATTTATTTTTTTTTTCAAAACCAAGCTAAAAATCAGAATTATAAACGTCAAACGGTTTTCGTTTATTGATTTTCAAAATTTCGGAATTTGGAATTGATATTTACAAAAATATTCATTTTGTTTTATCTTGTGATCTATATTACGCCATAACAACAAATAATATTCGAAATCCAATTTTGAAAATTAATTACTTTTGTAATTTGGATTTTTTTTATATTAACTTTTAAAGTTTTATATAAATTCAATGTCTGGCAGTTGATGACAAATGGCTTGCTAGTTCTTTTCAAAGCTTACAACTAAATTTAACAATTATCGTTATTGTTTTCGAAATTTTGCAACTAAGACTAATTTTACCAATTTCAACTTTCCCCTATTAGCGCATTAGAAAAAGAAACCAATATTTTTTGAAAGAACAACACATTTTGCACCTTTCCAATGAACGTCGTATACAACTACAATCCATCATATTTCGACTGGCATGCAGGTAGTAAATCATAATGATGATGGGAATAAAATAGGCGGGATGCAAAAGGGATTTTTCATCTCCCGATTATGATCGGTGATTAAATTGAAAACATCTATGACCCTCTGTTGGAATGTAGAACTCATGGGCCGACCCATCTTCCATGTCACTGTACAGGGTGACATGGAGCTATGCAATGCGCAGGTGGTATACTGTACTTGTGGGAATGGGATGAATGGGTTGAATGAAGGTGTGTGAATGTATTACAAGGCTCTGGACCCATCAAGTGTCTATGCCACGTCCTTCCAAAAAAAAAAAAAAAAAAAAAGGACTAGCATAGACACAAAATTTGTCCGTACTTACCAAGAAGGGTTTAAAGTCCCGGATCTCGGGACTCTCAATCTTACTATGATCCGTGAGGTCGTTCAAAGGGGAAGTTCCCATAAATTTTGTTCTGCTTTGTGCTAGACTAGGACAGATAGAGTACATTTTCCTCCTCCTCCTCCTCCTCATCACCACGTCAAGTCCTAGCCAGATCTGCCTAGTTATTACACATGAACTGGCGTTAGACCATCTGACGTTCCTTTCTTTTATGGCTTCTTCCTGAAGCAGTAGTTTACATGAAGCAAGCGGTATCTTTATATCCTTGCGGGCCAACTCATCTGCCATTACATTCCCTGCGATATTGAAATGCCATGGCACCTACGGTAAGCGGATGTTGAACTGAGCAGCCATCTCATTTAAAGATGCCAAACAGTTCTGGGCTACCTTCGATGTCAGGGAGTATGATTGTAGCGTTTTAATAGCAGCCAGGCTGTCCGTAAAAATGAGAATATCCCTCGTAGATATTACATTATACTTCAACCAGTCCATGACTTCCATTATTGCGATCAGTTCAGCTTGAAAAACGATGCAAAAGTCGGGAAGGCGAAAAGAGAGGTTAACCCCTAGTGCCTCACAGAATACCCCGGTGCCAAACCCCTCTATCCCATTTAGAGCCAGAGGAATAGCATAGTCGGTAGCTTCCGGAATACCCCTGTTGAATAGGATAGATGAGTGCCCTGCATTGTTACAGGACCACATATATATGGATTTGAGCCGAAGGGCTGTGCAAGATGCAAGCTGCTCGGTCGCAATATCAAAGGGAGTAAGATGAAAGAGTATCTCCAGAGCTTGAGTAGGTGTGCTCCTGAGAGCCCCACTTATACACAAGCAGGCCGTTCTTTGAACTTTCATCAATAGTTTACGGTTGGCCATAATTTTTAAGGCTGGCCACCAGAGGACAACCCTATACAGCAGTATAGGTTTGACCACTGAGACGTAGAGCCAGTGTACTATGTGGGGCGCCATACCCCATCTCTTTCCATTGGCATTTTTGCAGCAGTAGAGCGCTATAGTAGCTTTCTTTACTCTCTCTACGATGTTTGGTTTCCAGCTTAGCTTGCTGTCTAAAAGTAGTCCGAGGTATTTTGCTCTATCCGTAAAGATCAAGCGAGTACCATTTAATGTTGGCGGGTCACACTGAGGAAGTTGGTGCTTTATCTCTCAGCGTACTAGGATATTTACCGAAGACCGCAATAGCAACGTCATCCGCGTAAGCAACCACCTTGAAGCTTTGCCCTTCCAGGTTTAGTAACAGGTCATTTATGGCCACGTTCCAAAAAAGGGGACATAGAACCCCACCTTGAGGTGATCCTCTACTCACGTATCTGGCGGCAGACGTCCCACCCAGATAAGCTGTCACGATTCTGCCTCTAAGCATCTTGTGATTGCCCCCGGTCTGACGTTGCTAAAGGCCCCCCTCTATATCCAAGAAGGTTACCATTGAATATTCCTTATATTCAAGTGATTTCTCAATTGGGCCTACAAGGGAGTGGAGACCTGTTTCCATCGATCGTCCCTTACAGTATGCGTGTTGAGATCCCGACAGCTCGCCGGGCTTGATTGTGCCTCCAATGTGTGTCTCTATTAGTCTTTCTAGTGTTTTCAACAGAAAAGATGATAAGCTTATAGGCCTAAAGTCTTTGGGATAGCAGTGAGAGCTTTTTCCCGTCTTAGGTATAAATATTACTTTTATATCAGTCCACTTTCTAGGAATGTGACAGAGTTCTAGGCTGCCTTTGAAGATAACTTCCAGCTAAGGTAGGGTTAAGTCAATAGTTCGCTGGATATCCGCAGGGATAATGCCATCAGGTCCTGCCGACTTGTATGGCTTAAAGCTGTTTATTGCCCATAGGATATTCCGCGATTTTCCTATATGACTTACGAAGTCTATACCCCTATTTATCATGGGTCTCTACGGAGCTAGTAACGAGCACTCCGGGAAATGCGTTTCTAGTAATCCTCCAAGCTCCAGGGATTCTTCACTACATGTAGTCCATGAACCATCCGGTCGTTGTAGATAACCCGGGATGAAAGGAGTAGAACATAGAACTTTGCGTAGCCTGGCCACCTTCGAGGACTCCTGTATATTATATATACACACTAGAGCTTCCAGTCCCTCGTTTTGGCTGCTCTCAGCTCGTACTTATGGACTTCCTTATAACAGTCCCAATCTGCACCAGTATTTGTGTTCCTCGCTCTCTTGAACAGTCTCCTGCATTTTATACGAGTGCCTTGGAGGTATCTCGACCACCAGGGTGGCCGAGATTTGCCCAAGGGTTTACTGATAGGCCATGCACCTAACATGGCCTTGTTAAAAGCATCATATAGCTTGGTTACTAGAGCATCAAGCTCCTGTGTAGATGCAGGAGGGTTTGGAACCGATACCGATAATAAGTTACCCAGAATAGTTCTGAAACAATCCCAATCAGTTTTCCTCCTATTGCGGTTTGCAAAGGGTGGTTTGCAAGTGGGGTTTGTATCCACTTCGTACTGGAGATAACAATGGTCGGAAAAGGAATGGTCTTCGGACACTTTCCAGTTCAATACCCTCTCCTTAATAAAATCCCAGACAAGTATGATGTCCAACACTTCCATCCTATTTTTAGTAATAAAGGTTGGCTTGGCATTACGAGAAAAGACGTACTCGTATTTTAAAAATTGTACCCGTCAAAATTATATCAGAAATTTTCTAAAAATTATTGGTGACTTTTAAAATTTACGGAAATTTGTAAAATCTCCAGTATTTTGTTTAAATTTTTTATAATTCGAGTAACATTCTCACATCATCTTAATTTTGACTGAAAATTCAAAATTTGATAAATATTCCAAAAATCTATAATTAAATTTCTCTAAATATTCTAAAGAGTTAGAAGAATACTCTAAAATTCTAAAAGTTACCATTATATAATGTAGATTTTTTAAGCGTTTAATATTACAGCAATCTTAAAATTTTGGTTTATGACATGAGATCAGCCTCTTCTCAATTAACTGTATGACTAGTAACAGACGTAATTATTGTGTAAATAATTTTAAAAATTCAATAAATTTATTTGATATCCGGGCCCTAAATATATTATGATTTTTATTTATTTTCAAAATTTGTCGCTACATCAGCATTTTCAATCAACTGTTTATGGTAACATATTTCGAAAATTTATTTGTAGGTTAAATTAAGGTCTAAAATAAATAAAAAACATAAAATATAAATAAGTTTTGATTTTTATATATTTTATATACCGGGTGTTTTTTTTAAACTGAGACGATCAAATATCTCGAAAAATAGCCACTCTACGGAAAAAATGTCCATAATCAAAATTTAATCATACCGCGGGGGAAATACATTAGTGCAAAAAAAAAAGTCCCCCCACCCCCGCTTTGTAGGTGGGGCGGGGGTAACTTTTAAACTAAGATAGGAAGCCATATTTTTTATTGCAGATACGGATTCTACGACTAAAAGTACGTATGATTTGAATAAAATATTTTGTTCGGTTCATGATAGATGGCGTTGCAATCGACGAAATTCAATTTTTTCAATTTCTCCTTCTTAGAACACACGCATTCGATTCTGCAATACGTTTGAAATAAAAAACATCACGTTTTCATTGGAAATACTCGAAATTCGTCATCAAAACAATTTATTCAGTTTTGTAAATCTAAATAAGTGTTCAAAATTAATTTCAAGTTTTATTATTAAATTTCAAAAATACAAAATTCAGGCCATCATTTTGAACACTTATTTAGATTTACAAAACTGAATAAATTGTTTTGATGACGAATTTCGAGTATTTCCAATGAAAACGTGATGTTTTTTATTTCAAACGTATTGCAGAATCGAATGCGTGTGTTCTAAGAAGGAGAAATTGAAAAAATTGAATTTCGTCGATTGCAACGCCATCTATCATGAACCGAACAAAATATTTTATTCAAATCATACGTACTTTTAGTCGTAGAATCCGTATCTGCAATAAAAAATATGGCTTCCTATCTTAGTTTAAAAGTTACCCCCGCCCCACCTACAAATCGGGGGTGGGGGGACTTTTTTTTTTGCACTAATGTATTTCCCCCGCGGTATGATTAAATTTTGATTATGGACATTTTTCCGTAGAGTGGCTATTTTTCGAGATATTTGATCGTCTCAGTTTAAAAAAAACACCCGGTATATTCATACATGTACGTATGTATGTATATTAAAAATAAAAGGTTATTTACACGGTAACATTTCGGCCAAATACTAAAATGAACCATCTTTACTTTATCTAAACATAACTTTAAAGATCGTTCCATGACAATGTATTTATCAACATAAGCAAGATTTTGTGGTTTATTATTATTAGTATATACGTACATATTTCATTTCGTATATATGCAAAAGTAAGGGCAAACGAAACGTTGCAAAAACTGTCGTTAAATAGTTTTAATTTTCAATTAAGAATATTCTTGTAATTTTCTGTATATTGATTTTTCCGTTATCTACATTTTAATTTTCTCTTCCTACCTGATTCATATACACATAACATCTTTATTTGAATATCAAAATAAACAAATACAATATCATACTGGTGCTGGAGTATATTTATTTATTTTATGCTAGCGCTATATAAAAAAATATGTTATGTAACCAATATACATTCATATTTACATAAATTTACATTAACACTTTAGCAGTATATCTATAGAGCGGGTAGTTATGTGTATTTATTTAAATTAAATTTGAAAATGCTGCGAGAAAATTCAAAATAATCCATTTAATAAATTAAATAAATTTTCCGATTTTGTTTACGTAAAACTAGTAAAAACGAAAAATCCAATATTCAACCAACGGAAATTTTAAAAAAATTAACCTGTTACCTGTTCTGGGGATCTCGGCTTTCCTAATATTCTCGCAATTGCTTTTTAGCGTTCTTAGCTTACAAAGTAACCAGCTAATTCGAGGACGTGCAAACCAGCAACATCTGGTATTAAAATACTTGGTTATAAGAATTGTTATAAGTACTTTAAAAATAATTAAAGTTGATTGGTACACACACATTGTTCCACATTCAATGATGCAAACTTATCGGAGTCAATCGTAATTCGCATACTCATACTTTCATTTTAGCAAACATAGAGATTCTAAACCGGTCTTTTTTTATAAGAAATAGATCATGCGTAGTGTACATAAAGACGAGGGATCAAGTCTGTAATAAATAAAACAAATAATCAGACGAAAACATGAAGTCTGTATACGTGCACTGAGTGTTTCAACATGTTCACTGCCCACTCGTTTTTGTTGTGTGTACGCTGTACCTAGCAATGGAGACGCCAATTTTAGTTCTCATTGCCAACTACGAGTTAACTCGTAGAGCAGTACATACGAGTTGACTCTTAGTGTGGCAATGGAGACGTTTTCAATATGAATAAAAATATTTTGGGAATTCCCCGAATTTTTATAAGTTTTTTGTACATTTGTGGTAATATTCATAATTTTGCAGGGTTGTGTGATAAATTTTTAGTTTCTTGACGATGTATTCCAAAATGGATTTTCAACGGATTTGGAAGATTTTAGTAGTTCTGATGATTTTTTTTTTTTTTTTAAAAGGACTTGGCATAGACACTTTTACGGTCCATAGCCTTACCTTACATTCACACAACATTCATTCAATCCATTCATTCATCCCATTCACACAAGTACAGTATACCACCTGCGCATTGCATAGCTCCATGTCACCCTGTACAGTGACATGGAAGATGGGTCGGCCCATGAGTTCTACATTCCAACAGAGGGTCATAGATGTTTTCAATTTAATCACCGATCGTAATCGGGAGATGAAAAATCCCTTTGGCATCCCGCCTCTGTTGGGATTCGAACCCGGTACCTCCCGATCCAAATGTCGCAGCTTTAACCACTGCGCTATTTGCTCGGTAGTTCTGATGATTCTGAATATGTAGAGGGAAGTGCTTCTGATGAAAGTGATTCAGATTTAGAAAGCCCTATACCCTGTAAAGCAATCAGTACCTCCTATGCCACAGGTATATCAACACGGTTGGATAAATGTTCCACAAGAACCACCGAATTTCGAGTTTCAAGGTAATCAAGTCGTAAAAATATCTTTACAAGATCTTTCACCAAATTGTTTTGCTGATTTGTTTTTCAACGATAATTTCCTGAAGCCATTAGTGGACGAAACTAATAGATATGCTGCACACGAAAACGCAAAATCGGGTGCTGTTTGCAGATCATCTCATTTGAAACGCTGGTATGAATGTGATGTTTCTGGAATAAAAGTGTTTTTAGGGTTACTTTTCCATATGGGCCCATTTTCGCTTCCAACTATTGAGCATTATTGGAACTCTAGTGCATTTTAGGTTAGGCTAGGTTAGGTTGAGTGGCTGCTACAGCACACTTAGACCGGCGACGGTCCGTTGTGATACCACAGGATCCCTATGACGTCCGAGTGGCCGGGGACCCAGACTATCTGGATGTTGAAATGCTCACTCATCTCATTCAGAGACCAGTGGCAACCCAACGCCACCCTAGACGTCAGAGAAACTGAGTCCAGCGACTTGATTGCCACCTGAATTTTCACATAAATTGCGATATCAGTCGAGGATACCACATTATGCCCCAACCAATTCAGGAACTCCTCAATCGCTATTACCTCTGCTAGGTACACGCTGCAGTGATCATGGAGACGCCCTGATATATTTACTTCTTGTTTATCACAGATGACTCCAGCTCCTACTTTACCGTTTAGCTTGGAGCCATCCGTAAAGAACTGCAGTGCTTCCGTTTCCGCACCCAACCGGCCCCTCCAAGATTCCCTTGAGGGGCAGGAAGTTCGGAACCTTTTCTCGAAACACAAGGTTGGTGTAACGTAGTCTGATTCGCCAGTTCCTTCCTTAGCGATCTAATTATCGTCGAGTGTCCTGTCTGAAGACACTTCGACTGAGATATGGCTGATAGTCGGGTGTCCCTAATCGCTGCTTACCATAAATATCGACGGGGAAGCATAACCTACAAGGCGAGTGTTGGTGTTGTCCTCAGCGCCCCGCTTATCAACATGCAGGCCGTTCTTTGCACCTTCTCGATCCCGCTTTTAGTAAGTTACTTTATCAAGAGCTGACCACCAAACACTCACCCCATACATAAGTACAGGTCTCTACTGCAGTCAATAGCCAGTGTACCAGCTCCGGCTTCAGGCCCCATCTCTTTCCGATGGCGTTCCTGCACGAGTACATGGCTATATTAGCCTTGTTTACTCTTTCCAGAATGTTGGGCTTCCAACTAAGCTTACTGTCCAAGATTACTCCCAGAAATCTTGCCTTGTCAGTAAAATCTAGTCTCCTGTCATTTAAGAGAGGTGGATCTACTACCGGGATTTTATATTTCCTAGTAAATAGTACCAGTTCAGTTTTGGCCGAGCTAATTGCCTGTCCACATCTCATGGCTCACCTTCTAATGATTAGGAGGGCATTTTGGATTATCTCCTTCACCGTGCTTTAAGCGTTTAAATATTTGCCAGAGAGCTATCAGCTCCAAGTTAACCATCCTGCACCCTAGCATGTGATTGATTAGCCCACTTACAGGGTAATCGACTCCTAGGATCGTCAATCCCTTAAGAATTGCCTCCGTCTTAACATTGTTAAAGGCGCCCTCAATATCAAGGAACGCCACCATACAAAACTCTTGCGAGAGTATCGATTTCTCAATTGTACTTAACAGGGCGTGCAGAGCTGTGTCCACAGATTCCCTTTACAGTAACCAAGCTGAGACTGAGCCCAGTCACTAGGCTTTATTTCTGAACGTATATATAGATATCCATCAGCCTTTCCACGGTTTTCAGTAGAAAGAATGATAGAGTTATGAGTCTTAAGTCCTTTGGGTAGCCGTGTGAGCATTTACCCGCCTTCGGAATAAAGATCACTCTGACCTCTGCTCACCTCTGTGGAATACAAACCAGTTTTAGACTCCCTTTGAAGATTATCTCCATTTATAGGGTTTAAAGCCTTCAAGTGCCCATAGGATCCGTTTTTTGGTTACGATATGCTCTATGCGCAGTGAATGTGCAGCCCGATGAGTACTAGTCTCTGTCGAGTCGTCTGAGCTTCCTGGAAAGTGGGTTTCGATGAGAAGTTTCAAAGATTCCTCACTAGAAGCACTCCAAGATCCATCCGGTTTAATTAAATAACTGAGACTGGTTGGATTAGCAGACAGTATCTTCCTAAGGCGAGAGATCTTAGAAACTGATTCCATTTTATCACAGAAGAGTCTCCATGACCTTCTTTTTGCCTTCCTCAATACTTTTTTGTAAACTTTGAGCTCCTCCTTATAGGAGTCCCAGTCTTGAGCCTCCCTCGTGCCTTTGGCTCTGTTAAAGGCTCTTCTACATGCCTTCCGGTAGGTCCCCAGTTCCTTGGACCTCCACGCTGGTTTTTGCTTGCCCCTGGGCTTAACTATTGGGCAAGCAGCGTTGAAGGACCGATTGCAGGCTCTAGTGAATGTGTCCACTATGCAATTCAGTTTCTCCACAGTCGCTGGCGGCTCAGGGGCCTTCGGCGTTAATAGTTCTTTAAGCGTTTCCTCATATTTGCTCCAGTTTGTCCTTCTGGGATTCCTAAAGGCTTTCCGGGCGAAGGGGAAACACAAGGCTATCGGTTGTATAACGATTGTCAGAGAAGGAGTGCTCCTCCGCCACTCTCCATTCCTTGACCATAGGGTATATCTTTTCTGAGGCGAAGGTTACGTCTAGAACCTCCTGCCGGTTTTTAGTAATAAATGTGGGTTCTTGCCCAATATTACACACCCCAAGGTTAAGGTAATCAATAAATAACTCACCGCATTGGCATCACACCCAATCTCCATTTATCCATGGTGATGCTCCCGTCTTCGTGACTCTTGTCAACGACGGCTAGCACCAATACACGCTCCTTCACAATGTCGCTGAAAGACTTGTGTTTCGGCATGACCTTGTAAGGAGTTTCCTTCTCCGCTTGCAGTTTGGCCCGCTTAGTGTCGACAGGTTCTAGCTCATCCTGAGACCGCTGTCTTTTCGATACATGGTCTCTCTCCGAGCTATCGCCAACGATCGGTTTCTTGGCCCAAACCACGGATTCTCTTTGCTCAGCAGTGACCTGCCCCTCAGGGGTTGTAGCCCACTTTTGAAGAATCTTGAGCGCCGAGCGCCTCGCTCTGTAGCGCAGCCTTGGCTGAGGGATGTTAGTCGATCATTCTTCAGCAGTGCTAGTTTTCCTCCGGGTTCCGCTTGTCCCTGGCTTTGGTGCCCTGGAGACGCTCCCTCCTGGTGTTTTTGAGGGAGCCCCACCTTTGCGGTTTGAGCTCCCTCCTGTTGCTTCCGGCCTTTGGTGAGTGCCGGTCTCGGTTTTGTTGTTTTTGTTGTAATATTTATTAGGCATAATGGCCCCATGAGTGTCGGAGAAAAAAATGTATCCAGAAGGCTCCGTTAGCGACTGGGCTTTGTTAAATGGGCCCCCAGCCTGGTAGTTTGTTGGCACGGGTCGCGTAACACCTTAAACCGGCCCATGTGTCATCAGTTAGCGTGACCCGCCTCACATCTAGATCACTTTTGCCCACTCGTTCATAACGAACGAGGAACCTTCTTTTTATCTGTGGGCCAGTACGTTGGGTGACCGGCAGGTAAGTAATCTAGGGACTGTTCTTCTATAGCTTCATAAAGTTGTTTGCCTTTCGGCGATGTTAATCTGGAACCCCATTGAGTGCGTTTGGCGTTGAAATCACCCCCCGTACGAAGTTTATTACCTAGCTGGCTGAAATAATCCATGAACTGCAGTTTTTTTTATAGCATGTTTTGGAGGATAGTACACTGCTAATATGACATAGTTTCCAATCCACTCCTGCAGACAGATGCTCGTTGATTGGATATGTTCCTTTTCATATTTCATAAATTCAAAGTATTTTAATCTTGTTTTCTCATCTGGGTGCTTCGTGTCATAAACAGAGTACCCATTAATTTTGAAACAGTTAATTTTGGTTTTTCAGATATTAACATTATGTCAATATTGTGCTCAGTGCGGAATGCTTGCACCTCTGCTTTATGTTGTGCTAGGCCGTTTGCATTCCATATGGCTATTTTGAGGGCAGTCATTTTTGATTTTTTGTTCTCTCCATCATCGCCATGAAGCTTTGCATCATGTTAGTTAACTTGCTTAAAGCTACTGCGATGTTTCCTTCTTCGCAAAAAATTAAACTTGAGCGGATTTTACTCCAGCACTCAATGCCACTAATGGGCCCACGGTGCCAGTGGTATAATTAAGGATACTTGCATATGAAATCACTTGATGTACACTAACAGTTGGTTTTGGTTGGTTATTTCGTGCGTTATGATATGAAATTTCTGGTTGCACCTTTGGTTTATATTCTTCTTTTCCATTCTAGGTAAATTGGACACCCTCTATAATTTGCAGTGTGATTTCCACCACAGTTGCTGCATTTTCTCAATCATGCTTCCGTTTTTTCTTTGTTGCATGCATTAAAATTATGGAGTTCACCACAAATAACACAAACATCGTTTAAAGTGCATTTTGCTTTAGTGTGTCCATATACTCTTGGCACTTAACACATTGTATCGGTCCAGTTCTTTTTTTGGGTTCCTCAACGATAATTCTTCTATGCAGTAGATATTTTAAGTCAAATATTGCATGTTTCTCTTTGATTTTTTTATTATCTGGTTCTAATTCCAGACGGAACAATAGCTGAGGCAACTTCTCACGGTTAAAAATATTGGTGATTTGCATTGAAATCCTTTTTCAACGAGAGCGGCTCGGATCTCGTTTGCATCCACGTAGGTCTCTATACCTTTTAACACGACGACCAATCCTTTTTGGCTTTATAGTTGGTAAGTGTAGTAAAGTTTACCAACTTCGTCGAAATGTTCAACAAACTTTTGTTTGGTTGCTTTGAGTTAATTCAACGCTAGCTAGCAACACACTCCAGGTAAAGTAATTTCTGATGCATTTGCGATTTGTCATCGTTTTGGACTATGTTGCACCTTTTTGTTAGTCACTATTGTGGTCGTGGCGTTTAGCGCCAAATCGCTTGCGGACATCGCTTTCTGCAGATTTGGCCATATTGGAATATATCAGGGCTATAACAAACCGTATTGTGTTCACGAGTTTTGGCAGAGTTTGTTAAAGAAATTAAGTATTTAACTGAAAATGGTTTTTACCATAAAAATAAAAAACTATTTATAACAATTCGAGAGTTCATTTGCAATGCGCCAGCAAAATCTTTTTTACTTGGTATGTAATTTCACAATTTTTCAGACTAATTTTTTTAAATTTGTTTCATTTTAATCTATTTCGCTTTCAGGTGTGGAATCATACATTGGTTACTCCAGTTGTACAAAATGTAACATAACAGGAACATACTTCCAGCATAAAGTTTGTTTTCCAGGAAGCGTTGGTCAACTTAGAACAGATGTTGGTATTCAAAATAAAACTGACTCGAATCATCACATGACGATTAATACCATATTTACACGTTACACGTTTTCCAATAGTTTCTATGCATTGCGCATTATTAGGTGTTGTGAAGCAAATGCTTTCTCGACTAATAAAAACACATAAACATGAATTTTCTCTGACAAGAAATTAAATTGATGCCATCAAAAACTACAACAAATCCGTAAAAGTATATACCCCCGGAATTTAAATGAAAACAGAGAACAGTTAATGAGCTAGAACATTGGAAAGCTTCCGAGTTTCGCCTTGTTTTATGTTATACTGGTATGGTAGCCTTTCGAGATGTCATCAACGAAAAATATTATAAACTTCTCTTGCATTTGATGTGTGCAATAAGGATACTTGCACATCCTGAAGACTGTCTTCATAACGAATGTGCTGACAATCTGCTGAAAATATTTTGAGAACAATTTTGTTTTTTATTTGGAAAGAAAAATATGTCATACAATATACATAGCTTGCTACACCTAGCAGAAGACGTAAAAAAGTATGGCAACCTCGACAGTTCCAATGTAAAAGTTATAAGTAAGAAATACTTTTTGTAAATGCAGATATGAACACATCTGAAGAAATTGAAACTAATGAGTTTTGTTTCGATTCAGAAACTAATTATAATGAGTTTCTTCAAAAAGACAGCTGTATGCGGCCATCAACATCAACACAAGGAACCACCATCAGCCATTTCGGCGACTAAAAATATCCAGTCAAAAAATAATCATAATATCAATAAAAATAAAATATTATCAACGCCAAATTCTTCGAGTTCTTCCAGTTCGTACTGTCCGCCTCCGGTGGAAAATAGTAATTTTGAAGAAAAGTTTGCTCGAATGATGAAAGACAATCTTCAAGAAACTAAATTATTGAGGGAAGAGTTTCGCGATTTTGCCTTGAATTTATTTCGTTTGTTTTTTTGTTGTCATTTGATTTATGTGTAAGAAAGAATGAGATGTACCTATTGCAGAAAGAGCAAACCGTGAAAAATGAATGAAGTTCGATATTCAACACAACAAGAAATTTAGTGCGATTACTCGACACCGTTTTTGTCTAGTTTTTGTAATTGTCTAAGTTTTGTAGTAATTACAATTAATAACACTAGATGGTTTGTGACTAAAATTGGATTTTCCATCAAACGGTGGTGGTGCGTACTTGCTTGTTCTTGTATACGCTTCTGATTAAATTAAATATTCTTTGCTAATGTATATACATATTACGTGGTTTTTGTTGATTTAATTCTAATTTAGGATAAACTATAAGTCGTTATACTTTTTGTTATGACACTTTTCATAACACAACTTTTCATAAAGCGCGCATACAGTTAGATGTATGCAAAGTTTCCTCCTCCGGAAAGATGTCAGTTTTCACCCAAAGTCACCGACAGAAGAACAGAAAAATTTGTTGTCAGAGGGAAACATTTACGGCACCACTGCAACGAGTTTCACACAGAAAAAATATGTTTTGGAAAATATAATCGGTATGGTGTATACATTTTCAGTCGAACCGATGCATTTATTGGATTTAGGTTTCAAGAAAAAACTTATATATTTGGACTGACTCAAAGTTCGGATAAAAGTTCAAGATGTCCAACAGACATCTTCTAATAATGTCCCACCATTTTATAAATTTAAAAGAGAACATCCCGATAGAATTTCAGAGGAAATCGAGATCGCTGAAAGAACAGCCCAGATGGAAAGCCACTGAACTTCATAGTGATACTAGAGTTTCTTATTGATGGCTGACTTTATCAGTATTTCCTATATTTCTTTTGCGCATACCGATTATAGTCTCATAAGGATGATTGTAAAGCAAATACAGCTACAGTACAAAAGTTACTTGAACATTTTGTGACCGACTAGGCAAACATTTATGGAGAAAACCTAAATTCATTCAACGTCCATAATTTGCTGCATTCCAGCGAGTGCGTTAAACAGTATGACAAATCGTTACACGTTTCATTACTATTTGGAATAACATAGCTTTGTTATTTGTAATAAATCTTTGACTTTTATACTTACCAATAGAAATTTAATTTTTTTGATTTATTACTTCTACATAGCAGTATTACAAAAATGTTTGATTAAACAATTATCTCAAATCAATACTTAAGAACTAGATTTAGAAATATAATTTGTAACGTGCCTCTATGAACGGCTAACACGATCTGGTAGGATAGTACTCAGTGGCCTGTGGGGGTTTTTTTTGCCTCCATATTTATGATGAGACACCACAAAAAAAACTCGTGTTAAATAAAACAAATAGAGAATTTACATCTGATCCACGCCAAAACACATCATCACCATTTAGGAAAACTTATTCCCATTAAAAACATTTTTTATATTTCAGTTAATCACAAAAATTATTATTATTTTTATTTAAATTCTTTTTTCCATATATGTGATTTATAGCTGAACAAGCGTGAGAGCAAATAATCATTAAATAAATTTTAAAAAAAACTCACCCATTAGATCACCAACGAGTACTCACTGGATTATTCACGGCAGACTTGCTAAAAAAAAATGTAGATTTCCTCCAACTACTTCGCTATATCACAAACTCTATATAAATAGAACTACTAATTTTAACACTACACGTTAATAGTTGAAATAATAAATAACACTATTTACAAATAAGATATACCGGGTGTTTCTTTTAAACTGAGACGATCAAATATCTCGAAAAATAGCCACTCTACGGAAAAAATGTCCATAATCAAAATTTAATCATACCGCGGGGGAAATACATTAGTGCAAAAAAAATAGTCCCGAGAAGTGTGTCTGGTTGAATTTCAGCAGACGCATTTCTGATTCGGTCAATCATGTTCTCACGTGTTGTTGGTTTTTGTGTGTAAACTTTGTTTTTGAGGTAGCCCCACAAAAAAAAATCTGGCGCAGTAAGATCTGGTGATCTGGCTGGCCAATTTATCGGACCAGCTCTACCGATCCAGCGACCATTGAAATCACGATCAAGTATTTCACGTGCCATCAACGAATAGTGTGCAGGACAACCATCATGTTGAAACCACATGTTCCGTCTCACTTCTAAGCTCAAATTTTCAAGTAATATTGGCAGTTCATTTTCCAAAATGTGCGGTACATTTGACCATTCAAGTTGCCTTCAATAATGTGGGGGCCTATGAGTTTGTTGCCAATTATTCCACACCACACGTTGACAGTCCAAGGACGCTGATGTTCAACTTGACGAAGCCAGTGCGGATTTGTAACACTCCAATAATGCATGTTGTGTCGATTAACCGTGTAAAAGACGATTCGTCGGAGAACATTACGCAACGAAAAAAATTGGGGTTTTGTTGTATTTGTTCACGTGTCCTTTGACAAAATGTTACCCGATTTTGGAAATCAACGCCATGAAGATCTTGGTGTAAAGACACATGATATGGATGATACTTGTGCCGTTTAAAAATTCTCCAAACACTGGTGCGGGGCAATCCGGAATCGCGAACTATTTCTCGTGTACTAATATGATGATTATGAGCCACTGCTGCCAATACAGCAATTTCATTATTTTCTCCAGTGACTGTTGCTCTACGGGTCCTCTTTTTCGGTTGAACATTTCCATCAGTAATAAATTGTTTGATAGTACGGCCAAATGAAACAAGTGAACGAATCCTATCCGGAAAACGTTGAGCGTAAATAACAACAGCATTTTCAAGATTTCTGCCAGCTTCTCCATAAACCAGAACCATTTCAATTTTCTCTGGCACAGTTAAACGCTCCATTCTAAAGTATTTTGTCGTTTATTTTGCAATTACGAAAAACATGAAGATAAGAAATAACACAAACGTTAAAAGTGATTTACAAAACTGAATAAATTGTTTTGATGACGAATTTCGAGTATTTCCAATGAAAACGTGATATTTTTTATTTCAAACGTATTGCAGAATCGAATGCGTGTGTTCTAAGTACACTGAAAAAAAAACGACTTTCTTATTGAAAATTGGTTTTACCAAATTGATGTTATAACACTATTACTATCATATCAATGTACAGCTGTCGGAATGATCGAAAAATTACATAATTAATATACACGTAATCATATTGATTGAATTTTGTTGCGCAATACTGAAAGTTCTCATAATAAACGTTGAATTTATCATTTTGAAACTAATTGTTTATTCATTTGAAAAACGCATATTCAATATGATCATCAAGGTATCATTTATGAAATTTTACTTTAAAAGAAAATTTAAACTGCAATTTATAGCATGATTAATTCTGTAATTAAATAGAATACAAAAAACATTCAATTTGATGGAACAATAAATATATTACATTTATATTGAAAACAACACGGGTTTACCGTGGTTTTATATACATAAGTACATACATATATTAACAGATATACATTATGTATATATATTATATGTATATATATATGTATATATATATATATATATATATATATATATATATATATATATATATATATATATATATATATATATATATATATATATATATATATATATATATATATATATGAATATATATACTTATATATATTTATCAACATGGGTTTACTGTGCATACTCGTATTGAAAACATAATATTCCATTTGAAGTTATTGAAATTAATAAAACAACTAGTGTTCAAAATGAATACACCACAATCTTGTTGAAGATACCAAACCTTATTTTGAATGAAATTTATCAATATGAAAATAAAATAACAAATAACCGTTATATTTCCTTTGTTAACTTACAACAAAATCGACTTCCATATTTAGATCAATTTTGGCTGTGTCGTTTTGCAGTTGATTAATACATCAAATTTGCATCATAACTCGTCCTAATTTTTGTGTTTAATACAACAATTAAATTGTAATTATTATATATTAAAACATTATAAACACTTTGTGTTAGTGAGTGAAAATCTATTGTAAAATTTACACTAAAATTGAATTTTTTAAGCGATTTTAATGAAAGATTACCATTTTTTGCATAATTTATCTCAAAATTTAGTGACATGTGATTTTAATTAAAAAAAAAAATCGTGATTTTTATTAACGGATATCCCTGCGACTGGAACATACAAAAACTGTAAGTAAATATTCTTGGTGAAATTTTGATTTCATTATACATATTATTAATATTCAACATTTCAGAGAAATTACTGTTCAATCAAATACATGTTAAAAATCAAACGGTATAATTTTCCTCCGAAGAAATTTAGAATTGTTTTACAAGTAATTTTAAAAATGTAATCTTAGTTTTTCCATATTTCATATGTACGAGTAAATTAAATATTCTTAAATTTAAACTTTTTTCATCGTGAAATTTTTGTTTGTCTTAAAGGAATTTTAATCAATTTGAAATGCATTTGTGTTGTTTTAAGTGCAATAAATTGATATATAGTATTGAAGGCCTAAAATATCATTTTAAATTTTGGCACAACCTGACAAACAGTTCTGTGTATGAGTGCCCCGAGAATTTATAAACTAGATTATTTTAAAGCACCACCACTTAATCTAATAAAAATGCAAGATGGAAAATTATACTTTCGTCTGAAAACTGATTTTTAACATGAAGTATTTTACTTCATAATTATGCTGCAACATACATATATGTACCAATTTTTAACTTGACGGCTGTTTAACTGTTCACAAATTCTCATACATAATTTAAAAATAACACCAACGTATTAAATAAATTAAATAAAAGTTATGGATATCAGGGTAAATGAGCAATACGAGTTGAATGCTGTTTACGATGAAGATGCCTCAACAGATGTCGTGACTTATAGTATTACCGACATATCTAATGTCACTAATAATCATAACAACAATAATTATGAATGCCAAAACGTAAACATAATATCAACAAATAATCGAATAAGTCCACCCTTAACTGAAATCGCTGCCCAGGAAATGAAAATTCTATTAGACAATTGGGGATTTAGTTTCCTTTACGAAATATTTATAGGTAATACATAATTTTCAATCGATAGAATTTTTTACTTAAAACAGTTGTATTTATTTTAATTTCAGACGAACGAATTGATGAAACCGCTCTAAGGTACATGACTATAGGTCATTTACTATCTTCTTCAATATCGAAAATTGGGTTGGGCTATATAATAAAATTTGAACAAAAATTGAAATCCTGGCAATCATCTCTAAAAATAACAACTGATTGCCAAGAAATTGGAAATTCCACCATTGCCACTATTGAGGTATCTAACGAAGCGAGAGTAGAACAAACTAATGTAAAACTGAATCAAATATTATCTGAGAATTTAAGAGGACTATCAATTATAAATCATTACAAAGAGAAAAACACATTGAATGATGGTTGCAGAGCTATACTTCTGGATATAATTAACAGTTTTCTTATACAGAACAAAATTAAGATGTCTATAATGTTGGAAAAATCCGTATCTTTTCAGATAATTGATAATTTCCCTACCGAAGAATTGGTAATAACATTTAAAATTAACTTTCATATTCTTATATTTTTAATTGTGGTGTATTATTTATAGGGCACATATGTTAAGCAACAAGGTAAACGAGCAATATCAAAAATATATGCCAAATATTTTAATTCCCTAAGGACAATGAAAGACTGTGGGTTAATGGAAAAGAGATGCCATGCGCTTAGTAATTTAAACAGTAAATTTCTCAGAAATGTATTAGGACTAGAAATTGGTAATGCAATCTAATTAATTAATAATTTATTAATTTAACAAACGCTAGGACTTATTTAACTTCTTTGATTTCCCAGAACCGGAAACTGATATTGACCACAATTTAGAGTGTCTACGAGATGTTAATTGCTCTTTTGGTGAACTGGAACATCATTGGTTTACCACCAAAAAGTATAGGTGTAAGCAGCTAACAGAAATGATGAAAATGAAGCAAAGCTGTACTAACGACGTTTTGGAAAAGTGGCCCCATTATAAAAAAACCTTAGGCTACAAATTGGTAACTATATGATTTTACTTAACGTATTCTAATAGACAATATACTCGTATTCACATTGGTGACTCTCATTGTTCAGGTAAGCATTGATTTCGAGTTTTTGTATGGTGCAAATGAATTTATCACAAAATTTGAAAATACACGCAATAAACTTGTAAGCGTAATGCAAGGGAGAATTAAGGACACAGTCCACAAGGGCTTACTGGATATTGTGACAACTAACAATTGTTTTTCGGAAAGTAAGATATACACATATTTTAATGTCTGATACAAAATTTATTTGTTATTATTAATTAAATGTTTTTTTATAGATGCCAAAAATGCGTGTTTATTACATCTTCTTCATGTCATTTTACCTCCGGTATCAAGAGAAATGGCTGATGCACCCAGTAGTTCTAAGCAGACTTGTCTAAAATATTCCATAAAAGACTCGCAAAATTCTATATTTCTGATAGGCGATACAGTTGCTGAAATTGAAGAAAAAATTCAGTTAAAAATTAAATTAAATATACCAATCCAGCCTTTTATTATTGTACATGGAAATATTGAGAAATCAACCGATTATATAGTTTATTTTGATGGATGTCGTTACAAATTTAATTGTATTTTGCTTGCACTTGATACGTGTTTCAAAATTTACATGGTTTTTAATTTACAGTATCCTCAACCATCAATTTTAATCTGGAATTTTATTCAGAAATTTTTTTTTGGTATTACCTCTGATTTTGACAAAGAACACACTTCTATAAATCTTTTAATTAAAAAGCTGAAAGATCAGTAATCTAACCTATTTTTTTGTTAAAAATAGAAGAATATTTTTAAGTCTTGTAATATTTATAAGTTAAAATGTTTATTTATATTAAGTGAAGCCTTAGCTTGCTATAGTGAAATAATATTTAGAATAATGCCGCTTGTAATTTTGATTTATTTTATTTTTAGTTTTAGCCTTTCTGTTAAATAAACAATGAAATTTTAAACAAACAATTTTTTAATTTAAACCCATTACCTACAGGAGCCTAAGCAATTTATCTATCTAATATACATATATGTATATATATATATATATATATATATATATATATATATATATGTATATATGTATATATATATATATATATATATATATATATATATATATATATATATATATATATATATATATATATATATATATATATATATATATATATATATATATATATATATATATATATATATATAAATATATATATATAAGTTTTCGGTTTGATAACAGACCACTTTCAACCTGATACCTCAACGTAGTTTAGCTAACAACTTTCTTCATCAATAAACATATATTACTAGTTATTATGACAACGCTTGTTTCATATTGAATGATTTTTCATTTTCATATTGAAAAATCAGTATTCACAGTGATAAATTTACGATAGCTATAGTAATCAAATAGAAAATGCAGGTTTTCAAATGGAAATATTCACTGTATTCATTAAATATAATATGTATTCTTAATGATGGAGTAACACTGTCAAATGAATAGAAGTATTAGATTGATAGCAGTAAGTATTCTATTAGAAACTGTGTGTTTTCGGCTGTATATGAATTACATATTTAGTAATTAAATAGTAAATTTATCAGTATGACTACATTTTTTTTTTCAGTGTAGGAAAAATTGATAAAATTGAATTTCGTCAATTACAACGCCATCTATCATGAACCGAACAAAATATTTCATTCAAATCATACGTACTTTTAGTCGTAGAATCCGTATCTGCAATATAAAATATGGCTTCCTATCTAAGTTTAAAAGTTACCCCCGCCCCACCTACAAAGCGGGGGTGGGGGACTATTTTTTTTGCACTAATGTATTTCCCCCGCGGTATGATTAAATTTTGATTATGGACATTTTTTCCGTAGAGTGGCTATTTTTCGAGATATTTGATCGTCTCAGTTTAAAAGAAACACCCGGTATAAACAAAAATTAATTAAACAACTACAATAATATAGGCAAATAGGTATGTTAGAATTGCTACATACATACATATGTATATCTGTATGCCTAATAAAAAAAAATAATTGTACTATATACATATATAATCAAAACTATTCGATTACATATTTTCAATTGTAATTATTTAATTTCTGCCCCATTTTATTTTATTTTTATTTTTATTTTTTGTTTGTTTTTTATTTGGCGGGTTTACTTTTGCAGCGGTACCGCTACTCCGCTTAAAACAATCGCGAATCAGGCTACGCGTCCCAATACTTGAACTCTCTTCGATCCTAATTTGTAGGTAATGAAATATATTATTTAAGGTCCTGATATTGTTATATGGAGGCCCCGCTACCTAGTAGGGGCTAAGAATTGTAACACAGTGTAATAAATCCTTATCTATATATCTTAGATTTCAGCTGATGTGGATCTTGTGTCACAGGATTACTGTTTTTATCACTGTGTATATAAATGCGCTCAAAAAAAAATTAACCAGAATTTTATTTATTATTTTTAATTTTTATATGCACCTATTTACACATATGGATGCTATTTATTTAACACTATACTACTGACACAAAAAATATTTCACCTAGCCGCGGTGGCCTCTAAAAAACAATCTAATTTTGTTATCAATAAATTGATTATGGAATAGAGATATTTTTAGTTAAGCCTATTCACACTATCGTAATATTTAAGACTTACACTTACATCATAACAAATCTATTGGTTGAGATGATCATGCGATACAAAACCACTGCAAAGACAACGGTGTCATATAGCACTAATTACATCACCAACATCACGAGGATGGTCAACTGCGAAGATGAGTTAAAGCAAAAAAAAAATCAACGAATACGGGTTCATTGACCTACCATAGGAAATTGAAAATAAAATGAAATCACAACAACAACATATAGAAATAAACTGGTAGAAAAGAGGTGCGTACGCAAATCTACAACGAATTGTTCTTTAACATTTTAACTTAATTCATTTTGAATATACAGCTGATCAATGCGCTCGTTACAAATTTCCCAGTGGATGATCTTGAACAGAAATTTATAGATGAAACATTTAAAAATAAATTTGTAAATTCGAAATATTATTATTACAACTTATTCATAGATTAATAATAATAATAATAACAGTGTTAAAGGCCATTACTGGCCCCTTACTGAATCAACAATCTGGCTCCAACGGTTTCGATCCTGAGCTTGGTCTTCATACTGTCTTAGACAATCTGAAGAGGCCAAGTCGTTCTCTACATCGTGGAGCCATCGTCGCCTGCAACGACCTCTGCGCCTACCATATGGTGGCTCTCCTTTCAGAGATCGCTGCACAATTCGTTCCGGATCAGCACGCAGAACGTGACCGAGCCAGCGTACTCGCTGAGATCTAACTTCATGTACAACATCGGGGATCTTCATCAGATCTCTGATCTCGAAATTGTACAGAGCTCGGTATGTACCATCTATTTCGCGTTTAGGGCCGTAAATCACACGCATGATTCTTCTCTCAAATGTAAGGAGCCATCTCTCGTACTCATCCGTCAGCGCCCAACTTTCACATCCAAACATAACAACGGGCCTGATCAACGCTTTGTAAAGCTTCAGCTTCACGGCACGTGATAAGTGTTTAGATTTTAGCAGTGGCCTTAGAGGATACAAAGAACGACTGCCAGCTGCCAGCCGCACTTTAATATCCTCACCCACACTGTTATCGTGAGTGATAAGAGAGCCCAAATATTTGAACCTCCTCACTCCCTCAAACGTGTGGTGGCCACTACTAAAATCTGGTGTGCCATTGTCTCTAAAACCAGAGATCAGGTATTTCGTTTTGGACTCATTGATCTGGAGTCCAACAGAAGCTGAAAACTCTACAAGCGGATCAAGTATTTCTTTCACTCCGTTGTTATTCAGTCCAATCACGCATATGTCATCTGCATATGCAAGCACTTGATTGGACTGGCGATATAAGATGTTACGCTGAGGTGTTTCAGTTTTACGAAAGATGTACTCCAACATGAGATTAAAGAGTATCGGGGACAGAGCATCTCCCTGCCGAACACCCGAGTTAACTGCAAAAATTGTCGATAGCCTGTTCTCAACTTTAACACAGCATTGAGACTGCGTCACTGTCCATCCCGGTCCCGAATGGCGGTTGACGAAGGCCTGAAAGTATGGTGCAATCCAGTAATTCTTTTAAAGAAATTACGTGAACTACGCTCATTGCTGAGTTGTTGTACTTTCAGAACCTCGGCCTTCCACCATTCTCGCTTCTTCCGTCTACAAATCCGCTTAGCTGCCCTTCTTGCAAGAGCTGCCTTGTTTTTCCTTGCGATTGTGAGACGTTGTTGCACTTCATTATGGGCTATATTTTGTTGCTCAACTGCAAGACGACACTCGTCATCAAACCAATCATTCTTGGGTCTGACTTTCACTATACCTAAAGTCTGTTGAGCAGCACTGACAACCGAAGTTTTCAGTACCTCCCAGACAGAGTTCACGCAGTCAGACTGGTAATTAGCTCCCTCAATGTTGTCGCTGACAAGATCCTGATATTGTTTCTTTTGATCTTCATTTATCAGACCTTCACAGTCGAAACGTTCCATCCGTTTCGCTGTGTTCCCCGACCTGTACGAAAACTTCCACCGTAGCTTTGCAGCGACCAAATAATGATCGCTGCCTACGTATTTGGTTGCTGACCGATAAGTTCTCACATCCTGCACAACTCGAGCTCGCCCTTTTGAAATTAACACGTGGTCAATTTGGCTCCGGGATGTTTTGCGAGGATGTGTCCATGTCTCTAGGTGTATCTGTTTGTGAGGGAAGAATGTGCTTGCTACTCTAAGATCATGAGCAATTGCAAAGTACATCATTCTCTCACCATTATCGGTCGCAGTTTCGTGTCGGGAGTACGGACCTATGTTTTCACACAAGTCGGCCTGATTTCTGCCAGCTCTAGCATTAAAGTCCCCAATTACCATTCTAACATCGTGTTCGGGTATAGATCCCATCAGATCGTCCAAGTCATTGTAAAATGAGTCTTTATCTTGGGGCTGGCTGACTTCTGTGGGCGCATGTACACAAATTATCGACAGGTTGGCTAACTTCATGCGCAGGCGAAGCATACACAATCGGTTATTGACTGCTTGAAAATCCAAAACAGCCTTCTTTACCTGCGGCCCAAGAAGAAATCCAGCTCCAAGATTTCCGAGGTCATCTCCACTGTAGAACAACGTATAGCCCTGGGACACATGGTCTCCACTTTGAGGCCAGCGAGTTTCTTGAAGAGCAACGAGTTCCAGCCGATACTCTTTCATGCACGTGATTAGACCCTCCAACGCTCCTGGTTTTCTAAGTGATTGCACGTTCCACGTGCCGATCCTAAATCTCGTATCCGGGTACTTGAGCGGGGGTCCGGTGTTGTTTTGGCGGTATCCATTTTTCTTTTTGTTGATTTTATAAACAGTTGATTTTTTTACGGATGCGGGTCGTCAGCCCAGCGATCCAACCGTTTAGTCGCCTCCTACGACAAGCAAAGGATACTGTGGTGGTATTCTTAGGAAACATGTTCGTGCAATTTAGATTTACGAGACATGTGAGTGCCCCCCGACCACAGGGGCCATTCATAGATTAATTATGTTAAAGAAATACATGGGAAGATGGTGGGTTATTCCCGATCAATGAAACATTTATTTTCTGATAATCTATTACTTAAATACAACTGGCACGGGCAAAAAGGAAAACGCGAGTTGAAGTGGTGGTCAGTTGTTAGCGAAATTTTGTTTGGTAAGATATAAAAAAAATTGAATTAAGGGTGAAAGCGTAACCAATTTTTTATCACAAAATTATTTATAAAAAAAAAGTAAAACATAAATACATTTTTATGAATGAAAATCATTCTCATGAACTTAAACATTAGGGGAAACGGAGAACGATTAACTAGAGGGGAAGTGCTGGGTGATTGTAGAAATGAGGGGTAAACATAAATATGAAATCAAAATAATGTAAAATAGAGAAAAATTGAATATAAATAAATAAAACAAGCGAATCGAGTGAAAGTGGAAAACATTTAAAATGACAAAAAAGGGAAAGGCAGTAATGTTAATAGTAAAGAGTTAAAAGCCTATAACTGAACGTAAAAATAGGTCTCGTCATAAAAAACGCTAATTTATAGTAGAAAAATATCAAAACGGCAATAAAAATTCGGTTTGCAATTTATATATTTACGAGTAAATTTATTATACATGCGACGAATTCAGATGTTGACTAGCGCATTCTCTTTATCAGTATAAATCGTTTTTAATTAAATAAACCTTTAATTATAACTGATACATATATCCATATCATAATATGTAGATACATATAACTAAAATAGAATGACTTTGCGTGTATAAATTCGAAATCGATTAAATAAAGTTAGTTTTATGTGTTTTAATGCAGACACAATTTAGAATTACAAACTATGTAATGAAAAAATTAAGTTATTATACTAAAATACCCCTCTAGCAGTACAGAACATTTCAATATTTTACAAATATCTAAAAATACAACAAAAAAAACGGAAAAAATATTTAAATTTATATGATTTCCACTGTCTCTGTAAATGACTCACGTGTTTTATTCACCAGCTCAAAAATAAAATCGTATCCCCGATTACGTTTTATGGGTAGACGAGTATAGGTAATTAAAATACATTTAGAATTCTCATAAAAGAATTCAGTGACAATAGATTAATAAAACAAAAACAATTTTATTTCGTAAACAAAATTTAGATTTTTCCAGCTAAAAGAAACCTTGCAACACAGGTAAATAAATTTCCATAGGATGTTGTTGTGTTTATTACATATTTTGCATAAAAATTATAGTAAACAGTTACATAATATTATATAATACTTAATCCTAGAAGTTTTAAATTCATTTCAGACCACGTTCACTGAGCATCAGCCCGGTGGCATAATCAACAGATTTTTTATCGTTGCTTCATACATATATAGTATTTATTGTATGTATTTATGTTAGTGCAACATTTTCTTATAGAACAATATAAATATTTTCAGTTCACGTGCCGATTTACACAACTATTTATATTCACAAAATTTAAATACACGTTTCAAAAAGTGGTCTACTTTTTATCAAAGAATTTTCCTATTGTCCAATATTAAAAGCAACATTTGGTTAACTTCCTTTGAGACTTGTGTTTTTGTATACTATACCACAAAATAGTATAATATAGATGAACAGAGTTGCATTTTGCCAAATTGGGTATGTTGAGATAAGCTCAAATATAGATTAGTCTCATCTGTAAATTTGTTTATGGGCTGCATGTAAAATAACTAAATTCCCACTGAGATATGGCTGATAGTTGGGTGGCCGTTTTCGCCGACATCTACTTACCATAAATATCGACAGGGAGAAGGTGAAACATAACCTCCACGGCACGTGTTGGTGTTGTCCTCGGCTACATTTTTTTAATTACCAGTAAAAGCTAGTCCTATGCCGTTTTAGATAGGTGGATCTACAACCGGGATTTTATATTTCCTGGTAAAGAGTAGCAGTTCAGTTTTGGACGACCTGATTGCCAGTCCACATCTGATGGCTCACCTTGTAATGATTAGGAGGGCATTTTGGATTACCTCGTTCACTGTGTTTCAATATTTCCTAGAGACAGCTATCGTTACGCCATCTGCAAGCAATCATTCCAATCCCTTCTCTCTTTAGCTTTAACTGCAACTTATTAATTGCTATGTTTCAGAGAAGATAGGACAGGACACCACCCTGCGAAGTTCCCTTAGTCACCCGCCTCCTAATAGTGGATTGCCCCAGCTCCGAGTTACGCATCCTGCTCCCCAACATAAGATTGATTAACCCACTTACAAGGTAGTCCTCTCCTAGAAGTGACAATTCCTCCAGAATTGTCTCCGCCTTTACATTGTTAAAGGCGCCCTCAATATCTAGGAACGCCACAATTCAGAACTCTTGCGAGAATACTGATTTCTCAATCGTACGTAGCAGGGCATGCAGAGCTGTGTCCACAGATTGCCCTTTACAGTAAGCATGTTGAGACTGTGCCCAGTCACTAGGCTTTATTTTTGTCGTATATATTTCTAAGGTTTTCAACAGAAAGGATGATAGAGTTAAAGGTCTTACGTCCTTTGGGTATAGCCATGTGAGCTTTAACACGCTTTCGGAATAAAAAGCACCCTGACCTCTGTCCACCTCCTCGGAATACAGACCAATTTTAAACACCCTTTGAAGATTACTTCCAGCCAGGGGAGAATAATCGACGAGCTGTTTTGAATTCCCGCTGGCATAATTCGGTCAGGACCAGCCGATTTATAAGGTTTGAAACCTTCAAGTGCCCATAGGATCCGTTTTTTAGTTACGATATCTTCTATGCGCAATGAATGTGTTTCTCGCTGAGTACTAGTCTCTGTCGAGTCGTCAAAACTTCCTGGAAAGTGGGTTTCGATGAGAAGTTTCAAAGATTTCTCACTAGAAGCAGTCCAGGATCCGTCCAGTTTAATTAAATAACTGGAACTGGTTGGATTAGTAGTTAGTATCTTAATAAGACGAGAAGTCTTGGAAACTTCTTCCATTTTATCACAGAAGTAGAGTCTCCACGACCTCCTTTGATCCTTCCTTAATTCTTTTTTGTATACTTAAAGTCATCCTTATAGGAGTCCCAATCTTGAGGCTCTCTCGTTCTTTTGTCTCTATTAGAGGCTTTCCTGCAAGCCTTTCGGTTCCTTGGACCACAATGTTGGTTTTTGCTTGCCCCTGGGCTTAACTATTGGGCAAGCAGCATTAAAGGACCGGTTGCGGGCACTTTACTGTCGCTGGCGGCTCAGGAACCCGAGGCGTTAATAGCCGTTTTAGCATTTCCCTATAATAAGGCTGAATGTTACTTATCGATGGTCAGATAAGGAATGTTCTCCCACCACTCTCCATTCCCTGACAATAGGAAAAATATTATCTGAGGCGTAGTATTACACACCCAAAGGTTAGTATTTAATAAGTACTAAAAACATAACACCTCTTTCATTGATGTCTGTGCTGCCCCAGATTTTGTGATGCGCTTTAGCATCACATCCAAGAATCACCAGAATCTTCATTTTTTCAGTTTCGAAATCCAGGTCCACCTGGTTTTCCGGCGGAACCTGTTTGTCCCGGTTCATATAGGCTGAGAATAGCCAAATTTTGCTGCCGCCAACCTCTAGGCTGACAGCAGTTATATCACCATTGCTATATTGAGAGAGTAGAAAGATGATTAAGTTATTTTTTCCAAGAATGCAGGATCTGATTTTCCCAGAATTGCTGGAGTATATTAGGTTATACCGCTTTATTCTTAGGCCACAGATCTTGTTACTGTTTATCCTAGGTTCTTGAATAAGGACCACGCCCTCTCCTGATCCAGTCAGTCTGAGGAGTAAAGCGGTCGAAGCCGCCTCTGTATGGTCTGCACCATTAATTAATTTGTGTGATATTTAATGCATAACACCAAGTTGAGCCTACCTACCACTTTTCACTGCTCGCTGCCGCAGGCTAATTTCTGGCCGTATCGCCTCCCTGGAACTTGGTTCCAAGATGCTGGCAGACTCCTCCTACCGCGAGTCCGACAGGTAATGCTCGTCCGACACTATGGGAAGGCGGCCACCGCGGAAAGCTCCATTGGTTAGATTGTCTCCCCTGAGTGCGTTTCAACCTCATCTTTCTTATAGACTCTGAGATTAATTGACCCGAAACCGAAGTCAATTACTCCCTTAGTCACGGTAAGAGGAGTCAGTCAACTACTTGTTGATTATCATAGTGGATAATCTAGAGCCCGCATTGGCGTCTTCTTGCCTTAATATCTTCTTTTTATCTATTTTAAGACTTGTATTACTGATCCTTATTATTTTCAGGATCTTGTCTGAGCCAACCGGTTCGGTTGATAGCCAGACACGCGCTCTTGGCCTGGTAGGAATCTCTTCTCGCTTACAGCCGCCAGCCTTGCCAAACCTCCCCTACCTCCGTTACTGCCTACTTATATAGATCCACTGATCTAGCATCTGTGCAGGATGGAGGGGGTCCTAGATTCTCTCCTAGAACTTTAAGAAAAACTAAGTTCAGTACGTTATACACTAATCTCCATTTCTCAAAAGTGATGCTCCCATCTTCATGGCACTTGTCAATGACGGCAATGAGGAGTCTCCTTCCTGGGACCGCTGTCTTTTCGACACATGGTCCTTCTCCGAGCAGTCGCTGCCGACGGTTTTCTTGGCCCACACCACGGTCTCTTTGCTCTACCGTGGCTGCTCCTCAGGGATTGCAGCCCACCTGGCCAGAATCCTGAACACCGAGCGTCTATTCCTATAGCGCTGCTTTGACGGAGGGTCGTTAATCGATCCTGCGTCGGCAGTTCTGGATTTGCCTTGGGTTCTCTTTGTCCCTGGCTTTGAGTTTACCCTCGATGTTTCCGGCCTTTGAAGAGTGCCGGTTTTGATTTGTTTGTTCTTTAGATTAGTTAACATAGTGGTCCCACGAGTAACAGAAAAATATTGGTCCACCTACACAGAGATCCGTATAAGCAGGTAAGGCTACTTACAACTGAAGGTCGCCAGGTACCCAGAGGGCTCCGTTTGCGACTGGGCTTTGTTAAATGGGCCCCCAGCCTGATAAGATGTTATGCGACCCGCGTCAACAAACCGGCCCATCTGCCATCATTTAGCGTGATCCGCCCCACAACTAGTTCATTTTTGCCCACCCGTTCATAACGAACGTGAAAAATATATTATACAAGTCAGCTAAAATGAAACTGTATCTTGATTAAATACGCTGCTATCTATTAAGCTAGAGACTAACCACATTAATTTCGCATATGAAAGACGGATGTGGGCAACAATAGAACACTCCTTTAACAAGGTACTTTAAACATTTCATTTTAAATGCAAAATATGGATCCTGTATTCACTGTGTGTACCTACTCAAATTTTCTCAAACTAAATTTAAATTAATCTTAAATTTATTAAAGTTTTTAACTTAAGCCATCAATAATTTTTGATAGATTCGCGTATGTGGGCGATCCATATTATAATATAACTTTAACCACCAAATTGAAACTAATTGATATCTTGATAGGAATAGATGACTTCTATTGACGTTAATTATCTCAACAGCTACAACAATCAGTAGTTTCAGTAATCATCGCGACCGCATATACGAATATTTATTTTAAATATTTATTAGATGTTGTAGTTTTCTATTTTTTTATTTTTTATTTTTTTTCAGTTGACCATTTTTCATGGATTTAATGCCATGGCTCGGTTTTTTGCTCTGTTTTATTTATTTTTCCGTTTGGACTATGGCTATACTTATGTACATAATTTATTGATTTTAGATAATTTATTGGAATGCTGTGAGGCAGTAAAATATATATTTTATTTATATTGTTATAACATAATGTATTTAGGGATTTGCTGTTTTCGTTCGAAGGATATTATCGCGTGTAGGAAAATTATTATATGTAGAAAATTGGGATTTTCTGGAAAACGTCCTTGAAAGGATGTTTACTTATAATTTAATAACTGGCATTTTATAAAATTAAAATTACTACAAGTACTTAAATAATTTAAAAATAGTTGTTGTCAATAAATGTATTTATTGCAAATATAGTAAACAAATTTGGTGAATACATTTGATTAAAGTGAAAACAAAAGCACCTTAAGCGATTTTAATATTTTGGGTGTATCATATAGAAATCTTTGTACTACAAGTTTAGTTAAAAAATAAAGAAGGTACTAGAGCAGGGATGCCAAATATAGCATATGATTCATGTATCCAAATAATGTAAAATAAAATTCGTGTGCCATAACCTAATTTCTGTAAAATCAACATGATAACGATTAAAATGAGCTACAATAATTGAATAATTATGTATAATTGTTTGCTACCAAGACAAATAAATTTTCATTATGGCCAAAAAATTACTAAAATGGTAGTTTCTGATTGAAAATTTGACGGCACTATTGTTTTACAGAAAATTAATGTTTTAATTGCCTATAAAACCGGATAACAAGATTTCATGGTCTTGCAAATAATACAACGAACATCAATACCGGATAAAATATTTTCCATTTGATCTAATACTACTTTTCAAGGTAAATCTGCAAGGTAATGCATTCTTAATCTTTCTTTGTAAAAATATTTCTAATCTTTGAACGTATAAACATGAGTAAATGTACTGGCCAAAATTACTTTAGCATAAGAAAAAAGAAATGATTTTAATTTAACTGAATTAAAGGCATCTGGTGTAAATTAAATAAGAAAATTAAATAGAAAATAAACAAATTTCTTTATATCGACAAAGTCTTAGTTGATAATTTTTACAAAATGTTTAAATCTTTGAGATAACGTAGTATCATGAAACCAAGAATTTTTAAAAACTCATCAGTTTTGTTTATATTGTTTCCTCAATTAATTCAAATATTTGTGCTTCAGTCACTTTTTTGGTTTGACTTCTCTATATGTTTAATAAAAATATCTAATTTAATTTAAAAGGACGAAGGTAGAAATAATGAAGTTGATCAAACTATCGTTAAAGTACCTAGAAGCTGCTCCACCGAAATCCCGCCAGTCCAAAATTTATTACAATTTATTACACAGATCCACTAGAAACCACTTGTGGTGTCCCGCCTGGTGTTGTTGACCCAGAAGTCCGCAGCATCCCGGAGGATACTCAGGAGGCACTATCCCTGGACTCGGAGATTTCGAGATCATTGGGACGAAGCTGTGCGCTCCTAACGGACGAGTCAACGTCAGAGGAATCTGACTCAACAGTGGGGGAGGGAAGCAATATCTAATGCTTAAGATCCTTCAGATCAACCTCCATCACTGTAAAGTCGCCTCGGCGGCCCTTCTGCTAAAAATGGAATCTGAGTCCATTGATGTGGTTCTGGTCCAGGAACCATGGGTCAATGGTGACCGGGTGTTGGGCCTCAGAACTCCCAAATATAAAATACTACATGCGAAAAATGAAGGTAAGATACCGTCCTGCATTCTCGCTAGAAATAATTGAAATATTTTTATACTGCTAAATTACAGCAACGCTGATGTAGTGGTGGCTAACATCGAGATGGATGGGCCAAATATCTGCCTAATATCGACCTACCTATACCATACAAGGAGGAAACTATACCACCAAGTAGGTTGGCCAGTGCAATAATGGAGGCTCGAAAACGAAAGATAGGAGTCATCATGGATAGCGATGCTAATGCGCATCACTCAATCTGGGGAAGTACAGATATAAACAGGCGAGGTGAGTTACTCCTTGATTTTATTTTAAGTACTAACCTAAATATATGTAATATCGGGTGTAAGCCAACCTTTATTACTAAAAATAGACAGGAAGTGTTGAACATCACACTTGTCTCGGATTTTATTAAGGAGAGGGTATTGAACTGGAAAGTGTCCGAAGACCATTCCTTTTCTGACCATTGTTATCTCCAGTACGAAGTGGATACAAAACCCACTTGCAAACCACCCTTCAGAAATAGGAGGCAAACTGATTGGGAGTGTTTCAGCACCATTCTGGGTAACTTATTACCGGTATCGGTTCCAAACCCTCCTGCAACTACACAGGAGCTTGATGTTCTAGTAACCAAGCTATCTGATGCTTTTAGCAAGGCCATGTTAGGTGCATGTCCTATCAGTAGGCCCTTGGGTAAATCTCGGCCACCCTGGTGGTCGAGAGAACTCCAAGGTACTCGTATGAAATGCAGGAGACTGTTCCAGAAAGCGAGGAACACAAATGCTGCTGCAGATTAGGACTATTATAAGGAAGTCCGCAAAACCTACAAGTACGAGCTAAGAGCAGCCAAAACGAGGGCCTGGAAGCTCTACTGTGGCAATATACAGGAATCCTCGGAGGCGGCCAGGCTACGCAAAGTACTATGTTTTAGACCTTACATCCCGGGTTATTTACAACGACCGGATGGTTCATGGACTACATGTAGTGAGGAATCCCTGGCTAGAAACGCATTTACCGGAGTGCTCGGTACTAGCTCCGGAGAGACCCATGATAAATAGGGGTATAGACTCCGTAAGTCATATAGTAAAAAGGCGGAATATCCTAAGGGCAATAAACAGCTTTAAGCCATACAAGTCGGCAGGACCTGATGACATTATCCCTGCGGATATCCAGCGAACTATTGACTTAACCCTACCCTGGCTGGAAGATATCTTCAAAGGCAGCCTAGAACTCTGTCACATTCCTAGAAAATGGGCTGAAGTAAAAGTAATATTTATACCTAAGGCTGGAAAAAGCTCTCACTGCTATCCCAAAGACCTATAAGCTTATCTTCTTTTTGGGCCTATAAGCTTATCTTCTTTCCTGTTGAAAACACTAGAAAGACTAATAGAGGCTCAATCAAGCCGGGCGAGCTGTTGGGATCTCAACATGCATACTGTAAGGGACGATCGGTGGAATCAGCTCTCCACTCCCTTATAGGCCCGATTGAGAAATCACTTGAATATAAGGAATATTCCATGGTTACCTTCTTGGATATAGAGGGGGCCTTTAGCAACGTCAAACCAGGGGCAATCACTCGAGCTCTTGCGTGTCTGGGGGTAGACGGGTCACTCAGCGGCTGGATAGATCATATGCTTAGAGGCAGGATCGTGAAATGGAAGTCATGAACTGGTTGAAGTATAATGTAATATCTACGAGGGATATTCGCATTTTTACGGACAGCCTGGCTGCTATTAAAACGCTACAATCATACTCTTTGACGTCGAAGGTAGCCCAGAACTGTCTGGCATCTTTAAATGAGATGGCTGATCAGTTCAACATCCGCTTGACGTGGGTGCCAGGGCATTTCAATATCGCAGGGAATGTAATGGCAGATAAGTTGGCCCGCAAGGTTACAACATGCCTAATAACCAAAGCAGGCGGGACATAAAGATATCGCTTGCTTCATGTAAACTGCTGCTTCAGGAAGAAGCCATAAAAAACGAACGGCAGGTGGTCTAACGCCAGTTCGTGTAAAATAACCAGGCAGATCTGGGCTGGACTTCACCGGTCTAGATCAAGCCAACTGATATCGCTTCGACGGCACCATATTGGCATGGTCGTGGGAGCTATAACGGGACATTGTCTCATTGGGATACATGCGAACAGACTGGGTGTCCCAGCCCACGATTTCTGCCGCAGCTGTGTTGATGAGGAGGAGGAGGAAAATGTACTCCATCTGCTCTGCACCTGTCCTAGTCTAGCGTACAGCAGAACAAAATTTATGGGAACTTCCTCTTTGAACGATCTCACGGATCTTAGTAAGATCGAGATCCGGGACTTTAAAAGCTACTTGGTAATCTCAGGATGGTTTAGCGAGTGAAGAGGAGGAAACTCGAATGTTGTGTCTATGCTAGTCCTTTAGGACGGCCCCCCTTAGCTAACCTAACCTAACCTATTAAAAACTAAAACAGTTTAGTGGTATAATGCCGAAAAATATATGTAATTATTTTGTGTAAAAATCACCTTAGCTTAAAAGAAACCTACTGAAATTCAAAGAAAAATACCAAAAGGTCCATTAAAATCACCTGTAATAATTTAATACACCAGACCACTACCACATTTTGGATAGAACAGGCCATTGTTTACACTATACGGTATATAAAGGGTTTTCCAATAATATAGGTTTCATTTTGAATAGCCTGCTAATTGGGCAGCTGTCAATTTTGAAGCTGCCATCTTTTGACATTTGACAAGTAAAAACTACGCCATTACTAAAACTGGTACGATCCACGCTTCAACAACGCATTGAAATTGACAAATTCACTACATAAATGATACAAATTTTGCAGTCACAGTTCGCACAGCTAAACCACTTTTTGGTCTTCGTGAAGCACCTACTCGGCCGGCAAACCGTTGCGTCGCTCAAGAACAACTGAGAATATTGCTGCTGTAGCCCGTAGTGTTGAAGAAAACCTCGTCGTTCTTTGAAAGTTGACATTCCACAAACGACATTACACCGTATTTTGCATAAAGACTTAGGTCTTAAGGCTTTTAAATTTCAGTTAACACAAGAACTCAAGCCGGTCGATCACCATAAACGTCGTATCTTCGCTGATTTTCATCGAAAAATTATCTTCAGTGATGAGGTTCATTTTCACCTCGGAGGCTACGTTAATAACAACATTGTCGCATTTGGGGCTCAGAAAATCCAAGAATGATTGTAAAAGTCTCCTCATCCTCAACGTGTCACTGTTTTGTGCGGTTTTTGGGCTGGTGGTGTGATTGGACCTCACTTTTTCGAAAATGAGACTGGCGCAACTGTTACGGTGAATGGATTGTCCTACCGAGCTATGATTAATGATTTTTTATAGCCGGAATTGGAATATATTGATGTGAACGACGTTTATTTACAGCAAGACGGCGCTACGTCCCACACAACCAACGAAACAATCGCAATTTTGGAAGAAAAGTTCCCTGACTGTGTTATTTCCCGAAGACGTGATCACAATTGGCTACCGAGTAATTGTGATTTAACACCTTTAGACTTTTTCTTTGAGGCCACGTGAAAGTAAAGGCCTATGCCAATGCTCCACAATCGATTTAAGACCATAGAAAAATAATGTGCTAATCGGTCATGAAAAATTTCATGAAAAGAATATGGTGCTGCAAGCGTTGCCGTGGCGGCCATTTGACTGATATAGTATTTAAATGCTAATGGCATACCTTCCTCTGTACAATGAAATAAACATTCATTGATTTCTCTTAAAAAATATTCGTTTTTTTTTTTTAAATTTCAAAATGAAACCTTTTATTGGAAAACCCTTTATATACCTTGTAAAGCGAAGATTTTAATTATTTTGGGTAAAAATTCACTTCAAGTCAACCAATAATACCAAAAAAGTCGCTTTTAACACCTGTAATAAATTATTACACCAGACAGCAACCATATTTTAGGTATAACTGACCATTGTTTACACTTGTAAAGTAGGGTAATTTACATATTTTGGGTTCAACTCAACGAAAAATACCCAAAAAATCACCTGTAAAAATTGTATATTTTGGATAGAACTGGTTTACACTCTATACGGCATACATATACCTTGTCAAACGGTGTACTTGAATTTTTTGTGTAAAAATCAGGTTACATTAATAGAAACCTACTGAAATTCAAAGAAAAATACCAAAATGTCGATTTTATCACCTGTAATAATTTATTACACCAGACCGCACCATTTTTTGGATAGAACTGGCCATTGTTTACACTATACGATTATGATACCTTAAAAACCGGTGTAATTTAAATATTTTGGTAAAAATCTATTTAAAGTCATCGAAAAATTCCTAAAAAGTCGATTTTATAACCTGTAGTTATTTATTACATCAGACCGATAATAAATACTAAAAATTGACTTTTACTGAAGTAAATGGTATGAAATGGTTTACCCGAATTTTCATCCATAGCATGGTTTTCCACCGTTATTTTAATTGCTAATTTATGAATACTATATGCTATAGTATGTCGTACAGTATGTGATAGTATTCCAGCAAATAAAAAAAAGTAAAAAATTAAAACCGACTTTATTTTCATACACAATATATTAAGTAGCACGGGTTTCAACCCATATGTATTTTGAAAATTGATTTTCGAATGCTATACTTTAGTTTAAATTTGGTTTGGATCTGTGCTAAAAAGTAATTATATATTTTCGAACTTAGTTTGCATCTGTGCTATGAAGTTATAATTTTTTTTCGAAATTAACGTTTTATGAACAAATTCCAATTTCGAATCATGGTTATTTAGTATGTAGATTACGATTTGATGGTTTGTTTAAATTTATTACGAACCAAAAAATATTATTAATTTCATTAATTAACTAATGCCTTATTGTGTTTATGCTTCTAGCAGACACTATCGTACGAGTATCATTATAGTTTCAGTAACAACCTCTATCGGAATTACAATTAACCTTTGGTTTGTGTACATGCTACTTTAGCTACAGTATCATGACAGTTTTTATTACTACCATCTATCGTTTTATAAATTTAGTTTTATTGTAATGCGTCCAGACTGCTACAATTAACGAAAGAAAAATATAAAATCAAAATTGTTGGTTTTGTTTCGAGAATTGTTAGCTTTCGCTTCGAATGTATTTAAACAGTAAAATGTAGCGTATTAATGATAGTGAAAGTATAGCATAACTTTTATAATGTTGAGTTGTACACCGACTCTATTTATTACCGCGGGGTGAACTACGAAGAATTACTGCTTATTCAAATTTCCGCTTAAGCCCATCCCATATTTTGTTGCAATTTATCAGAGACGACCGATTCTGTGCATGGGAGTAAAGCAATTTTACCATATAGCTGGACAAATACAGTATCTCTTCTACAATTCGTTATGAACCAAGTTATACAAAAATAAGTGAATTTTATAAGATTTTCCCAAATACCGGAATTTTCAGAGTTGCTCTATATATGAGTGGAGCTATTTTGCCAAACTCAATACAAATTCAGTACTAATTCGACCGTTTTTTTGTACAATACCGTTGGCTTAATTCTTGAATCTTCCCTATTTAGGAAACTCACAAGAAGTTATCAAATCTTAAAACTAATTAAATATAACTCATTATCCTATGTTAGTACTTAACATTATCATGCACTACTGGATTATTGTTAGTATAGTGTTACTATGATTAATTTGCTAGATCCAACCTATCCTTGCCGGCGCCGAAATCTGAGCCTTCTAAGTAATTCCTCGTCTACGCATTGGCAAGTTTTAACATTAAAAATTGTTGTATGTTCTTAGCTGGCTTGTGCGCCTTCGCATGAGTGTTACTGGGTGTAGCATCCGCAGCAGCTTTTTGTATATATGTGTTAGGTTTTGAACAGCATTTTCAATTTCATCTCCTGTTTTCAATGGGATGGCTAATGAAGAATTTCTTGTTACTATATGTTTAAATTGTGCCCAGTTTGTAGGTTTCTTGTTAAGGGTACAGTGATTTAGGTGATGGTGATTTTAAAACTTGCGTGCTAAGCGTTATTAGTATTGGTGAATGTTCCAATGATAGATCATTACATGTCTCTGATATTAAATGGCGCAGTCTGCCAATTCCTTTGGTCATAGAAAAATCAAACAAATCAGGAATTGTTCTCTTATCTGATGGCCAGAATGTGGGATGGCTGATAGATATCTAGTTCAACTTTTCGATTTACATACATTCCCACAGTTTGCCTTTTGGTTTTACTTTTCTTGATCCCCATTAAGGATATTTAGAGTTGTAGTCACGTCCTACAAGACGCTTATCTCCCAAGGTTTTGAAAAAATTTGCAAATTGGTCCCTGGTCTTGAATATGCTTTTCATTATGTTGATGGAGTTCATAGTGTCTTATTCTCTCTATAAAGATAACTGTTCCACCTTGAAAATTTCCGCTGGAGTGCTTAGTATCGTACAGCGTGCATCTTGTAAAATTAAAACATGTCATATGCGTAAAATTTGTTTCAGAAATTGGCATAATAACAATGTTGTATCCGTAAAAAAATTGTCTAGTTTATGCTGCGCTAGCCCGTTGGCGTTTCCTATATAATTCCATTTAACTTCATTGATTTTTGATTTTGTTTTGAACTGAAAGTTGAATGAGAGTATTCATATTTTGCATCATGAGAGTCGTATTGGTCTCCACCATATATATACGCATAAAATGGTTTATAAATAAACAATTATAAATTTACCACTTTATAAAATTTCTGGTCGTCGTTGGAAAGTGAATTGTATGAGTTCCACGTAACTGCTTCCGCATATGGTTTTTTTTGGTTAGTATTGACAGATATTTCTCTACATTAATTGGATTTTGGTATAATCGTTTGGGAGCTTGTTGCCTTGGGTCAATTTTTTCCTTAACTACTTTTGCGTACACCACACAGTTAACAATGTAATTTTTTCTGCAATTGCTGCATCACTTAACGTGCGGATTCATTTTCTCTAGCTCACATGAGTGTAGTTACATGAATCCCCAAATTCTTGACAGTTGGTGCATTGTAAAACTGATTTCCGTTTATGTATCTCTTCTACTACAACTTTTCGGTATAAAAAAATAAAACCTTACAACATAAATCACGTGTTTGGCTTTTGTTCATGTTAGCTCGAAGGTATTTTATCGCGTTTTATGATATTAATTATTTACCTTTCACTTTGAAACTCCTTTTGGTCAGTTCTTCTCCATCAATTGCCATAGTGGATTCGATTCCTTTTATCACAACCGTGATTCTTGTGGCTCTTCAACCGGTTGTAAAATAATATGGCTAATGAACATTACATGTTTATTGTTTGTTTCTAGAATTTCTACAATTCTTCTATACTCATCAATGTTTTTGGGTTGTACCCTTGTTTTGCAAATATTACCCCGTTTAATTTGGCTAGTGAAAATTCTCCGTTTAATTGTTCAGTCAGCACGTAATTTGCTTGAACCGTGCTTCCCTTAAGTCTCTTTTCCTCCTGATCATTGTTGTTCTCATATCGTGCTACAAAACGATTTGTATAGTTGTTATTCCTGTTGTATTTACTTTTCTTGTCTTCAGCCTAGCAGCTATTACCTCTGGAGACTTTGTGTTACGTTTTCTTTTTGACGTTCAATTCCCGTTTTTACTAATGATTAACATTTGCACTTTCTACGTTTTACAGAATTATTGTTTGTCGTTTGAAAACACACTTTTATTTATTAATATGAAAATTTGATGCACTTTTTAATAAATTGGCATTTGGTGAAATAGTCCAAATGTTGTTGGCGTAGGTGAATTTGCATCAGCAACTAGTTTCACGTTTGATGACATTACTATTAGTTTAGCCAGAGGCCGTTGGTCTTAACAAATTCATCACTTGTGTCACCTCTATATTGGCTTAAATATAAATATTATCATTTATAATAAATATTTCTGTAACGTATAGGTTGTTTGCAATATACTTTTCACGTTCCACAAACAATGATGTTTTACATATATTCCTACGCAAAATATATTCAGTGCGATTACAATTTTTCAGTACTCGACTTAATCAAAACAATCAAATAAAATTAATTATTTATTTGAAAAATATATGCCACTAAAATTATGAAATTGTATAAGTATAATCATATATGTACATATACCTAGATACACATATTCACTGTATACTATTACATGGATTAATGAGCACGTCTTTTGGCTACCCGTGAGCAGTATCAGGAACTCCCATCGGGCACGTCCAAAGGTCGCGGATAGGAGAATTACTTAACCGACACGCCGGCAGGTAGGTGAGAAATAGAACACCATCAGTGGACAGAAACTGATAAGGGAAGGCTACCCCGAATAAGAAACCAATAATGAGTGAGAATATGAAAACTCGTTTACGGCGCAAAGGCTGATTATCTTAGTACCGGCGGATTCGGGAGTGAGCATGCGGGCTCCCAGCCGTCGTTATCAAACAACCGAAGTGCTTCACGGGTGGGAAACTTGGCTACTGATGTTTATAGAACTACAAGTGTAGGAAGCATTTTCGAAGAAGAAACGGGAGCTATAAGTCTGTTTGTACTTTCAAAACGAGAAGCACCTATGTATGTGTCCGGTAGCGGGAACCCATTTAGGTAAAGCCATATGTTCCAGAGATCGCCTCCCAATATCCAAAGGAACATGTCCCTGTCGTTTTCTGACCGTGCGGGGCCAGAGGAAAACACATTAACGAGGCCATCCCAAAAAAGTAGTAGACTTCTTCGCTCGCCTTCGAAGTTTTGTCCATGGTCTATAGACGATGAAATGTCTGATTTACTAACGGATATTTATGAGCCTGATCGTTTTACTCGGATGAGTAAGAAAATTGATTTCCTATGCCAGTACAGCAGAGGAAGGAAAAACGTGCACCATAAAATAAAAAGCTGGCCACGTCAATCAAAAATCTGTATTGCGAACATTCACATATGGGTGGAAACAAGGACGAGAATCAAACAACGCAGACAATTGCGAAATTGGCTAAGCAAATAACCGCGTGAAATAATAAGGAAGAAACTGTCCTGCTGGATAGTGAAATGACGACCGCCACCAATAGCAAAAGGAGGTCGAAACAAGACTCACCCAGTGACCATGCCCAAAAGAAAGGGAAACGGAGAGCAGGCGAAACCCAAGCCCTGGGCGCCACGAGCCTAAATCCAAACGTAGGTATAGGTGAATCCAAGAAGCCTGACAATGTAAATAGCCCTGGCTGGCAAATAAAAAGTGAGGGGGAGAGACTAAACCACGTGAAAGAATTCCGCATCATCGTCCTGATTCTTTTAAAATAACCCAAAATGGAGCAATGTCGTATGCAGATTTGCTTAAAAAAATGAATGAAAACCCAAATCTAAATGACCTCTCTGGTAAGGTGGCCCGGATTCGTAGTACCGAAAAAGGTGATCTTCTTCTAGAGTTAGAGAAAGATGTACACCCCAAGGAATTTCGATTCCAAAGTGGAATAGAAAACGCTTTTGGTAGTGATGCACAAATCCAAACACTTACCCAGATTGACGAGGTTGTAGTAGAAATAAAAGATATTGATGCGGCCACAACACAGAAAGAGGTACATGAGGCGATTACATTCAAATTTGAGAGCGCGAAAGACCTCTCGATAAAATGTATCAAGTCACTGAGAGCTGCCTATATAGAGGTCAATCTCGACGGTACGAATTGGATGGGTAATCTGTCGTATAAGTGACAAACGTGTGGTTTTTAGGTGGTAGAAATCCGTCACTGTTGCTGAGGTATTTGTCCCACCGATGTATCGTCTTCCGACAATTTTCCACACTTTACGCAACCCACAAAAAAAATATATATATAAAAAAACCTCTTTTGGCTACGTTCGAACCGCGAGGTCATGAAACGTCCTTTTTTATTTAGTTGGAATTATTTTTATTTATTTAAAATACACTGAAAACAACAAACAATATTTTTATTTTATCTAAAATTGTATTGTATGCTACCATCTACTGATTTTATAATTAACTCAAAACAAACAAAATCATCAAAAATCTTTGTTTGTATAGGTGTATTGTCTTTTAGTTTTCTTATTCAAATCTAACTTGCATTTTATTTATTTTTTAGTGTGTATACATATTTTAGTTTAAAGGCGTTGCCACATGACTAAAATATCGGCGAAAGCCTGGGACCGATTTTTTCTTTTATAATTAAATGATTGCATATTTTTGACTTAAATTATTGAGAAAATATATGAAATAACTACAATTAGTAATTAAAATCATAAATTTATAATAATATAACAATTTTAATTGAATAATAAGAGTTTTTCTATTCTGTCGGTCCGACAACCGATTTTTTACTTAAATGGTATAAATTTTGTCGGTTCCGAACGCTTCCCAATAAAAATTTGTCGGTTCCGAACGCATCAAATATCACCGATATTTATTTTCGTTGTGACTTCGGTGATAATTTGGTTTGTTTACAAACGTAGCTGTCAATCTGTACAATATATTGAAAATTAAAAATGAAAATGATAATAATTTGATAAATTATATAAATTAAATGTCAAAAACAAATGACAAAAAAAAAACACAAACAAAAATGTTGTTGTTGTAAAAATCGGTCGGGTTATTATTTTGCTCATGTGGCGTGTGTTACCATATTTTCTACCGAATCGGTCGGAAATACAACTGCATGTGGCAATGCCTTAAGGCGATGCCACATGCAGTTGTCTTTCCGACCGATTCGGTAGAAAATATGATAAGACACGCCACATGAGCAAAACAATGATCCGACCGATTTTTACAACAACAAAATTTTTGTTTGTGTTTTTTTTTTTTTTGTCATTTGTTTTTGACATTTAATTTATATATTTTATCAAATTAATACCATACGTTTGTAAACAAACCAAATTATCACCGAAGTGAGGTTATGGTCACAACGAAAATAAATATCGGTGATATTTGATGCGTTCGGAACCGACAAATTTTTATTGGGAAGCGTTCGGAACCGACAAAATTTATACCATTTACGTAAAAAATCGGTTGTCGGACCGACAGAATAGAAGAACTCTTAAGGCGATGCCACATGCAGTTGTCTTTCCGACCGATTCGGTAGAAAATATGATAAGACACGCCACATGAGCAAAACAATGATCCGACCGATTTTTACAACAACAAAATTTTTGTTTGTGTTTTTTTTTTTTTGTCATTTAATTTATATATTTTATCAAATTATTACCATACTCATTTTTAATTTTCAATAAATTGTACAGATTGACAGCTACAAACCAAATTATCACCGAAGTGAGGTTATGGTCACAACGAAAATAAATATCGGTGATATTTGATGCGTTCGGAACCGACAAAATTTATATTGGGAAGCGTTCGGAACCGACAAAATTTATACCATTTACGTAAAAAATCGGTTGTCGGACCGACAGAATAGAAAAACTCTTATTATTCAATTAAAATTGTTATATTATTATAAATTTATGATTTTAATTACTAATTGTAGTTATTTCATATACATATTTTCTCAATAATTTAAGTCAAAAATATGCAATCATTTAATTATAAAAGAAAAAATCGGTCCCAGGCTTTCGCCGATATTTTTGTCATGTGGCAACGCCTTAATTCAGAATCAAGATTTAAAATACAGACGGGCTGTTGTTTATTGTACAATAGATTAACAATACAAATACTTAAATGAACAAAAAATAAATTTAGAAATATATAGACTCATAAGTTTGCGCGTTGAATACCTTCTTATTATATCAAGATAAATCACTATTCTTTAATAATTTAATAGTTTAATCATGGTGGGGGTTAATTCCTGATAATCGATTCTCGTTGCGTTAAAAAGACGGTGAACACATTTTTTTTCATTTACATCTAGTCATCCATTTTCAGTTTTTCAATTCACATACAAAGGTTCAGTTGTTTTTGGAGTGTACGATCGTTTCTCGTTCCGTGAAAAGTAATATGAAAATAGTTGTGGAACGTCTAGCTTGGGAAATTGTTGTGATAATAACTTATGTAGATTTAATGGCAGCACTATTGTAGGCTCTGCACGAACTATTTTAGAATTTATGATATTTTAAAGTTTTCCCGTCAAATATACCGGGTGGTTCATTTAAATTAGCAAAAGTGAATAACTTGAAAATAAAAATCAGATAAATAATCAAAAATTATATTAAGTAAGTTTTTATTTTGTTAGAGAGGCACTAAGATGTTGGATAAAGGATCAAATTTTTAAATTATAATAGAGGTCTCAAATGATATTATAAATTTATATACTATGCTATTCGGCAATTTATAGAAATACAGAAAAGCCTAAATATTTGTTCTATTTTAAATATTATATGAATTATTTCTTACTTAACAGTAAATATTTAAATTGTATTAAAAAAAATTAAAATGGTTTCTGCAGATGTTAAATCTTCATATTATATTTTTTTTATTTTACTAAAAAAAGCTTTCAGAAAGTAAAAAACGGGCAAAAAGTGGTAACTAGCTATCGAGTTACGTGCAGGAAACTTAGCAGTGTCACAAGTAATTGAAAATTTTGCAATGAAGAATAGTTATTTGGTCCGACGAATGGAAGTTGGAAATGTCCGCGTCCAAATGAAGGGTCTTATTCGACGACGTCCAGCGTAAAAAAGATTCCAGGCTGTGTCATTCAAACAGTTAGGCACGCAGGTGGTTCTATGATGATATGGGGTTACTTTGGTGATAAGATGGTAGGAGATTTGGTAGAAATGGACGAATAGATCGCTTCGACTATTTCTCAATGTTGGAGAACCATCCTGTGCCAGTTCGGCTAAGACTAATAAATAGAATTTATTTATTAGCAGGATTATGATTCATAACACTCATCCAATGTGTGTTAGGAATATCTGCAGTAATAATTTTGCCATCGAAAATTCATGATTCATTTCCCTTAAATTCATGATTTATGTATGTTTGCAAGTGGTATGAAAGAAAAATCGGTTAATTTAGCATTAACCGCTTAACACGAATATCGGTAAATAAGATTGGCAAGTGTAAACCAAGCATAGCTCGATTAATCAGCTCATACTTCTATTCAAGGGTCAAATTATAGTATATTTTAAATTTCAAAGTCGACACAAATAATAGAAAACCATGAAATTCTTTCTTCATCTACCTTGAAATTTAAACGAAATTTACCAAGATTTAAGATATAATTTTTATATTTTTAGTTTATGTTTCGCAATAAGTTTAGAGAGTTTTACCTCCACAGTACTTGCAAACCAATGTACAAAACGGTAATCTATATAAAATCCTGCAAGATGCAACATTAATTTAGTTTTATTAAATGCGGCTGCTTACTGAAGAGAAATAATTTACTGACGACACAGTCCAAAAACGCTATGTTCCTTAAATTTCTCAAAAAACGACATAAATCTTTTAGTCGTTTCGAGGATGCTTTGGTAAAAACTGTTGCAACTTAAAATTGTTGGGAAGATATGAACAAATCTTCTTAATCCTAGACTAAATCCTGTTTAAGCGTATATGTACTATGTGAACTGTTATCAAATCTATCCATGGTCATTTTTATAACAATTTACCTAGCTATATAGACGTCCAACAACATAATTATACAACATCTTGATGAATATAATGCAGGATTTGCAGTTCATCACGTATAATAAGTCTATAGTCTATACAGTAGACAAATTGTTGAATTTTCAATGAATTTTAACATTATTTGATAAATTTATTGGATTGGATAATTACAACAAAATTATTGATAATTTATTAACCGTTTATTTTTTCAATGTATCATCGGTATAATCTTATCTAGTTTAATTAACTAGAATCAATAAAATACGATAACTTTTTTACCAAATTTATTGAATCTTGGTACATTTTTTTCAAAACATTATTTATTTCCAAAGTTATTTTGTATTCTCACGAACGATCAAAATACGCAATGAAAGTATCTTCCATAAGAAAATAATTTGACGTCATTTTTCATGTTCACTGAAAAGTGGTTTTATTTTACGGAACGAGAATCGATCGTGGTATATGAACAAAGAAAACCTTAAATTTTGTTTTGTGAACTGAAAAATTTAAATTAATTTTCTTTATAAAATTGGTCTGATTAATTTGTTAGTTAAATTGATTTGATTTGATTTGATTGGAATGTTCGACCAAGCATTAAGCAGGATCTCCCGGAGATGGCCGGCCCTCACCGAACACCCGTTTACACATAACATAAAGAGGATTTGGATAGGTTCAGTTAGAATGATAGAAATTGACTCGGTTACAGACACCTGGTATAGCCAATAGTTAGTAACACAGGACGATACAATTCTAATCTACTTATATAATTTTCAGCATCACTGGGCTCTGAAATATAATTTATTCGTTTGCTGGATCAGACTTATGGGGTTCTCCTAAAAATTCAACTTAAATTAGTTACGAGTTATTTTAATCTGCATTTCAATCTTTGATAAATTAATTTAAATTTAAGTTTAACTGGCCGAGATCCTGTAATTTAGATACATTTGTTATTATTAATTCCATATATTTGAGCTGTGCTAGACCCTGTCTTAAATGATTATTAGATTAGTACCTCTTTTCCCAACCCAATCTTAACCAATTTTTAAATAATTTTTAACATTATCACTGGACGCTGAAATAAAATTTATTAGTTTGTTGAATCAGACTTATGAGATATACTCCTGAAAATTCAACTCAAATTAGTTACTATTTATTTTATTCTGCGATCCAATATTTCATTAATTAATTTACTTTTAAGATTAAGTGGCATAGATTCTGTAATTTAGCTCAATTTGTTATTATTAGTTCCATATATTTGGGCTGTGATAGATCCTAAATGAATGATAATTAGTACCAGCCCACTTTCTTTGTCCCTACCATGCGACTATTAGTTTACTACCACTAGACCAAACTTTAAAAGTCAAATAATAAGAAATAAGAAAATTAATTTATGTTCAAAATATATTATTACAAATTAAAATAACTATCTAATTATAGTAATAATCTCCTGGGAAAAAATGGTAATATGTATAAAATTTTAACCGCAAACTTGCCATTCCTCCAATACGTATTATGTATTTCGTTTCGCTTTCTTTATCATAACAGCAAAACTGGGCTCTGAAATAAAAATGTATTAGTTTCTGGATCAGACTTATGAAATACTTCTGAAAAATCAATTCAAATAAGTTAATTTCAATTTAATTTTAACCGTCAGAGACCCTATATTTTAGTTCAATTTATTATTATTAGTTCTTTATTTTATCTGAGGTAAACACTGTGTAATAATTAGTATAGTCGTCTACTTCTACCATTTATTAAAACAAAAACTGCGCACTGTAATAAAATTTATTAGTTTGCTGGAAAAAAAGACTTAAAAGATACATCTGAAAATTGATTTAAATTAGATTCCATTTACTGTGTTCTGCATTCTAAACAGTCATTCATTAATTTAAATTTGATTTGTTATAAAATAATAAATTACAAATTAATAAATTATAAATTAATAAATTATATATTATTTAAATTAGTTCGGAATAAACAAATTAAAGTTGTCCAGAATCACATTGGTTATTCTATTCACTACTCATTGACAGCGATCGCACCTTGTTTGACATGGTCAAAACGCAACACTATGTATGTAAACATAATATATGTCTATAACTAACATAATTTTAAAATTAATTAATTGGTAATAATACTAATCTATGTATATAAAATATTATTACAATATGAAATACGTATATAATAATAGTAAAAATAGTAAAAATCTCCTGTAAAAAATGGTAATATAACGATTAACCACAAACTTGACATTCCTCCATTACGTTAAGCTTGATTTACACTTGACGACTTTCGACGTCTACAAAAAACCTGAGATACAATGATTAAAATTTATTAAAGCGAGAACGAGAAAAATATATCGTCTGCAAAAAAAAATCATACCAAAACGATCCCAGTAAACCAAAAAAAAGCAGATGCAAACGAAAAAAAGATGTCGAGCTTCATCTGCTACTATAAACAGACGTCAATTCATGTACTTAAAATGTATAATATACTAAATTTTGTACACACATTGAAAATAATTTAAAATATTATAGTTATTTTAGTTATTATAGTTATTATTAGTTATTATTAGTTATTTTTGACGTTTCTTGCAGATCTGCTTAATCGTTCAATGTAAAGCAAGCTTTATCCGTATTCGCTTCGTCTTCTTTATCCTTGCATTAAGATGGTAATGCAGTCTCTCAGTCTGATTAATTTGTTAGTTAAATGTAAATTTAATAAAAATTCTATATGAATCTAATACATAGTTTAATTCTGATTTCAATTCTTGAATATAAACTATGTACATATATTTTAAATAGCCTGCTATTTGGGCAGCTGTCAATTTTGAAGCTGTCATCTTTTGACATTTAACAAGTAAAAACTACGCCATTACTAAAAATGGTACGATACACGCTTCAAGAACGCATTGAAATTGTTAAAATTCACTACAAAAATGGTGATAATTTTGCAGTCACAGTTCGCAAAACTAAAGCACTTTTTGGTCTTTGTGAAGCACCTTCTCGGCCAGCAATAGTGAAACGAGTGGAAACATTTGAGCTGGTGGGACAAGTTAGTGATGTGAAGAATTGAAACCGTGTGCGTCGCTCAAGAACAACTGAGAATATTGCTGCTGTAGCCCGTAGTGTTGAAGAAACCCCAGGTTTGTCGATTCTTCGTCGATCTTTGGAATTAGATTAGATTCCACAAACGACATTACACCGTATTTTGCATAAAGGGTAAGGTCTTAAGGCTTTTAAAGTTCAGGTAACACAAGAACTCAAGCCGGTCGATCACCATAAACGTCGTATCTTCGCTGAATGGGTCCTTCAGATGCATCAAAATGATCCGGATTTTCATCGAAAAATCATCTTCAGTGATGAGGCCCATTTTCACCTCGGAGGCTACTTTAATAAGCAGAATTGTCGCATTTGGGGCTACCACAGTTACGGTGAATGAATTGTACTACCGAGCTATGATTAATGATTTTTTTATGGCCGAAATTGGAAGATATTGATGTGGACGACGTTTATTTTCAGTAAGACGGCACTACGTGCCACACAATTTTGCAAGAAAAGTTTCCTGACCTACTTTCCTTTTCTATTTAAAAGCGTATAGCTATCTTCTTTGAAGAAGAACATGAAACTTCTTATGGAAAACCCTATATATGCACAAATAAATTATTACCTCATTCCATTTTGGTATAAATCCCATATACATAATATATTAAATCATCCATATCTTTTGTAACAGGCAATTATTGCTACATTTTTTATTAAGTAGCATAGGAAACAAGGAAACTTCAAATAATATTAATTTCTACTTGAGCTGCGACAACACTGGTATACGCATAAAATATTTATAAACTCTTGCCTATATACCATGAAATGCTGAGATTTAACGGAATATCTTTAAAATGACAGACTTAAAATCATCCCCTATATATACCGTATTTATATTAATAAAAAGACTGGTATACTCATACCGAGAAGTTCAATCTCGTTTAATTCCTTGACTATATTTATATACATATATTGCCAAAGCATTTTAATATGGAGGGCGCCATTTTCTCTCGTTTGGAACATCCTGTATTCAATACTGCTGTCCTACATATGTGGCATGAATTATGAACTACCTTCAAAGATGGTGCATTTGTGATGTTGTATTTACCAAGCCACACAACTACAACCTTCAACTTTTATTATCTCTCAGCATTTCATCGGGAATATGACGTAAACGTAAATTAATTCTTTTGTAACTAATATATTTCCTTGTTAATTATGAATTGATATTATTTATATATGTACATATGTATATGCAATTGTGCACACTTTATGCATACATAATTTGTTATACAATGAAACTGCTTAGTCTGTAGCACTCGTATATGTAGTTGCACGTTATATGATTTCGAAATCGAAATTTTGTGTATGTGATATATATACAATATACAATTATATATTGTTTTGTTTATGATAAGCATGACGTATGACACATTTCTAAATCATTTTAATGACATATGAATATAATATACACATTTTATAAATACGTGCACAATAATTATACAATTAGAATAACGATAATTACATATAAATGATAAGTGTAAATTTTAGGTAATCGATCTGCTGCTTAGTTGAAACGAATGTGCATATAACTCTTAACTTTATCTAGACTCTGTTTATATTCTTTTATCGTAAATCTGAAATAAAATTTGTTCTTTTGCCAAAAATATAAAATCGTACACATTTTGTGAAAAAATTGATTTTCATTTATTTTTTTATGTTTTTAATGTTTTATTTGTGTACATATATTCAAATTATTAGTTGACGTATTTCTCAAAACAGGTGGTCTACTTAATTTGCTTTTGAATATGGTATCGTATACCACGCTAATTTCGTGAAAATTAACTTAACATAATTTTTACGTCTTGGCTTTAGCTTAAACATTTTAAATAATGAAAATCATTATTCATATGTGGGCATTGATTTAACTATTGTTTGTATATATGCAAATTATTGCTTTTTTATATTAATAATTGACCACTCCAACTGTATTAATTAAAAATCATTTGCCTTACAGAAAATCGATTTTATTACCGCTTTTAAGTTATTCCAGATTTGCATCCCAAGAAAATTTAAATTTTTACCTCTAGCAACACGAGCGTAAAAAATGTATTCCATTAATAAAGTATACAGCTGGTTCAAAAACACTCATCCCAAACTTTTTCAATGTGTAAAATTTATTTGTTGTAAAGGCTGACTTACATTCAATCTTTTTCTCTATTCCATAAAATAGATGTAAGAGAAACAAGTACATTCATGTGATTTGCATGAAAAAATAAAGTAGGCATAGTCAAATAAACATTGTCTTTTTCAACAAAAAAGATGAACGAGTTCATCTTTTTATCATTATTTTAAAGTAAAGTTCGCAGCCAAATTGTGAATTTTTTTTTATAACATAGTTGTCTTTTTCACACCTATTAATTTTTTCTATTTAAAAGCGTATAGCTAGCTATCTTTTTTTATTTTCATATTTGATTTAGGAATAGCATTGGAAATAAGATTAAAGATTGAATGTAAGCCAGCCACAAGATATCAAAAAAACTATTTAAAGGACGCACATTTCCTCATACTCGTAGCAATTGAGTTGGGACCCTGTTGGACAACCAGTGCTAATAGTTCTTTTATAGTTAGAATTGTCACTAGTTAGATTTTAACACATTTTTCAAAAATTTTTGAAAAAACTTATTGTGAAGAGATGGGTCTGTAGTTAGTTAGTTAGCTCTTCATTATTACCACTTTCAAACAACAGTATTACTAAAACAACGTTTAAGCAATCTGGGAGAATCTTATGCTCAAGCCTGAAATAGAAGATAAACAAATTACTTATATTATTAATGCCATAGATGATTTAGAATTATCCAAACTAATAATGTAAATAACTAAAATTTCAGACGCGGGTATAGGTTTTTTTTTTTTTTTAAATGCTGCCAATGGCTTTATTCTTGAATCTTTCTACAAAAGAAACTAACAAGAAATATTCAAATCTTAAGCTAAAATTATTACATATTTTAAGTCTTAACCAATGTTAATACTTGTTATTAGTGTTCACTATTTAATTAATTTAGATTACATTTATATGTAAAACCTAAACATTTATTATATTTAAAGGTTCATCAGTCCAAGAGGATATGCTCTTCTAAGTCGCCTAAATCGCGGCTGTTTTAATATATCCCTGACCAATTCATTGGGATGTATTTCAAGTTTTGAGTAATATTTCGAACTGAATTCTTTAATGGTTTCTTTGATAGTTTTAATTCCAAGATCATCGTGTATATTACTATTGCGAGCGTACCACGGAGCATTGGTAAGACTACAAATGTCTCTGTTGACGCGCTGGTGGATCCCCATAACTGAATACCATATATCCATATGGGTTTGATTATCACTTTGTACAATAAAACTTTATTGGTTAAAGACAGATGAGATTTCCTTCCCAGCTGCCTTGTGGAACACCTGCGTTGATATCATTTAAACAAGTAGTTGCATTATTTTGTTTAACCATATACTGCCTTTGAAGGAGATAGTTTCCCAGAACTGAGTGAAATTTCTTCGGTAGAAGTCCTTTAATTTTGTATATTAGCCCATCATGCCAAACTTTATCAAAGGCTTGTGCAATGTCCAAGAAGGCAACAGAACAATATTTCTTTTCCTCAAAGGTGTTTTTGATTGCATTTACAATTCTGTGTACTTGTTCTGTGGTACCATGTTGGTTTCGGAACCCAAATTGATGGTCTGGAATAATATGCCGTTCTTCTAATACTGGTTTCAACTTCGTTAGTAGCATTTTTTCAAATAACTTCGAGATTGTAGGCAGCATGCTTATTGGACGATATGATGAAATCGGTGTTTCATTTTTTCCAGCTTGATGTATCATTATGATCAAAGATATCTTCCATTTTTGAGGAATATAACCAGTCCGCATGAATGCGTTGAATATGAATGTTATTAGTTTTATGCATTTGTCTGGCAATTCCATTATCATTTTTCAAGTAATAAGATCATGCCCTGGTGCCTTTTTTGGACTTATACAATTTTTAATTGTATTCTTAACTTTCTTCCAATTATATTTTATGGGTTTGAAGGACAAACCATCATCAATTTGGTCGGGTAGCACGAAGTTATTAGTTTCTTCGTGTGGTGCGAATACTGTTGTTAGATGAGCAGCAAAAGCATTGGCTTTTGGCTTTTTCTTCATCGCTTCTCGCCCAATTTCCATTTGGTAGTCTAATTGGGTGATTCGAGTTTGTTGGCCTTTTTAACATTTTTGTTGCCTTCCACAAAGACTAATCTGTCCTCTCGGTTGCCGAGAGTTCATTTAAATAATTCTGGACGCTCTGGTTTTCTTCTTCCCGCAATGCAAATCTTAGGGTCTTAATAGCTCGATTTAATTTCCATTTCAACAACGATGATTTTGTTTCTTGCCATCGGCGGCGAATTTTCCGCTTTTCCTGGATTAGTTCCTGTATATTATGTGACAGTTTATTAACTTTTTCTGTACTATTTAAGACAGGTGTAGCCATTTCAGCTGATAATGCCAGGACATCTTTTAAATTTTATTCCGCCGCATCAATATTTGCTGGTGTGATAAGAGGGATATTCAGTACACAATTTTGTTCGACTAACCTCTTATTGTTCCCAATTAGTTTGCTTGTTTGTAAGCCGTTTTGGCGTTTCTATTCTTAGTACGACGATGCTCACTCTTACAATTACAGGTGAGTGATCAGAAGACAGATCATAGCAATCGGAGGCCTTAGCATATGTACGAGCATTCCATTTAGTTCCACAAAAGTCAATTAAATCAGGAACTTTCTTTTTATCTGTGGGCCAGTACGTTGGGTGACCGGCAGATAAGTAATCCAGGGGCTGTTCTTCTATAGCTTCATAGAGTGGTTTGCCTTTCGGCGATGGTAATCTGGAACCCCATTGAGTATGTGGCGTTGAAATCACCAAGAAATTTATTACCTAGCTGGCTGAAATAATCCATGAACTGCAGTTTTTTTATAGCATGTTTTGGAGGACAATACACTGCTGATATGACACAGTTTCCAGACCACTCCTGCAGACAGATGCTCGTTGATTGGATATGTTCCTTCTCATATTTCATAAATTCATAGTGTTTTAATCTTGTTTTTATCAGTACAGCTGTGCCTCCAATGGCTTTCCCATCTGGGTGCTTTGTGTCATAAACAGAGTACCCATTAATTTTGAACTAGTTATATTTGGTGAAGTGTGTTTCAGATACTAACATCATGTCGATATTGTGCTCAGTGAGGAATGCTTGAACCTCTGCTTTATGTTGTGCTAGGCCGTTTGCATTTCATATGGATATTTTGAGGACAGTCATTTTTGATTTTTAATGACTATCTGCATCAACGCGCTCATATTCTGCATCATTAGATTCATGGTTCTCCCCATCATCGCCATGAAGCTTTGCATCATGTTAGTTAACTTGCTTAAAGCTGCTGTGACGTTTCCTTCTTCACCTGCTTGCACTTTGGGAGCGGTTTAAGGATACTTGCATATGAAACCCCTTGATGCACACTACTGTTTACAGTTGCTTTTGGTTGGTTATTTTGTGCGTTATGATATGCTACTTCTGGTCGTACTGCTGGTGCAGTGGAAGAATGAAGATTAAGCATTCGTTACTCTGCTCGCTGCCTTGGATTGATTCTTTTTTTCAATTCTAGGTAAATTGGACACCCTCTATAATTTGCAGTGTGATTTCCGCCACAGTTGCTGCATTTTCTCACTGATACTTCGGTTTTTTCTTTGTTGCATGCATTTGAGTTATGGAGTTCACCACATATAACACAAACATCGCTTAAAGTGAAATATGCTTTAGTGTGTCCATACTCTTGACACTTAACACACTGTGCCGGTCCAGTTCTTTTTCTGGGTTCCTCAACGATATTTCTTCTATGCAGTAGATATTTTAAGCCAAATATTGCATGTTTTTCTTTGATTTATTTATTATCTGGTTCTAATTCCAGGCGGAACAATGGCTGAGCAACTTCTCACGGTTAATGATATTGGTGATTGATTACATTGAAATACTTTTTCAGCGAGGGCGGCTCGTATCTTATTTGCATCCACGTAGGCTTCTATGCCTTTTAACACGAGGACCAATCCTTTTTGGCTTTTTAGTTGGTAAGTATAGTAATGTTTACCAACTTCGTCGAAATGCTTAACTAACGCTCTGTAAGCGTCAATATTGAGCGGTTGAATTTTTGTTTCTTTTATATCTCCTCTTTTTACCACGGAGATATAAAATTTTCCATTAGTAATGAACTCAATTGTTTTTGCGAGCTCTCTATTTGATTCTTCCCTCAAATAGATTGGTGGCGGTTTCTCTGATTTTGGAGCTTTTTCGGCCGGCAGTTCTTCAACAACCAAACAAGAAGACCGGTTGCTTTGGGTTAATTCAGCGCTAGCTAGCTTGGTGAATTTATTCATGTTTGCACTAGCCGCTGATCTAGGGCTTCTTCTTCGCTTTGAGCTGACAGTAATATATCTGTCCAGCCCTGTTTGCACTAAACACTGACCTACATCACTGTTTATTTTATTATCATCTGTCGATGCACTTTCATTGTTTTTTTCATCGTCAAAATTTGTCGACGATGCACTTTTATTGTTCAACGCACTATGTTCATTAACGTTAATTTTTAGTTCACTTGATATTTAATTACCTGGTAAAGTAATTTTTGATGCATTTGCTATTTGTTGTTTTTTTGGACTATGTTGCACCTTTTTATTAGTCACTATTGTGGTCGTGGCGTTTATCGCAAAATCGCTTGCAGACATCGCTTTCTGCAGATTTGGCCCAGCCATTCTTATTTGAGGTGGAGAATAGTGGAACATCACGATTTCACATATTTTTCACATCAATTGTTTTTTTTTTTTTTTTTTTAAATTAAAACTGCTGATTAAACTTTTCACACAATTAATAAATAAATTATTTTTAATGTTTACTCGGCGGTATCAAAATTGTTGGATATAGGTGAAAAGAAAAACCTATATTTTGGTTTAGCAAGTTATTATCTCTCGCGGGCATTTATATGCATTACTCTGAATTTTGGTTTTGAGGTTGATGGACGTCAACAAACTACCTATTAAAGACATTTGCTATTTCAACTGACTCAGTTACTATGCAACCAAAGTCATCCATAATTTTAGAAATAGATTAAACCGATTTTCAGGTTATTTTGCATATCAGGAAAACGGGATTCATATATTTTCATCGTTTCCGGGTTTCGGGACACGATTTTTTTGATTTATTTAATTCTACTGAATTTATAATAAGTGTATAATAATGAAAACATTTGGTTTGTTTAAAGTAATTTTTAAAAAATGAGATGTGATCGATTAATTCATCACTGAATGATTATCAAATTTTCGTTTGAAATCCACCCACTGAAAAATTCTGTCCGTTTTTGGTTGATGTCGGCTTGATCGTTGACAAAGCCATATAAAGAATTTCTAAATTACTGGTCCTAGTTCAAGTAATACTATACAAGTTTAGCTATTTGAATAAGACATTAAAAATAATTTTAGTGGTCCTATAAGGTGCCTGGGACACATTACAATGGTTTTATCTAACTCGGTCGATAGATCGTGCGCCTCCGGTTCTGCATCATCACAATCACCAGTAAGGGCATTAATTTTACTTTCTAGTTTTGCTCCGTATAGTCTCTGCTGTAGTTTTTTCTCCAAAATTAGCCATTTCCCAATATCCATATTCTCCTTTCCTAATCTAATTTAAATCTGCCCCAAACCTAGAACTTCGTTTGGTCAATAAACCTTCATCCGGATAAAAATGTGACAAGATAATGCTCCTATTATCGTCTTCAGTAGACCCTTCAATATCATATAACTCGGAACTTTCGAGTTCTACATCTAGCACCACCTGTAGTCGAAGCTATAATATCGTTTTCAAAACATATCTTGATTAAGCTTCTCAGCAAGCAACTCCAGCATGCTTTCAGCGAAGCAAGAACCAAAAATTGGAATTGACCCCAAGTTAACTAGTCACTATGGTGAAGAACACTAAAATTGATGTAGCGCTTATTGTTGATGCCAACATTCGCCTGTGCCTCAAAGTAATATTCATAAACTAGTTTCATAATGCCATCATTATGTTTAGGCAGAATGTAGTATTGATTGTTGTACTTTTGTTGGTGCTTTTGTCACACTACTCGTGCCTTCTTCATCACGAGCAGCATCGCGCCTCCGTATCTGTTTGTGCTTTCTTTCTAAATGCTGACAAGACCCATAGTTGATCCCCCTTTTTTTGTAATTTTTTATGACACAGTTTGCATATTTCTTATACAGAACGTCAGAACACCCTTCGTATTTTTTAAAGTATGTTTTTTGCACAAATTTTTTAGATATAAAGGCACAAAATGACAATCAAAACCAAATAGAAGACATATAAAAAAACATTGGTTTTTCTGGAGTGATGTTTGTCCCTTTTCGAAAACTACTCTCATTTTGTTGTTTGATCCAAACCACAATGGTACTATTACAGTTAGATGATGATGCATTAGCACAGGAATGTAACATTGTGCTATTAATTTAATTTATGAAGGTCAGTCATATTACTTATAACAATCACATTACCTCCATCTAAAAAAATTATAATAAACAGTGTTTATAAGCCATTACTGGCCCCTTACTGCGTCAAAAATCTGGCTCCAACGATTTCGATCCTGGGGTTGGTCTTCATACTGTCCTAGACAACCAGAAGAAGCCAAGTCATTCTCTACATCGTAGAGCCATCGTCGCCTGCAACGACCTCTGCGCCTACCATATGGTGGCTCTCCTTTCAGAGATCGCTGCACAATTCGTTCCGGATCAGCACGCAGAACGTGACCGAGCCAGCGTACTCGCTGAGATCTTATTTCATGCACAATTTCGGGGATCTTCGTCAGATCTCTGATCTCGATATTGTACAGAGCTCGGTATGTACCATCTATTTCGCGTTTTGGGCCGTAAATCACATGGCCTTAGAGGATACAAAGAACGACTGCCAGCTGCCAGCCGCACTTTAATATCCTCACCCACATTGTTATCGTAAGTAATGAGAGAGCCCAAATATTTGAACCTCCTCACTCATTCAAACGTGTAGTGGCCACTACTAAAATCTGGTGTGCCGTTGTCCCTGTACCCAGAGATCATGTATTTCGTTTTGGACTCATTGATCTGGAGTCCAACAGAAGCTGAAAACTCTACAAGCGGATCAAGTATTCCTTTCACTCCGTTGCTATTCAGTTCAATCACGCATATGTCATCTGCTTATACAAGCACCTGATTGGACTGGCGATATAAGATGTTATGCTGAGGTGTTTCTGTTTTACGAAAGATGTACTCCAAAATGAGATTAAAGAGTATCGGGGACAGAGCATCTCCCTGCCGAACACCCGAGCTAACAGCAAAAATTCTTGATAGCCTGTTCTCAACTTTAACACAGCATTGAGACTGCGTCACTGCCATTCTACACAACCGTACCATTTTTGTTGGCATACCTAGATATTCCAGAGCAGACCAAAGACTCTCTCGATTGATCGAGTCATAGGCCTGCCGGAAATCCAGGAACACCTGATGCACGGGGATGGATGTTTCATAATATTTAGATAGAATCATCCGCAGCGAAAAACCCTGATCAGTGACTGATCGATTCGGACGAAATCCTCCTTGAAAGTCAACAACCAGGTCCTCCTATAGTTGATTCTATCCTCATTGCACATCTCCGCAGTCTGTCTTTGAGGTGACTGAACCACAATCTACTTTCCTCATTAATACTTTTGAGTATCGGATTTAAAGATATTTATATCACTTTTCTACTTTAACGGGTTACGCACGTAGAAACTTTCATTTACATACATCAAGCTAACAGAAGTTAATCCGCCAGTTGCAGCCAATAATCGTCGGTGTTTTCATTTTCCTTTTTTTCATCCATTATTTTACGTTTTCTTCTTCGGTAAGCATACTCCATTTTACCTTCAGTAATCGCGAGATTCAGTCAAGGTGGTTTTCAATAACTATCGAACGTTGTAATCATAACAAGGATAGCAGAGGTCTGAGGATGAAATCCTTGGACTTCTAAAGTATATATAAACTGAATTAAACTAGAGTTGCGTCTGGTGATGGAATATTTTTACATTTGTGCAAGATTGACTAAGCAAAAATTATTTTAAATTAATCAACTTTAAATATTCAGATCTTATTCAAAATTATTGAATTTTTTGTCGCAGTAAAACACTAATGGGACCAATGAAATTTTTAATATTTACTTATTCAAATAGGCTTGCAAAATGAATAAAAATAATTTAAAAAGTATGCAAAGTATATATGATAATTTAAATGACTGTTAAACGGCGCATTCCAAAATGTCAGCATTGTATACATATTAAAAAATATGTATCTTAAATTTAGTTGATAAATTAGCCATGATTCAATTTAATTATAGCACCTAATTTATTTTAACAATACATACCAATTCAGTACATAAATATTTAGTATTTAAAGTTACAATAACACTCAGCTCAACCTCTTCGTATAAGTTATTTAAGTATACGTAAACTAAATTATTTCTTGTGTGCAGTCAAATGTTATCGACATATAATTGTACCTGAAAATATATTTTTATGGTAAATTTTCTTCAGTTTTACCTGTATGTATTTGAATTGAATGTAAAAAAAAATAATAACTTTAATAATAATCATCTTCAAAAACCACATGGTAACATTACGAAAGTGAAATGTGTCATTTAATGATATTATATTATTTTTATGGTTTATGATTTCTTTAAAATAAATCATAATTTGTTAAAATATTGCGTTTGGTATAAACATATAATAATAATAATAATAATAAAATGATAATTGAAGGTAAAAACTAATTTTTATATATATGCGCGACACATGGATTCAACGAATTTTATAAGTATACAATTCTATTATATATTGTTTAAAATTGCTCCTCCATGACAATTTGATTTCATATATAAACTTAAATCTGAGTTTCATACAGCCATAAACAGCTTGTCTCTTGTGGATTACTAAACTATTCAGCAGAATAATAAAATATCTACGTAGTTGTTCCTAAACATGGAAAATAAATTCATCTTTGCCGTTTTATTGGGATTATGTATAGCAGTTTGTGAATGTGTACCACAAAAATATGAAGCAGGTGGCGCAAACAGGTAAGGCTTAATTAATATTATCTATTGTGCTATTTGGAATATTTAATATACATTTGAATAATTTTCGTATATAGTAACCCGTTCTCATCCTATTCCGATAATTCGGATTGGAGACGTTCTTACAAGGAAGTAAATGATACGGCATCGGATAGTAGTAATAATGATCGTACACAGCGATTAGGATATTCAACTGGATATGGTAGTGGAATACAAGGATATCCAAATTCTGGATCTGGTGTGGGAGTGTATAGTCCTCTAAAAATCGATTTAGGTGGAGTTGTTATCGGAGCACTAGTCGGCATTGGTGCATTGTTGATTTTACCAAAACTTATAAATTCTTTTGGCGGTAGTGGATCAAGTTACTACAGAACTGCTGATAATGATGTTTCGGGGGTAACAGAAATGTTAACAAAACTAGACGATTTCCTTGGACAAAACAATATTGATTCGGCGGCATGCATGCAACGTGCTGTTTGCACATACGTTCGCTCTTCAGAATATCACACAACAATGGGAATAGCTGACCAAATGGAGGGATTAGTTCATGCGTTATCTAGCAACTCGCTAGTTGATTATATTATTGATGGTACAGCAATTAAAGAAGCTGTTGAAAATGGTAAGAATCCGAATGGCAGAGAATGTGATTTTCTGTATCCAACATGTCCGCTAGACAGAAAATCTGCAATGAATTTATTAAACCAATTTTTACCAAATAAAAATAATAGTCATAACCTAAATAACAACAATAGTAACTTAAATAATAATGTTATTAACAATAATAATTTAAGATCATAAAAATTGAAATGAGCTCTTTAAGAAAATGTTCATACAAGAGTTTCTATATTTTTCTTGAACACATTCCAAATGTTTAAAAATACTATAATTATAAATGTTATAATAATAATTTCAAATATTGTTTTTATAATGTTTTATTACAGTGAAATGTTTATTTTAATTATATGTATTTTAAGGAAAATGATACAAAAATATACACAAGAGATGTGTTAAAAAAATAATCAGTTCTGCATTTTTTTTTTCAATGTTCATCGTAAATTTAATTTACGCACTATCTTCATTGGAATTCAAATTATTGATATAATCTCGCACAAAACCAAATTAAAATAATTTCGGAATTTATGCTACCAAAAAAAATGGAACACAAAATCTTCATTTCGAATAATTATGATCTATGGTTTGATCATGTATCGATCTGCTCTTACTATTAAATTTGTTCATATTATTTAATATTTTTTAACGTTTATGCATCGGGCAAACAATTTTAAGGTCATTGAAATTATGACTATATATGCTTGTTGAATAAGTAATACATGCTGTTGCCTTGATTTGATTGAGTTAAGCGCTTAATTTAATTATTTTATTGCCATAGCCACAGACCACAAAAAATAAAACATTTCAAGCCGTTTTCATACGAATGATCCGAACTCATGACAAAAACAACATAACAAAAACAAATTATTCAAATATTTCATAATGAGATAGAAACCATTTAACTTTATTATGTTGTCTTCATCATGAGTTGGGATCGAAAACGAAAAAACCTTAGGATCATTCGTATATGGGAGCGGGTACACTCAAAACATTAAATGCGACGTAAAGTGTTGAACTCTTTTCAAATGGCAAGTCTCATTCTCATTTGAAAAATAAACTTTCAGTAAGGTTTTAAATAAATTTCGCCGAGCGCATTTTTAAATAGCGCAGTGGTTAAAGCTGCGACGTTTGGATCGGGAGGTACCGGGTTCGAATCCCAACAGAGGCGGGGGATGCAAAAGGGATTTGTCATCTCCCGATTACGATCGGTGATTAAATTGAAAACATCTATGACCCTCTGTTGGAATGTAGAACTCATGGGCCGACCCATCTTCCATGTCACTGTACAGGGTGACATGGAGCTATGCAATGTACAGGTGGTATACTGTACTTGTGTGAATGGGATGAATGAATGGATTGAATGAATGTTGTGTGAATGTAAGGTAAGGCTATGGACCGTAAAAGTGTCTATGCCAAGTCCTTAAAAAAAAATAAAATAAAATAAAAATTAATTTCAATATTTTTGGAATTTTTCATCCATATATGTGCAGATCACTGCTTCGCTCACGCTGTCTTTGGTATCTACCATAAATAATAATATTCTCTATAATTCAAAATTTGTTGGTGCTTACTAATAACCATAACCATGAACCTTGCGCCAAAAATAACAGTTATTCGTTTTTAATATTTATTCCCGTAAAACAAAAGAATCACAATCCAATTAAGTATGTAATCATAATCTCTAATCAGTTTTATTGCGAATGTTTATATGATGTTGATTCACAAAATTGCGATTTATCGGTTCACCGGTGTGAAGTTTTTATACAAAATATACAAATTACTGCAAATAATTAAATGTATTACTCAAGCAAAAAAACCAAAGAAAATTAACCATATATACGTTTGTATATTTGAATAGTGGACTCTTGGACCTCTCTAAATTCGTATAAATCATTAAAATACAAAGGATTGGGCTCCGCTGTAAAACCTCGAAAAATTGACAAAAACAATGCAAATCGTATGTAAATGTTTCACTCAAGCCAAAAAATCTCAGAATTTTCATGCCACATAGAATCTAACATTTTTGAATAATGGAGACTTGGACTTTTCTATATTTGTACAATTCATTACTATAAAAAGGGTTGGGCTCCGCTATTAAAGCTTGAAAGTTTGGCGATAGTATATAAATTATGCAAATGGTATAGACACGTTTTACTCCAGCACAAAAATCTGAGATTTTTTGTCAATGAGACCCTAACATTTCTGAATAGTGGACATTTGAAGCTCAATGTTTGTCACAGCTCAATGTTATTAATAAATGTAAGGTGCTGGGAATGCAAATGAAGAGTGCCGAAAACGAGGCTGGAAAATTAAAATTATTGGAAAAGACAGAACATTTGTAACAGGCAGATTTTGTATACAAAAGTAAAAGAGATTAGCAAATTGTGAAATTCGATATTACTAAATCAATCTTATTACATATTCTCGATGTACTTCAAAACAATGCTTATAACATGATGTGGCACGGGGCAGCTTCAAAAAAGAGGAGGTAATGAAATTGCTTCATCTTTATTTGAACATTTATCGTCCTTGAACATTTATCGTCCTAAAAAAGATTTATAGCGATGCGTGCGCTGGACAAAATAAAATATCGTTTTTGACAGCAACGTTTAATGTTTTAATTCAGATGCTGCCACATTTAAGTAGTAAAGACCATACATTTTTGGTACCTGGGCATACTCACTTGGAGTGCGATACAGTGCATTCTATATCATCGAAAGAAAAAAAAATGACACAACCGCAATAATTCACCATAATCGTGATTGGTATATAATTTTCTAAGATCGATGAAATCTAATTATCGGGTAACAGAGAATACAAAAGATAAATTTTATAGTTTGACGGGTTTGTTAAAAGAAAAGGTTACTTGAATAAAGAACAATATAGCTGGAAAGTTTTTAGTTCATTACATAATACTCAAATCTTAATGGTTTTTTAATTGTTCTATGTGAACAGTTTTCTGTGGCAACAAATGAAATGGTTGCGGTACACTCGGACACTGGGTGAAGTTCAGTATAAAACATTAAATATAGGGTTGTAGATTTTAAAATATTAAATATACATCGCCGATGCATCACTTCAGTCACTCACCAGGACTTAAAATTGTGGTGTGATTCTCCAATAAAAATCAGCGAGAAAAACAAACGTGACTTACTGGACATGCTCTCATTAATTAGTAAAGAGTTCCATAACTTTTTTAACTTTTACTTTTTAAAACTTCAGTTGAGGAAACATTTTTGAAGTCAGCTGAATTCTAACTTATTCACTACTCATTTACTTTATTAATTTTTTTAAAATATCAGAATTCGGGAGCCGTCCAGGGATGGGCGTTTACGCGTCATCTATTATTTTCTACGTCAACGTGTCGACAACCCGTAGACAACGTCGACATCGTAGACAACGTCAATAATGTAGACAATTCCCAAGGTGATTTTGTGAATTAAAAATTGTCTTTACGATCAATGCAAAACAACGATATAAAGTTTTAAAATAGTATATAGAGGATTTCAGTGTAGAAAGAGCAGCTAATAAAAATAGGAAACCTGTCACATGATAAAAAAAACTACAAGATGATTATAACTTACATTAAAATTAATTCGGAGATCTCTGACGGTAACACGAATTCGAGTTCAGGATGCCTATGAGCTACCGAACTATTAAAAACTGAAATCGTTCAGAATATGACTAAGTTTTGACAAAATTTAATGAGTGTGTTTTGATGAATGACGAAACGTACGCGAAATTGGATTTGAAACAGGTTAGCAGGTCAAAATATATATCTTGCCAAAAATAGTAATAATGCGCTCCCGCTTAATATAAGCACTTCAACTTAGATAAATATTCTAAAAGATTTAAGATGGCAAGCGATTTACAGACTTTAGACTTTAATTCGTTAACACGATTCGCCAGTAAAGTTTGGGTAACCGGCCAATTTATCGCAAGCAATTTATCTTATGAAATTCATTATAAGCAATTCCTCGCAATCAATTCAACGTAATAATAATTCATCACGGCAGTAATTCATCGCGAATCGTGATGTCAATTCAGCGCGGCAATAATTATCAAATTCGACATGTTGGATGGAAACTGGGCCACGGAACAAGGTTATTTCTTGACTATGATGGAACTCGACATGTTGGATATAAATAGGATTTTTGATTTGAAAAAAGTGGGATTAAATAATTTTTGAATACAATTTTTGAATATGGCCAACTATAGAATATGGCTAATCCATTTCTTGGCCGATTATAACGAAACTTTATCTGTTCGATAGAAACAAGATTTAAAAATGAATTTTGAGATTATTCGTTAACCGATTATGGTGTAATTCGACATGTTCGGTTGAAATGAAAATTATAACATGATTATTGAAATATGTTTTGGAATATGAGCTTAGGATAGTTTTGGAATATGGCCTTCACCGATTAAGGTTGAACTTCTTCACTTATAAAAGAATTTTCATTCGCTTAATGTAACAAAATATGTACTCTTTGTGAAAAATTGTCCTTAAAATTAGCAAAATATAATACATATTATCTGGGAGAGATTAGAATTCAATTGAAAAAAACGGCATATTTTTAAATTAAATTAAATTTATCTTAATTTAACTTTTATAGAAATTTTTTTTTTTTTTTTTTTTTTTTTTTCATTCCAGCTGGCCATATTCCACAATATGATCATTTATTATTCCCCACCATTAATAATATTCTAGAACTTTATCCAAAAATCAATTTATAATCCCATTTCATTCGAACATGTCGAATTTCAACAGAATCGGTTAAGAACTAGCTCAGTTAAATTTCAATATAGGTAAGTCAGAACTTCATTCTAAAATCATTTTATAATCTCATTGCCCTTCTTAGTCTTATGAAAATTGGTCATCCATAACTTTATTCAAAAAATTCATTTAAAATTGCATTTTCATCCAATATGTTGAGATTTATTATAATCGATCAAGAGATAACCTAATCTTCATCTAGTATAGTCCAAATCTGAGAACATTATCGTGATAACCGTGTTTTGAAATGGTAATGGTAAATTGCTTGCGATGAATTGCTTATGATAATAATAATAATAACAGTGTTAAAGGCCATTACTGGCCCCTTACTGAATCAACAATCTGGCTCCAACGGTTTCGATCCTGAGCTTGGTCTTCATACTGTCTTAGACAATCTGAAGAGGCCAAGTCGTTCTCTACATCGTGGAGCCATCGTCGCCTGCAACGACCTCTGCGCCTACCATATGGTGGCTATCCTTTCAGAGATCGCTGCACAATTCGTTCCGGATCAGCACGCAGAACGTGACCGAGCCAGCGTACTCGCTGAGATCTAACTTCATGTACAATATCGGGGATCTTCATCAGATCTCTGATCTCGAAATTGTACAGAGCTCGGTATGTACCATCTATTTCGCGTTTAGGGCCGTAAATCACACGCATGATTCTTCTCTCAAATGTAAGGAGCCATCTCTCGTACTCATCCGTCAGCGCCCAACTTTCACATCCAAACATAACAACGGGCCTGATCAACGCTTTGTAAAGCTTCAGCTTCACGGCACTTGATAAGTGTTTAGATTTTAGCAGTGGCCTTAGAGGATATAAAGAACGACTGCCAGCTGCCAGCCGCACTTTAATATCCTCACCCACACTGTTATCGTGAGTGATAAGAGAGCCCAAATATTTGAACCTCCTCACTCCCTCAAACGTGTGGTGGCCACTACTAAAATCTGGTGTGCCATTGTCTCTAAAACCAGAGATCAGGTATTTCGTTTTGGACTCATTGATCTGGAGTCCAACAGAAGCAGAAAACTCTACAAGCGGATCAAGTATTTCTTTCACTCCGTTGCTATTCAGTCCAATCACGCATATGTCATCTGCATATGCAAGCACTTGATTGGACTGGCGATATAAGATGTTGCGCTGAGGTGTTTCAGTTTTACGAAAGATGTAAGAGAATTGCTTATGATAAACTGTTCAATTAAAATGCTATATTAGCAACTTAAAGGAGAAAATAGAGATCCCAAACACTATTGGGGCTTTTGTAAAACCAAACGCGAAATTGATGGTTACCCAGTCTGGATGGAATTTAAAGAACAGAAGTCCTGTGACCCGCTGATCATATCCAATATGTTTACTAAGTTCTTCCAGTCAGTTTATAAACTAGAAGATATAGATAACTGGGATCCAACTATTACTGATTATAATGCACAATATTTACCCCACACATCGAGCCCAAGGACATTGAATAGTTTGGAATATTGACAATGATAATTAATCAATCATTGCAATTGGCAACGTTTCCATGGAAATGGAAAATAACCGGAGTATCGCCGGTTTTCAAAAGTGGAGCAAGAAGTGATATCTCATACTACAGAGCTATTACATGTAAAGGGTTTTCCTATGAGAAGTTTCATTTTGATTTAAAAAAAGTGTAGTTTTTTAAGAAAAATCAATGAATATAAAGAGGAAGGTATGCCATTAACATTTGAAAACGATATCAGCCAAGCTTGCAGCACCATATCATTTTCTCTATCTATCATTGGCCCCAAAGAAAAAAATATATAGGTGTTAAATAACCAAATCTCGGTGGCCAATTGATCACGTTTTTGAGAAATAACACGGTCCGGAAACTATTCTTGCAAAATTGCGATTGTTTCGTTGCTTGTGTGTCACGTAGCGACGTCTTGCTGAAAATAAACATCGTCCACACCGCCAGCCCAAAAACCGCACCAAACAGTGCCACGATGAGGATGGACAGGCTTTTCAACAATCATTCTTGAATTTTCTCAGCCCCAAATGCGACGATTCTACTTATTAACACGTAAGATTATATCCTCCGAGGTGAAAATGGGCCTCATTACTGAAGATGATTTTTTGATGAAAATGAAGGGCCTAATCAGCGAAGATACGACGTTTCACTTACGTTACGTTTCACGACGTTTACTTCTGTTAACTGAACTTTAAAAGCCTTAAGACCTAAGTCTTTATGCAAAATAAGGTGTAATGTAGTTTGTGGAATGTCTAATTCCAAAGATCGACGGGGAATCGACAAACCTATTGGTTTTCTTCAATACTACGGGCTACAGCAGTAATATTCTCAGTTGTTCTTGAGTGAGGTACACGGTTTCGATTCCTCACATCACTAACTTTTCCCAACAGCTATAACTTATTATTGAGTAACACTCTTAATTTAAAATGATGCGCCTTAACAAGCATTTTGGATATTTTAGAAAAAAAAAATTATTTTTAGTGGTTTTTAATTTAAAAGTATATGATTAAGATGTTGTCAGCTTTCTTGACAAAAATATAAATTGCATATGTATTGGTAATGATACATATGCAATTTATATTTTTGTCAATTTTTATTGTCATAAACTTCACATCAGTTTGTTAATGTACATTTGGGTGCTAGAAATATTTATTGTCTCATTTTGATGGAGAAGTGCAATTCATCATAATATTTTTCCAGCTGCCATTTTGTAGTTTTTCATTAATTTTGACATATACTCGTAATTGTATCAAACACACTTGCGAAGAGAATATGTTTTTAAACTGTACTCGAATTCCAATATTGATGTTGAATGCATCGTTTACCTCACTGGCTATAGCATGTGGAGTGGCGATGTTACACGTAATAGTTAACATCAATTTGCATTTCACTCAAAATGTAGATTTTGACGTCAAAATTCAAAATGATTCGCGTTACTTTTTAAATAAGTAGGCGTGTTTAGTATCATCAAGTGAAATATATTTAATTTTCCACCAAAAAATTATAAATGTTCACCAAAAATCTGCATGTTTTCAAGATCAAAAAACTCTGAAAATGGATATTTAACATATTTTACCAAATTATTTAATCAAACAAAATAATTTTTATTATATTTTATATTTTATATTTTATCGTATTTTGGAGTAAAATTGTATGTAAGAAGCTATATTTTTGGTGGAACCTTATATACGAGTACGTATGTATGTATATAAGGTTCAATCAAAAATAGAATGTATAAACTTAACTTTCAATTACGGTTATAAATATCTATCTGCCGATAATATATGATTACACATCAATCAACAAATCATTAAATTTACGCATGTAATTTTAATCAAAAATGCAAACAACAAATATCCTAATTTTAGTATTCTATAAATAAATATATATACCTATGCACGATTTTCAAAATAAAAGAAAAAAATGTCAAATTAAACTATTTTGCTGTAACTCGAAAATAAACATTTGTATTCGTGAGGTAATTTAAATGACGGTTTTAACGATTCAATAATTCATGTGTATGTTCAAAATGACTTAACAACTAATCTGTTATTATTATTATTATTTAAAACAATTTGGCCGCGAAAATTTTCCTTCATTTTCATTTAGTTATTTTTACAAATTTGATTAAGCAATCGTGTTTATATCGTGAAAATAAAATGATGTCATCACCGCTAACAATTTTTATTATAAATAAATCTTTATTGACAGCACCAAAATAAAATAAAACGATTATACTATTTTTTAATTATAGTATTATGATTTTGAAAATTATTTTCATTTATTTTTATTTAAGCAAAAAAATAGGTCGCAATCGTAATGCACCGAAAAAATTCAAAGTCAACTGCTGTGTCATGATTGAAAGATTGGTTTCAGTAGGTAGTAAGTAGGTGGGAAGAAAACTGTCGTTAAAACGATATTATTTTTTGCAATTGCATTTTTATCATCCTTTCGACACCACACACATTTATTAGAGAATTTATATTTGTCTTTATCGATGGAATTGAACGGTGGCAATAAATTATGGAAAATTTTATTTATCGCCCCTAATGGCAAGCTACCAAATATTTTAATTTTTCATAATTTCTTTATGAAAGTAACTAGTGGTACATATATTGGCCACATATTTTAACCTACTTAGAGATTTAAGTTTATAATGTGTTGACCATTCGTGTCCTCTGGCTAAAAATTTATAACAATACAGTTACAAATAACATCATATTATTGGTGCACATTCTATATTTCTTCATCGTATGAATTCTGGGATTATATCAGCAATGAAATTTTAAGAAAATTTCAAAGCATGCACATTTGTTTAATCCGTTTGTTTATCTTCAAAATAAAATATCAACATGACAATTTTCCGTAAAACAATATTGTTTTCGTGCTTTCATGTCCACTTACGCCGATTATGACGTACAGATTTATACACTACGCTCATACGGAATTGTATATTCGGTTAATATTCATTGTGGCCTGGATCCATAAATATCAGAAATATCTGTTTGCTTAAATATTTTCATTTAAAAACTGCTAGTAGTAATCAACGTATCATAACTTATAAGGAGTTCCCTTAGTGTGAAACTTCCAATAATTTACAATAATTTATTTAATAATATTCAAACTATAGTTTATAGTGTATTTGGTTTAGTACTGTGGAGATGCACCACAATGCACACTATTTCGATACCATAACGTAAAATTCGATGATATATGGTCGTCACGTATCATATGAAAAAATAACTGATTTGCTGTGATTTCTTAATATTTATTGCTACATATATGTATATCTTCTACGTCTTTGTCTATACTCTCAATGATGGATCCATTGATGTAAAATAAAATTGTGTTTTCACTCGCACACAAAAGATAATAAAATGTTATTTTCTATTCACTTGCAAATATTCATATACCTAATATTTGTTTACGAACTAACAGAAAATCATCGTAATAATTTAAAAAATAATAATTTTTTTCATTGCGGCATGCGGTTCAAAATAATAAACGAAAACAAATCAACATTATTAATTGAAATCCCACTAACTAACTGCTCAAGCATCTGGAAATATGTCAAGAGAGCAAAGCTGATTTTGAATAAAGTGTGTACAAATATGTTGCGGTGTATATGAAACTATTTTAAAATTTTCCAAGGAAATCATACTTTGAATTGATGCGGACACCATTAGATTTTTGTATGCAGATGAACAAGTTGTTTTTCTTAGGTTTGAAACTCAACTCAGCGTCGAAAAAGACATCTCTCTATTGTGGAAGCACCAAAAGATCATTTAAAACTGGAATTCTTAAAGAAAGTTTCATTTGTCAGTTTGATCAAATATAGCCTACATATTTAAATGACATGAGTAACCTGAAGTTACTAACGAGATGGGGAATCACTGAAATGAAAATCAAGTTAGCCCCCACATACGAGTATAATACAGGAAATTGCTCGGCAGTTTGTTTTGCAATTTAAAATTGGTTATAAAAATATTTAACGGCACGGAGTCACAGAATAATTAGGTACATATCATACTTTACATACATCATACGAAAGTAAAATACTTTTAAAATTTGTTTCTCAATAATTACCATAACAGACCATTGCATTATTAGATTCAACTGTTTTGAAAAGACTATTGAATTATTTCACTTTTCATCAACCATTTATTTTCTCACGCCGTAAATGAGAAAATCGTTTATAATGCTTATATTGCATTTTCGGATTCATTTTTAAGGTAAAGGGAGCAAAAATACAATTGGTAAAAAATTTTGGAAGTCATGTTTTAATTTTGTGATTTTTATGTCTTGAATGTGTAGTACTAGGGTAAAAAAATTTGTTGTAGAACTGGATTTTTTGTTGTTGTTGCTTAAGATACGTGAAAGGATGAAATATTTGTTAATTTGTTGAAAATGGTGATGCATTTTTTATGCAAATATAAAAAATAGTATATTGTATAATTAGGAGGAAAAGTACTGCATTCCCGGACGACAGTGGAAATTGGCAACCACGGGAGTCAGGGAATGCACTTTTCCTCCGAATTGTACATACTATTTTTTCTCCGATGGCACTATAAAACTATTTTTAGTATTATTCATTAATTATCATATTAAGAAATCAAAACAAAGTAAAAAATCGAAAATAACATAAAATTATTGCTTAGTCAGCCACGACATCATAAGACAAATACATTTTGTTTTTTTTTTCCAAAAGTGGTCAAGAAGTTTGTGTACCTATTTGATTTATAAAAAACGTGTGAACGAAATCTAAGGGATATGGACAGTGAAAGCGAATTATCCTTATCTTGTACCCCGCCGAATATAGTGGAAGCAGGGAATTCAGCTACATGTGATTTACTCCCGAAAAAATCGAAGAAAAAATACGAAAATGCTTATAAACGCTTTATGGATTATCGTTAATCTAAACACATTAAATCATTTTCGGAAAACGTCATTCTGGCATATTTCGCTGATTTATCTACAAAATTGAAATCATCCACATAATGGTCAAACTACTCAATGATCAGGTCGATGCTAGTGTTAAAAATAATGTGGATATTGCAAAATACCAAAAATTACGTGTCTTCTTGAAACGCAAATCCGACGGATATAATGCGAATAAATCTAAAATATTAACTATGGAATATGTTCAACAATTCATTTTGGAAGCTTCAGATGATTCGTTCCTAGTTACTAAAGTAAGCATGTAGGTATTTAGGTAAAACGATTATTATTTGTATTTACACATTAAATTCAAATATGTTTTCGGATAAAATACAATTCACACTGCAATATTTTTTTGTATGTAATATTATGATTGTTTTTTATAGGTTGCGTTAATTTATGGAATCGCTGGTGCGTGTCGACGGGATGAACTAGCCCGCATGGAAATTACTGACATTTGTGATTTGGGATCTCAACTTTTAGTTAAAATCCCGAATAACAAGACAAATAAACCACGATCATTTATCGTAAACGAAACTTATTTAGAATATTACAGAAAATATATAGCTTCCCGTCCAAAAGATTTAAATTTTTTGCGTTTTTTTTTTAAATACACAAATGTAAAGGTTTCGAACAAGCAGTTGGAATACATCAGTTTAGTAAAATGCCACAAATTGTTGCTACTTTTTTAAAATTGCCAGACGCAAAACAATACACAGGGCACTGTTTATGGCGCAGATTTAACATGCTTAAAAAGATTTGGAGGATGGAAGTCATCGACTGTTGCTGAAGGGTATATCGAAGAATCCATTATCAATAAAATTGAAGTTGCTCATAAGATTTTCTATACAACGGATAATGAAACAGCCGATTCAAATAATGTTAATGATTTTAATAGCAATATATCAACAACAATGTTGGGATGCGATACGGTACTAACCACCAATGTTCAATAATTGTACTAATTGTACGATAACCGTTAATATTACATATAAGTAAAATTAAACTACTATACCTCAAAGTATATGCAGAACAGGTAATATACAAACAGGTTTCATTTTCGTTCTTTTTCGCGCATCGGTTAACATGGCGGCGTTAGTCATTAAGAAAATTTCTTGATGTTATTTACGTTTCAATGTTTACATTTTTGTTTTAATAATTTTTGATATAAATTATAATAAAATTATTCAATAAACGCGCTGTGAATGTTTTCGTGTGTTTACAAAAAAATATTGTGTTCAAACTTTTATAGGTGATTTTTTCAGTGAAAAATTGTCATTTTAAAATTGGCTTGTAGTGTGTGTTTGAAGTGAAGAAACACCATTTTTTACAAAATTGTATATTTTGGTGATTTTAAATTGACCAGTAGTTTTTTAATATGTTCGATTAGATTGTGTTTGTAGTGAAACAATTATTTTCCGCAAAAAAATATTGTTTAGTAATTTTTTTTAATTGACTATATTGTGGTTAAAAAAAAATTTTTTGTCAGTGTGAACTTCCTTATACTATCCTATTCACAATTGTTTGTTCGAGCTAAATTTTCAGTGCAACATAACACAAAACCTCTTCAAAATGAAACAAATAATAATTTAATGGAAAATTTTATTTTTTATTTCATTAAAGTAAATATTAAGCTTTTCATTTCCACATTTTTTTTTTTAATTTTCTATTTCTGCGAAAAACTAAAACTAATAATATTTGATTCACAATTGTTTGTGCGATGATATCTTGATTCAAAATTGTTTGTGCGAAGCAATCGTGAATAAATTTCTCAAAAAAATCGTGTGAAAATAATCGTAAATACTTCGATTACTAATATGAGGTATTCCCTCCTTTCGATTTTAGCACTTCGGATAGCCGTCTTGGCACTGAATCTATTAAATTCCTTATGAAATCTGTGGGTATATTGTTCCACACCTTTACAATTGTATTCCACGTTTCATCTTCCGTTCTTCCAACCTCACATGGTAATTCCCGTTTGATGTAAGCCCAAACATTCTCTATGACATTTAGGTCAGGACTCTGAGGTGGCCATTCTAGAATATTTTGCCCGATAGCTTTTAAAAATTTAGAGACCATTTTTCCTTTATGAACTGGTGCATTATCATGCTGCAGCATGAAATCTGTTCCAATTAGATTGCATCCCGCAACTAAGCCGATCTCATTAAGCAGTTCCAAATATTGTGATTGGCGAACATTTCCTCGTAAAATTTGAATTGGCCCAACACCATTATAGGAAATACAGCCCCATATCATTATGTGGCCGCCACCAGAATGACGTGTTGGAGTTATCACAGCACGTTTTAATTGCTCTGACGGAGTTGAGTAATAAAATTTCCTTCCCCACGTTCCATCTAATGAAAAAATAGACTCATCCGTCCATAAAATGTTTCTCCAGAACTCCAATGGCTTGTTGATATGATCATGAGCAAATTTCAATCGTTTTACTTTATTATTTTTGGAAATGTATGGCTTCTTTTTAGTGGTATATTTCTTGATGCCCTGTTCCTTCAACCTACGGCAAATAGTAGGTTGGCTAATTTTATTTTGCCTTGTAGAATTTATTGTGGATTGGATATTTCGTTGAGTTGCAGATGGATTAACTTTCACAGCTCTAGCAATCAGTACATCTTCCTTAACACTTGTCTTTCGTTTACTGCCTCTTCCAATTACATTTCTTACTGTACCATGAATATTTTGTTTTCTAATTTGGTATAAAATCGTATTTTTGTGACAGTTATATTTTTTTGATAATTCGCTGGCCGAAATTCCATTTTTGTAATCAGCTACCATAGCTGCTCTAATTTCCACGTTGAATTCTGGTTTCTTTACCATTTTTAATTAAAACTGAATCGCGAACACCTGAAGACTAGCTTGTTTTAGACAATAATTAAACAATATTTAAATTTATCGTTTCAAAATTCATGAAATTTCGTGTTTTTTTCTTGCGCACAAACAATTTTGAATCAAGATATCATCGCACAAACAATTGTGAATCAAATATTATTAGTTTTAGTTTTTCGCAGAAATAGAAAATTAAAAAAAAAAATGTGGAAATGAAAAGCTTAATATTTACTTTAATGACATAAAAAATAAAATTTTCCATTAAATTATTATTTGTTTCATTTTGAAGAGGTTTTGTGTTATGTTGCACTGAAAATTTAGCTCGAACAAACAATTGTGAATAGGATAGTACATAAAACAACAACAATGTAGTGTGTTTTTTTTACACCAAGCATACACAACTTGAAACTCAATACTATTACTTAAAAATGCATCGAAATATAAAAGTTTAAAGAATGTATTGTTTACAATACATGTCACAATATAACATTCACTGTTGAATAAATTTTATTGTAATTGAATAAATAATCACCGAAAAATAAAAGTTTTTCGAAAATATTTTTTTGCTACAAACAGACTCAATTTAAACATTAACATTATCAATTAAAAACCAAAAGCATTAATGCTTTCAGCTTTGACTATAGTCAAATATTATCTAAAAGCCGCAATTTAATTTTTTTTTTGTAAATTTAATTCAAAAATAATTTATTACTAAACGTGAATATTAAAATTGAAGCGCAAATAGAAATATATGCGACTAGTGCCGCCATGTTGATCAATTGTTGTTGGTTTTTGGGTATTTAAATTTTTGACGTATGCGCCATATAATACCATGTAGTCGATATATTTTGCCTATACCTAACACATAATTAGTTTGGCATAGATTTATCAAATAAAAATTGATTATTATGTATACTGTTAAATTAAAATAAATAAATGCGTTTGACCTTATAAGTGTACTTTTATTTCTTCTAAACAATTAAAAATCCATACGGGAAGATATTCCCGGCCTAGGCCAGAAAAAATATTCTCGTACTATTATTACTTGTTGCTTAGCAACAAATACAACATACTGGAATCATGATCTTTTCGTTTCGTAAAAACAACGGAAAGATATATTTTTTCCTACGATCGGAGAAAAAAGTATTTATCCGAAAAATACGAAATATGACTCGTTTTAAAGATAAAGAAATAACGATTAATCTTTAAGTTTCCCACTTACAAAATGGCCGCCAAAATAGTTTTTCTCACTTTCCCGGAAATCAGATTTTTTTTTAAACTATTTTTATGCGCCATTCAATTCTATAAAACATATCAAACAACAAAATAAGTATTATTTCTATTGTATTTATTGTTTCTCAAAAATTCTCGAAATAAATTTAATCCTGGACAATTCTTGCATTTTAGAAGATAGCATGTCGGCTTAGGCTCTGGACATAATCTAGATGAAATGCAATCTTTGTATTTCGATATCTCTCCACTTGTAACAGATTCTATTTTGGTTCCATAAATGATTAATTTCACATTTTGATGTCTTGTACAAAGACGCACTGCATGCGTTCCACTGCTTCTTGGTTGCACACAGTTTTTAGGACGCCGCAAGAAAATCTAGCAAAATCAGATTTTTTTTCGACTCGTCGTCCTCAGAGATTTTTGTAGTCCTCGTCCGATTCCTCTAATGTACTCCTCACTAGACGTTTCAGAACTTTAAGTTTTTCAATAGTTACGCAATCGTTATTTCCAGACATTTTCCTACTGATTTCATCATCGTTATAATAATCAGCTATCACTGATTGTTTTAGTTCATCACTGATTCGTTTCCCAGCTTAATGTAATTATTTAAATTTGTAACTTAATTTTTAATAAAATATTTGTTACCAAACTTTTTTGTTTTAAATTTAATTTTGCCTAAATATAAACAGTGGATGGACATATTTAGTCGTATTTTGCAAGATAATGGTATTTTGGAGTGAAAATAAAATTTAGAAACACCAAGAATAAATTTGTTTTGATAAAAACAAAATTGAAAATTAATTAAAGGTTAAAATTTGATTTTTATATGCAGAAATGGAGTAGGTTGTGGTATTAAAACGTGTTTTGCAAGAAAATATTTTAAAGAATTGAATGGCTCGTAAAATAAAAAAAAACAGTTACAAAAAAATCCGCAGTTTGTAATAACATCAAACATTCGATTAAGCAGTGGGATCAGTCAAGCCACTACTTTTGTAGCACAATTTAATACGTAATATCAACATATTTAGAAAGTCCCGCTCCCCGAGGAACACGTTTTATCTCAACTAAACCTCTTGCAAATGATTTATTTAGAAATAGTTATGAGCTTCATGTTAGTACAAGCTAGCAGTGTGCAGATGGCCAATTAAAAGACCTGTAGCCGTGTATAAAATAGAGTTACTCTTCAACTTTCAATAAATCTAGGTGGCTAGTGCCACCAGTCTCTAATTAATAATGTATGTTTTGGTATTTATTTTAAAAAAAACTATAAAAAAATATTTACTATTTTTGGAACTGCTGTTTATAATTCTGCTGGAAGAATAAAATTATTTAAATTTGCAATCATAATCGGAATCATTTTGTTTGCCAATATTTTTTAAGTGCTTCTAATTTGTAAAATAGTTAACAAATTTACATATTTGAAGTGCACTAATCTCTGGTCCAGAGTTACTTGAAATATGTAATTTATGTTTATAACTACTCAAAGCAAAACATCTGATGTATTTTGGCTTAAATAAAATAAAAGATCATCGTTATAAATCAGTCAGCGTATTTCGTATAAACCACATATAAAAATTTAATTGTTATTAATAATTCAAAAATAAGAAAATTAATTTAAATTCAGTGTTTGCCATATTCATATCAGTGTTTGTATGTATATACATACATATATAACATATGTATACACAACACACAAACATATATAAATAATGGGAAAATCAAAATAAAATTACTGAAAAGTAATACAGCGTACAGTTTTTTCATGTTCTACATTAGTTCCGAAAATTATAAAAATAGAATTTTTTCATTTCATAATTTTGTTTTATTCATTTATTTGCTACGTATGTATGTATGATCAGCAATTAAAACCATTAACCATTGAGTTCGTATTGTAAAAAATATTAATAAATCAAACCATAATCAAAATAACGTTTTTACAATATCTAAACACAAATCTACCATTAATTAATATGAGCAACAATAACATAATAAGCGTATAGCTATTTGACAAATAGTTTCCATTTTGAACACACATTTATGTTGTATGTATTCTATTGGATGTATTATAGGATCAATCATAATTTATTGAGATATGAATTTGCACATATGATGGAAGAAAAAGTGAAAAATATATTTGTGTGGAAAATAGAAAATAAACAATCTTAAATATCAAGATCTTTCTGAAGGTTGATAAAAATAAATATATTTATGTATGTGTACATGTATATATGTATAATTCTAAAGGTTACAAAATAAGAAATTGTTTATAGATGAATCATAAATATAACAGATTTATATCAGTATTGTACAATAGATAGTATCCATTTAATATATTTAGCCTAAAATAGTACGAATACAATACTAGCGCCCAATGAGTGTTAAACCTAAGTGAACAACATTTTAATATTGAATGCTAAAATCGAAAAATGGAATACAATCGATTTACATACATTTTTGATTTTAACATTTATTTTAACCCAACATTATTACAAAAAATATAAATATGTATTAATAAATAAATAAAATATGTAATTTCAATTGAAGACGGATAAAGCTAGTTTCTCGTGAGACCAGCACTCATTGGACGACTAAAAATAGTTTAGCGGAATTTTTTTTGACATATTGTAGATACAATAAAAAATTACCCGACAAAATGCATTTTGATTTGAGTCGTCAATACAAAATAATAATTTTCAAAATCACAGAGATTGAGTAAGTTTCAAAAATAAACAAAAACTATGCTGGACAAATTTGTCCACTGAAATAATTATAAAAGTTTAAATATTTCTTTCTTTCTTTACTTAATACTTGGATGGATTCTATACAAATACCAATAATTTTAACAGAAAGAATGAATTTATATAATTCCGACTCCCAGTTCGACATATTGAACACCGCAAATGTTACTTTTAGCTTGTATAATATTTATTTAGAATAACTGTTAAGAGTGACTCGCTTCGCATCCTTCGTGCCCCAAACTTCCTACCTCACAAAATAAAATCACTACACGTTATACAATGTTTTTTCTACATTTTTAATTAAAAGGTGTAAAAAGGTAATAAAACTGCGAAATTAGTACAAAATCAAAGAAATTCGCAAATTATATTATATTATATGAATTAATTTTTATAGCAGTACCTCGATTTTGTTGCCTTTTTGAGACTATGAGACTGCCAAATATTTTGTATACGTACACTGTGTAGAGTATTAAATATTGTTATTGTGTGTTGGCCGTTGAAGAAACCGTTGGAGCCAAATTGTTGATTCAGTAAGGGGCCAGTAATGGCCTTTAACACTGTTAATTATTATTATTGTGTGTTGGCATTTTTTGTATGTGTATTTGTTTTGAGAGTGTACAATAAGCATCAAAAATTATCGAATCGGTATAAATCGGTATAAAAAACAAAAATAATATAAACATTTTTGGTGCTTACACTCCGTTTTCTCCTGCTATTGCGACGGAGAATTGACGTTTATGTCATTAGTATAGTACATAAATTATTATGTTTACTTATTATCCTATTATGATATTTTTGCATCCATCCGAAAGCTTTTGAATTTTTGTCAAAATAAAATATAAACAAATTGAACAGCGCATGCGCACAAATACACACATACTCACTAATATTACTATTTTCCGGTAAATTTTACTCTCCTAGTCTCATAGTCTCAAAAAGGCAACAAAATCGAGGTACAGGTATTGCTTTGACGTTTTGGGTATTCAAAAAACTATGTTTGTTTAAGTGAGTTATACATAGCAAGCTTTGCTTAGTAGTTGTCATTACTTACACAATCACAATCAGTATTGAATATAGTTGCAATTTGCAAATAACGTTTCTAACAAAATGGGATAATTTTGGATAGGGTTTACAAATAATGCAGCCCATACATTATTCAACATGTTGTTCAACTTGGTTGTGTGTTTGCCATACCTTTATTTGACAAAGTGTACAACTTTAGTTTTGTTTGTTTTTGGTAGCCGTACATCATATTTTGTTTCATTGATATTTTAGTCTTTACATTATTTAATAATATGTAAAAAGTTATCGCAATAATGGTGATTGTAGAATTGTTCGACACTAAAGAAAAGAATGGAAAAAATAAAATGGCGAAAAGAGTGGCTAGCAGAAAAAGAAAAATTATCAAATACAAAATTATTAAAATGAGTGAAGCAAGTTTTACAGATCTCTTGAATAGGGTACACCTTTTATAAAATCAGGACTCCTTCATGCGTGAAGCAATCCAAATAGAGACAAGATTATCAATTACTACCTTGAGATTTTTAGCAACAGGGAATGCCTTCGAAGAGTTTGCCTATATGGTATCACCACAAGCAATCGGAAAAATTGTAATAGAAACATGCCGAGCAATTAATATGGTGTTAAAACAAGTCATCATGGGAAGTATTGAAACATTTTATTGGTAATTGTTACTGACGCATTATTCAAATTTGGTAATTTTTTATCTTTACCATAATTAACTTACAAACAAAAAGCCCCATTCAATAGAGTTTTGAATAAATAAGAAGGTTACAAAAATTGTGAAGTTCGAATTAACAATTTAAAATTTTAAAAAAGAATTAAAAAATTGTTTGTAGCTTTTTAAGTTTTAACGAAAACAATGTATAACTTCATAACTATGTACATATTATTAATTTTATTTACCCAGAACTGCTGACAACTGGAAAAGAGAATCAATAAAGTTTTTTGAAAAAACTGGATATCCGCAAACATATCCATATTAAAAAGCCGTCTAAATCGGGATCTTTTTATTTTAATTATAAAATGACGTTTAGTGTAGTCCATGGCGGCAGTTAACGCCGATTGTGAGTTCCTAATGGTAGACGTTGGAACTAATAGAAGAATTTCTGACGGAGGAGAATTCTTGAACAAAATTTTACGAAAAATTAAATGGAGAACTCGATTTACCAGACCGCCCCGCTCCTTTTCCAGAAGCACAAATTTTACCATACGTGCTCGTGGGTGACGATGTGTTTCCACTCCTGGATAACCTGGCAAGTGACGAGGTTAATTTTAAAAGAAAACTTAGCTCAGCCAGAGTAAAAGTCGAAAATGCATTTGGTATTCTGGCATCATGTATTCGTTTACTGCACACAACTATCAATTTAAGTGCCGAGAAAGTTACCACTATTGTGCTAACATGTTGTTATTTGCACAATTATTTAAGAAAGTGGCGAGGAATTTCATTTGTAAAGAATTCAGCGTTAGCTTCAACTTCCTCTGAAGAAAAACTTATAGGGCTAGTTACCTTAATGTCAAGATATTCAACTAAAGAAGCGGAGAACATTCGACACAAATTTTGCGAAGTTTAGCATTATTAAAAGAATAAAAATGTATAAAGTTTTAGTTTGTACTTGTATTAGTTGTATATATATTTATTTCATAATATCTAAACTAAATAAAGAATAAACAAATCAATCTAAGTATATTGGTCATCATTAAAGAGATAGTATAAAGGTTCTGATGGCATAGGCATTGATAATGATTATTTTCAAAATTGTTTAATTTTTTCCGGAGTGGTTCATGGAAAATTAAATAAGGTTGGAGATGCAGTGTTCGAATCTTCAGAAAATACAAATGATCCAGGTCTGAAATTTTGAGATGTTTGGTCGGAATACACCAGTGAAGTTGATGATCGAGACGTTATGCAAGGAATTGAAGTGTTTGATGGCCGACTGATTATGGTTGCTGCTGTTGATATTTTGTTAGAAAATTCTAATTTATGTAATATAATATTGCTATATGGCAAAGTTAAAAAGTTAGTACTTACAATGTTTTAGCGATTAGCTTTCAACATTTAATTTTCGAAATGTGCAAGACCAACCTTCAGCTAATATCGTAACTTCATCTCTTACAGCACTTTCAGTACTTTTAGTAGATTCTAAATAATCTACTGCTCTACGGAAAAAAATGTCTCTATTTATTTCTGTGTGAACCTTTTGGATTCGTACGTGTTGCTTCTATTGGTTCCTCCTAAAAAATACAAACTAAATTTATTAATCTTTATAATTTCTTTTAATATTTTTCAATTACCGAAACATTAATTTCAGTATCCGAATTGTCTATCGTGGATGTTCTTTCTAACGGCGTTTCTTGATCGTTCAAAAGATCAACAATATCTGACTTTTCACTAGCATTGATTTTTTTTCTTTCTCGGCGGTAACAAATTCTTATATTTGTTATTCTTCTTTTTAATCCTTCCACTCTTATATATTTCCCAATTTTTTTATATTCTTCTAATAATTCATTCATTCCACGCTTTCGCTCGAAGGTATATATTTTTGTAATCTGCCATAATACAGATTTTTCTCTAAATTTATCTAAAAATCACACCATTCACAGTATGTATTTGGGATTGTCATTTTGTTAAATTTCACAAGTTTATGTAAGGGAATAAGAAAACAGTTTTAATTAACAATTTTGACAATGTTTCTTTTGTTAGTTGAAACAACATTGCCATACACAGTTCAACATGTTTATCAACCATTAGCTCCTCATCCATAAATTCAAAACGTTTTGATTTTACTTCAACCGATTAGGCAACTGTCAAATTGGTTGATAAACTACACCATACACGATGAAACATTTCCGTAGACTCAACCAAGTTGTTCTATATATATATATATATATATATATATATATATATATATATATATATATATATATATATATATATATATATATATATATATATATATATATATATATACTTATATATATATATATATATATATATATATATATATATATATATATGTATATTATATATATATATATATATATATATATATATATATATATATATATATATAAATATATATATATATATATATATATATATATATATATATATATATATATATATAATAATGTATGGGCTGCTTAACATGCCAACTCTTATAATGTCGAGTTTATAAACGCACTCCAGGTGCCATAAAGACTATTTCCGTAAATTTTCTTCGTATCGTAGTTTTTGACATTTTAATAATAAAATATCCTCCTCTTGTACACTAAAAATCGAATATGGTACTCGTCGGGTGTAAAGTTTAGCAGGTCCCTGCCCTTTGTACACACCGCCCATCGCTAGTACCGATTGAATATGTTAGTGAGGTCCTCAGAGGTGATCACCGTCCATACCAATTATTACATATTACAATATTCCTTTAAAGAATTTGTAGAAAAACTAGTCTAAAATACGCATGTTCAGTGTGTGTATCTTTAGACATAAATGACTAAATGCATGGGAAAAATTTACAGTTACTTATGGGGCTATTTGACAAAAATCGAGATTTGTGTGTCTCAAAAGAACATAAATAAAAATTGATTTTTTTTGTTGTGTATTTTATGACTATATGATTGTTATTGTGTACGCTGGCTCGGTCACGTTCTGCGTGCTGATCCGGTACGAATTGTGCAGCGATCTCTGAAAGGAGAGCCACCATATGGCGCAGAGGTCTTTGCAAGCGACGATGGCTCCACGATGTATAGAGAATGACTTGGCTTCTTCAGGTTGTCTAGGACAGTATGAAGTACCAACCCCAGGATCGAAACCGCTGGAGCCAGATTGTTGACTCAGTAAGGGGCCAGTAATGGCCTTTAGACACTGTTTATTATTGTTATTATTATGATTGTTGTGTATTTTGTATGTATACGTTTTGAAAAGTCAAAATAAATTCTGTATGGCGTAATAATAACATTTTAGTTTGTCGTGAATAAGTAATTAATAAATTATTTTGTATGTTTTTATGTATATTCAACACTTTTCATTTATTTATTTAAATAAACACAGAATAATTTTAATTGTGTATATCAATCGATCCGTGCGAAAATAATTTCATAAATAATTATGATTAATGCCAAAATGACATTTAAATATTTGTTGATGTTGGTAAATAAGGGTAAAATCTGTGAAAAAACTCGATTTCGTAAAAACAATATGGATTTAAAAAAATTTGATGATTTAAAAAAATTGATTTATTATTTATTTGTTTGATGTTGACGAATTTATGTTTTTATAAATAATATTATTCTTGGATGGCGAAATGAATACTGCCCAATATAACGAGCCGCACCTGGCAATACTATACTGTAAAATAAATGTATCCGGTCTATATATTTATATTTCCTAATATATTTAGTTTTTTTAGGTGAACATGTGTAAATTTAACCGGAACTAATATTATCCAAAGAAAAGAAAATACCGTATTATTTTAGACGCGAATACAAGAAAATTGATTTGGTAGTACATAAGTAAAGTAATTTGAAATCAAATAATGCTGCACAACATTTTTGATTTCATGACGGGTGATATATGTATAAAGAGTGTTTTTTTAAACCTGATAGAACTTGAAATTGAAAAAATAAAACGAAAAATTAAATTTTTTTGAAAAATATACTCTAGCAGATCTCAGTATACTCTGGCAAATCATCATGAATAGTCTCGCGCTTGAACAACGCTACGAAATTATTAAAATTTACTTTGAAAATCAGTAGTCGAGCAAGCCAACCGTCTGTGGATAGATTTCGTACATACTCTATAGAGGATACAATAACATCAACACGTCGAAGGAATGTGCGTACTGAAGAGAATATCGCCGCTGTAAACGAAAGTGTTGAAGTAGATCCAAATTTATCGATTTGTCGTCGTTCGTAGGAATTGGGGCTCAATCAATGGTTTTTTGTTTGAAAATATGAATGAATTGATCCGGACGAGATGTGGTTTCGACTTATTAAAATCAAAATTTGGCGATAAGTTGATTTCGAGAAATGGACCTGTCAATAGGCCTCCAAGGTCGTGCGATTCGAAACCTCTCGATTATTTCCTGTGAAGCTACGTGAAGTCACTGGTTTATGCTGATAAACCAGTAACTTCACTTCCTGGACGCCTTGGAAGCCAGCATTGTTCATGTTATTCTTGACATACGTTCAGCAGTGCTCGAAAATATGGCCCAAATTGGACCTCCAGAATGCGTTTTGTCAAGAACAGCCGTGGTGCCCATGTGCCCGAAATCATTTTCATATATTAATGCCGTGTATTGATCTTCCGAATAAAACAAAATTTTGATTACAACTTAATTTTTTATGTTATTTTTTACAATTTCAAGTTAAATCGGTTTTCATCATTATGTATGTAATGTACATATGTAAGTAAATCTATTATTATGTTTATTTTTATGATTGGCGAGAAACTGTCTTCTAGTTAAATATGTAGTTTAGTAGATGGAGTTCTAAATAACTCCCAAATTGCTAATGTTTTCGGAAAATTCGGTAAAAGTAGAAATTCAATGAGGTATAATTGTTTGTAAATTGTATGGCTTTCTAATTAATCCACCTGTGTGAGTAAAATTGATCATAGAAAAATTCATATTTTTATATTTACATATGTATGAAATTTCAAATGTTCAACTTTAAACTACATATAAATATTTATTTAAATTATTCACCAATTAAAATGGGTCACATCTACATTTTTGAATATACCTCGTATGTATACATTTTGTAAGAAAAATTCATCAAATGAACCTATAAAATGTCCTTTCTGTATTAAATTTAAATTTTTACCATTGTAATCTACTCTATACTACATAAACGAAATGGCGAGCGTAACAGACAATATGTTATGCTCTTAGCTATATTTATATTTTTTTCAAAATGTTTTTATCAATTTTCATGGTTTCTTAATCCCCTTGACACAGAATAACGATAAAGAATTGCAAATTAATTAATAGTTTTTTATACATACACATGTCAGTATGTATTTTAAATTTTATTTCACACAACACACACATTTGCTATTATAATTTTTTCGGATAAAAATATTTGTTTATATTACTTCAAGAAAAATTTGAAAATCGTTGGATGTTATTTGATCTAAAACGAAACAAAAAGTCATTGAGAATTTTGGTTTATATAAAAATAAAAGAAAAACAAAATTGGAAAAACAAATGCTAATTTCGGATGATTACTCACCGCTCTAACCTACTCTTTTCCGCTGAGCAAATTTCTTCCAAAAAATTATTCATGGCTTACTTTTTTTTAAAAAATATTTGAAGGTGTAACGTAAAATTTTTCTTTTGTATTTATACTTTTCATAAAATAATGAGTGAAGCGCGTGGGACGCGTGTTTGGTTCATTAAGAAATATTTTAAATAATCAAAATTGTTTAAGTATTGACAATAATTTGAGAAATTCAAACTACACGCCAATTATTTTGTTGCGGTTAATACGTATATACATATTAAAAATAATTTCAAAAAATTAATTGTTTAACACTGTATACACGATTAATAATTACAATTATGTTTCCTAATTAAATTAGACGCATTGGATTATTTTAGATTTTAAATTATTTCTGCCAGTAAAATTACTGTGTACATTACTGTTGTATTCTGATAACTCTATACGTCGGGGGATAATTTATGTTGGGCCTTGGAAATCGTTTACCTTTGGCAAATTTGGAATTTTTTTTATCGATTTGTAAATTTATTTGCTTACTACTCTAAACAAAGTTTTTGAATACATTTTGAATTGAATTACAATTGGATGGAATTTGAAATGTATTTGAATGAATTCGGAAAATTGAAACAAAATTTGAATTTAATATTAGTGCATCTGAGTATAGAATTGCAATGATTGGATTTGTATTAAAATCCTATTAAGTCAAATTTTTCATCAAACTCAACATAACCTCAATGTAGTACTGTAGTACATTTTCCACTTTCGCTTTCGAAATGTATTTTGCTTTTGATTATTAAGGTTTTTTGTAAGTTCTAGATCAGTAACAATTCCAACAAAATCATCGTCTAAGTCGCTTAAATTACTTAACATCATATCACTGGTTTCTTTTAAAAATAAGTGATCAGTTTTACAAATGATATAGGAATTTTAGCCCACTTTGTTAAAAGAGGTAAGTAATTAAACTTTAAAAAGTAATTATGTAAGTTAAGACACTGATCAAACTGACTGTATGTATACATTCTATCATTTCGAAAATGAATATTCATCTCTTCGACTAATGTACCGCAAAATAATTGGGTTTTCCCACATAAATTCGGAAGTTTTAATATTTTTAATCACAAATTTAAATCATTTCAATTAATTTAAGGCAACTTTGCCGGCGTAAAGTATTCAATATTTATAAAACGATGTTGCTTCTTTCTTTCTCGCTAGCCCTACAGTTAATACTTACTTTCTAGAACTTTTTTGTAGCCATTGTGATACCATAAAAATTATGAATTGATTGGATACAAAAGCGCATTAAATTTTTAATAAAATTAAATTAAAAATAAAATTATCATTTTGTGTATGAAATAATTTTCATCATATACCCAATATTTATGTGGATGTGTTAGAATGATGCTATAATAAAGTTGTTTATCTTATTAATCTCCATTAAAATAGTCATCTGCTGGGATGGGCGAGGTAGACTTTGCCAAGACGCGTAAAATATTACGTAAATTACCTGGCAATATGTATCGTCATGTAGACAATGCCAGCGTAATGTAGACAACATCAATAACCTAGAATAATTTTAGCATTCAAATCCAACGCCCTAGTTTTTGTGTTTAATAATAAACGTGTTTACAAGGAGATTTTTCGTTGCTCATCAGGAAAGAATAATCTCTGTCAATTTCGAATTTATTTGAGCCGTCTAAACCAGCAATTGAAAATAATTTAGATTTCTAAGAATCCGACGTAATTTTGAAAAAGTTCTCTTATATTATCTCGTTAAAATCTTAATCATAATTTAATTTGTAAATATAAAAACGCGATGCAAATACATATTTAATTCATAATTTTCATAATTGATCAAAAAATGTATCCCACTAGTTTGATTATAAAAATTCGTTTCATTTGACATAACCCAAATTAAAATTTTTAATCCACCATCCAGCATATGTGGTCTAGGTGATTTTTTTACAAAACTTTATATCCTCTAATCCATTTTACAAAACTCCACGAACATTTGTGAAATAAAATTCCACAATAAAAATTTTAAATTGGGTTTTTATTTGACAAATATTCGTGAACTTTTTGTAGATATGGATTAGACGTTAGAAAGTTTTGTAAAACATCACCTGGGCCAGAGATGCTGAAGATGGATCAAAATTTCTAAAAATTTGAATTTTGGATATATCATATTTTCAGGCAAATTTATTGACAACTGCAATCACCTGGAAAAAAACGTTACTTGATTAACCTTGGCTAATCCATAGAGTTCTCATTTACTAAATGCTCGGCATAACTTTTTTGAATGACTTATTGCCATCCACATGTTTTTTTTGTACATATATATATTGAAACATTCCCAATAAATTCACAAATGCATTACACTGGATTTTTATCGAATTTCACAAGCTGAATAAATTCTAATCCGTTAAATCCTTTCTAAAGCATTACCAAGATCGCAAGTTAATCATAAGTTGGCATTTTCAGATATACGACTGGGAAAGTTTTAGATTTGTACAACTTTCCAGTAAAGTCCATTGATTCATATATTGTTGTATAATATGCCTAACAGCTTTTCGATAGTTTCAGATATTACACATAAATGGACCTCTATTTAACTTCCCTTTTGGCAACTCTATAAATATTACTTTTCGTTGGAAAGGCTAAAATTAATGCTTATTAAAAGCATTTCATAATCACCATAATCTCATTCATTTAAAACTACTTATTTACAGAAATCTATGTGGAAAGCATAAACAAAGATGTCGCACTAATGTCATTATTTCGTAGCACTAATGTCATTTGAACTTTTCACTGAAATTTTAGGTTACCGTAAAATGCAAAATTTCAATCTTTTAAATAAAATATTTTTCTTATAAATAACATAAAAAATTTGAATAAATCATAAATATAAGAGCGGCTAATTTCCACCTACATAAGTGTATATTCATTTTAGTGCATTTTCCTTAAGAGTTTTCGAATTTTTCAGTGTCACTAATAAAAACTTGCAATTGTAACGATCTTTCATGTATCTTAGCTTTGACATCACTGGTTCAGACAGTTTCAGTGGAATTAGATATCACTTAATAAATTTGTTGTGACGTCAAGTTACAAGCAGATTTAGTATGTATCGTGTAGGAATATACAGATGAAATGTATCATTTTTGAATAAAATCTCATTAAGATTGATTGCTGTTGTAATAATTTGATATTATCACCTCATCTTACCTAATTTTTAATGTAAATATATGATTAACTTTCTATTGAAAGAACCAAATTAAGCAATTTGGTTGTATCAAAAATAGTCATCAAACCTATTAATTATTGTAATATGTATTAATTTTAAATTAGCCAATTTCAATTAATCAAAAATTTAAAAATAATTTTTACTTATTGTTAATGGCAATAATAAAAAATTTCATCATTGTTCAAAAATTTCAGAGAGCAAAAAAAAATGAAAACAAGAATGATTTTTGTTAAATTTTCAATCGCGTTATTTTTAGAATTTTTCTTCTACTGTTCATTATATGTTTTTTTTTTTTTGTAATTACATGAAACTATTTTGCATACACATAGTCTATCACATATAATAATATTTATGTGGTTCGTAGTAGTAGTATTGTTAGTACCTAATGTGCAAATTTTCACAGCTTTCTTTTAATAACAGGAAACAAATAAATATAGGAACAGGTGTTTGCTAATCAAATAGAATTATAAATTTAACTTATATACAAGCTGTACTAAAAGGAATCTCATATTATACTTGAGCTAAAATATGTGGGATCCCTACATCGCGATGACTATATTTTACATTGAAATAAATGAACAAGCTAAGCTGATGACGCGAACTATCGTACCACGATTTTCTACTACTCCCATCTCTTTTTTAAAAAATACTCTTAAAAAAAATTTGCTATGAATGACTGTGTGTAAGTGTATCTGTGAACATAGGATAATTGATTAATAAATAACTTTCCAAAAATAATTTGGCACCGCATAATACTGTGAATTCGTGAAAATTTAGAAAATAAAACCGAAAATTGTTTAAGCAACAACAAAATAAAAGAAAAATTAAGAAAATTTATACATATAACATTTTTCTAAAATTATTTTTTAGAACATCTCGAACCGGCGTTAAGTGAACATATTTTTTAAAATCGAATAGGCTTAATTGGTGATTTAATTTTAATTTAATTATTATAATTTGAACAGAAGTGAAAAGTGATTTTTTTTTTAATTTCTAAAAAAAAATATAACAAATTTTAAACAAAATGGTTTATGATAGTGATTTTTACACTTCTCGCAGGCTTTATTCGAGGCCCACAGTATCGTCTTATTCAGTGACGGTAAGATTTTTGTGAACAATTTATAGAAAAAAAACAATTTGAGTGCTTTTTTACGTTTGTAAAAATCCCCTAATTTTCCTATTTTAAAAAAAATTCAATCAAAATTAATTAATACTACTAAATTGGACTATTTGAACAAAAAAAAAAAAATTATAAAATTGAACTAAAAATATTTACAAATTTGTATATATAACTTTGTAAATCTTTTTTCTCTTAATAAATAATGTCTCTATCTTTTTAATAATAACCAAGTTACAAAACAAATTAATTAATTTATCTAGCAAATTATTTTTTTAATCAAAAATCCAAAGGAATTGAAACAAGTTTGAAACATTTATTTTAATAAGACAATTTTTGTAATAAATATAAATATTTTTTTTTTAAATAATTGAAATGAATATCGCACTGTTGGTACTATTTACTCGTATTTTGATTTTATAATTAAAATAATTTTGTGATTATTGAAAAATTGTGACAAATATTTAGAACAGTTATGAAATATTAATATTATTATTATGTTATAGTGTATATATTAATTTATAAACATAAATCCATAAAAAAAATATTTCCCGTAATGAAATTGTGAAAATCTACTAATTAATATTTGAGACATAAACACTACATTAACTACTACTAGATCATGGCATCATTTCGCTTTTTTTATTTTTGTAAAATGAACAAAGAAGTTTTTGAAAGTCAAAGTGAAAGAAAATCTAATTTTGAATTTAACTAAATTGTACCAAGTTCATCTTCGCACACATAATTTGAAATTGATTCAATGTCAATAAAATAATCACTAAATAATCGAACGAAACAAACAAATTGATTTTAAGCCAATTGTATAATTTTCGATCTATGTACATATACATAATATGATTATGAGTCGTTCAAAATTTTATAATACGACTACAAAATTAAAACAAAAAGTCGTGCCAAGTTTTTTTTTATAAGTCTAAAATTTATACAACAGAACTCTTGTAAAAAAAATGTATATATATACTTTTTTTTTTTTTTGGTAAATCAGAAGAAAATTCAAGCAAATTTAGAATTTATTTTTATCTCTTCGTCGGCTTGTATAAAATTACGATTTTTTGCGAGAATTTTTTTCTGATTGAGAAAAATAAAAAAAAGTTAAATGATGAAAAATCCAGAGATGCTATCCAAATTAAGACATAACTGATTTGGTTTTTTTTTTTTTAAGATCATGATTGAGTAAAATCAAATATTTATATATAATTCTTCGTTTTCAGCGTCGTTAATTAAGATGATACTTTTAATTTAGGTTATGCTATTTTTTTAGTCATTGAGTAAGGAAAGTAAAACCATCGTTTAATTATTCTTTTTTATGTTTTTTATTTTTGTATTTTGAAACTATATTTTTGACGGTATTTTTTACTTGTAATTTTTGTTGATCGCTTTTTGTAAAAGATTTAAAGACTTATACATATTTTTTGTTTTTGAATCTTATCTTTTTATCTCTATATACAACATGAGACATTCGTTCAAAAAAAAAAATGGTCCATTAAAAGGACAGTATTGTAAATGGACACATATACAATGTGAATTTTTATTATTTATTTTACTGTACTCGTTACATACTACAGTGCTAAATATTAAATCATCTCTATATATTCGCTTTGTTTGCCCGGAAGTCATAATAGTTGTGTTCTACTATATTGCATTCCCATTGTATCTCATTTTAATTATTTTTTGTCAATTATTATTTTGTGTGAATTTCTATAATTTATTTAAAGCTTTATATTTAATTTAAATACTGAGTTTTAAAAATATACCCATTACACATCTCACCAAAATAACGATGTAAGTTCCACCATATTTATAAATAAATACATACTTTAAATGTGTGGATTTGGCCTCTACCCAATAATGCAATAAATTTAGCGAAAAAAAAAAACTAGCCAAACCCTATTTTGTATAAACTCAGTATTAAAATTAAATACTATATAGTGTAGAAGTTTTAGTTGAAATTATTTAGTTATAGTCTAAAGGTTTTTTTTGGCAACACTATTGCTTAATTATTTTTGATATTATAACATAATATGTATATGCTTGTAGTTTTTTATAATGTATTTTGTGAAATGGATGTAAAAAGGAATGATTAAAATTAAAGAACAACTTAGAAAACACTTTCCGACAAATTATTTTTTTACAGAGACGCGAGGTACCTTGGGAGAAAGTTCCTTTCGTACCAAGACCCAGCTTAATAGCAGATCCGATTACGGCATTTGGTAAACGTAAACCTAAAAGAGAAGAAAAAAAATCAATTTTACAAACGATTAATCGCGAAGCAATACGACCTGATCCAAGTGTGTTAAATCGTCCAATTAAGCCATACGTCTCAGCTAGAGACGTAACACGTAATAAAGTATTAGAAGAGGCTCGTAAACAATCTGAATTACGTGACCGAGGTGGTAGTGCTGCAATTACTACCGAACGTAATCATATGGACCTTTTGTTAAGAGACAAACATAGATCTGTACCAGTTCGAGAAAATCATCGAAGAATATTTTTTGTTTCAGACCCCATTTATTTAAATTATATGCGAAATTAATCATGTAACCGTAGAATTATGCTTTTTAAAAAGTGTAAATGTAAATAATTATGTAGTACACACACTAATCCTAATTTATCAAGTATTAAAAAAAAAATTAAAATTAGACAAGTTTACCAGTATAAGGAGGCTGATATCATTACAAGGTACAGCTTTTATCTTGCAATGTAATTTAATATTATTTATTTTAGTAAGCCCAGTTTGACATTTAATTTTGCTTTTATGTAATGTCATCCCAACGATTCTAGACAACGAATAGATATTAATCAACCATTTTATGTATCGAGTGATTTTTATAAAAAAAAAATCAATCAAATGATTCAAACATGTTTCAATTTCATTTGAAAATATTTACTATAATATTACTTAGACTATAGGAAAACATATTAAAAATAATTGTTTTTGATTAATCATAATTTGAAGATAAAACGGAAACATTTCCAATAAATAAATTGTTAAATTATGAACGACGTCGTTATGATATATAATTTTCACAGACTCCTCCACGCCTTTATACTCCATCAACAACATCATATGAAACAGTACGTACACCACGTCGTGACCAATCATACTCATATACCTATCAAGCTACAAATGAAGTAAAAAGCTCAAATGATCCATACTCACGTCCACAACGTTCATCATATTCGGCAACTACTGAAAAACGCAGCCACGGTGGTCCAGGTGCCAATTATAACTATACCACAGAAAGAACTTCAACAGCTGGTAGCCGCCCCGGTGACTATAGCTACAGTTCAACCACATCAGGTCGCTTACCACATGGTACCACATACAGACACTATTCATACCGTGTCTAGAAAAGGTTTAAATCACCTGCACAATTCATATGAGATATTACTATATTATATCTGTTTTATGTTCATATAATAATAATTAAATTCACATTTTTTTTTTATAATTAACTAAACACTTAAATAATGTAATTAAATTTGACTAATCACAAAAGTTAAAGAGTTTTTCTAGAGTTTTGCAAAAAAAAAAAAAAAAGTGTGATATTTTATCGGCTTTATACAATACAAAAAAAATTATTTTATAAATATGTACACAAATTTAATAATATTTTGAATCAAACGAAACTAAATAAAATGTAAAAAATTAAAAGCAAAAAATTATGATTGTTTTATTTATTAATATATAAATAAAAGAAAAATCTAGTGTTTAAAATAAATAATAACGGCAGTGGCGATATTCAATTCGATCAATATATAGTTTAAATAGTTTATTTACCATTTTTATTATTTTTATTATTTGTTGAAGCTTTATTTATCCTAATAATCCTATATTAATATGTTTATATCTTCACAGTTTCTAATAAACAAGCCATTTTATTTAATAAGACAAAACGAAAATGGCAATTCTATTAAGATACATAATCTGAATGTATATATATACATAAATGTTGAACTGTAACTCTAAAATCCTCCAAAAAGCTATTATCTAGATTTTTTTACATATACATATACATATATAAATTGAAAATTACATCACGGATTTTCTTTTCTTTTGTTTTTGAATATAGACTCCATCAGTACGATTCGTCCCAGGATTGACAAGGGTAAGTTTCACTTGAAACAGACAAAAAAAAAATCTTTTTAAAAGTCTACATTTTGTTATTGCAATGAAAATTAAATTTTTAATCGTGTTATTTTCAAATAGTATCATTTTTAAATTTGATAAATAAAAATGTGATTTTGTTCGTCAGCAATATTATAAAATATACACGTAATGTATATAAAAATCATAATTAGATTGATCGCATAGCTTGGCTCTATCTCGTATCTTACCAAAATCAGTTCAAACATTTCATTTTCTGTATCATGTTACACTTATAGAAATTGCCCCGTCATAGATACAAAACGTGTAGGCTTCGCAAAAAAACAAAATTATTTGTTTAATCTGTAGTGGAATGTTATGTTGGCCCACTCAAATATCTAGATTATATCAGTTATACGTACATTTTTTTAGCTGAAAATGCATTTATGGCGACGTTCATAAAAAAATCATGAATATAGTTTGTCCACGTAGCAGCTTGTTTGCCACATCTTACCAAGCATAGTTCATACATTTTAATTTCTACATCATGCTATAAGCGCAATCAATAACAACTTAACGTAATAGCGCTCGTTTCGATACAGCAACACATTTTCAACACTATCGTTGAGAATGTAATAAATCTTGTTATATTTCTTAATTGGTTGGTTATTAAAATTCAGTTAATGGCACGCCTCAAACTCAATGAAAGAAATTCATATAAAATATAAATCAGCTTGCATTCTAAGAAAATATATGATTATAACTCCAAAGAGAAGAGAATTTTAAACCCAATTTATGTGAGTATACAATTTTGAATATAAAAATTTATAAATATAACGCAGGCTCGTTAACCTTAGTGATTTAATATAGAAATGAAATAAATCTCTTATAATAGTGACCCAATGAATAATTGTTAACAAATGTACCATGTTATTAAAATAATAAACACCTTTGAAACAGAATTACTTGAAAATTTAAGATAAATTTAGTATAAAAGCCTCAATTAACGCCTATCTAAAAATATAAAGTTACCATTAAATAATAAAAAATGCATTTCGCGCAACATAAAACTGATGATTGACTGATCTCTTGAATTTCCATGTCTATACTAAAACAAAAAATATTTTATTTTATTTCCAAAATAATACTTGACCCCAAAGTATCCGATCATAATTATATATACATATCTAATAGTAAAAGACGCAATATAAGTACATTTTTACAAACTGGGAAAATATGACAAGGGTGTTCCTCCCTACAATTAAAATTAAATTAAGCACCGGTCGTTTTAAAGATATGAATCTCTAGATAAGAGTTAGAATTGTGCTCGGAGGTTTACAAATTATGCAACACGGGGAATGTACATCTTATCTACATAAGTGTATTGTATTAGTCTGGTAAACGAAAGTGTTGAACTAAATATGTAGTCGAACAAAATCATCATAAATATAAATAATTATGTTACAGATAATTTAAAAATATTGTTTAAAAGAAAAATTAATTTTCAAACTCAAAACAAAATTGTATTTATGTATCTAACAAAAACTACCCTTTACCATTCATACCTGAATTCAATAAACAAAAAAATCTAGGTACACACCTACTCCTATCCAATTGTAACAACACATCGAATTCCTTATTACGGTTCATACGGTACAACATACGGTCGTCCATCATACGGTACAACATACTCTCCATCATACGGTACATCATACGGTACATCATACGGTACATCATACGGTTCCAATCGTTTGGTTACAACACGTGTAATAAGTTCGCCGTTACGTGATTTTTTTTCACCAGTACGTGAGATTTATTCACCAATACGCGATTCTTATTCACCAGTTCGTGTTATTAGATCACCAGTGCGTGTTGTTACATCACCTGTAAGAGTTATTCGTTCAACAGGTGTTAGAGCTATTCGTTCACCATTTAGAGTTGTAACATCACCAGTACGGACTACAAAAGTACGAAAATCTGTTGTTACACGATCAAGACCACATTCAGGCTATTTACCAACTGAAGAATATTTAAATTCTGAATCAACACGAGTAAGTTTGGAACTATGTATAGTATATATTATGTTAAAGAAACAAATCATAATTAATTATATTACATAATATGAATTATGGCGCAACATCAATTATAACACGAACTCATCATCTTTGCTTTGTTGTTAATTAAACCAAACATAAATTTTAAATAAGATAATAACCGCTATTATATATTTTGTTACTTTTTAATATATAGTTCTTTGATGATGAAACAAGAGAAATTCGTGCCGATTCAAACTACCTTTTGAAAAAGATTCACTCAAAAACAATCCGCGCTGCATCGATTCCGCCGGGAAATTACTTATCCAAATATGAATCTGTGTTCCCATCGAAACCAGCTACAGATGCATATTTACAACGGATTTTCGATCCAATTGGCAGTGTACAAAATGATACAAGCTCAAACTATGAGCCAACTAGAAAATATGTTGGTAAGTCACAATTAGTTTTTAGTATGATGAAATATTTTTGCTCGGGATTTGGTACATATCTACGTGTTATGTACCATTTCCTATGAGAAAAAAACAACATATTTTTGATAATTCATACATTTTTTCATTGAATTTATATCTACTTTATCGACAATTTTAATATTTTTGGGTCATATACATATATGTATGTATATATATATATACAGACCATTATTCAGATGATTTTGACCATTTAGATCCTGTATATACAGTATGTATCTATTGCGGTTAGTATTACAACAAAAACATTTTGAATGTCAAACATGGAAATTTATTTTTATATATTTTTGTGATTTTTTATTTGTTTTTTGCTTCCAAATGACATTTGTTTCGGCAAACACTATTCAAAATTTTTAGTCATTTGTATTTTTATTATATTATAACAAGGTAAACTTTTTCACTATTTTGTGTATCATGTATATGTGTCTTTTATAAAGATACTGCCCTTGTTTATTTATGTTGTGGTGTAAATAAAATGTTACCCACCAAACATAGTTCTAATTTAAAATATTAAATTGTAACTAACCGATAAACTATATGTCATGTTCACATCACCTAAACAAAACAAAATATGCTCTATCGTATTCTTAAAGGAAAGAGCCATTTGGCATCTGTTCGTATTGTAGGCAACAAAGGATATTATAAGAGACAACCAGTTCGTGAAAGCTATACACCAAGTTCCAAAGTTCAAAATGATGTTAAGTTTATGTCATATTACTTGAAACAACGCCAAGGAGCCGATAAGAAATCTGATATCGAGTCAGGTAAATACAATTATTATCTGCGCAAAAAGTAAATTTTGTATAAAAAGAAAAACGCAACCAACATTATAAATATGAAATAATTTAATTATTATTAATCTTATTTTTAATTTTGAGAATCTATTTATTATTATTATTATTTTGTATAAACTGTTAACATTTTTAATTTTTCTTGGTTGTAAGGCAGCCAAAATAAACAATAAATTATTTATTAAGTTGCATGATTGATTATTATTTTTAAACATAATAATTAATTCTTATAACCAATTCAAAAAACATCTAAGGCTTTTCTTTTATATTAATATTTTGTAAATATCTTTTAAAATTTTAAACCAACCAATGAAAAATTAAAAACTGTAAATTTATTAAAAAATGTTTTTTGAATCATATTACTTTATTTTTGAAAATTTTCTTGTATTTTTGAGAAAAGAGAAAATTCAAACAAAAATCTTGTTCACACATATATTATAATATTTTAGAGTGTTTAAAATTTAAAAATAAAAAATAATCATCGAAATTTTTCAATTATATATATATGTATATATGGCATTTATAGTTCAGCTGAACAATTTTTTTTACTGTTATCGGATCAAGAAGTAGAATTTTTGGTAGATCGAGTTCCATTTTTAAAATTTCGTAATAACAAAATTTTTTTTTTTAAGTATCAAATTCCCAAATGACGCAATGACTTTGAAATTTGTCTGATAATTTTATCAACTAGGTAGTATCATGTAGTAGTAAATTTGTACATTGCTTTTTGTTTTCGTCTGTAAAAATTGGCTTCTATTAATACTCAAGAAAACACTTTAAAATATTATGAACATATCACCGCTCATAAATTACATTATTTTTTGGTTACGAAAAAAAAAATGTAATTATTATAAATATTTATAAAAAAATTATAAATAAATTAATTTTTTTTGTAATTGTTTTTGCTTTTTAATTTTTCGCGATATCTATTTTTGTATTTTGAGATAAATATCAAATTTTTTTGTATCAACAACTTGTAAATATTATGTACTTATAGTAGTATATATATTTATATTGTACATGAAGATATGAGTGTGGCTTCTGAATTAACATAAACATTTTTGATGTAAGGATGGCCGAATGATGACTAAGAGCGATTAATGCAAATTACGTTAACAATTCATTTTTTTCATTAACAATTTTTTATTTTTTCATTAATCCAATATTATACATATAATATATAAAATTATATTAATTGATTTTACATTTTTCGAATAGCGACACATATTGTCATATAAAATGTAATTAAAACATGTAAAATATATTCTTTAGCACAAAATCATATTACCAACCAACCACATACTTTTTTTTAGAAAAAGCTATCTGACATGATTTTGATTGATTCTTCTTTCCAGCTGAACAACCCCAAGAAAACGAGGCCAATACCACGCCTGCTTGTGGATAAACTAAAAATAAAAAAGAATATATTCATAAAGAGATTAAATTTTACTTAATTTTTCGCATCATTCATCTTCAAAAAATGTTAAATTTAATTCAAACAAAAAATCACTTAATACTTTTATATAGCGCGCACACACACACACACACACAAACAATAAAATATAATATATATTATTTTTAGTACTTAAATTATTTGTAATCTGTATAGTCAAGTTAAAAATTATGTAGTTTACAAATAATTCACACTATTACACAAGTCATTTAATTTATGTATAAAACACCTAATTTACAAGATAATTAAATTTACAAAGGTTATATATAAATAATTACTAGTGTTTAATTTCTTGTAAGCCAAACATATTTTTGTAAAAGATATATACTTTTTTTGCTACATACACTTTTGTAATCGTTCTATATATTTTTTTTTATATTTGTGTTGTGATATTGAAGATACTTAATTGAACTAATTAATTTTAATTATATTTCCGCAGCTTTTTTAGAGTATAAAACCGAAGTACCTAAATCACAGACAAGTATTTCCAACTATACTCGTGCTTGTCTGTGCCTTAATGTTATTGACATTCGTGCGTGATTTTTTTTATATAGATAAATATATTTTTTCTAATCGCTTAGCTTATATATGTACATATATTCGTATTTTGTTTTTGAATTTAGATTATTTAAACATAATTTAATTTCGAAATTATTTATTCTATAATTAAATATAAACGAAATAAAAAATATGTTTCACTTAACGACCTAATTAAATAATTGAATTCGACTTTGCTATCACAACACATATCACAAGCTTTTTTTTACAAATAAAATAATGAAATAATTTATATTATATTTCACTTGGAACAAAGTAACTTTTTTTATTTATACACAAAAAATTTATATTACTTTTATATCAACGTGTTTTGAATTATTTTCCCACCTATTTGCCCACCTTGCGTGTTTCATTAATTGACAACTGCTTTATAAGACAAGTCACTCATTGTTTATTAATATCATTTTATACAAGTTCTTCATTTTATATTTATATATATATATATATATATATATATATATATATATATATATATATATATATATATATATATATATATATATATATATATATACATTTGTATCATTTGTACTCGTACAGATTGGCCCAAGCTTTTTATATCACTTATTTTTTGCTTTTTGTGATGCTCAAACGCTGAATGTGTTGATGTAGACACACAAAAAAAAATGTTTAACAAATTTTAAATTAAAAATAGTTATGAAAACCATTAAATGATATATATATATACAAAATTCTTCCTCTGCCAAAACTACTATGCTCCGTGTGTTAAGCTTTGATATGGATGATGATAGTCAAATTGTAATAGATTTTTATTAAAAAAATACAAATAGTAAGTAGTAGTTATATTTTAAAAAACAACTAAAATTGAAATATATTTTGTTTAACAGCCTAATGTTTATGAGAGTGCGATGGTTGATTTTTTATTATGGTTTTGTTTTTTCTTCTTCTGTTATTTGTTTATAGCTAAGCTTGACCCATATCGCCCATCACGTAAATTTACTCAACCACTACAACTTGAAGATCCCAATGAGGAGATTAAACAAAAACAAGCTGAAAGGCTTGAACGTGTAGGTAGTGTTAGGACAGTATCACAAGACATTGATTTAGAAAAAGTTAAAGCAAAACGACTAGAAGAAGCTAAGCGTTTGGAAGAAAGGTATAATTTGTACTAACTACATGAAAAACTGAATCTATTCTTAACTAATATTATTTTAGTGCACTTTTGGAAGAAGCAAACAGAAAAGCTGAGTCCAAGAAAAGAGAGGAAGAAGCCCGCGCATCTGAATTAGCTAGACAAGAAAAATTGGCTGCCCAAGCCGCCGCAGAACGTGCTAATGAGCTAGAGAAAAAACGTCTCGAGGAAGAAGCTAAGCAAGCTGAGGAAGCCAGATTGGCTGAAGTAGCAAAACTTGCCGAAGAAGCAGAAGAAGCTAGAATAGCTGAAGAAGCTAGATTGGCCGAGGAAGCACAATTGGCAGAAGAAGCTAGATTAGCTGAAGAAGCCAAATTAGCTGAAGAAGCAAGAATCGCCGAAGAAGCTAGATTAGCCGAAGATGCTAAATTAGCTGAAGAAAAACGACAACGTGATGAAGAATTAATCCGATTGGCTGAACTCGAAAAAATTGCTGAAGAAGAAAAGGAAGCCGAACTTGCCAGACAAGCCGCTGAATTATCTGAAATTGCACGTCAAGAGGCTGAAATAGCCGAGAAAAGAGCAAAACGGAACAAAGAAGATGGTGAAGGTTTTGGATTTGATGATGTTCCAGAAGCAGAACCAGAGCCAGAGGAAGAACCAGTTGTTGAAGAACCCGAATCTCCTGCTATTGATGAAACAGTCGAAGAAGCAGAGGTCGTTGCAACTGAAGAAAGTGAAGCAGTATTTGAATTTGGTGACGACGAAGAATAAAATCTCTCTTCTTACACATTCAACAACTTTTTATTTTAAAGACAATGAAAAATTTCACACAACACAACACAATACACACGCAGCACAAAATTGTTATACGAACCGTTTACAAAAATTTTCAAATTTTCGTTTGCATTTTAAAGATTTTGTTGGTTGATCTTATGTTTTTTTTTTTTTGTACTTAAGTAAATGTTTTTTATGCTAATGTAATTTTTTTAACGAAAAACAATATCGAAATTTGTTTTATGACCACCAATCAATGTACGATCACGTATATGACATGAAATAGTAATAATTTTATGATAATAATTAAAGTATAATATTATTGAAAATTGAATTTGGTTTTTGGTTCTTTGGCTTCATATGGTTTTGTCTTTGGGCTTTATATATGTGCTATAGCTTAAAATTTGTTTTGTTTATATTTATTTGTCGTGAAATACATATGTCATCAGACATAATTCGCATAGTCTATATACACAAATTTTTAGTGAAAATCGACCAAATGGTCACATTGTAAGAGAATACATATGTACAGTACATAACTCATAATTTAAATTTCAAGTTAGAATACGATTTGTCAACTGCCCAAAAATATCTTTCTCGTTTTGTTTTATTGGCTAATTTCCAACGAGCAATTATTGTTGATTAAATAATAGTTGCGCCATGGCATATTATTATTATAAAGTAGATGAAAAAAGAAAATTATTAATAATACTGTTCCAATCCACCCGATATTATTTCTCATAGTGGTCAGTGTGGCGCATCTAAAATTAGAAAATTTACAAAACATAATTAAAATCTAGGTTGGTTTTATAAACAAAATATGTATTGACTTCATGGCTTCCAAATAACCTCCTCGAATAATTTATAGTTTCTCTGTCACCTTGAATCTTTTCGTAAATATGTATTAGATAATACTATACATACTATTCCTAAATGTGTTCTAGCTCAGTGAAGTGAAAACAAAAAACAAAAATTATGAGCAATTTAATATTTTTCAGAAAATACAATTATGTGAAATGTGAATACTTTAGCTAAACTAACTAGTGTACAATAACAACTAGTACTAAAATCAATTATTTAAATAAAATACATATTTTATTAAGAAAATATTTATTCTTGTTTGTGTTTTAGAATTGTATTTAGGAATAATGAGTGTATATAAGAATTGTAAGTAAATTAAAATCAAAACTGGGACAGGTAATATTTGTTATTTAATGTGTTAAATGGGCATACAATTTTTTGTAATTTAAAACAATGAATAAGAATGACTATACTAGAATCTCATAAAATATACTAACTTTATAATAATACCTAACCTAACAATTTGGGGATTATAATTTAAAGTATGTGAAATAGCATTGAAAAATAATCTGGCTCTAAAAGTTTATTTGTTTAGGTAATTAAAGAGAAATGATTTTAATAATAGTAAGAGTCAAATTCAAAATATTCGATTGTTCGAAACGTATTTGAGCGGTTACAAATAGGATGTATATTGCCGTATAAATAAATAAAAAACATTTTGATACCTTCATTTAATCATTAGCTATATAAAATATCGTACTTAAATTAATCGATTTTTTCTGAGATAATTGCTGAATTAATTTTTTAGTCTTACTTATTCTGTCTTATTCACGAAAATATCGTTTCTTACGTGAAACTATATATACGTGAAACTATTACTATATAAAGTTTACCTAAAATGGCTTAACGCTCGCGGTATTCGGTTTAAGTAAAGCTGAAGCCTCACGTCAATTTAAAGTGTCAAAGCAGCTAGTGGGACGCGGTGTTAAAGTTTTTGAGCCGCGTTCACTTCTACTCTCACAAATACACGGACGTTCTCGAAAAACTATAAGATGTGAAGATAAAATGATTTAAAGCACGTCAACTAAAAATTGTAGACCAACTGAACCAGCAATATTATCCTAATTTAACTTAATCAATTTTTTTAACCTCATCAGTTAATATTCACACCTCGACGGTTAAACGTCGGCTGGAGGTCCCTTTGGGCGCAATCTCTTTCTCAAGAAAAATTTTTCTTGTACATCACATGAATGATCAAAGGTTCTGTGGTGCGATGAAAACAGGTTTAATTATAGTTCTCGTAGGATGGTATATAATATATTCGACATCCCAAGCACAGAAAAAACTAGGTCGCTTATTCATAATAATAATAACAGTGTTAAAGGCCATTACTGGCCCCTTACTGAATCAACAATCTGGCTCCAACGGTTTCGATCCTGAGCTTGGTCTTCATACTGTCTTAGACAATCTGAAGAGGCCAAGTCGTTCTCTACATCGTGGAGCCATCGTCGCCTGCAACGACCTCTGCGCCTACCATATGGTGGCTCTCCTTTCAGAGATCGCTGCACAATTCGTTCCGGATCAGCACGCAGAACGTGACCGAGCCAGCGTACTCGCTGAGATCTAACTTCATGTACAATATCGGGGATCTTCATCAGATCTCTGATCTCGAAATTGTACAGAGCTCGGTATGTACCATCTATTTCGCGTTTAGGGCCGTAAATCACACGCATGATTCTTCTCTCAAATGTAAGGAGCCATCTCTCGTACTCATCCGTCAGCGCCCAACTTTCACATCCAAACATAACAACGGGCCTGATCAACGCTTTGTAAAGCTTCAGCTTCACGGCACTTGATAAGTGTTTAGATTTTAGCAGTGGCCTTAGAGGATACAAAGAACGACTGCCAGCTGCCAGCCGCACTTTAATATCCTCACCCACACTGTTATCGTGAGTGATAAGAGAGCCCAAATATTTGAACCTCCTCACTCCCTCAAACGTGTGGTGGCCACTACTAAAATCTGGTGTGCCATTGTCTCTAAAACCAGAGATCAGGTATTTCGTTTTGGACTCATTGATCTGGAGTCCAACAGAAGCTGAAAACTCTACAAGCGGATCAAGTATTTCTTTCACTCCGTTGCTATTCAGTCCAATCACGCATATGTCATCTGCATATGCAAGCACTTGATTGGACTGGCGATATAAGATGTTACGCTGAGGTGTTTCAGTTTTACGAAAGATGTACTCCAACATGAGATTAAAGAGTATCGGGGACAGAGCATCTCCCTGCCGAACACCCGAGTTAACTGCAAAAATTGTCGATAGCCTGTTCTCAACTTTAACACAGCATTGAGACTACGTCACTGTCATCCTACACAGTCGTACCAATTTTGTTGGCATTCCTAGGTATTCCAGGGCAGCCCACAAACTCTCTCGATTGATCGAGTCGTAGGCCTGCCGGAAATCCAGGAAAACCTGATGTACGGAGATGGATGTCTCATAATATTTAGATAGAATCATCCGCAGCGAAAAGACCTGATCAGTGACTGATCGATTCGGACGAAATCCTCCCTGATAGTCACCAACCAAGCCTTCCGCCAGAGGAGTGATTCTATCCAATAAAATGTATGACAGTAACTTGTATGCTGTGCAAAGGAGAGCTATACCGCGATAATTCTCACACTTCAAGCAGTCTCCCTTCTTGAAGATGGGGCATATCGCGGCCACTTTCCATTCATCAGGCATAACTTCGGTTCGCCATACTAATCGAATAAGGTCGAAAAGACAGTTCCACAAAGTATCCCCTCCGAATATCAAGAGCTCCGAATTAATGCAGTCCACTCCAGGTGAGCGGTTTCGTTTCATTCTCTGCATGGCCTTAGTGAATTCCTCATGGGATGGCTCCTCAGTGCAAATCTCCGCAGACTGTTCTAGAGGTGGCTCAACAACAGTCTGTGATGCATGATGAACATCAAGCAGCTCAGTAAAATGTCCACTCCATGCGTCAAGTACTGCGTCGATGTTGACACAGAGGTTTCCATCCCGGTCCCGAATGGCGGTTGACGAAGGCCTGAAAGTATGGTGCAATCCAGTAATTATTTTAAAGAAATTACGTGAACTACGCTCATTGCTGAGTTGTTGTACTTTCAGAACCTCGGCCTTCCACCATTCTCGCTTCTTCCGTCTACAAATCCGCTTAGCTGCCCTTCTTGCAAGAGCTGCCTTGTTTTTCCTTGCGATTGTGAGACGTTGTTGCACTTCATTATGGGCTATATTTTGTTGCTCAACTGCAAGACGACACTCGTCATCAAACCAATCATTCTTGGGTCTGACTTTCACTATACCTAAAGTCTGTTGAGCAGCACTGACAACCGAAGTTTTCAGTACCTCCCAGACAGAGTTCACGCAGTCAGACTGGTAATTAGCTCCCTCAATGTTGTCGCTGACAAGATCCTGATATCGTTTCTTTTGATCTTCATTTATCAGACCTTCACAGTCGAAACGTTCCATCCGTTTCGCTGTGTTCCCCGACCTGTACGAAAACTTCCACCGTAGCTTTGCAGCGACCAAATAATGATCGGTCGCTTATTCATACTACTAGAAAAATGGAGCTAAAAGCTCCGACTTTGGCCAGCCAAAGCTCCCACTTCAATCCCATTGAACATTGGTGGGACGAAACGAAGAGATTTAGAATTAGAACCCAAATTTATGGTAAAGCACAAATTTTTTGGTTCATTTAAATAAGAAATTCAAAATTAAAGGTAGTTTGTAGATCATGATCAATAACAGCCCACCGCAAGAAAACAAAGGTCTCTAACAAAACTTTATATTGTGGAATTATAGAGATTATAATGTAAAATGAAAATTAACTAAACAATAATTATATCAATTTTTTTATTTTTTTCCAAACAAATTGAAAAAAAAAACATTTGAAAGCATATTCTCCTCAAACCGATACAAATACAATATATTCTACTCAAATCTTAAATAAAACCTATGGAATTGCCAGTTAAATAAGTCTATGTTGGTTGAACTTCGTTAAAAATGTTGAATGTTATAATTTAATATTTGACATTTTCTATCATTTTGTACCCTGTAAAATATATGTGAATGTGCTACTCTAAAAAAATGTTTGTGCTTATTACTGATCCGAAGACATGCTCTCAATTACATCAATACGGTGCTTCATAAAGTTAAGTAGCGATCGATAGTTTCGTTTCGACCATCGATATATAAATTTTAATTTTTTGATAAGTGAAGTTATTTAGTTTATAAGTCCTAAATTATTTTAACTAAACATTTTATTGATTCCTCTCCGTAGTGTTGGTGTAATATGTAGTTCTTTAACAGTTGTGTTTGTTTTCTTAAATTTCACGTTTAAATAATAATGACAATTATTATACACTTTATGAATTTTAAGAAAACTTTTATTCTAACTAACTAAAAAAATATTGTATTTCTCTCATTAATTCGTATTTAATAAATATGTATAGTTTAAAGTTTTGGATTAAAAGAAGAAAAAATACCAGCGCAAAAACTTTTCTGTTAGATGTATTTTAGAATCTAGCATAATTTTTTATATTTATAAGCAAATTCAGCATTTTCAAGTGTATTCCCCTATGTACTGAGTAACTTTTGACGATTGCATTCGCGTCCAATATTTCTCTTTGGCATTCAAATTTGTCCTATCCATGCTATTGAAGGGAGCATTTCATATTTTGTTGTTTGTTAATGTTCCTTTAGGACCATTCTGATTCTATATAATTGGTTCTTTCCTAATTTGATCTATAAGATGGAAGGTTCTTCTGATCTGGTTCATTGCTTCTGATTCATTGCTTGCACCTATTTGCAAAGACATTACTATGTGCCAACTGCGCAAACTATGTGACATTCATTTCACGAAGTCGTGGTCTTCCTTCTCTTATAGATTTATCAGTGCTGAAGCTGAATTTCTTTCATGTCAGGACTATTGTCTCACCGAAAGCCAGGCATATCTCCAAAGAACCAGAAGGCGTAACTTGGATTTGCCAAGAAAAATATTTCATATCAAAAGTTCTCTGGAGCGATTAAAGCAGCCTTATCTTTTTCTCGTAGGATACAATATATTCGTAATCCCAAGAACAGAAAAAACGATGTCCTTTACCTGATACCGACAATAGAGCATGCAGGTGGTAATGGCATTGTATAGGGATGCTACCTTCGGAATGGTGGACCCTTTAATTCAGACTACTAGAAAACTAGATGGTAAGAGTTACGTGAATAGTATACCTCACGCCAAACAGTTTTTTAAAAATATGAAAATTCGAAAACACTTATAAATTTCTTCGTTAATTCGTTAAATGTATCAATGTATAAATATTTTTATTATTTTTATTATTATACATATTTCTAATTAATAAAATAATTTTTGTTATGTGAATTTGGTTATGCATTTAGTAAGCAAACAATTATTTTAGTTTGATTAGACTTGGTATCTTCTAAATTATTTGTTTTGTAAAAAATGTTTGTCTCTTAATTCCTTTTGTGCCATAAATATTTACTGTATGTACCCATGATTTTATGTAAGGGGTTAACAAACATGTCGAGATCTTTTTTCCAATAGAAGAGAAGAAAGGGTATAGTAGTTCAATATATTTACCGACTATGTTCGTTAAGTTTATTTTTTATTTAATTTGTTGATCCTACGAAAGAAACCGTATCCCAAAATTATTAAAAACGAATCCAATAACTATCGAACTATGGTCGATATGTCACAACGGAATCATGAATTTACTATTTTTTTTTTATTCCAAGTCCTCGCGAAAATTATACTTGATTTGAAAAAGTATACGTCACTTCTACCAGAAATCGATATGGTTAATAACAAATAATAAGGGATTACTACCGATTTCAACTTCTCCCATTTATTTTCGGTAGTTTAGCTTATCCTAATTGTTAGGGATTTCATCGCCGTAGTTTTATCTTGGTGTAAGTCCAAAATGACGTTTATTGGGTTTTCAACGGTGTTTTATGTAATTTTTACTCCATTATGTGTAACTCCATTATCTAAAATTTTAATTATTATTTGATGTAACACCATATATCCACTCCCTTATAGGCCCGATTGAGAAATCACTTGAATATAAGGAATATTCAATGGTAACCTTCTTGGATATAGAGGGGGCCTTTATCAACGTCAGACCGGGGGCAATCACTCGGGCCCTTGCGTGTCTGGGGGTAGACGGGTCACTCAGAGGCTGGATAGATCATATGCTTAGAGGCAGGATCGTGACAGCTTATCTGGGGGGGACGTCTGCCGCCAGATACGTGAGTAGAGGGACACCTCAAGGTGGGGTTTTATCCCCCCTTCTTTGGAACTTGGTCATAAATGACCTGTTACTAAACCTGGAAGGACAAGGCTTCAAGGTGGTTGCTTACGCGGATGACGTTGCTATTGCGGTCTTCGGCAAATATCCTACGCGCTTGGCTATCTCTCTGAGTGGGCACGCGGCTGCGGATTGAACGCAAACCCACAGAAAACAGAGCTGGTCCTCTTTACCAGGAAGCACAAACTTCCTCAGTGTGACCCGCCAATATTAAATGGTACTCGCTTGATCTTTACGGATAGAGCAAAATATCTCGGACTAATTTTGGACAGCAAGCTAAGCTGGAAATCAAACATCGTAGAGAGAGTAAAGAAAGCTACTATAGCGCTCTACTCCTGCAAAAATGCCATTGGAAAGAGATGGGGTATGGAGCCCCACATAGTACACTGGCTCTACGTCTCAGTGGTCAAACCTATACTGCTGTATGGGGTTGTTGTCTGGTGGCCAGCGTTAAAAATTATGGCCAACCTTAAACTATTGATGAAAGTCCAAAGAACGGCCTGCTTGTGTATAAGTGGAGCTCTCAGGAGCACACCTACTCAAGCTCTGGAGATTCTCTTTCATCTTACTCCCTTGGATATTGCGGCCGAGCAGCTTGCATCTTGCACAGCCATTCGGCTCAAATCCATATCTATGTGGACCTGTAATAATGCAGGGCACTCATCTATCCTATGCAACAGGGGTATTCCGGAAGCTACCGACTATGCTATTCCTTTGCCATCTGTTGAGATGAAATTCCAAACTGAGTTTCCCACCAGAGAGGACTGGGTGAACGAAACGGTTATGGACAATGAGGCGCTAAGCTTCTTCACGGATGGCTCAAAAAGGGATGGAGGGGTTGGCTGCGGGGTATTCTGTGAGGCCCTAGGGGTTAACCTCTCTTTTCGTCTTCCCGACTTTTGCAGCGTTTTTCAAGCTGAACTGATCGCGATAATGGAAGTCATGGACTGGTTGAAGTATAATGTAATATCTACGAGGGATATTCGCATTTTTACGGACAGCATGGCTGCTATTAAAACGCCACAATCATACTCCCTGACGTCGAAGGTAGCCCAGAACTGTCTGGCATCTTTAAATGAGATGGCTGATCAGTTCAACATCCGCTTGACGTGGGTGCCAGGGCATTTCAATATCGCAGGGAATGTAATGGCAGATGAGTTGGCCCGCAAGGGTACAGCACGCCTAATAAACCAAAGTAAGCGGGATATAAAAATACCGCTTGCTTCATGTAAACTGCTGCTTCTGGAAGAAGCTATAAAAGAAACGAACGTCAGATGGTCTAACGCCAGTTCGTGTGTAATAACCAGGCAGATCTGGCCTGGTCTTGACCGGTCTAGATCAGACCAACTGATATCGCTTCGACGACACCATATTGGTATGGTCGTAGGAGCTATAACGGGACATTGTCTCATTGGGATACATGCGAGCAGACTGGGTGTCCCAGCCCACGATTTCTGCCGCAGCTGTGGTGATGAGGAGGAGGAGGAAAACGTACTCCATCTGCTCTGCACCTGTCCTAGTCTAGCGTACAGCAGAACAAAATTTATGGGAACTTCCCCATTGAATGACCTCACGGATCTTAGCAAGATCGAGATCCGTGACTTTAAACGCTTCTTGGTGAACTCAGGATGGTTTAGCGAGTGAAGGAGGAAACTCAAATGTGGTACAGCTACGGACCAATTTTGTGTCTATGCTAGTCCTTTAGGACGGCCACCCTTACCTAACCTAACCTAACACCATATCAACCAATGAACAATTTTTGTTTTCATCACGTGATATTTTTATATGAATAGGAAACATTTTCGCAATTTGATTTATTCTTGCTCCGTACGCGTCTGTCAAAGGATGTATGTTTAAATTTTAAAATAAAATTAAATAACTCACGTACAAAAATGAATAGCCCTGAGGAACAATCATCTCCAGCTCGGTCTATAGCATCGGAAGTCTATAGGTATGTAGTAATGGTGTTTAAGTAGTAATGATTTGTAAGTAATTCTATTAAAGGGTTTTAAATAAAATAAATTTAAGCGGTTCCTGTTTGGACAATATGTTTGATGATTCAGATGTAGATCCGGGATCCGGATTTTCACCCAATGGAATGGTCTTCTGACGATCTCACCAAAGTATACAACAGAAAAAGCAAATATTTAACATAAATATAAATTTTATGTATAAATTAACATTAAAATTTAATTAAACCACTTTAGCTGATTTAAATATACAGCCAAATCTACGAAATATCATAATACTGTCAATGCCGCTTCTTCAACAACTAACAATATCATGCTTCAGATCATATTAATTTAAATGAAACTGCCAACGAAAGATTAGATACCGATGTAACCGAAAAGGTATTGACCCGCATGAAGAAGCGTAATCCTTTAATGTGGAGAAAAAACATAAATAATACTTTGAGAAATCAAGGGCGAGAGTATACGATGGCGCAAAAGAGAATGTCAAGAGATCACGACGTATTACTGAAGGATGTACTGCCGGATGCATTTTTAAATGTGCAACAAATTTTAGCAACCATGATCGCCAAAAAGTTCATGTCATGTTTCGGAGTCTAAGTTCCGAAAGTAAATTAAGCTTTTATTCTAAATTTACCAAGCGAGTGCCAAAAGAACCAAAACAGAAAGATCTAGAAGACAAGATACATTCTTGTACTATTTCGAAAAAAACAAAATCATGGTACGAATATGCAAGATGCTCTTCCTGAGGACGCTTGATATAAGTCAAAACAGGATTTACCATTTCCACAAAACCAAAGCAACTGATGTCGTGACCACCGCACCAAGAGTACATGGTAAACATGTTAAATTTAAAATGTGTGAAGAAAAACTTAATGAGGTACGACACCACATCATAAGTTTTCCTACATTGGAATCCCATTATTGTAGAGCGTTCAGTAAACGACAATACCTCAAAGGTAATTTGACTATAAGTCGAATGTACTGCTTGTACTTAAGCAACGCAACAGATCCTGTCAAATTGAACATTTATTCTAAAGTTTTCAACGAAGAGTTCAATTTATCCTTTTATCAAAAAAAAAAGGATCAGTGCGATCGATGCGTAGCACATAAGGTCGCTAAACTACCAACTGCTGACGAAATTTTGAATCATCTTGAATCAACAGCTCATTTCAGCTCGAATAAATTTACATATTATGCAATATGGCAGGAAGCGATCATTCGTAGAGCAGCTAATGATTTAGCGTCAGCTTTAATAAAAATTTTAAAGTGTTTTGTTTTGGACAATCTTACAGTCAAAAAAATGATGCTTTGCTCAGACTCGTGTGTTCCCCAGAATCGGAAACGAATAACTTCATTAGCCATTCTCAAGTTTATTCAACAACATCCTCATATAATGGAAATACAACAAATAAAACAGTAAATCATTTTTTAAATAAATATTTGAAATGTATAACATATTCGATTTTTTTTAATGAATTTATGCATAATATCAAAATTTGTATATTTCTCATTACTCTCAAGCAGAATCCTTAAATAAAATGTAATCGGGAACCACCACAGTTACTCTTATGAAATCCAACCTCAGGATACATCGGATTTTCCCTTAAGAGGATTACGTATCTCCAATTTATTAATAGCCCATTTCGATTTTTTCGGCGAATTCTCTATTAGTGTATCTCCATTTTATTGGTGTATATCCAGGTTAATTTTCCAGTAGTCTGACTTACACTAAAAAGTTTCTAAAAAAAAAAACAATCACGTTTTCCGGAAAAACTAGTTCTTATAGAAAGGAAAAACCAAAAGGATAAATGTAAAGCGTAACAATTTGCATCGAATTGGATCAAAAAATAATAGTTCTAATAAATTATGAGCACTTAAAACTTTAATACAACTCCAAAGTGAATTATCTTAAAACAAAAAAGTTATCGCTTACACCTAGATAGAACTACAGCGACGATTTGTAGAAGTCACAGGCTTAGAAAAAAAAATTAGACGATTCCCTAGTCTTCTTTTCAGATGGCTCTATAGCTATTAACCTCAGTTCATTCAGAGTGTACTGTTTATCAGCGTGATTAATAGCTTGAAAAACCAGTTTTCTGTGTATAGATAACAAAGCTGTACTCAATTTATTAAATAATCCCTTGGCCAGTTCTAAACATTGCATTAACCTGATTTGTTCCAACATTAGGGTTGGGTCAGTGAGATTGCGGACTGTTTAGCCAAAGTTAGTTCACAATTAAATTGGTAGAACCTACGGCCCCTTTATCTTTTACGTTTTGAAAAATGTTGAGACTAAAATGTCTTGCTACTTCTAGCTGTTATCTGGCGAAGAATATTTTAGTGAGTAGAATTTAAGGTCAACTAAGTACATGCTTTATCTGTTAAAAAGAATCATCTAAGAATTTTGTCGATCCTTTTGACATGATTGCTTTAAGCGTTATATTCATTGAATAGGTTTAGTAAAGAATGTGTGCGTTGACGTATTCGGGTAGAATTCTTGGTTTGCACCATGGGTATTTGGGGCATTGAATGCAGAACTCTCGTGGATGCAAACCAATTTTAATAATAATAATGGGATTCGGTTTCATGGTATATGTGCATAAAAAATCCTCGTTAAGACAATTTATACCCTAAGTTTTTTTCATGCAAATGCTATTGTATTATTGTATATATACGAATATAAATGAGCGTATGGTTCGATACATTATATTGTGTTATATAAGTATTATCGAAGCCTGTTATATCATGTCAAAAATACATACATACGTATGTACAAATATATACATAGGTATTGACGTGTTTTAATTAATGAGTTATGGTCTTTCGACTATGAACTAGACATGTATTTTTCATTTTTGTTATGTAGACTTAAACAAATATAAACTCGATATGAGAATGAATAAAACAAATATTTCATAAAAAGTAACATTTATTTTACATAATAATTTATCAATGACTTATTTAGAAAACTATAATATATTTGATGAACAAAATATGAGATCATTCGAAGAGTGATGCGAATATAATTAAATCATATATCTAATATTAATGTAGAACTGATAGATTAGAATTATTATCAAATAACATACATATATATATCGTCATTTTATGCCCAAAACATTCACTAACGTTAATACTTTGTTTCGAAAGCCGGTTTAAAATTAATATTTATAATGCAATAACTGAATAGATTTTTTTCCATCAATAATATCTTAAATTAAGTGAATTATACTATGTTTATCCTAAATATTGAATTATCAACATGACCGCTGAAGATGAAATTCTAAGAATCATTTATATAGAGTACACAGGTTTTAAATTTATAGTTGGTGTCCAAAAACTATAGTTATACAGTCGAACATTCTGTAAAATAATTGGAAGATCCCCATATTTAAATAAAAAGTTTACTTCACGTGGAAGATGCTGTATCATTTTTATTATTGTTTATATCACAATTTTCATATTCCAGAAACTCTTGCGATAACGTTTCACGTTCTCTAAATGTTATTGGATTAATTTGATTGATTGTCTGTTCCAATAAATCACACGATTTTGTTAAGGCACTATCCATTTCGAATGGTGGTAATTCGTTATTTCCTAAGTTTGGAATATCATTTAATTTAATATCAGGTCCCAGCAACATGGATACTTGCTCAAACATTTCCATTAGGGCATTTGCTTCTTTAACTAAATTTGATACAATTCGGTGTTGAGCATCACTCCATGTTACACGCTTTAAATTTGGGCGTATTTTTCTGGCTGGTATGGGTGATAGTCTCATTTTTGCTAACCTATTAAAATAATTATTCATACTTGTGTATATTATAATAATTTGTTAATTATTTGATTGTTAATTTTTAAGCAACGTGTATGAACCTACCTTTGTCCCATTACTAAATCTTTAAAATCGCACCAAGTATTTTTACCACGAGTCATAAACCGCCGAGGAAGTTGTGGACAATCATCCTCATCTGATGAAAAATCAATATTATGCCAATAATTTCGAGTATTTAATTTCCTTGATTTTTTATTTGAAGTGTTGGGTGTGCTTTCATTATCGCTAATCGAATCAGCTGTTAAAGAAAACTTATAGTTGTTCAAATGACCAAACTAATAATATTACGACATACATACTTTCCACATCCGAAAAATTTGTATTATTCCTAACCTCATCAAGGTTACTGTTATCATATGCAAACTTGTTTTGTAATTCAGGCGTATTACTATAATCATTTTTGGGTCGCATGCTATCATTATTAAATCCAGCATTTAAATTTAATTTTTCATCAATTTTTAATAATTCATTTATCTGTTCCGTTAGAATTTGTTCATTTTTTCTTATTTCCTTAAAAGTAGTTTGATTATCTTTCATAATATTTTTATTAAATCTGATACTATTTCGAGGTAAAGCCGTTTGTGTTTGTGAATCTTGACTTATAATCCCATCGGTCATTTGTGATACAGAATGTGTTAAAACCACTAAAAGCGGAAATATTTGAATGAATCTTAATAAATAAATATCTGCCGACTATACTTACAATTTCCAGATTTATCTTTAACGGTGATTACGCCATCTGTAAGGCATTCTTTATCTTCAACTGGAATTAAATCATTTTGTATTCCAATAGATACTTCTCTAAGTAATTTTGTTGGTGGTTTATCTGTTTGAACGCCTATACTCGGGTTTCTCGACGCTCTGCCTATTCGTCTGTAAAAAAAACACTTGTATTATTAATAGTCAATAATCCTCTTGGACGTAATTACCTGGATGCTTCTAATAACTTTGCTCTCAACATTGCATTTTTATCTACTTTTGGCGGCACGGCTACGCTGATAGTTGCCCGCCATGGTGGTCTTTCGACTTCTTTTTGTTTTTTCGTCCCTTTATTGGACCTATATAAGCGAGATAAAATTAAATTGGTTATTTCACTGGTAGTTAATGTGAACTATGTATATGTATATATATGTAATTGTAATTTACATTTTTAAATGTTAAACTAAATCTACGTGAATTACTTTCAACACTAAAAGGCAGTATGTATATGCATTTTTAATTATTCTGCCTAAAATAATTTGTTTAAAAATAGAAAAGTTGGAAAAACACAAAAAGCAAATAGAAAACAGAAGGAGAAGATACTTCAAGACTAAAAATAGAAATAATTTTAGATACATACTTATTTTGAAATACTCTTAGTTAAGACATTTTGTATTTACGGTATGGTACATAATTCAAAATATTGAATTTTAAAAATGAAAAATACAGTGATATTAAGCATCTACATAAAGTGCATTGATTTCTTCTTACAACAAAAATATCTACAAATTGAAATAACTAATACCCGTGTGTATGTATATATGTATATACATTATATATATATATATATGTTGTATGTATATTTATATGTTTATTTGATATTAAATTATAACCACCGCACATAAAAAACTTATTAAAACATAAATTTTTGATTTTTATTTATGTGAGTAATGAAGAAAATTGTTTGTATAATAAAATATAAATATTTACTTAAGTTTTTCAGCAAAATTTTTATTGTTTTTATTCGAATATAAACAATAATATTTATTACACTACAATTAGGGCCTAATATGTCGACACTGTATGTACATTTCTCATAAAAATAAATAGATAAATGCTCTGTTCAGCTAAGTAATTTATGCAGTACCAATATTTTATCGTTATAAATAAAACTGTTTTGGAAATAAGATAGCTAGATATTCACCAAACCACATTTCTAAATGAAATCAATTTTATTAGTTAGACTTTTAACAATATGTATGTTATGGCATGTGTTTGAAGAAGTGAGATAGGTCATAAACTCATAATGGAAATTGTTACATAAATTTTTATGTTATTGTACATAAATTATTACTATTATTATTTATTATTATTATAACCATAATTTAATTCGAGTTGAACATATATTATTAGTCATTACCACTCTAAGATAATTTAGTATTGGGTATAGAAAAGTATGTTTGATGAAATTTGGATTGATTTTACAATGATTATTCATTTGCAATACGATTTCTCAAGGATTATTTTCGTACTTTCATTTTTGTTCATCACAAAATCTTATACAACCACGTATGAGGGTGACCCGTTCACCCATATAAAATGTTTATCCAGAATGCAATGGGCTTATAAATTGACTGGTAAATTTTAAACCTGAATTCATATACTATGTATAGTATGCGGGGTGGAAGATTTCTTTTGCATTTACATAGAATACCATAGTATTTTGTCCGAACTCTATCTAATCAAATCACTTAATATATAAGCCTCCTACTTGTTGTAGCAATAAATGGACAATTATATTTGTAACGTGATCGCATACGTTTCTATGCAATTCCTTATATCGTAGCATTTTGCTTTGAACTTCATTTCTGATATAAATCTGTTTTCTATGACTATTCATAATAAAATCAACATCTATCTAAGCGCATATATACATATTCAACAAACGTTTATCCCGACCAATGAGAATGTCATTAATAATATTGCTCAAAAAATACTATTAAGTGTAGACTGTGTACCTAATTTATTATTTTCTGATTTTTTCGGGATAATTTCACTTAGGTGTATTAAATAATTATTCAAATTACATAAACTAGACACCATCTCGTAAAGAAGTTCTTCAATGAAATTCAAATAGTTTTACATGGTTGTGTACAATAACATGAGACAAGAAATTCTACTAGCCAATATATTTTTTCTTTGAAATGGCGACTGATGCGTTTTGGTGGCAAATTTGTATTATACGTACGGTCCTACAATATTTAAAAAATGTCTGCCAGATAATTTTTTCCGAAATACTCCGATCTATAACGCAAAATTTACCTTATCGCAGTCGGCAACTGGTTTAAATGATTAAAGAATATGGCGTAAGGGTAATACTGAAAGTTCTATATCTTATATATCAAAAATCACACATTGTTTTAGACTAAAGTCGATAATAATAGATTCAATACTTGGTGCTTGCTACCTTTTTCTACTATATATATATTATGTGTAAATAAGTGATTTTGGAAACCTTCAATTCATTATCGATCTAACCTTAAACTAACAAAACCACTACATTGCGGGTTTTCATCGTGTATATCTGTATTGGGAAAAATTACAATTTTATATTATTTTTTAAAACATAGTATATGACTAATGTCATAATTGATTTTGAAATTATAAATTTGCAAGTTAAGAAAAATAGAAATTTAAGAATTTTAATGATATTTAAAGCAAAAATTAAAATTGAGTCATAGCACAGGAAATTTGTTGAAATATATACATTTATGATTTTGGAAGTTCGGGAATTGAAAAAATAACAGTTTAGAATTATGAAACTTAGAGTGTATTCACAAATATAATTAGAGAAATTCATAAATGTTTATAATTGAAATTATAAATTTGTAAGTACATATGTATGCACATATAGTTTAAAATTTTAGGGTATTTCACAAAAACTATATTTAAACATACTAAAACTCTGTAAGGCTAAGCTATCATTTTTTTTAATAAAGATAATAATTTTAACTAGGGATAGCTTAAGAGGTTTTTTTTATTGTCCAATATTCAGTTCATGACGCGTATACACTTATTTGAAAAAAAAAAAAGAACTAAAACTAAACTAACCATAACTAAACACTTCGAAAATAAATTAATTCATCCACCTAAAATTTTGAAAATTTGAGAATTTTATAAATCAAAAATCATCCAAAATGGCTGAGCAAAATATGCAAATAAACTATCAGCCTTCTATATTTTTGAGCCATAATACACTTTATCAAAATCATTTTTAGAGAAGAGAGTGTTACAATAACTAAAAATCTTGATCTTTATCAAAGGAGTTCAAGTAGAAACCGCCATTTTCCACTATTTGAATTCAGAATCGAATAATTGATGAATGCAGTTACAAGATCGTAAAGATTAATTTAATTTGTAGTTATTACCGTATTTTTTTAAAACTTTTCAGTTTCATGGTGAAAACGGAATGCTAAAGGCAGGTTAGAAAAATTATTAAACTAACGAACAACTGTTACGTTCGAAAAAGTTCTGTGTAAACATGGCTGGATACTAAATCTTGGATAAGGAAATCTTAGTTTCCAAAATCTTACCTTTTGAAAATGTAGTTGTTAAAATCTTGCTTTTTAAAATGATTTTTAATTTTATCTTGAATTTGTTTTATTTAATTTTATTATATTCAGTGAAATAATATGTTTTTAAGTCTTTAAATTATTATCAGCTCTTTTCAGGACGACCATAAATAAATATTTTTTTTTAAAATAAATTTCAGAAACCGAGATTTTTAGAAAAAAAAATTTTAAAATCAAGAGAAAATAAGATTTTCAGAATCATGATTTAAAAAAACTAGGGTTGTCTAAACACCATGATTTTGGTAATATCAACTTTTTGACAAAGATTCCGATACGCTCCCATGTAAATGTTATAACACGTTTGGGGGAGTCGACAGATTAATTGTCTTCTGGCAGTGAGGTGATAATGAAATTGAATAGTTTTTGTTGACATATATTTTGAAATAATGGTATAACTGGAGTTTTAATTCCATATGTATATAGTTAACATGATGGTAAATTAACAATGTGGAATTTAGTTTTGCTGGTTGATCAAATCAATGCTCAAAATACACGCAGCAACTTTTCCGTAGTTTATTTAAATTGCTGAAACTAGTAAATCAAAATTGTATCGAAATAGTTGTTTTATATACATAGGTATGACTGACAATAATCTATCACATAGTACACAAAATAATGTAAATACAAAATCAATACCAATGCTAGTTGAGACATGTACAAAAAAGAGCACAATGAATTAGTATACAGATAAACATATATGTACATATGTAATGTACATATGTATATAATTTCACCACTAAAAAAATCATTCATAATATTATTTGTAACAAAAACAACCAATAACATTTCAATATTATTGTACTTACTACACATATTATGTATGTATCTATACGAAAAGCTTGTGAACTAAATTAAAATACAACATAACAAATTATTATTATAAGTCACTTCATTAACACTTTCCTTGCATTAGTTGCACCCCATTCATCACTAATACTTTGGGTTTCACTTGTTTCGGACGATGCAATACTAGCAGTACGGGATTCACTTCTAATGGCATTGGAATTAGTTCCGTTATCAATGCCATTATTTCCCGCAATTAAATTATTACTACTCATCCTTCGACTATTCATTGTACATATCGCAATAAATTAATCGACATTCATTTAAAAAGAGTACCAATATTCTCAATTTTAAACGATATTTGAATAGTTGTATAGATAAAACTACATTCTTTCTAATCAAATATAAATAAAAAACTAAACTTTTTATTGTGAATAATAAAAATAAATAAAAAAGCTTTCGGTTGTTATAGAAAATTAAATTCATGCGCATTGTATAATATATCTAAAACCACACAAATTTGTAAGGTTGTAAAATGCGAGTAACAAAACATACAAAGAAAACGTTTCTGGAGCAAATTTTAAAACACATTTTATTTTAAATTGAATTAGGTCGCGACGATAGTACGTACCGATACCAACCACCACGTGCAATCATGTTTTTCACTTTTCCAAAAGTTTATTAAAATGAGAATGAAATAGGAAGGTGTATATTGCATTTTGCATGTCCGATAAGGATTTTATTTATATGATGAGGTATAATTTGGTAAATTAAACCAAATCCATTTCTATGTTTAATAAAATCAATATAATGTAATTTATTTAACAGTGCAAGGACGATACATATGTAGCTTCACAATACATTTATTTTTAAAATTGTAGATGTTTAATTCGATTTGATTGGATACAAGATTTGCGTTCGTTATACTCCCACAATTGAAAAATACAAATAAAAGCTACGTGTGCAATAAATTGCATACCTTGACCTTTCGTAAACATATAAATGCATATTTCGTTTAATTTCTATATGGTTTAACGCATGAATGTATGGATCTATCTGTTTCAATTGACCTCCAATATGGTCTAACGGCATTAGATTTTTTTTGTGGAATCTTTTTAAAAATCAAATGTATGCTAACCGCTTGAAATCTAAAGAACAAGGTTCGAGGTGCAATTCTGATTGTTGCTCCGTTGTCGAAAGGAAATGGGGAATTTCGAAATTGGAATTGATGTCTGCTGACGCAGTAGATATTTAAATGATATTATATTTCACATAGATCATACTTTATTGAAAGTATAACAGCTTGGAACAATTTCAAATAATTTGTATTTTATTAAAAAGAACAGTTGGGCGCAAACTTTTAATGACCGTTTATTATCGATGAGACGTTTGCCTCAACCGATCAACCCCTTGCTAGGGTTTCATTCATATGTGTCATGTAATCACATAAAACTCATTTCTCTGTACAACCTGATAAACCTCTCTTTGTAGAATATCAAAGACAGCGGTGTAAATAGGTACCTGCAGCACCCAGAGGGCCCAAAGTTAGTGGCAGCGGCTCCAAACTTTTTAAATTAAATTCCTTGTGCATTCATTCTAATGTTTAGAAATTTGTTCCCTTTTGAAATTATTTTTCGCAAAGTATAAAACCGGTAAAAGATATTAATCCACTCTGATATAAAAAGTCTTCTCTTAAAGATATACACCGTTCACCAAAAGACGTATAGTATAATAATTAAATGAATTAGCGGAGAACATTAACTAGCATGGGCGAAAAATGAAATAATATCGATATATGTTTGTTCATACATTTCTAATTTTTATATTTTAACATTCAGTATTAAAATTGTGCCCAAGATTATTTCAAAAAATATATATAAAATAATATCGAACAGGTAAATAAATTAATTAAAATACATATATGAAGTTTCAATTGATTAAATGACTAACATTTTTTAAATATTGCAGATACATTCAATTCGGTATAGTTTTTTTCTAGAAATTCTAAAAATTTTGTAGCAAATACATTACTAATTTCGTCAAAACAAACTAAAAAATTTCCAATAGTTTATAAATCACAAGATCTATGCTGTTAAAATTATCAAATTGATCAATCAGTGGGAAATTCATAAATACAAATTAAAAACTGCTCTACTCTCACTGTATGATATCGCCTAAGTAATGCTGTAGCCAAAACGATATAAAGCAATATAATCAACGCAATAATAATAAACAGAAATATTAAAAATTCTTGATACCAAATTTTAATCGAACTTTTCAAGAACTCATATGGTAAAACACACGAACAATTATCTTGCATCAGTGCCAGACAAATTTTCGTGTGTGAAAGCTGGCCAAGGTCGACTAAAATTAAGTATCAACATTTGTAATTTTCTTTTTAAATATCATTTACTATAAAGTTATAAATAATAATAAATAAAAATTCTCGACATCAAATTTTAATCGACCATTTTTCCATGCAGAGACACAGAAACACACGAAAAATTGCCTACAACTTTTCGTGTTTTACTATGCGAGTACATACTTGGCAAGGCCGACCGACTAAAATTTGGTATAGTAGTTTTATTTTTTTTATAAATTTTCATTTACTATAATTTATACTTATGTTTGATGTTGATGGATTTTTGTTTTTATTAAATAAAATTTTTATTGGATGGTGAAATGATCAATGAACGTTGTGGGTATTAAATAAACGATCCCCTTGTCCAATATGACGGATCGCGCCTCATTAAATGTTTTATTAATCAAAAAATTCCAAAAAAATTGTTAATAATTTTGTACATTTTTTTGGATTGAGAAAAATTGAATTTTGAAAATAATACTTTATAGAGTTAAAAGGTTTCTTTTATTTTTCGTTGGAAAAGATAATAGTTTTTTATATTAAAAATAGAAAAATAGAGATCTTCTGTGTTCCATTTTTCTAGGTTGAGTTATTCAGTTTTCTCCAAAAACGAAATCAAACTGACTTTGGAGTTTTTTGATGCCCAACCATCCCTTGAAGATTATTTCTTTAATTATGGAATAAACATTGCTTTTGCAATCATTATGTAAGACTGAATTCAAATTTTTGTTTGTATAACTTATGAAGAAACGTGAAACATAATTAGAAAAAATGTTGTGCAGTTGAAGAATAAAACTTTGATTAGTGATAATAATGCAATGTTTTTTTTTATTTATTTAGTAACTATTAACAAATACTTTTAAATACATAAATTAAAATTGTTTTTTTGTAAGTTTTCATAATACATACAAAAAAACAATTTTAATACAATTTATTTCAATCAAATTCAATCCATTTTGGAAGACTGTTAGTTTTCTTTGATTCTTCAACTCTCTTAAAATAATCTGAAAAATCAACGTAAGGTAATATTTTTTTATTGACATCATAAATCTCAGTGGAATCACTGCGATCCGAACATGTCGATGTATTTGTATCTGCATAACCTGAACCTGATGATTCATTAGTGCTAAATATATATTCTTTTTCAGATTCGGTGTAATGAACTAAATTTGAATGTTGACGAACCACTGGATTGAAACGAACTTGACTATTACGTTTTTGAATACCATTTGGCATAGGGAAATTAAAATTTTTTACTAAAAACGTTATATCACAACGATTTTTAAAGGAAGCTCGATTATTTTCTTGCATTTGTTGCATATACATATCGTGGTGTAGCTGGACAGCTTTATGAACCACCGATTGAGCTACGCCCATAAGGGTTGATTGGCTTCGAAATTGTTCGACTGTCATCAAAACGATTTCCTTGTTTACTTGAGTGATTTCGGTGGAAAATATGTCCTCCAGTGTTCTACATAAGCCGCCCGAGATTAGCAGAAGAAATCGACACGAGTTATCGATTTGTATGCCTCCTATTATCTCAGGTTGTAATATAACTGGTTCAGATGATGCAGCATATAGGTAACCGCATTCTTTATAACCCGTTTTCCCCATATAATTTCCAATACATCGTGTACTTTCTAATGGTGAAGATTTTAAAGCTTGCATATCTAAACCTAATTGGCTTAACCTTAAAATTTCATCTTCGTTTAGTAGATTGTGATCCACACTCAGTTGTATAACGCGTAAAACATTATTTGAATCATCCTTGCACAGAAGAGCACGACAATTTCCTATATTGCATATATAAAGTTTTTGATAGTGGACTAAGACTAGCACCACACTTGCGCCAATTGTTAATTTTTGGTTTATGGTATTCAGCTGATCTAATATATTTTGATAGTTTTGCGATATTTCATATTGGCTTAATCCTTCAGGAATTTCATATTGTAGCATTGTTTTCTGAGCCAGTAGGTTGTCGACTGAATCTAGATAACCTTTTTCGACTGATATGAACGCTTGCCTGGAATAACAAAATAAAAAATATAGTAGAGATATCATGATGCATTCGAATTAAGATTAATCAATGTCAGTAGGTCTAGTGTGATGCCTTAATGAAAATCAAATTTTTAAAATGTTGTTACAATTAAAGCCAAGACATTACGAATATTAGGTTATATTAATTTTAAAGATCGTATCATACATAGTACTCTCGTAAGAATTTAGAAACGACCTTGAAATCAAACTACCTAGATAGGTAATATTATATGCAATATACTTTGTATAAAATAAGGAGCAACGATTCCGAAAGTTTTTGCACTAAATCTAGTTTATAGTAGTCAAATGGAAACAAATGCATTCTGCGTGGTCGATCCCAAGTCTCGCTATGAAATGTCACATACGCTCCTGCTACATATAAAATAGCTTAAACAAAAATGTATTACCTTAAAACTTCTTTTATTTCCTCCTCCGTTTTACCAGATAGTTGACCGAGTAATATTTCAGCCGCCATTCTCTGTATTGCAAATTCAGCAACGTTGGAACCATGATGGCCAGAGAATATGACATAAAGAGATCTATAAATAAATTTATTATAATTTCACTAAAAAACTCTATTTAATTAGAGATAATGGCATTACGTATTCTCATCAACTTTGCAGTGAAAACTTCGATCACGGAACACATATAATTCATGTCGCGTACCATCTTCACGATATGTTTGATTTGTAGATGAACCAGCGCCACAATCGGGACATGATGGTAAATCATCAGTCCACGATTTGGTTTTTAATTCGTTATCTAAATCCATAATTATTTATAATATGGAATTTTAGCAAACATTTCCTAACAAAACACATACAATTTCGGGAAACAACTTTTCGTAATCATTGAAATTGACGTTTACTTTTTGACAGCTAAATATATTCACCAAACTATTTGTAACGCTGTGCGTACTGCGTGTATTCCGCAAACTAACAACCTCAAATAAAAATTGGTGAATAAATTTATATTTTGCTGTCGGGTTTATTTCGTGACAGTTCGGTTGGAAAAAAATCATAAATTTTTTTTTGTTTTTTATTTTTTTGTGGAAGTATTGAAGTTCGTCAACAACTCAGTGTTTTGACAAAGTGAACAAAATACAAATTAATTGTTTTGTCTGTAAAAAATATTCGTTAATTTCTGTTTTTAATTACTAAATTAAATATTTGAAACTATGTGAAAAGTAATATGTTAGTTATTCAATTTAGATTTAGATAATAAATAATTTTATTTGAATTTGATCAAATGTGCAAGTTGTTCGAAACAAAAAAAAAGGCAATATGGCTGCTGACTGAAACTTAGAAGAAAATTAAAAATATAAAATAATCTTGATTTAGTTATTTATAAATAATATTTTATTTGTAAATTACATACCGAAATAGTTTTGTTTATAAACTTTGGGTTAAAAAGTTTTAAGTTTAATAAATTAATCGCATCTCACAAATACAGTGTTTTCAAAAATGGTTTCAGGTAGGTTACTAAATCTCCCATGTAAAAAACCTCACCCCTTTATTAATCTTAGGATAGAATATGAATAGGATTTAATTAAAATAATCTAGCAGTAGATTTTGTAATAATTAATAGTATTTCATTCGAATTAATCTTCATTTGCATAATCTGTAATGAATTTATAAGTTTGTTCATGGTAATGTTTTCGATGTAAGAAATTTCGTTTCATGTCGTTTTAAAATGGATGTCAAACTTAAAAAGAAAAAACGCAAAGAAGAAAATACAGAAAAAATAAGGAAACATTCAATGAACTTTAAACAAGTGGATTGTGAAAACACACAAGAGAAATATATTGAAACTAATTTGCTTATAGCTGAGATTCCATAGTATTTTATGACAACAGGTTTATTGTGCTGTGTGTTTTATAACAAGATGCAAAATTCCACATAATTTGAAAGTAAATTGTATCTTCTTAGAAAAAAAAATTCAAATGTGATCTGTGCACAAATCCCATCCTGTGAGTGTAGTTTATCCTGATCCATTATACACAAATTAAAGAATATTTTCTTTCTGATGTACAGTAGAATTTAATTTGAACAGCAATACATCAATAGGTATATCATTATTCTGCTCAACTTTGTCAATAGACTGCTTGTCCGAAACAGGTGTCTCTGATTTGAAACAAAATCATTAAATTATTCGGTCAGAATCTACCTATGTAGAATAAGATCAAGTTGTTTAGCTGTAGATTTTTATGAAATCATTCTAATTCTGAAGCGATAAATTTTTTGTCTACAAATGCTATTTCCTATACTTATATAATACATAATATATATATATATATACATATATTGAAAATTCAAGAATAACATACTTAAAATTTTAAAATTCAGAAAGGTAGTGATAGGGGTATCTAATATGTTCTCGTGCGTCAAAACAATCTTGATTATCGTCTACTTCCTCATACCAAGGGTAATAGATGTGTTTAACAAAATTCAAATTAATAAATACATTTTTAAGCTATCTCGTGGATAATATATTTGTATACTAATGTCATTAGTTCAGTCAAATTTAACAACGTCCTCTAATGTAATTCTTATGATTTTAAATCAACATGATTTCAAGAGCAGCGGGGATACAAATTGAGATACGCGGGAATTCAGTGATCAAGTTCACAATTTGGCAACGCTACTGTCGTTTTATTGCTTTTAAAAGGATTTTAATTTCTCTAGAGGACTAGTCACATCAATTGTGATACATTTCCAAACAATCCACACTACTAGATTTCTTAAAATTGCAATCTTTATATTAAAAATTTAAAATTTGATAATGTTTTTATAAATACTGATTTGTTCTATTTCTGTTCATACTATGGTTTCGTATTAATATATAAGCAAATTAATGTATGTTTAACTTCAAAGCCCGCGGTCGTCCCTTGTTGTATCGAATCCTTATAGCATTTTGAAAATATATTTTATAAAGCAATGATTGACAACAGATGTGCATTCAACCACAGATTTGCCATAACAGACCAGCTGTAGTTTAATAGTGAGGAATTGACAATACCGAAATGAGTTATTCTAACTGAAACAATAGTTCTTCATATACTTATGTTATCTATTTAGATTATTGCTACTTACTATTTAATGAATGCTGGTATTCCAAATAACATATCATAATTTAAATGAGTTAGATAGTATATTATATTAAATATATATTAATATATACATATATAAATAATGTAATATATAAGTACATCAAATAATTTTATTTTCAGATCTCTACAAGATATGAACCCAAATCTATGGGGTTGTCTTATGCCCTGTAGATTTTATTGGTGCGATACTAAATCGGATACGTCTATGATTGAAAGCACCATGGGGGCAACAGTATCAACAACAGAATGTCCTGGTGGTGGAATAGCAGTAACTATTCCGAGCTCGAGTAATGGTTTAATTGGTGGTGGTGTTATAACACGTGAACGTCGTAAAAAAGTCACGGGATTTGCAACACTAAAAAAGAAATTTATAAGAAAACGTCGATCGTCGAAAGGTTGGGATCATGGTAGAGTGTTACGCGATTTTGTTGTTGATTGGAGTCCTATGGAATTGGCAGCACTACTCGATGAATATGAATCATTGGCAGCATTAAAAGATTTATCAGTTCAAGCGGAATTGGCTCGTCCACCAGCTACTACTTACAAACAAGATTTGTCAGCACTATATGATTTTAAACATTGCACCGATTGTGATGTTGTTTTTCGTGGTACAGTGTTTCCGGTGCACCGTGCAATACTATCGGTGAGATGTCCTTACTTTCGTGATTTACTTCTTGGTTGTCCTGGATATGGTGCTAGAATATGTTTAGAATTACGTTCGTCACCTGTAGATGTGCATCTGTTCTCTTCGTTATTACGCTATTTATATACGGGAGACTTATGTCCTCACGATCCATCAATAGATATTCAAGTTTTACGGCGACTTGGTGAAGATTTTGGTACACCAAACCCATTAGAACATGATTTACGTTATTTGTTAGAAACCGGAGAATACGCTGATGCATCATTAGTCTTTACGTCAGAAGATCATGATAATTATCATCGGCCTGAGTCCGGCAGTTCTGAATATGGGTTTCGACCAAAATTGGAATTATTATGCCACAAAGCAATTTTAAGTGCTCGTTCACCATTCTTTAGAAACTTGATTCAGCGCCGACTAAGAAATGGTGATGAACAAACGGAAAGATCATTAAATGTTCCAACTCGTATTGTCTTGGATGAATCTGTTATTCCTAAAAAATATGCTCGAATACTATTAAATGCTATTTATTTAGATACAGTTGATTTATCGTTAATATTAAGAGGAAATGGTTGTGGAAATTCAAGCGGAAGTTTAGGAGAGGTTCAAGCCTTAACGCATCAAGGCAGAGCCAGATCAACATCACTGGAAGAAGCTATGGAATTATATCAAATTGGGCGGTTTTTAGAATTAGATATTTTATCACAAGGATGCGAAGACTTAATATTAGAATGGCTAACAATAGAAACATTGCCGACTGTTCTAAAATGGGGTAATCAAGCGTACGGTTCAGCTTGGATCTATCGCCAAGCGTGCCATTTCCTTCGAGAAGAATTTTCAGCCATTTCTGCATCTCAAGTTTTACATTTACTCGATAAATCTCAATTAATTTGTGCACTACAAAGTAATTTCTTACAAGCATCCGAATTGGAAGTTTTGCAAGCGGTTTTAAAGTGGGGAGAACAAGAATTAATTCGTCGCATGGAAGATCGTGAACCAAATTTATTATCGCATACGGCGCATTCTGTGACTCGTAAAGGAATTAAGAAACGTGATTTAAGCGATATTGAACTACGGGAAATTTTATCCGAGTTACTTCCTTTGGTGCGTATGGATCATGTTCTTCCACCGAATAGTGAAATATTAAATCAAGCAATACGGCGAGGGCTTGTCAGTACACCACCGTCCCATATGATTGGTGATGATCGTGAAAGTTTACGAATCAACGCATGGATACGGGGTGGAAAAAATCGTGGTTTATTTGTGCGACCTCGATTATTTATGCCGTATTATGAAGAAGTGAAATCATTGCTCGAAGATCATATGGCATCACAACAAATGGAATTACTTCGTTTGCGCCGGTCGAGACATTTACCTGAAATTCCGGATACTCTATACATGGTATCACGATTGGGTGGCGGAACAGCAAATGTTGACGTTTTATCGTCCGTCATACCAGCACCTAGTCCTCAAACAATGGCAGCGATGTCGAAACGAGAACAAAAACTAAGACAACATCCGAGTTGCCAACGTGCCCTATCATTAGCTCTCTCATCGAAACATGAAATTTTGCGACAAATCCGTCTACGTGTTGTTCGTGAGTTTAACTATCCCGATGACATAGCAGATTTACTGGAAAATGCAGCGTGTTTTTGTGTTGATGACATAAAACAAGAAAATACTGGAAACAATATGGAAATGCAAATAGGTAATATTTTTTAAATTATTTTTAGTACCCTTGCTTAAGTTAATATTTTTTTAAATGAATTTTCATATAAAATTGAAAAATGTTGTATTAAATCTTACCTCAAGTTATTTGATATTAGAAAATATTCGATTGGCTTTTTAAATTAACCAGCTCACCCCATGCTTCACTTATGAGAGACTTGCACACATACGTAAAAACTTATTTGCACTGACATAAATAATTGATAACTTTAAATTCTATCATACTACAAAATATCTTATAAGCAATCAATTAACTTTTTGCATTACTTAGAGTTAATTTTGAATAATGCAATTTCTACGTTCGAGTAGATTACTCAAAAATTCTGTGTTATTAGTGAGCGCAAAGATGATTACTTATTCAGAAATCTCTTAATTGCACTGTTTCAGAGGCTTTTACGTAACAGCATTTTATTTCAACCCTAGTAAGTTCTGTAATATATTCTGTAGTTCGTTGTGAAAAGTGTTTACAATTAATAGTATGTGCCTTTACCAAGAGTTTTAAGGATAGGTAACGTTTTCTGTCTTTAATTAATGAACCAAATAAGCCGTTAATCATCAAGTAATTGAAATGGGTATCGTGGGTCACAGCTATTTCGCAATCTAAAATCTTGAATTTTAAAAAATTTTATAATAAAATATTTTGATTTGTACATCACATCATTTTATCACACAAACGTGTCTAAAATATCTTAGGATTATCAATAGTCAAGTGCTCTCTGTCAAATATGAATTTATTAGAGCTGCTAAAACTAGCAATTAGAATATCTTTAATATCTTAAAAATGACGACGTAATTTAGAGAAAAACTTTTTATATACGAGTTAATATAATGTATATACGAGTTATAAAATCTTATTCTTAAATGAATTTTTATATATAAAAACGTTATGCAAATTAATATTTAATTAATAATTAGGCAATCCTATGTGCTTATAAAAATACGTTTCATTTGATATATCTCATGAGATCACCCAAATTAAAAATTTAGAACCATCATTCTGCATCTGTGGTCCATGCGATTTTTTAGAAAATTTTTTACCCTCTAATCCATTTCTACAAAACTCCACGAATACGTGAAATAAAATTTCAATTCCAATTTTTTTTATGTGCTGATTTATGTGAATTGTGAAAATCTCGATTTTTCTTTGGTAGAATTCTACCCAAAGTCTATCAGACCTGCATTTACCACAAATATGTTATATAAATAAAAATTATTTTAAACATTTGAAATAGATTTTAAGTTTTCGTTGACAAAAAATTCGATCACAAACACTCATACCGACATTTTTCCAAAATGGTCAATTCGGATCAAGAGACTGAGAAATGATGAAGAGAAGGACGTTTGCTTGGGCACCAACAGTATCGATGATTTGTACTTTAGCACTTTTAATAATAATAAAATAAACGAATTAAACCGTGGATTGACCGAAGAAACAACAGATGTGTGTGATGATGATGAGCAAAATTTGCTAAACCAATTGAAAACAGAAGAAATGTAACGTAGATATTGCGAATGCACCTCAATATGAACCTAAATATAATTATGTTTATAAATACTACGAAAAAAACAAATATTACCTATATTATATATTCCACATTTCATGCCAAAAACTAGGATTATATGTATTTATATCATAAATGCGATAATGTAATACTCGCATAAGTGTAAGTTCGATATGTTGTATGGTACTCTGTAGCTCTGATATGCTCTTTATAACTCCTGTTCATACCTCTTATCAAACTATTGGGAAATTCTTGGAGTAAATCGCTCGAATTCCTTATAGAATATTCTACACATGTTCTATGGGATTTAGGATTGAGAAAAGTTCGCTGATCAATTGCGATACCACTAAGAGCTTTTCGGGAGGCTTTTCCGGTATATGGTTTGAAATTCATATCATACATCTCAGTTAAAACCTTGCTATGGTAATTTTAATTAAAGATTAAGTTCATATAGCTCTTATATTAATGAATATTCTACCAATCACTACGAGCTCTATAACCTTTCTTAGAAACGATTCTATTCATCCATACCGTAGTCAGCAGATTACGATTAATTTCTGTCACTGAGGCTCAAATAAAATCGTAATTCATTTGTAAACAACAGCATTCCAATTTTGTAATTGTCAGTTCAAACCTTCTTTACTAAATATCAAGACTTGTTACGCTATCTCTTAGGAACAAAATCGAACTTATGACTTGTTCTACAAGAGGGCAAGCCATAAGTCCGATTGTGCTCTCGGAGACGATTATAGGTAAATTACGATCTGAGATTGCCCTGTAATGTAACATACTCATTCCTATAAGCATTTGGCAGTTTTTGTTACCGCTCCGGGAACACAGTCATTTGCCGATCTTCATTTCGTCTTATGATATTTTTCTGCCCGATCGAAAACAGATCGTTACAAAAGCGTAATCAACGGTCACGAACTGAGTTATGGGATACTTCATTAATTTGGCCACATATCGTAAATTTCTTGTACTTATATTATCACTCTTGCCACTTGTAAAACCTTAAGGGAGCTCTATTGTCCGCCAAATGATCAATGTTAGTTGCATTTTTTTTTTAAATTTGAAAACAATTGTAGTTATACCGCCACGAGATGCGATTCTTGTAACAATTATGACCGTAATAAATAACCAGTGTACTTTCTTTTGTTTCGAGAAGTATGTATATCAATCTTTATATTTTCATAAAAAAATTTAAATGACAATTTAAATGAATGGCATCAATAACAACGTTTTTTTGTAGTTCACATTTTACAATAATATTAATTTCTTATCATAATTTTGTTTTTTGCAGAAAATATATCACCACCATCTACGCCAGTTTTAATATCTGAACCGACTGATCACACACAAAATTCATCCATGTACTTTGGACGAAATATGACATTCCCACGGCACCAACAGCAACCTCAAATGCGACATGGCGGTACAGTTGGCAGTGGGTGTATGAATCAAAGACAAGATTTGCCAGCGATAATATCAGAAGGTGAAACAACATATCGATTACCATGTGGTGAACCAGAATCTAGTTCATGTTCGGATGGCCATTTATCTGACATTATGCCCGATGTAGCAATGGCGACTGCTTCATTAGGGCAACTACAGTTAAATGAAGTCCCAGAAAGTTTACAACTAGATTTAGGCGACGGTCCAGGCCATTTAACAGGAGCAACAAGCGGTGATATTCGAAATGTTCCGGTAAATTATGATTTTATTTTTTCTCATTTTAATTTCGATAGCAAATATTTCTTTATTATTTTGTTTTATTAATAACAGCTCTACCATATGCCACCCCCAACGTTTAATAATTATCATCGATTTTTAAATGGACGACCAGCGTCACCGTATGATGTTCATCGCCCAAGCCCAGGACCTAGCTCACATCATACTGGGCTTCCACGTTTTTTATAGAGACTGCAAGTGGCCCCAGACGAGGGCCTTTACTTTAATAATCCATTTTAAATTATTTATTCTTCAATTATTCTAATTATTATAATTAGTTATCATTTTATATTTTTAATTAAAAAAATATACATAAATAATATATAGAAATTTTTTTAAATTATTTTTTAAAAATTATATTTAGAATTTATAAATTATTTATTATTATTTGAACTAAGTTAAAATATTAATAAACAAAAATCGTTATAATTATTATTATTGGAGATCTGCATATCCGTATATATTTTTAGTGTTAAATATTTTTTAACTAAGATTATTTTTATTTTCATGATAATTTTTGTTGTTTTTAATTTTAATGTCATAATTTAATAATGTATTGAGACACATTTATTTAACATTTGTTTTGTGTATCGACGTGGTATTTATTTTTGACAGATAATTTTTTTGTGGTGTCTGAAAGGTTATTATTTCATACAGTGTGTCTCTGTTAGTTTTGTTTAGTGATTAAATCGCGCGTACTAGACAAATAATTTATAATTTAGTACAAAATATTTTGGAATCTAAATAGCTATTTAAAGGAATTGATATTTTAATTTATGTACAACAAACTACACATATTTATGGGTTTTAATTCAATCAACTTTGTTAAACGAATCTAAATATTTGAAATATTAATTTGAATGGTAAAGGAGTTAGGTTAGTAAACAATCTTAGCAAGAATAACATTATATGTTAACTATATTTTGTGTAGTATTTTTTTTATCGAATATCTAACTGTTTTTGAGATTGTAAAATATTTGGCTTCTTTGATATAATTTTGTATCGTTTTGTACTGTGAACGGAAATTGTTTTGAAATTCAAAGTGTTGTAAGATATTTTTTTCAAATGATTGCATGCTAAAACCGGAACATATAACTTACGTTCTCGATCCGAAACTTACTTCTTTTAAAAAACTAGTGAGATGAAGCTATAATCGGGACTGTAACAAATATCTAGTTAATTTTTGTTCTATCCTTGGTTTCTCAGGGTTAATCTGATATAAATTTAGAAAATATGTTTTGTCGTCAAACTAAGAATATTTCTGATACTACAGACTACATAACTTTAGTTTTTGACCATGTGATTATTATTTTTTACAATCTAACTTAAAATTTACAATTGTGTTCAGTTTAATCTACATGTTAATATAAATAATTAATACTCATATCACCTCACCTCTCACCATGACATCTACAGTCGCGCGAGTCACATTTTGGTATTGTGATTCTCGCTTTTATTTGGGTGAGCGACGTACGCAGCGCTGTGTAATTTATGATAGTTTCTTTGAGTTAGTAGTTGTTATTGTTTTGAGAATTTTTGATATTTGGTCAAATCTGATCCTTTCACACTATTGGATGACTAGTACTTATCAATTGATATTGAAATGTATTTTTAACATATTCTAAAGCATGGTGTTATACATTTCTTGATTTACAAGCATTTTTCGTATAAATGAAGATGAACTTTCGTATCTATTGGACAAACTAGAAGGAAAATTCAAACCATCTTATTATTACTCATCCAGTATTCCTCCACGGGCAATATCTGGGTTTTTCTTCAGCTCCTCAACAAGATTCGTCATTAGCTATCTATTCGGTTTATTTCTAACTATGAAAAATACAAATTTTGATAATACATACAACAATAATATTTATTACATTATTAATTATTGTAATACATAAACAAATATTAAAACTTACGATTTGTCTAACGTCAAAAATACTATGTATATCAATATCAAAAATTATTTACTCGCTCAGTCTCACCACCAAATTGTACGTGAGGATATGTGAAATTAGACTCACTCACGGCGAGAATCATAATACCAAAATTGAAATATGGTGACCCCGCGTCACTCGGTTTCAAAAACAAAATATTTCGTATTCAATTCCGCAATTTCTATTATGATCACAATCTGCTTAAGTAAATTATCATAATATTTCTATACATTCATTCGATAAATTTGTTTGTTTATAAATGAAGAATCGGCTATCCTTTCGCAAATTTATTCTAACTGGCTAAGTTCACAATAGAAACAGCGTAATTGAATAAACGTATAAAAAAATTATATACAAATTTGTTCTTGAAAAGGGAGACATAAAATCAATTATCGAAAATTGTGACGTTTCAATGAATTACTTTTACTCATGAATTTTGAATATTTTTTCCTGTTTACCTGTTTCATTTTAAAATTGCTTTTTTTGAACAAATTTACTTCATGCAAAATATTTATTTAAATGTAAATAAGATTAATACATAATTTGAAAATAAAAGTCAACAACTTTCCTACCAAAATTTTAGTTAAAGAGCCGAACGATATTATTTTAATGAAAGTAGTAGGAAAATGAGAATGAAGAATTTCACTATGAATATCTGGTTAAAACTGATATCATATAAGTATGACATTGTATACGGTATACTACGATTTAAATGTCGTGAGAAATTATTTTGATTGTTATGCCCAGCCTCTCAGTAAATAAGATTACAAAAATTGTAAAGTATTCCAGTTTTTTCAACTCAACATTTTTTATAGTTTTATTAGCAAAACAGCAATCAAAAAATTGCTAACGTCGTTTAATCGGAGTATGTATAGTTTTTCCGCAAGTTTAGTAAGTTATCTTAGAGCTTATCATACGTATGATAATTCTTTGTTTGTTAATGTCAATTAGTAAATTCATGAGCAACAATTTTTGACTAGAAACAACTAGTTGTGTTGCGATATTTAAGCAAGTAGTGAGTAAACAATATTTTTAAAAATTATATATTTATTGAATTCTAAAGGAACACAAATAATTGTTATTACAATAAAATAATTATTGTAAAAATGATACGAGTATTAATTTTACATAACACTGCCAACTATAAATAAATTATAATCGTTATACGTATAAATATTTCTAAATTACAACTACAAGATAAATTATTACCGAGTGTTATTAGAATCCAAATAAATATATCTCGATAACGTTTTTAAATGTATAATTTGTTTCTTGTCTACCACGTCTAATCACATAAAATAAAAAAAATCTTTATTGGTATAATACAAACAAAAATGAATTCTAGTTCTTTTATTTTGTTATATGTTTCTTCCGTCTAACAAATGTATTAAAATTTAGTTTCCTACTAGTGTATATTAATAATATATTTGATTTCCAATCTTACAACAAAATAATTTCGTGATAAATCACAAATCCGTGATAAAATGCTAGCCCGCCATGAATGTAAAATTGTAAAATAAATTGTGAACGAATATAAATATCGTTATTCTTGTTTTGATTGTGGTTTGAAATAAAGTTAAAATAATCGTTTTTTATTTTATATAGTGCTTTTAACGCATCTTAATACATTAGTGTGTAATAAATTATAAATCGGCAGATCTGATTAAATTTTGTTACAAATGTATATTTTTTATTTAATTTTTTGTTTTTTTTTTAAATCTAGTATAGCCAAAAATGGCGTTAAAAATAATATTATTTTTTAATTTCATAATTAATAAATCTATTTTTTAAAAACTGATGTTCGTTTGATTTTTTATGTTTCTTAACTCTAAAAGTAAAGAAAAAGATAAATTAAACAGAAAATGTTGCTGTTAGATTTCCGAGAAATAAATTTATAAAATATAAAATTTATTTTAATAATAAAACATATAAATCAAATACAATTGAGTGAATGAAATTAATTATTGGTTAATAAAAATAAATAAAATATTCCAGTGAGATTATTCTGTAAAAAATATAAAAATAACTGACTCAATACAAAAAAAATTAATTAAATAAATTTATAAAATTTAATCAAATAAAAAACATTTATGTAATTTATTATTTATGTTTTATTAAATTAAAATCTAAGTTATAAAAAAATACAAGTAATAATTATTATATTACTAAAAAACTACAAAGATGAAATTTAAATATTGTAAATAAAATTATTATTATATTAAAAGAAAAACAAAAAACAAAAATTACGATTGAAATATAAATTGAAAAATTATTTAAAAAAATTTTTATTTAAAAAACAAAAATACGCCTAAGATTGATTTACAAATCCAAGAATTACGTTACCTAATTCCAAATCCACAATGATTTTGCGTTCAGAAAAATTTAGGTAAAATAATACGTTCCAAATACGGAAGCGAATTTCAAATGGCGATTGTATTGAATTAGCGACTTTAGCGATTATTATTAATTTAAAGTAGCAGTTACAGCTGGCTGACGCTAAATGTCGACATTTTTCTAATTTGAACTAAATTGAAAAATTGTGTTCACCAATTGCCTTACATGCAATAATTCCATTTGTATCTGTTAATTTAATACTAAACGTTGTTAAATATTCATCAGTTTTTAAATAACAAAAAATTGTATAATTACAAGTTAAATCTTTCAGAGTGATCTTTCACGAGAAATCGTGAAATTTTAAGAAAAGTATGAAAATGTAAACAAATACCACATATTTTGAGAATTTAGTTTCCCAGAACTGAGTGAAATTTCTTCGGTAGGAGCCCTTTAATTTTGTATATTAGTCCATCATGCCAAACTTTATCAAAGGCTTGTGCAATGTCCAAGAAGGCAGCAGAACAATATTTCTTTTCCTCAAAGGTGTTTTTGATTGCATTTATAATTCTGTGTACTTGTTCTGTGGTACCATGTTGGTTTCGGAACCCAAATTGATTGTCTGGAATAATATTCCGTTCTAATACTGGTTTCAATTTCATTAGTAGCATATTTTCAAATAGTTTTGAGATTGTAGGCAGCATGCTTATTGGACGATATGATGAAATCTGTGTTTCATTTTTTCCAGCTTTATGTATCATTGTGATGAAAGATATCTTCCATTTTTGAGGAATATAACCAGTGTGATTGCGTTGAATATGTGTTATTAGTTTTATGCATTTGTCTGGCAATTCCAAAAACTATCATCCATTTGGTCGGGTAACACGAAGTTATTAGTTTCTTCTCGCCCAATTTCCAGTTGGTAGTCGAATTGGGTGATTGGAGTTTATTGGCCTTTTTAACTTTTTTGTTGCCTTCCACAAAGAATAATCTGTCCTCTCGGTTGCCGAGAGTTCATTTAAGTAATTCTGGACACTCTGGTTTTCTTTTTCCCGCAATGCAAATCTTAGAGTCTTAATAGCTCGATTTAATTTCCATTTTAACAACGGTGATTTTGTTTCTTGCCATCGGCGGCGAATTTTCGCTTTTCCTGGATTAGTTCCTGTATATTATGTGACAGTTTATTAACTTTTTCTGTACTATTTAAGATGGGTGTGGCCTTTTCAGCTGATAATGACAAGACATCTTTTAGATTTGCTTTTCCGCCGCATCAATATCTGCTGGTGTGTTAAGAGGGATATTCAGTACACAATTTTGTTCGACTAGCCTCTTATATTGATCCCAATTAGTTTGCTTGTTTGTAAGCCGTTTTGGCGTTTCTATTCTTAGGACGCCGGTGCTTACAATTACAGGTGAGTGATCAGAAGACAGATCATAGCAATCGGATGCCTTAGCATATGTGCGTGGAATGCCTTTAGTTACACAAAAGTCAATTAAATCAGGAACTTCTTTTTATCTGTGGGCCAGTACGTTGGGTGACCGGCAGATAAGTAATCCAGGGACTGTTCTTCTATAGCTTCATAAAGTTGTTTGCCTTTCGGCGATGTTAATATGGAACCCCATTGGGTGTGTTTGGTATTGAAATCACCCCCTGCAAGAAATTTATTACCTAGCTGGCTGAAATAATCCATGAACTGCAGTTTTTTTTATAGCATGTTTTGGAGGACAGTACACTGCTGATATGACACAGTTTCCAGACCACTCCTGCAGACAGATGCTAGTTGATTGGATATGTTCCTTCTCATATTTCATAAATTCATAGTGTTTTAATCTTGTTTTTATCAGTACAGCTGTGCCTCCATTTTTGTTTTTTTTGGTGAAGTGTGTTTCAGATATTAGCATTATGTCAATATTGTGCTCAGTGAGGAATGCTTGAACCTCTGCTTTATGTTGTGCTAGGCCGTTTGCATTCCATATGGGTCATTTTTGGTTTTTAACGACTAACTGCATCAACGCGCTCATATTCTGCATCATTAGATTCATGGTTCTCTCCATCATCGCCATGAAGCTTTGCATCATGTTAGTTAACTTGCTTAAAGCTGCTGCGATGTTTCCTTCTTCGCTTGCTTGCACTTTAGGAGTGGTACCCTTAAGGATACTTGCATAGGAAACCTCTGGATGCACACTACTGTTAACAGTTGCTTTTGGTTGGTTATTTTGTGCGTTATGATATGAAACTTCTGGTCGCACTTTTGATTTAGTGGAAGAATGAAGATTAAGCATTCGTTGCTCTGCTCGCTGCCTCTATAATTTGCAGTGTGATTTCCGCCTCAGTTGCTGCATTTTCTCATTGATGCTTCCGTTTTTTCTTTGTTGCATGCATTTGAGTTATGGAGTTCACCACAGATAACACAAACATCGTTTAAAGTGCAATATGCTTTAGTGTGTCCATACTCTTGGCACTTAACACACTGTACCGGTCCAGTTCTTTTTCTGGGTTCCTCAACGATAATTTTTCTATGCAGTAGATATTTTAAATCAAATATTGCATGTTTCTCTTTGATTTTTTTATTATCTGGTTCTAATCCCAGACGGAACAATGGCTGCGGCAACTTATCAAGGTTAATAATGTTGGTGATTGATTTGCATTGAAATCCTTTTTCAGCGAGAGCGGCTCGTATTTCATTTGCATCCACGTAGGCCTCTGTACCTTTTAACACGACGACCAAGCCTTTTTGGCTTTTTAGTTGGTAAGTGTAGTAATGTTTACCAACTTCGTCGAAATGTTTAACTAACGCTCTGTAATCGTCAATATTCAGCAGTTGAATTTTTGTTTCTTTTATATCTCCTCTTTTTATCACGGAGATATAAAATTCTCCATTAGTAATGAACTCGATTGTTTTTGTGAGCTCTCTATTTGATTCCTCCCTCAAATAGATTGGTGGCGGTTTCTCTGGTTTTGGAGCTTTTTCGAACAACCAAACAAGAATACCGGTCGCTTTGAGTTAATTCAGCTCTACCTAGCTTGGTGAATTAATTTTTGGACTATGTTGCACCTTTTTGTTGGTCACTATTGTGGTCGTGGCGTTTAGCGCCAAATCGCTTGCGGACATCACTTTCTGTAGATTTGGCCCAGCCTTTTTTATTTGAGGTGGAGAATATTGAAACATCACGATTTCACATATTTTTCACGTCAAATTTTTTATTTGTATTTTATATAAAAAATTAATAACTGCTGATTCAACTTTTCACACAAGTAATAAGTAAATTATTTTTAATGTTTACTCGGCGGTAGCAAAATTAATTATGATCTATCCAGATAAAAACTAATTTAAGAAAATATTTAATATCATTTCCGATTGTTCTAAAATGAGTCGCACTACTTATGTTTATTGTTTTCACCACTCGTTTCAATCGAACGATTTTCTTTTAAATAGAAATAATTTTCGAGTATACAATCCTTTTTAAATATGTACTTATGTTCTATTATATTGGGCGTATCTAGTACGTCGAAATCTCACTAAAAAAAAGTAAGTTACCACTAATCAGAGGTGCTGGATGGAAAATATCTTTAGTAAAAAATGAAGATGAAGAAATGAATTTTTCTGTCGATATTTGGATAAATATTATGGTTTGTGTCTTCACTATTTATGACATATATTAATATTTTATAGTTAGTGATTTGTTTAGCGATAAATTGTTAAATTAATTTTAATAATATCGATACAATTAATTCGGAAACCGAAATGGAATGTAGAATTTTCATTCAGCACATGTTAATTCTACAAGTGAGATTATTCATTTAAAGTGGATATCAAAGTGCTGGATATTTCAAAATCTAGATTATAATATGTACATAATTTATTGTATCAACCCTTTATTAATTTGGATATAATATGGATAACTATAATAAATTTAGTGACAGACAATCGGAAAATACACCAAGTTAGTTTATCTTGATTGTCGAAAATGAATAATAAGCTGATTAAAACTAATTTATTATAAAATTGTTGTGACAACGATAATTGATATTATTAATAACATAATATAACATGAAACAATCTCATATGTATTAGCCTTCGAGGCCGAGTGGACAGCTAAACTTTGTTAACCAAATAATATGTAATCAAATTGTAGGCAAAAACCATTTAATGTGTTCAAAACGTCCGCCATATAAAATTTAAGTAAAAAGATCAGACACGATCGGGCCAATAAAAACTGGAATACATACAATACATATATTATGTACTAATTTTTGAATATAAAAAATTTCAAAAAATTATTTAGGTTTGATTTCGCGTTAGTACCAACCCAATTTACGACATGAAATGTCAATAAAACTATTCACAAACAACAAAATATCGTATGCATTGATAACGAATAAAAAATGTCGTAATAAGCGACAGAACCCACATACTTATGTATTAGGAAAATTTACTTATAGAAGTATATAGTAAAGATAAAAGGTTCTCAATTAAATAATTCTCTATAATTAGGAAATGATATGTAATTGAGAATCTGCTTTTGGCATATAGTGCGATAATTTTGCAATAGCGATTTGGGTTTAGTTTAAGTTTTTTTTAAACAATGGTAAATCAACAACCAAACGAGAAGTGAAAGGAATGATAAATGAAATACAGAATACGAATAATTGAAATTGTGAAATAAAGATGTGACATAAAATTAGTGAATGTTATATGCACAGTTTCAATTTCCAATATCCAATGAATTCAGTTTAAAACTGAACAGAATCAAGAATTTTATGTTAACATTCACTCTACCTGTATAAAACCGAACCGCCTAATTTTAAATCTTGAGCAATGAGCTCCCATTTATCTATATAGTTTTGCGTCACATGCAGCTTACTACAATTTGTTTTATTACATAATGTATAGGTAGAAAAAACAACTATGCCCTATAGAAATATTTTTTTACTTGAAGACATACATTTTATTGAAATATATTCTTTTGATTAGTGCGGCTAGATAAAAAAGCCGAATGATCAAATTTTCTTACTGTTTACATTTTCGTGGGCGTATTTAGGTTTATTTTATTAATTGGTAATTTTACAATAATTATTGGATTTTAACTTTTATGGGTTGTCATTTTTTGTGAGATATATAATTTTGATTTTATAATTTGTTTGGCATTTTTCGTGAAAATATACGTCCTACATAAAATAAAAATAGTTGATATAACTAATTTACGATTGTATTTGAATTTATTGAAATATCGATTGGAATTTGTAAATTCATTTCAAATATAATTAATTCGTAAAATTAAAAAACTATAAATGTGTCGATTTTTAGTTTGTCTACATTTCTTTAATAATAAATTAATTGTGTTGTGAAATAGGTACATCATAGTTACTATTTCATAATACAATTAATTTATTATCCACGACTATAATTTAATAGCGTTACAAACTTTACTTAACCAATTCGTTACAACGTTGTACAGAGATATTTTCGTGACTTATATAATAGAAGAAAACTGAAATAGCTTTAGAAATTCACGGAAAATCATTAGAAATTCGGTATCAATATTTAAGTTAACAAATTGTCAAACACTTTTTTAAATTAAATATTTGTTTACAATAAACTGACTTTTATACATCATACATGCAGCAAACATCGACCAACGTTGGCATAACTAGTGTTTACACTGAAGCTAGAGCGAGAGCCATATGAAAAAAAGATTATGGACTCGTTTAGTTTTTGGAGAAAATCCTCCGAAACCTCAAATCCCTTGTTGGATAAACCACCGTGAATAAGTTTAAGAAGTTGTATTCAGATAGTAATCTATCATTAACTATATCGATTTCTGGTAAAACTGTAGTGTAATTTTAAAAAATTTGTCCCACAATAGAACCGAGAACATTCCAGGCCCCAATGCACCTCAAGCGAAACGCTGCAGAACAAACAGTGCCAAGAACTAAGGTGTGTAACTGAGGCAAGGAAAGAATAGACTTCACAGCAAGAAGTGGAGTCGAGGACATAGCTCCAGTAAAAGCTCTACAAGCTATGTTTTGCCATGTTCCACACCGAATATAATATCGTGGGATTAGAAAATTTTGAAAGCCGCCATTCACACATTTGTTGATATACAAACACAAATTATAGTCAGTGCAATGAGAATTGAAAGGCTTTGTTCGAAGCTGTGAATACCACTCTCCGAGAGATGTGCTAGCCATAAAATCAGGGATGGGATTTTACGCGTCATCTATTATTTTCTACATTGGCATCGACAACCCGTAGATATCGTCAACAACATAGACAACGTCGATAATGTAGACAATTCCTAGAGTGGTTTTGTTTTGTCAATTAGTTCTAAACTAAAGGATGACCAAATTCCTTTAGGAACAATAGGTTATTGGTGTTAGTTTTATAGAATGTCCGGCAATGCATTTAAATCTCTTTTCAAAAAGAGCGGAATTTAAAACTAACCGTGCTCAAATACTTTTAATCTACTTCGGCGTAATTTTTATCCATTACAAAATTATTAAATTGACCCAAAATAACGATATATAGCGTTATATAGAGTGGGGCTCTTTTTATAACAGTGGAACGGTATAGAACAGCTCGCAAAAAAAAGATTATAACTTTCATTAAAAATAATCCAGAGAATTTTAACAATGACGGTGCCATAAAATTTAACACACCCCACTCCATGGTAAAACGAATTCTAGTTCAAGAAGGCTATGAGTGCTACCGAGTTATTAAAAAGCCAAATCGTTGAGATAACCAACACTTAAAAACACACTCGATAAAATATGTGCCAGACTGATGAGAAAATTTTCGCAAAATTTAGTGATTGTTTGGAAATTCGTTTTGAAATAAAACACTTCAAGTTAGATACATTTGCAAAATATGTATGATTTGGCCTTCAATTTACAGTTGTGGAGCCAGGTTTTTGTCACATTTTTCATCAGGACGAATTTTGCCGCTAATTCTTCAACACGATTCAGCAGTAAAGTTTTGGCCATATAGCTGGCTCACACGACTCTAATTCTAACAGAAGCAATAAATTTGCACGAGGTTAATCAAATCAATGTTCTCTCAAGGAGTCCACAGGTTTTCGATGAATCGAACATTTTTGGGGTATAGTGGAAAGAGTGCTGAAGGCCAAAAGTCACACCGACAGCTATGCCAGAAATAGGGAGCATTAAACAACATGTGCGTGATTTTATCCGTAATAACGAAATCTATAAAGGTGTATTGTGCAAAAATTTAAAAAAATCAATTTAATCGTATGGAAACTTTATTATCATTCGAAAGAACATTTCTTGCCATTTATTTTTTAAAGATTGCTTCTTTCAAATGATGGCGGCAACTGCGATGGTCCTTTCTCAAAGTCCAATTTTTGCTGACTCGTTCGAGAATTTCGAATGCTATTTGGCGAATGACACGAGTAATGTTGGAGTCTATATAGGTATCTCAAGATCTAAATAGCCAATTCAACGATCCGAACGGGAAGTTAATAGCTCGCTAACATGATTTTTCAATAAGTACATTGCTTCGCGTTATATATGGCAAATAGCGCCGACTTAAATATTCCGTTATCATGGCGCAATAACGAGAACTATTCAGAGCTACGTCCCGGCCGACTTCTTTTTTAAAGAAATATGGATGAATGATTTCACAGGCGAATAAACCACACCAAACTGTAAACTGGGATTCAAACTTGTCGATGGTATCCCAAATAGTGGTCTCGACAGGCCGATTATGTCAACCGTAACTTGGTCTAAGCGCACGAAACACATTCCTCATAGCACGCTGATTTTTGTAATAAAGCTCAACAATTTATAGACGCTATGCCGGACTCAGTCTTTGCGTGATGAAATGGCAAACAATACTGAATAAATAAAAACACGAGGTCAGTTTGAAACTATTCATGTGTCATTTGTCAAAAAGAAACAAATGAAAAAATCACCTCTAGATAAACGCTTTTACAAAATACTCCCGCGAACTGGCGCATTCGATTACAAATCGCTAACATATCGTAGTTTGTTGACAATATTGTTCAACAGTTGTTGATGTTGACATAAAACACTGCCAAGTAATCTACGTTATATTTTACGTGTTGACAACCGCGTAGATTACATGGCGTAATCTACCTCGCCCATCCCTGCATAACATTCGTAAAAAATATAGCTACAAAAAAGTTACACACGCGGTTAATCTAGGTCTTATACGTTGACACCAAAACCCACAACCAATATACCCCTACCGACCTGAGCTACAGGTTAATGCCGCGGTGTTCAACGTCTAGGACAACTTCTATGTAGCTGGGGCCGGAGTAATATCCAGCCTTAGTTACAAAGTTTCTTTAAAAACTAATAAATCTTGGGTTGTCTTTACTATAGACGTATAGATGGTGCTATAGCTTGTCTGTTCTCTCTCTTTCTGGGAGAGCGATCAAAAGAACAGACCACATCAATCACATATAAGCCATTCTATGCAAGAGGCTAGTTCAAGATGCACTATATCTGTCTGGAGGAAGTGGATGACTGCTTACGCTATCTTTGCTGATGTCCGGTGTTTATCGAGCTAGATCCCAAGCATTCTTTTCACGGATATTTGGACGTAGATCAGTTATCATCCATTCCTTGGTTCAAATTCTTACTAACAGACATCCTCAATGAAACAGACATCCTCAATGAAAATACCTTTGCTTTTGTTAACTTACAGAAAAGTATGAAAAAAATTGAGCAAAAAAACGTTTTTGTTCATTAGGTTGGTGGTTGTCTTACGCTTAAGGAAAAAGATAACAAACTTTTCATTTTTTCCTTAAGAATGGATAGAATGAAGTTAGCTACATTTTAACAATTGTCAATAATAGGGTTGTCATTTTAATTTGTTTTTTTATTTTTCACAAGTGAAGGAATTTACAGCAAAATACATGGTTGACATAAATACTGAAGTTTGCTTCAATTTTAATTTTCCCTAACCATTGAGGATGAAATTTTTTTAAGTAAAAGTAAAAGGCGAAAGTGAAAAATAAAAAGTTTTTTCATTGGCAATGAGCAGATGAGAAGTAATTCCGTATAATTCATTTATTTAAAATAATTTTATTTTTGTACTTTACAAAACCTTTTTAATTTACATTTATCATTACATTTATCAAGTAATCCATTTATTATTACATTTATCAAGTAATCCATTTTGCTTCCGCATCACATAATTTCAGTTACGTCGGATTTATACTTTGTATGTAACCCTCGTGGGTTCCGGCCAATTTTAATAATAATATACTTTGTATTATTAAATGGGGAATCGCTCGATGTAGATAACTTTAGTTCCATCAAAAATCGCAACCTTATTGTATGAACGAGGATAAAACAGAAAAAATTCGAGAGTATAGTATACTGATATAATTTCTCCATCCGAGAATTTTAATTTTCGTCACTGTATGAATATTTTTACGTATGACGTTTATATTTTCAATTTACATGAATTATAATTATCTTCGATGTGTCGATTTTTGAAATAGAATTTTGATGTGCCGAATTCGTTAAATTTCGAAATATAAATTGACGATTTAAATTCAAGAAGGTCTTCCTTTTTATTATCGAGTCCACCGCGATACACGAGATCAATCCTGATATCATTATGGATGAGACCAAATTCGACATTTGGAGGTCCACCGAAAGGTACTAGCTACAGCTCAAACGACTCATACAAGTGGTTGTGTGAGGTCGTCTACAGTACCAAAGATATCTGGAGTGGTTGTCAACTCTCCGTTGGTGATCCTCCTAAACCTTTAATATACACTTGGGTTCCCGGTCCTCCGGAGGATCCCAAAGTTGTATTGAGCAATATTGGTTTAATAAACCCGTCAGTGTCGACAATTGGATGGAAGGTTGTCCGATACAAGCGCGAGGCTAAGCGTCAAGCTATTGTATTTCGGGTTGACCTAAAATCTTTTGAGACCATTACTGGTTCCAGATACTATTTGCAGTACGTGAACTGGACAAGATTACCTTTAAGATTATCTCTCGCCCGTAGAATATTCGCTTCTTCTCTGCTGGTTTCTTTTATGATGTCCATGCTTATGTTTATTCAGATTAAATTGCACAGCTGCAAGTCAGTGTCTTTTAATATAAGGAAATTGCGTGCAGTATCGCAAACAAGTTTTTCTGTGATTCAGGTTCTTTATCTTCTTGATGTTGTAGTTTCTGGATTGAGGTCTGTTATTTTTTATTTTACTGAGAACTACAACAACACTGTATTTCGCTATGTAGAAAACAAGTTCTGAAATTCACGCGTCTCTTCCGCTTCCTGGAATCTCTTCCAGTAACCGACCGCGAGTCAGTGATCTTCGATATGAAAAATGTCATTGGGTCCACCTCGGGTCTTGCTTCGGGCCTAGCTTCGGGCCTAGCTTGTGTGATTCCGATATTGCACAGCAAACTGGCTTCCAGTTACGACCTTCGTCTGGGTTGTATCAGGAACGTGAGTTTGGTTGCCACCCTCGATTATTATATGACTTCTATGCTTGCGCTGAAACAAATCAACTTACACCATAGCAAAGGTGCATCGTTTGAGCTTAAGTTGCTGCGCGCTAATTCGCAGGTAGACATTTGCTTAATTTAGTAACCTTATCTGCTTGATGGTGTGGTTTCTGATTTAGATCTTGTAGGTGGCAGAATCCCCTACTGGTCTCTCTCAAATCGTCGAACTCAGTCGGATCACTGGTGGTAGCATCAGTGTATCTGCCTTACGATTCCTCCTTCGGAAGAGTTTAGCAACCTTGTTTCGTGGAACAGGACGAATCATTTACCTTTAGTGGTAGGATGTGATGCCAATGCGCATCACACGTTATGGGGTAACACTAATATTAATGATAGGGGTTTATTTCTACTTAAGTGCTTGAAATCCTCCTTTATCAATGAAACAAACCTTTATCAATTCAATAAGGAGGGAAGTGATTGACATTAGTTTGTGCTCCATGTCGATTATCGATTTGTTTTGTAATTGGAGGGTAACCAATGACATTCTCACCTCCAACCATAGGTGCATCTCTTAAACCTTATCGTAACAAAAAGATTACCTCGGCTGGTTTCGTTGGGTGAGATATGTTCACTGAGGACATTGAATGGTAGCATCTTTGACGCATGCAGAACGTCAGCCTTCGAAAAATCTTGTCCTCTTATTACCAAGCAAAAATCTCAGAATAAGCCTTTATTGTGTTCTGATCTTAAAAAACTGAGTAAAACTGCTAGGAGACTCAAAAACAAAGCCAAAAGATCTGACCTTCAGGTTGATTGGGATAACTTTTTGGCAGCTCAAAAAGAATATAAGAAAATTCTAAGATCCGCTCGTAGGTCTACTCCTTGGATTAGCTTCTGCGAAGAAATTAATAGTATCTCTGGGATCGCCAGACTTAATAGGTCCTTGGTTAGAACTGATTCCTGCGACTTCCTGCGATGGTAGATTAACCTCTTCCAGGAAGAAAATTGTCGAACTACTACTTTCTGTTCATTTCCCTGGGTGCAATGTTATCAATCATGATTATGTTGCTGACGCCCAGCCTACATCATTGGTTTCCCCTAATCTAGGAACATTTACTTCGACTCTGTCAAGCGTACTTGGCGTTTGGATATGTTCCATAGTCCTGGAGCAGAAGTAGAGTTGTGTCCATCCCGATAGCTGGAAAGACGGATTATACCGATCCCAAGGCATTTTGCCCTATTAGCCTTTCTTCAACTTTTCTCAAAACTCTGGAAAGAATTGTTGACAGATATATTTCGGTTAAAGTTACTAAAGGTTGCCCCCAAGGAGGTGTCCTGTCACCTCTCCTGTGGCTCTTAGTTATTGACGAATTACTTGTAAAACTACAGCAATCCGGCTTCACTGCTCAGAGTTATGCTGATGACTTAGTCGTTCTGGTTCAGGGTAAATACCTAACTGTACTATCAGACTTAACACAACGCGCTCTCCAAGTTGTAGAAATGTGGTGTCTAGAGAAGGGATTAACGTTAATGCATCGAAAACTAGTCTGATAGTCTTTACCAGACGTAGGAATACTGGAGAGCTGTCTGCTCCTTCTCTTCCAGAGAACACAGTAAAGCATCTGGGTGTCATTCTGGACAGTAAACTCTCCTGGAAATCTCATATTGAAATTAAACTGCAAAAGGTCACTTCTATTTTCAGTGTAGAAGAACATTTGGGAAGCCGTGGGGTCTGACTCCCAAAATGCTGATGTTTATTTACAAATTTCTAGCTTAACCTATGCTATCTTACGCGTCTGTTGTTTGGTGGCCTGTGGTTCAGTCAGTTTCTGTAAATGCGAAGCTTAATAGCATACAAGGTATGTCCTGTCGAGCTATACTTGCTTTGCGGGCAATCTTATTTCTGCCCCAACTGTAGTCGGTCATCCTAGGCACAGCATGCCGCGTTGCCTTTCGTTTGCGGTGTATTGGTGCGTGGAACGCTCTCGGCCTGATCACAGGTGGCCTTAGCCTTTCTCGGTGGTTTATCCAGCGAGGAACTCGTGGTTGTCTCATGAATTCATTGACTGGGTGGCTCAGTCGCACGTGTTTTTCGCTGACGGGTCGCACTATAATGTTGGTGCAGGTTTCGGAACATATTGTCCTGCACATGACCTACAATCATGTGGGAGTCTAGACCGGAACTGCACGGTATTCCAAGCGGGGCTGATTGCACTCACACATTGTGCGATTGATGCTTCTAACCTCGCTGTTTCCGGAAAAGACATTATTCTATGCAGTGATAGTAAATCTGTGCTCAATTCATTACGAAATCCTATGATCACTTCCAAACTGGTCAAGGACTGTAAACATTTTATTAACGTCCTTTGCTCTAATAATTGTGTCAGAGTTATGTGGGCTCCGGCTCATTGTGGCATTGAAGGTAATCTCAGATTTTAACTAAAACAGGCTCAAGGATGAAATTCATTGTTGGACTTAAACCGGCAGTGCCCCTGACCTTTAATTGTGGTAAGGAAGCTATTAAGAGCAACATGTTTTTACAGGCTAAGCGTAATTGGCTAGCTTCTACTACATGCCGAGTGGATAAGTACTTCATTTGTGAACCTAATCTGCGGCTCACAAAGTTTGCTCAATCTTTGAAGAAAGGCCAACTGTCAGTTCTGGTTGCTATTTTGACCAGCCAAGGCCGTTTCAAACTCCATTTACAAATAATGGGACTTGTTCAAGATTCCATGTGTGACGACTGAATTGAAGATGACGATGACAGCATTCACTTTGTTTTTGGCTGTCCCTCTTTCGAGGTAGTTAGGGCTCGATTTCTTAATCCTACATCTTTAAACGTAGGTCAATTGTCATCCCTATATCGTGGTTTAATCTGTTACAGTTTGAATTATGATAGAATCCTCGGTTTGCACCATGGGTCCAGAGTGGTATTGAGTGCGGAACCTGTTTGGGTTCCAGCCAACTTTAATAATAATAATTAAAGCATCTTGGTATCACCCTATATAAATACAAACAAACCTTAAAAAAATATTGTATTATGCACTATAAGGAAAACACTAACATTATCTCTAAATTCATATCTGATAGTTTCTTTTTCTATCTTCCAATAAAAAAAATGATTCCATTGATATGAAAACCATAGTAAAAATGTTGTATTTACACTGCGCCTGTCATCTGATTTTTCATTTCATTTGCTCAATAATGAAAAGTGCTTTTCTTTCGTGCCTATATACTTACACACATACCGTTTCGCTGTTAACGTTGTATGTATTATGTTTTATGTACAGAACATACGTATCTAAGGGGAAAATGATTTTTACATTCTTTACATTTTCTATCACAATCAAAAAAAGTTTCACATATAATTTTTTCATATTATCGATAACAACCGCTTAAGTTAAAAGTGTTATAATAAAAAAATATATAGAATTTAAAATATTAACATTTTTATATTTTTATGTTTAATATAAATAATTTATTTTTGGTTTTTGATGTTTAACAAAGCGAAGAAAGTTTCAATAAAGCTTTTTCTTATTGTTTAGTTTTTATCTTAACTCGCAACATACAATTTACATTTCAGTATTACAAAAGTTTGATTGTGAAGAGCAAAAAAAAAAAATGTTTGAATAAAAAAAATATACAAAATAGAAAAAAAGGAAAAATTTAAAGCATTCATGTTAAAAAAATAAATAAATAAAACAAAAATTATTGTGTAATTGCAAAAAAATTCTAAATATTTGGGAAATTTTTTGATTTGTGCTGGTTGTTGTTGTGTAAAACGAAAATAATTTAGGTAAACGAGCAATAATTTACTATCTATAATATAAACCTAATATTTGTATAAATATATATTATGTATTTATTATAAATGATGATTTTATTTTAGCAACATTTTCTTTTTTTATTTCTGTATTTTTTGCGACTACTATTTTTGGGTAAAAATCAATAACGTTATAGAATTTTATTATATTCATTCTTTTAATCTTTTTGTGTATGTAAAAAATCATTATATTGGATTTGCTCTTATTACAAAATATTCAATGGTAAAAGAATAAATTCAACCAAGACATTTATTTTTTTTTCTAGAAAATTATCATTTCGGTGCCACCTTGTCTATGTGGTATGATAGATAAAAAAAAAAAAAAACTACAACGTAACATGAAAAAATTGATTACGTATAAAATATTTGTGTATGGATTATTTAATGAATTTCTCGTCTTTTCACAAATGAAAACGATTATCGAATTGAATATTATCAACTATTTTATTTGATTAAAAATTATAAAATATATTATTATATCAGAAGTAATTGATTTGTTGGTGAATCATACTCGTATATGTATTAAACGGGTATTTACTATAATTTGATTGATTATATGACAGTTTGTATTTTGGTATTCTGGTTTGTTCTGATCTGTTTATAAGTAAGCGGCCTTTCATGTCCGCTATCTAAATCTACAGCGTTTGGTATTGTTTTCTATTTATAATATTAAATGTTTAAATATGCAAAATACTTAAATAACAGGTTCATGAATTTAATCCCATTAACTTAGCGTGTGGTCATCGTAATTATTAAAAAGAAAGTATAAGAACTAGGTTAGTAAATAACAATTTTCCAGGCAAAAAAAAACTAAATACAATTTACCCAAATTTTAAGGTTATTATTTTTATTAAATGTGCGATGTATTAATTAATTCGAACTTACAAAGAATTAGATTTTGTAGCGTGCCAAAATTAAACAAAAACAAAACTAGCTTTAATAACCCAAATTGGGTATAAATCTAAATACAATATTTATTTAAATTACTAAAATATAATAATTAAATAACAATAAAAATAATAAAATACTACTTATAACTATATTTATAAAAAGAATCGTTCTTAAATTTAAAATTATAATTCAAATTTTTAAATATGGCGTGGTTTCTGTGATGACCACCGTTATAACCCCAAAAAAAAAAATATATATAAAAAATAATGATTAGTATAAACTATGTCTGCGGATTACGAAACACAATCTGTTTAATTTTTAAGGAATTTAAAGATATCGATATTTCGTTGTTTTTCTTCTTTTTTTTAAATATTGGGCGCCAGATATCCAGCACGCTTACCGGACAAATCTCAGCCTGCAGTACACTCCCGCGTGAGTTCGTGAGAATAAAAATTAAATTGATCTTTCCGAAATCATAAAAAAATTAGAATCATAAAATTCACCAATTTATAAAGAAAAATATTAATAACAAAGCACAATATTCACATTAAATTTAAATTTTGATTTTCACTTAAAACGAAAGACAAAATTTGTTTAAGGAAAATGACACGGGTAACCCATAAAAAAAACCCAAAATACTTCAACTCACCTGATCAATCCAGTTCCATGTGACCTTCTTAATCATTGAGGGAAAATATCCACTTTAAATCAATTTGGCATTACATCCGGAAGATAATCATCGTAGTGCAAGCACACAAGAAAAAAAGTCAGAATACCCACACACTTGATCTGGTCTAAAGTATTCAAAAAAAAAAAAAAATCACAGTTCAGGAGCAAATCACTACTAGTTAGGCATTTATTGATCTATTTATCAATTTATTATCTTATGTTTAACTCCACCATTATTTATTTTTCACATAATAATACAGTCTTTAAAGGCCATAATTGGCCTCTTACTGCGTCAACAATCTGGATCCAACGGTTTCGATCCTGGGCTTGGTCTTCAAACTGTCATACCTGGGATTGATCTTCATACTGTCAAACCTGGGCTTGGTCTTTGGACTCATTGATCTGGAGTCCAACAGAAGCTGAAAACTTCACAAACGGATCAAGTATTTTCTTCCCTCCGTTGCTATTCAGCCCAATCACGCATATGTCATCTGCATATGCAAGCACCTGATTGGACTGGCGATATAAGATGTTGCGCTGTGGTGTTTCAGTTTTACGAAAGATATACTCCAACATGAGATTGAAAAGTATCGGGGACAGATCGTCTCCCTGCCGAACACCCGAGTTAACTGAAAAAATTGTTGTAAGCCTCCGCTCAACTTAATGCTCTGTATTGAGACTGTGTCACTGTCATTCTACACAATCGTACAATTTCTGTTGGCATACCTAGATATTCCAGCGCAGACTACAAACTCTCTCGATTGATCGAGTCATATAGGCCTGCCGGAAATCCAGAAACACCTCATGTACTTGGATGGAAAACCTGATCAGTGAATGATCGATTCGGACGATATCCTCCTGGATAGTCACCAACCAGGCCCTCCGCTAGAGGGGTGATTCTATCCAATATAATGTAGGACAGTAACTAAAATGCTGTGCAAAGGAGAACTATACCGCGATAATTCTCACACTTCAAACGGGCTCGCCTTCTTGAAGATGGGGCATATCGCGACCTCTTTCCATTCGTCAGGCATTACTTCGGTTCGCCGTACTAATCGAATAAGGTCGAAAAGACAGTTCCACAAAGTATCCCCTCCGAATATCAAGAGCTCCGAATTAATGCAGTCCACTCCAGGTGAGCGGTTTCGTTTTAGACTATGCTTGGCCCTAGTGAGTTCCTCATGGGATGGCTCCTCAATGCAAATATCCGCAGTCTGTATTTGAGGTGACTCAACTATAGTCTGTGACGCATGATGAACACCAAGTAGGTCGGTAAAGTGCCCATTCCATGCGTCGATGATAACACAGAGATTTCCATCCCGGTCCCAAATGGCAGTTGACGAAAATGTTGATATTCACATACAGATTTTGTGCAGAAGGGTCCAATTTATTTAAGAAAAATTTCCTCCATAATTTTTATTTCATCCCTTGCTGTTGTACTGTTTGTGTTTTCGGTCCCACAAACAGCGCCTTTCTTCCATAAATTAAATTTTTCAAAATCCATTTTTACTGTAAATAAATTGGCTAGCCTTTGCAGTCGTGTCTCCCTCGAAAAAGGGCATAGCTTTTATAATTAGAAATACTTTTATTAACTATAAATAAGGTCCAGTTTGTTAGAAGTGGTCAATTTCTCTTTTTCCAGAATTTATTAACCAATTATTATCGATTTTGAATGGGAGACGTCTGACAAAAGTGTTCCGGTAATTCAAACGACAACTGATCAAAAAACAAAATATTTTGTTGGTATTGAAATCCAGTTCAAATTCGGAGGATTCGTTTGAATTAGACGAGCTTTTAGTTGACTTTTGATGATTTCGTACACATCCTTACAAATCCATAAAAAGAAATGTTCGTAAGAATTCATATCAAATGTAACCACAGCCTAATTCTAAAAGTACTAGGAAAAGGGTATTTGGACACACTTGAGAAATCCTATGACCTCTTTTAAACTACAGTGTTTAATGCATGATTATTTTAATGATGTATAAATACATTTTTAATAGATGACTATAGCTAGAGTTTCGTTTTAATAGATGACGTTTTAATTTATCGAAATAAATTCATGTAGAAAGCAGGTAAATAAGAAAACAGCATGCATTTTATTACTCCAGAATCGATCTCTATATATTTGCTTCCAAGTTCCAACGAAGCACTGGAAGCAGCAATATAATGAAAATATCAAAAAATATAATTTTAATGACTGTGATTTGAAATAAGGAAACTAACTAAACAATTAAGACGGGTAACGTTTTTTATTCTAAAAAAAGAGCCCCTTTTTCTTTTTACCTGGAATGTCCAACCAAGCCAACTACGCTTTACTTTCTTATTATAAACACGGCCTATAAAAAGTTTTTTCAATTGGTTTCAACATGAAAGAGTACGGTGGTAGGCACCTTAAATGACTTCCTGAGGTTTTTATTTTATTCATGAAATGCGCAGTTTTATAGATTTGGGCATTATCCGTTCCAAAATAAATCAAACTCTACCTCTATAGTTCAAACTCTAATTCAATTAAATTTTGCAAATTGGTTGAAGAACTAAATATAAAATAATGAACTGAGTTTTATTTTGTAATGGATGATGCACAAATCCACAAAACTACGCAGATCAAGGTTATAATAGAAATCAGATCAAGGTTATAATGAACCCAATTGAACAAGCCTTTTCAAAAATAAAAGCAATTACAAGAAATTTATTAGGTTAAACGAGAGAACGGAACCAGCGAAATATTGCATACATTTCTAGAGTTGATTTTCTATGTTTAACCTTTACCTGTCGGTACGTTTTTATAAATAATTTTTGCAATAGGTCGAAGTGTTTATTATGGAGCAACTTGGTCATTTCTTAACCGATTACGATGAAATTCAACATATACGATGAAAATGGGACTCTAATAATTAAATAATATAATTTGTACATGAAGTTCTGGAATCCAATCAGTAAGGATCCTTGTAATTTCTTAATCGATTGTTGTGAAATTAGAAATGTATACTGCATCCTGAAAGGTTTCTTAAATGATTTTTATATGGAGTTCTGGAATATGGTCAGTCAAAAAGGAACTTAGTTATTTCATAACCGATTATAATGAAATTCGAAATGTGAAATGGAAATGGGTTTCTAAACTGATATTTAGAAGAAGATATGGAAAGAAAATTAGGAAGGAACTTGGCTATTTATTAACCGATTATGATGAAGACGATATGAAATCTTTTAAGAAACACCCGAGTACCTTCGGACATGCCGAATTTAGCCATATTCCAGAACTTGTAAAAATTATTTTAGAATTCCATTTGCATCGTATTTGCTTAACGTTGTCATAATCGGCTAATAAATAATAAAGTTCCTTCCTAATTGGCCATATTCCAGAACTTCATTTAACAATTATTTTAGAATCCGCTTTTCATCGTTCTTGCTGAATTTTATCTCTATCGGTTAGCCCATTTTGCCGACAAATTTTGAAAATTGTCTCCTACATTGGGTCAACAGTTTATTGAGGTGCAAAAACAAAAACAATGATAACAAAATAACCAAAATTACAATAGACAACAGTTTTTCATTACGAAAAATGTCTTGGTTTTATACATTTTATATGGTAAAAAACATCAGCAACTGAAAATCTGCAAAAAGCGAATAACAAATGAAAAAATGAGTCCTCCCATCAGACCGATAAGAGTTAATCTTGTAGTGTTGATACCAATTAAAAAGTAATTTTATCGAATTTTAAATTATTGAAAACAGCTATGTTACTGTTTATTACAGATTATCCTATAGATTCAAAGGCAATCAACTTAATATAAAAGGTTGCATTGGATTAGTAATTAGTTTTAGTATCATTCTACATAATTGAAAAAAGTTGCATTCCAATTGAAAAAGGTTTCATTCTATTTAGCAATGGTTTCGTTTTATTTGAAAAAGGTTCCTATTAATTTATAAAAATATCAACTACTTGTTTTATTTTGCTACAAGAACGTACATTTAAATGTATATTTCGGAAATCCTAGATGGTTCCGAAGTTAAATTTCCAAAGATTTCAAAATCAAAATATATAACACTCCCACTGATGCAAGTTTTTGTACAACAAAAAACGTTATATAAAACAAATATCGGGTGTTGTGAGATAAAAAAAACAAAATCTAATTCGTTTACCTTAGTTTTGTTGTTGTTGTTTTTGTTGTATACATAAGAGCGAAAAGAAATAAAGTTCAAATGATACTCAAAACAAAACATTTCAGCGAAAAATCTTACTGTATTGTTCGATACATTGCAATTGCAACCTAAATATACTATGCACAAAAAATTAAAAAAACATTCAACATCGTGTATGTAACGCTATCTATTGAGGTAACATTGTAATTGCGCATGATTTCTCTATTTATATATACTCAAAGGTGTTACCAAAAATTTATGTTCCAAAGTTTTAATTCTGGTTGGAAACCTGGATTAAGCTTTGACCGATTACGGCTAATGACATATATATTGTATACCACCAAACCAATATATTGGTCCGATATTGGTTTGGTGGTATCCAGTTTTTCTTTTGTTGATACTGCAAACAGTTGACATTTTTTACGGATGCTGGTCGTCAGCCCAGCGATCCAACCGTTTAGTCGCCTCCTACGACAAGCAAAGGATACTCTGGTGGCATTCTTGGAAAAATGTTTGTGCAATTTAGGTTTACGAGACATGTGTGCCCCCGACTACAGGGGTTTTGACGTAACGTTGTGTTGTGATACCACAAGATGTTAGTTCTATAATCTCTTCCCCCCGCACGTCCAGAGAGCGTTCACATAAATAACATTTGCTTTCAGACCTAGCCTGCTCGCATTTTCTCCAAAAAAGGAGTTTCCTATAAGTATCCCTAAGGCCGATCTTAATTCTCGTTAACGTGAGGATGTTATAGTCTATCTTTCATTTGGGAACACCACCGCCTTTTTCCTCAGCGCGAGTTAAAAATTTGTCTTTCCTCATTACCTCTGAGTGACAAGGGATCCATGTTACCCGGATGATGAAAGGCGTGCACTCATCTCGTTTATAGATTATGGAAACCCTACACCGGAGGATATTACATTATGCCGCAACCAAGTTAAAAATTCCTCAATCGCTATCAGCCCAACTAACAGTCGTCAGATAGATGAACGAAGATGTTCACATTCAGTTTATCCAGGATTCTCTTGAAGAGAATATGGTCTGAATATCTTGACCGAAGCATAAAGTGGGTGTGATGTAATCGAGATTCGCCAGTTTCTTTTTAGAGATTAACTTCTAATCGAGTGGGGTGATTGAACGCACTTCAACTTTGATACAGCCTACTCGTATAGGACGCAGCATTCTTCTAACTATTATTTACAATCCTATATACTTACCTAATGACAATCTATCCCTGATTGCCTCCGTTTCCACGTTTTTAAAGGCATCGTTAATACCGAGGAACGCTATCAAACAGAACTCTTATGAGTTTATAGATTAGTCAATAGTACTTATTTGCCGGCATGCAGATCTATGTCTACAATTGCCCCGTATATTGGATGCATGACTATCTAAACCAATGTATTATCTTGAAAATATCGGCATCTCCAACAACGAAATCAATGAATCATCATTCTCATTGATGCATATTTTTCTCGAATAATAAATACAAACTCGCAAGCCCATAATACAAACAGTATACAGTGCGTCTATTAAAATATGATTACTACTGTTATTTGTTTTTATTAAAAAAAATCCGAAAATAGGTCAGGTATCAAATCAGTAAGAAGTTGTATCTTATTGCAAATTAAATTGAAAATCGTGAAGTCAAATAAACTGTCAAATTAGATTAAACTATAAGTCAATCTTTCAATCAAATATATAAAATTAGATACGAAATGGTTGTATGTACGTATATGTACATACATTATATAAGTAAATTGTGAAATTTCAAATCTAAATAAGTTAGAATAAACATTAAATTCGTGTTCAAGAAAACTTCAAATGAAATTGAAATATACAAATTTTAAAGTAAATCAATACGACAAATTTTAATCCCATTTCCCAAATTGACAATCAGAATTCTTTCGCCTAAGTTACTTATTTCATACTAGGTTATGTCACATTATTTTAAAGCAGATAATATAGGCCAAAAGTCACACAGTTAAACCTATAATTTAAATTGACGCCCGATGGAAATATTTGTTGAAGTTATTATATATTGAATATCTCAAATCTATCTTAATTAACTAATGATATTGGTAAGAAATAAAATGTCATTAGTTATATTCCACAAGAATTATGTTATGCTAATTCAATATTTAAATTTGTCAGTTATTTTGAAAATCTAATGATAATACAGTGTTTAAAGGCCATTGCTGGCCCCTTACTGCGTCAAAAATCTGGCTCCAACGGTTTCGATCCTGGGCTTGGTTTTCATACTGTCCTATAGACACCGTGAAGAAGTCAAGTCATTCTCTACATCGTGGAGCCATCGTCGCCTGCAACGATCTCTGCGGCTACCATATGGTGGCTCCCCTTTCAGAGATCGATGCACAATTCATTCCGGATCAGCACTCAGAACGTGACCGAGCCAGCGTACTCGTTGAGATTTTATTTCATGCACAATATCGGGGATCATCATCTAATCTCTGATCTCGAAATTGTACAGAGCTCGGTATGTACCATCTACTTCGCGTTTTGGGCCGTGAATCACACGCATGACTCTTCTCTCAAATGTAAGGAGCCATCTCTCGCACTGATCCGTCAGCGCCTAACTTTCACATGCAAACATAACAATGGGCCTGATCAACGCATTGTTAAGCTTCAGCTTCACGGCACTTGATAGGTGTTTAGATTTTAGCAGTAGCCTTAGAGGAAACAGAGCACGGAAGCCAGCTGCCAGCCGCACTTTAATATCCTCACCCACACTGTTATCGTGAGTGATAAGAGAACCCAAACATTTGAACCTCCTCACTCCTTCCAGCGTGTAGTGGCCACTACTAAAATCTGGTGTGCCATTGTCCCTATAACCTGAGATCATGTATTTCGTTGTGGACTCATTGATCTGGAGTTCAACAAAAGCTGAAAAACTCTACAAGCGGATCAAGAATTTCCTTGATTCCGTTGCTATTCAGTCCAGTCATACGTTTGTGAAATTTGTCCTAAATCTGTCCTAAAAGCAACAACAACAAATTATTATGCATGTGTGTGTGGGAGTGTGAAGGTAAAATAAAAGTTTCGTTATAACGAATTTTTATATTTTTATTGTGAATTATTAAATTAATAGAAATTAGTCAATTTCCTAACTTACCGGATTGACTTTTAAATTAAATTTAATGTAAATTAGAGATCTACTGATATCTAAACAAAATAAGTAGAATACGTCGAAACATGGCAAATACATAAGGAATTCTATAATTGTCGGTAGTATTTGAATTTAAAAATATTAAAGCTTATTAAAAATAATAAGCACTCTTAAAAAAAAGTAGGAAGTTTTAATAAGAGATTGTTCGTGCCCACTAAAAATGATTACATATTAGAAAAACTCGAAAATATTCGGATACTTCGACATATGTATTTCAATTTTGTTACTATGAACCAAAATTGTTCAATCCTAATTACCTATGAAAGCCTATATTTTGGAAAAACTGAGTGATTTTCCATTAAACCAGACTCACACTTATTCAAACATTTTTCGGCTATGATGGCCCCATAGTAACAAAACTGAAATACATATATCGAAGTGTCCGAAAGTTTTCGAGTTTTTCTCTTTATAATAAGGGCACTTGTTTACCTTGTTTATATTTTGAGGAAGGATTCCGTTCCCGAATGGCAGTTGACGCAGGCTTGAAAGTAATATGCAATCCAGTAATTCCTTTAAAGAAATTACGTGAACTACGCTCATTGCTGAGTTGTTGTACTTTCAGAACCTCGGCCTTCCATCATTCTCGTTTTTTCCGTCTACAAATCCGCTTCGCTGCCCTCATAGTAAGGGTACATAGTCTTGTTTTTCCTCGCGATTGTGAGACGTTGTTGCACTTCATTATGGGCTATATTTTGTTGCTCAATGGCAAGACGACACTCGTCATCAAACCAATCATTCTTGGGTCTGACTTTCACTATACCTATTCCACGTGCCGATCCTAAATCTCGTATCCGGGTACTTGAGCGGGGGTCCGGTGTTTTTTTGGCGGTATCCATTTTTCTTTTTGTTCGCTGTGTCGCCACCTACGACTAACAAAGGATACTGTGGTTGTATTCTTGAAAAACATGTTCGTGTAATTTGGGTTTACGAGATATGTGTGCCCGCCGACCACAGGGATTGGAAAATCTAACTGTATTCAAATTAAATAAATAAATAAATAAAAGTATTGAATGACTATTGAGGATTAGAATATAGATTGGCGTGCCACACAAGCAATAAAGTATTATAATTCACAAATAATATATGCTTAACATTTAGACTAGTAAACCGTAAATTATAATTCAATATTAACGTTTGAAATAAATAAATATTATCAGTTCTCATATCGTTCCTCCGAAACACATCCTAATTCTAATCATTATAAATATTCATATATAGGTGTCCTTTTTACATAAATGATGGTGTATATTTTAACCCAAATAAACCTGGCCTCCTAAAAAATTTAAACATAAAAAATTATGTGTATAGAGTAGCTGAACATAATATGTATATGTATATGTATGTATATAATATTTATTACACAGGCTTAAATCGCTAAGCTTTAATTATATTTTAAAACTTTTTAATATTTATCATATAGGACTAATTGTAATAATTTTTGTAAATGTTATTTTTAAATGGTCAGAGAGGTTACAATTTATTGGAATTTTATTTAAATTACTACAGTATGTACCAATACACAGAAAAATAATAAAAAACTGTTGGCGAATGAATCCAACAGAAAGTTGCTTTAATTACACACATTTACATAAGCTGACCAAATTTTTGGAAGTCAAATTTAATTATTAGTTTAAATAAATAAGATAAATAAATGATTCATTCAATGTTTAAAACTTTTCATATTGACACCTAATTAAGTATATATAGCCGACTGATGTACTTGTATCAACAAATTGAGCTTGGTTTTAATTAAATCAGCAAATTCCACACAGAGTAATGTTGATTTACACTTCATACTAACAATTTAAATTGTGTTTTTCTGATGTACAACTATTATTTATAACAGAAAAAAAACCTTTCTACTGCAGCATTAGTTTCAGGTAGCGAATAAGTGAATTGAATGATTTTGGTAATTTCCGAACATGAAAACATTTTTTCTTTCAAATTACTATGTAAAAACCTCAACCAATCTCTGATCACGCGGTTTCTTCAGTTTGTTCCATTCGTTAATTTTATCGTGATTACAATATACCTCAATTACCGATTACAAATATCTCAATTCATCTACCAACTTGCCGTCATCCGGACATTGTCCCGAATGTGACCATTACATCCAATAATCCCCAGTAGATTGGAATTATTTAATAATGATTTTAATTTTTAAAAAATATTTTTTTCTCCCGCTCGCCGCAGTCTCCCAAAATTTGTATTGGTATTGTCAGCTGACCAACCGGTAATTTTAAAACACATCGTAAATTTTGGTACTGACGATTTCAGAAGTTTCACCTGGAAGTTTTGTTAACTTTAGCAATTTGACCACGTTTGGGGTGAAAACATTGAAAAACGACAGGATATAATTTTCCAGCTTTTCGGTTAGAAGCATCCCCCATTATCGTTATGCAATTCGTTTTCTCAAGCAATTTGCAAACATTTTCGTTAAAATATGGATATGAAATATTATTTACGACTGTAATGGTTTTTGAACAAGCGGAACTAAATTTTTACCGAATATTTTTTGGATTAACTGACTTGTACAATCCATGCTGCTGAACGATTGATAATAAATACATAAACTGATGGAAGGAAAAGCCAATTTCTTGTACAGATAGTTTCACCTTCAGCGAATTCTTCTGTTCCAAAAAAAGATGTTATTTGATTTGATTTTCCTGCAGTTTCTGCGCTACCCTTGTGAAGCTTTGAGCTATTATGTTGTATTATATCTTGTCGACCCTTGTTGGCAATTGAAATAAATTGACCACAAACTAAACAATGCGCTTTACATGGATCTCGCTGATCCTGATCTCCGACAATATGCGGAAATTCTTTTCTGGGTTGCTCATTTAAGCTTACTTTCCGCTTTTTGGAGCTCATTTTCAATTTCCCATCTGATGAAATCGGAGATAATAAAATGAAATTATTATTACATCAATTATTTATAAATAAACTAGTACCAATAATAAATAGTTACTCTTACCGTAAAAAATGACAACAATCGAAAAGAGGACAGCAATTTTAAAGATGACACAACTATAAAAAAGAGGTCTGTCCTCTTAAAAAGAGGACGTGTGGCCAGCTTAATTTACGTCTGAAAGTACGGCTATATGAAACTCGCTTTATTAACTAAATCATTAACTAAAACTATAATATGTATTGATGACAATGGTTTATAATGTACCAAACCAAACTTCTTTAATATTTTACTTTAGCATATATTTTTTTGAGCAGTTCTGTTATGCGTTCATGTCCTTACGTAATTGAACATACATATTTGTATATCAAAATTTTGTACCACTGCTAAATTAAATTTATAACTGATAGAGTGGATTTATATTTTGTATCATCAAAGAGTAGTAGACAGTAGACCACTGTATATGGTATAGGTAAAGGCGTGCAAATGAAAAATCTACTGGTGCTCCCTAAGAGTTTTAAATAATTTAAAATAATTATGCTTGTTCTCATGTTCTATTGAGTTTTACCTGCGATAGTGAATCTTTACTGTCACTCTATTTATAATGCACAATAATATAAGAGCTTTGCCACAATACCCTCTCTCCAGATGAAAAACCATAGTTTTGAGACGTTATACGTTAAACCGGGCAGTTTTATATCATTTGCTGGCTGATATTTGATCAGTCGTGTTGAGAATACCGTACGCCGGTTTCAATCTGTCGATTGAGATTGAATGATGCTTGTCTTTGATTGAGGCAATGAATTGCTTACGTAAGCGGCAAATAACATTATATCTTCCATCGTAAGGAGATTGCAAAGAAAGCTACGATAGCACTCTACTCCTGCAAAAATGCCATTGGAAAGAGATGGGGTATGGAGCCCCACATAGTACACTGGCTCTACGTCTCAGTGGTCAAGCCTATACTGCTGTATGGGGTTGTCGTCTGGTGGCCAGCGTTAAAAATTATGGCCAACCTTAAACTATTGATGAAAGTCCAAAGAACGGCCTGCTTGTGTATAAGTGGGGCTCTCAGGAGCACACCTACTCAAGCTCTGGAGATTCTCTTTCATCTTACTCCGTTGGATATTGCGGCCGAGCAGCTTGCATCTTGCACAGCCATTCGGCTCAAATCCATATCTATGTGGACCTGTAACAGTGCAGGGCACTCATCTATTCTATGCAACAGGGGTATTCCGGAAGCTACCGACTACGCTATTCCTTTGCCATCTGTTGAGATGAAATTCCAAACTGAGTTTCCCACCAAAGCGGACTGGGTGCACGAAACTGTTATGGACAATGAGGCGCTAAGTTTCCTCACGGATGGCTCTAAAAGGGATAGAGGGGTTGGCTGCGGGGTATTCTGTGAGGCACGAGGGGTTAACCTCTCTTTTCGTCTTCCCGACTTTTGCAGCGTTTTCCAAGCTCAACTAATCGCGATAATGGAAGTCATAGACTGGTTGAAGTATAATGTAATATCTACGAGGGATATTCGCATTTTTACGGACAGCCTGGCTTCTATTAAAACGCTACAATCATACTCCCTGACGAAGAAGGTAGCCCAGAGCTGTCTGGCATCTTTAAATGAGATGGCTGATCAGTTCAACATCCGCTTGACGTGTGTGCCAGGGCATTTCAATATCGCAGGGAATGTAAAGGTAGATGAGTTGGCCCGTAAGGGTACAGCACGCCTAATAACCCAAAGCAAGTGGGATATAAAGATATACCGCTTGCTTCATGTAAACTGCTGCTTCAGGAAGAAGCTATAAAAGAAACGAACGTCAGATGGTCTAACGCCAGTTCGTGTGTAATAACCAGGCAGATCTGGCCTGGGCTTGACCGGCCAACAGATCAGGCCAACTGATATCGGTTCGACGGCACCATATGGGTATGGTCGTGGGAGCTATAATGGGACATTGTCTCATTGGAATACATGCGAGCAGACTGGGTGTCCCAGCCCACGATTTCTGCCGCAGCTGTGGTGATGAGGAGGAGGAGGAAAATGTGCTCCATCTGCTCTGCACCAGTCCTAGTTTAGCGTACAGCAGAACAAAATTTATGGGAACTTCCCCTTTGAACGACTTCGAGGATCTTAGTAAGATCGGGATCAGGGACTTTAAACGCTTCTTGGTAAGCTGAGGATGGTTTAGGGAGTGAAGAGGAGGAAACTCGAATGTGGTACAGCTACGGACCAATTTTGTGTCTATGCTAGTCCTTTAGGACAGCCATCCTTACCTAACCTAACCTAACCTAAGGAGATTGCAATCCCAGTACGAACCTTATCAACCCTGACAAAGACGTAATCGCAATTGTTGAGCGATTTTGAAACGAATATATTTCTTTGATTCGTTGCTCTTGTTGTCGTGGACATAAGATTTTGCATGGTGGTGCGGAGTTGGTCGATGACTGTGTCCGTTGTGGGTGGAGACAGTAGAGGATGTTCCACGAAGAATTCACCAGGTAGCTTGATGGTTTGTCCGTAAATTTTTTCCGCTGGTGAGCACTTCAAATCTTATTTAACCGTTGCTCGAATACCAAATAGTGCGATTGTACTTCGGAACTCCTGTTAATTGTGTTGCCTCGACCATGCCATTAGCTTGCGAGTGCGGTAAACCGTTGTACGTATCCGATGGGAGCCGAGGAGTTTCGTTAACTCCAAGAAAAGCTTCGACTCGAATTGGGTTCCTTGATCAGTTGTGATGTCACGTGGAACGCCAAAACGTGATACGTATTTGTGCACGAATGTGGTGGCACTGGTTGCTGTAGACATGTCGCTCATGCAGTACGCTGCTGGCCATCGAGTGAAACAATCGACACAGGTGAGTCAATAGATGTATCCATTGGATGGAGGAAGTGGTCCTACGATATCCAAATTAATATGCTCGAATCGACCAGGTGGAATTTTGAATTGTCCAACAGGCGTTTTTGTGTGCCGTTGAACTTTTGATTTTTGGCAGGATAAGAAAGATTATGCCCAATGGATCACGTCTTTGTTTATGATGGGCCAAAACTAACGAGCAGTAACCAATTTACGAGTTGTGCGGATACCAGGATGTGAGATACCGTGTAAAGTATTGAAGATGGTTTGACGTAGTTGCTCTGCGATGTACGGGCAATTTGCACCCGTATATGTTTCGCAGTAGATTTCTAGGCCAGGTAGTTTGAAAAGCTCCAGTTGCAGTGATGAACTGGCGTGACAAGCGGAACCAAAAAGTAAATTATTTAGTTCCAAGTCTGCTTTTTACGATAGTGCGATCTCAGAGGCTTGTGTTCGGTGAAAGTGGTGATATCCCGACCCTCGACAAAATATCTGAAGTGTTTGATTACTATAGATATATTGCGAGTAATTCCCGATTGAATGCAGATTATTTCTTTTCGGCATCCGAGAGTTATATGCTGAGCTTTGAGTTGCTCTGTGGGTGCGACAATAGTATTATAGTGTTGTGCGTGGCAATTCAGTTTTAAGTGATGTGAATGCGTGTTCCAGATGGCTGTGAATTGGGGTGAGTATTTCAGCGAGTTTTGGTTTCTCATCTGGAGAGAAGGTTCTGTAGCAGCTCGAATATTCGACTCACCGATATTCGATACTGCCACACTACTTAACAAAATAAAATAAAAAGAAGTTCTTACACATCACTTTGACAAGTGATTTTAAAATTACCATATTTCAGATAATTGTAATTGTAACCAACCCTAATACTTAATTTGTAGAATAATTTAAACAGTAAAAGGGCCGAATATATACGGGTCCTTTATTATAATTTAAAAGCGTTCAGCTAGCACGATAGTTCAAAACCCACCGCAACAATGAAAGATGAATGAACTCTGTTACTATAGTGTTGTCTATGAATTAATTACTATTTTTTTTTCACATGTATATTTATTTATTATACCAGATCGATATTCTAGAGTGACCCAATTATTGTATGTACATACTTATGTATTTTGGCAACAAATTTCTATTCAAGTAGAAAAGCGTTCTCGAATACTATAACAAAATTTCAATATATTATATTGTCATATAATAATAATTGAATACAGAAAGGATACTAATACATATATACAAGTGTACGTACATCTATATGTAGATTGAATTGAACGAAAATTGTAAGCAAAAATATATATATTTGTTATATAACATATTATTACCCTGGAGATAAACTCGACGCGACCGACGTGACTAAGACAAACTAAGGCTAGATTTCTTCCATCAATTAATATAATAAATCAATATAGTAAAATGAGTTTTGAAGAAAAATTAATAAAATTAATAAATTTAAAAACGATGTAATTATAATTTTATTGTTCCACAAATGTCACAGAAATGTCAAAAACGTGAATACAAATAGTGAGTTTATCTTGAGTATACTTGTAAGCGCGTGTTTGACATTTTAAAACGTCTAAGTAACGTCGAGTATATCACATCTATTAAGCTATACGCTAAATTGTGTTCTGTTGTACCCAACAACCGATATTTTATATAAAAGTATATTGGTATAGACTATGGTATATTCACATAATAAATTATTTTTAAATGTTGTATAAATTACATAATTTACTATTTATATAGATAATATATTGCTCAATAGATGGCATCCCATTTAATAAAGATATATTTAATTTTAGGATGACAAGTATGTATATATTTTTAATTGTTTCCTGTATCTTTTAAATTTTGTATCTGAACAATATAATTGTAGTTATATTCATATGTTACGGCCAAAGTGATAAATCCGCATAATATGTATAATCATCGGTAATTTTACATCTGATATTCCTGGGCCACTTGAGAGTCCGAGTGAACATCGACATAATGAATCCAAATGTATCGAGCACTGGATGGAAGATTATTCGATACAATGGAGAGGCTATTCGCCAATCGATTGTGTTCAGGGTTGACCAGAAGCCCTTCGAACACATTACTGAGTCCGGATTGCCCCTACAATCCAACCTTGAGAGGATCCGTTTCAGGGTTATCTCAAGGCGGTAGGTTTTTTTTATTATTATATTATTAGTTCACTGCTGGTATTCATGATGACGTCGACTATAAACAAATCAACCTGCAACATAGCAAGTCAGCCTCTTATGAGTTGAAGAGGCTGCTTGCTGTATCGCATACAAATTTTTGTCTAATCCAAGAACCGTACGTCATTAATGGCGCGGTTTCTGGTTTAGTATCGAAGTTCGGCAGGATTTTTCTAAAGTCCACCATCCTTAAAACCAGAGCGTGCATTTATATTTCTAATGATATTGATGCTAATCACTATCGTGTATGTTGACTCATGTTTTAAACTTGTCATTATACCTCAGCCTATTACCCTATAATTCCACCTCGCTCCCTCCTTCAGAGGAACTGGTGAATCTTGTAGTGTGGAGTAGGGTCAACAGTCTACCTCTCGTGATTGGTAGTGACGCTAATGCTCATCATACCATTTGGGGTAGTTCGAATACCAACAATAGAGGATCGTCACTGTTCAATTATATTTACTGCTCTGAGTTAGAGATTCTCAATGTTGGTTGTGAGTCAACTTTTAGCAACGCGGTTCATAAAGAAATGATTGATATTAGTTTGTGCTCTATGACCATCGTTGACTTGATTCTAAATTGGAGGGTGACGGATGATATTCTCACCTCTGATCATAGGTGCATCTCTTTTAATATTAACTTTAAAAGACCACCGGTTAAACCATATCGTAATAGGAAACTAACAAATTGGGGTTCATTCTCCTCTCAGCTCGTTTCACTACTAGTTTGGCTAATCAGATTAGATCTATCTCATATCTAGATTTGCAGGCAACTGTACTAACGAAAGCCATCTCGACTGCTTTTGAAAAGTCGTGCCCTCTTATTTACAACCAGAAGAAGCTTAACAAACCCTTCTGGTGTTCTGAACTTCAAAAGTTAAGGAAGCGTGTGCGTAAAATTAAAAATAAAGCCAAAAATACGAATCTCATTTCTGATTGGAATCGATTTTTGGTAGTTCAAAAAGCCTATAAAAAGCCTAAATTCCGCGCAGAGAGCTGCGTGGATGAAGTTCTGTGAGGAAATTGATATCTTATCTGTTTTTCCCCTTGGCCCCTGTGGTCGGGGGGCACTCACATGTCTCGTAAATCTAAATTGCACGAACATGTTTCCTAAGAATACCACCACAGTATCCTTTGCTTGTCGTAGGAGGCGACTAAACGGTTGGATCGCTGGGCTGACGACCCGCATCCGTAAAAAAAATCAACTGTTTATAAAATCAACAAAAAGAAAAATGGATACCGCCAAAACAACACCGGACCCCCGCTCAAGTACCCGGATACGAGATTTAGGATCGGTACGTGGAACGTGCAATCACTTAGAAAACCAGGAGCGTTGGAGGGTCTAATCACGTGCATGAAAGAGTATCGGCTGGAACTCGTTGCTCTTCAAGAAACTCGCTGGCCTCAAAGTGGAGACCATGTGTCCCAGGGCTATACGTTGTTCTACAGTGGAGATGACCTCGGAAATCTTGGAGCTGGATTTCTTCTTGGGCCGCAGGTAAAGAAGGCTGTTTTGGATTTTCAAGCAGTCAATAACCGATTGTGTATGCTTCGCCTGCGCATGAAGTTAGCCAACCTGTCGATAATTAGTGTACATGCGCCCACAGAAGTCAGCCAGCCCCAAGATAAAGACTCATTTTACAATGACTTGGACGATCTGATGGGATCTATACCCGAACACGATGTTAGAATGGTAATTGGGGACTTTAATGCTAGAGCTGGCAGAAATCAGACCGACTTGTGTGAAAACATAGGTCCGTACTCCCGACACGAAACTGCGACCGATAATGGTGAGAGAATGATGTACTTTGCAATTGCTCATGATCTTAGAGTAGCAAGCACATTCTTCCCTCACAAACAGATACACCTAGAGACATGGACACATCCTCGTAAAACATCCCGGAGCGAAATTGACCACGTGTTAATTTCAAAAGGGCGAGCTCGGGTTGTGCAGGATGTGAGAACTTATCGGTCAGCAACCAAATACGTAGGCAGCGATCATTATTTGGTCGCTGCAAAGCTACGGTGGAAGTTTTCGTACAGGTCGGGGAACACAGCGAAACGGATGGAACGTTTCGACTGTGAAGGTCTGATAAATGAAGATCAAAAGAAACGATATCAGGATCTTGTCAGCGACAACATTGAGGGAGCTAATTACCAGTCTGGCTGCGTGAACTCTGTCTGGGAGGTACTGAAAACTTCGGACGTCAGTGCTGCTCAACAGACTTTAGGTATAGTGAAAGTCAGACCTAAGAATGATTGGTTTGATGACGAGTGTCGTCTTGCAGTTGAGCAACAAAATGTAGCCCATAGTGAAGTGCAACAACGTTTCACAATCGCAAGGAAAAACAAGGCTGCTCTTGCAAGAAGGGCAGCTAAGCGGGTTTGTAGACGGAAGAAGCGAGAATGGTGGAAGGCCGAGATTCTGAAAGTACAACTCCGCAATGAGCGCAGTTCGCGTAATTTCTTTGAATGAATTACAGGACTGCACCATACTTTCAGGCCTTCGTCAACCGCCATTCGGGACCGGGATGGAAACCTCTGTGTCAACATCGACGCAGTACTTGACGCATGGAGTGGACACTTTACTGAGCTGCTTGATGTTCATCATGCGTCACAGACTGTTGTTGAGCCACCTCTAAAACAGTCTGCGGAGATTTGCACTGAGGAGCCATCCCATGAGGAATTCACTAAGGCCATGCAGAGAATGAAACGAAACTGCTCACCTGGAGTGGACTGCATTAATTCGGAGCTCTTGATATTCGGAGGGGATACTTTGTGGAACTGTCTTTTCGACCTTATTCGATTAGTATGGCGAACCGAAGTTATGCCTGACGAATGGAAAGTGGCCGCGATATGCCCCATCTTCAAGAAGGGAGACCGCTTGAAGTGTGAGAATTATCGCGGTATAGCTCTCCTTTGCACAGCATACAAGTTACTGTCATACATTTTATTGGATAGAATCACTCCTCTGGCGGAGGGCTTGGTTGGTGACTATCAGGGAGGATTTCGTCCGAATCGATCAGTCACTGATTAGGTCTTTTCGCTGCGGATGATTCTATCTAAATATTATGAGACATCCATCTCCGTACATCAGGTTTTCCTGGATTTCCGGCAGGCCTACGACTCGATCAATCGAGAGAGTTTGTGGTCTGCCCTGGAATACCTAGGAATGCCAACAAAATTGGTACGACTGTGTAGGATGACAGTGACGCAGTCTCAATGCTGTGTTAAAGTTGAGAACAGGCTATCGACAATTTTTGCAGTTAACTCGGGTGTTCGGCAGGGAGATGCTCTGTCCCCGATACTCTTTAATCTCATGTTGGAGTACATCTTTCGTAAAACTGTAACACCTCAGCGCAACATCTTATATCGCCAGTCCAATCAAGTGCTTGCATATGCAGATGACATATGCGTGATTGGACTGAATAGCAACGGAGTGAAAGAAATACTTGATCCGCTTGTAGAGTTTTCAGCTTCAGTTGGACTCCAGATCAATGAGTCCAAAACGAAATACCTGATCTCTGGTTTTAGAGACAATGGCTTACCAGATTTTAGTAGTGGCCACCACACGTTTGAGGGAGTGAGGAGGTTCAAATATTTGGGCTCTCTTATCACTCACGATAACAGTGTGGGTGAGGATATTAAAGTGCGGCTGGCAGCTGGCAGTCGTTCTTTGTATCCTCTAAGGCCACTGCTAAAATCTAAACACTTATCAAGTGCCGTGAAGCTGAAGCTTTACAAAGCGTTGATCAGGCCCGTTGTTATGTTTGGATGTGAAAGTTGGGCGCTGACGGAAGAGTACGAGAGATGGCTCCTTACATTTGAGAGAAGAATCATGCGTGTGATTTACGGCCCTAAACGCGAATTAGATGGTACATACCGAGCTCTGTACAATTTCGAGATCAGAGATCTGATGAAGATCCCCGATATCGTACATGAAGTTAGATCTCAGCGAGTACGCTGGCTCGGTCACGTTCTGCGTGCTGATCCGGAACGAATTGTGCAGCGATCTCTGAAAGGAGAGCCACCATATGGTAGGCGCAGAGGTCGTTGCAGGCGACGATGGCTCCACGATGTAGAGAACGACTTGGCCTCTTCAGATTGTCTAAGACAGTATGAAGACCAAGCTCAGGATCGAAACCGTTGGAGCCAGATTGTTGATTCAGTAAGGGGCCAGTAATGGCCTTTAACACTGTTCTTATTATCTGTTTTTCCCAGACTTAACAAAACTTTGACTAAGAATGATACTTGCAAACTAGATAGTCTTCGCCTACCTTCCGGGAAACTCACATCCTGCAGACGAGAAGTTGGTGAGCTACTATTGTCTGTCCATTTTCCTGGATGTGACACTGTTGATTCCAGTGTGGTTGCCTCCGTGCCTCCTGACATTTTTGTCGGTACGCTGGATTGGAACTTAGCCCGTAGACTGATCACTACTGATGTCCTACACTGAAGTGTTTTCTCGTTTGCACCGTTCAAATCGAGTAGTCCTGACGCCGTTTTCCCTGCTGAATTGTAGCACGGTTTTCTACCCATCCGTATTCAACTGCTCAATTTGTGCCAGACGTGCATTGCTTTTAGTACTGTACCACGATCCTGGAGCAGGAGTAGAGTAGTTTTCATACCTAAAGCTGACAAGTGGGATTTTACTGACCCTAAAGCTTTTAGGCCCATTATAGTCTAATTCGAAGATCAGTTAATTACAAAGAGTTTCTTGTAGGTACCAATTTTAATATTAATCAAACCATTGTTATATTCATCGATTCTATGCTCAAGTCCCGTATAATTGAGACTGAGTTAGATGGCTCATCAGTGTCTGTCAGAGTGGCCAAAAACTGCCCGTAAGAAAGAGTACTCCCACCCTTGCCGTGGCTCATGGTTATCGATGAATTACGTCTTAAATTGCAGCGATCTGGAATCATCGTGCAAAGCTACGCGGATTATCTTGTTTTGATAGTTTCTAGTAAATACCTGAACGTCTTATCTGATCTGATGCAGAACGCCCATAATATAGTGGAAGTTTGGTGTCTTGAAAAGGGGCTGCATGTCAGTCCCTCGAAAACTGATCTGGTTGTGTTTTCTAGACTTAGAGACAGTGCTAATATATCTGTTCCCACTCAATTTGGTAGAGCAATTACAAGGACAGAGCACGTGAAACACCTAGGCGTTATTCTAGATAGTAAACTCTTCTGGAAATTTCACCTTGATTATAAGCTACAAAAGGCCATTGCGATCGTTTGGCAATGCAGAAGAGCCTTTGGCAATTCCTGGGGTCTGACCTCAAAAATGATGTTATTCATCTACAAATCACTGATTTTACCTTTACTGTCGTATGCAGTAGTTGTATGGTGGCCAGTTGTGAAACTGACGTCTTCTGCAGCAAGGCTGGATGGACTGCAGATGACAGCCTGTAGGCTACTATTATACTCCCCTTCTTGCTATGGAGTCTATTCTATGTTTGCCAGATTTACAGTCTTACATTCTTGGTATGGCGTGCTCTGCTGCGTTTCGACTGTGGCGATTGTGGAATGGAATGGCTTCAGGACTTGTACGGGGCATAGAGAGATTCTTAATTAGGTTAAGTCTCATATTCCGGGGGTTTAAATGCTGAATAACAGGCTATTGCCCGAATTTAACTTCACCAATTCATTCTCCGTCGTTTTCCCCAAGAGAGAACTGTGGCCCTCTCAGAATTTTTATAAACAGTTGTCCGAGTCTATGAGCTTAGATTCTCGGCTAGTCTGGGCAAACTGTCGCGCAGTAAATTCCTCAATCCTTCAACAGTGGTAAGGATGTTATTAAGACTCGCTGTACTTGAATTGACTCAGAAGTGGCGTTCTACTCCTCGAAAGGCAAAACGGTTCATCATCGATCCCAACGTGGGGGTCACTAAATATGTGTTATCCTTAAAAAAAGAGCCAACTCAGAATTCTGGTTGCAATTGGATGATCTTTGTGACGACTGTCTGGAGGAAGTGGACGTCTGTCTACACTATCTTTGCAGCTGTCCGGTCTTTTTCGAAGATAGATCCCAAGTGTTCTCGTACGGATCTTTGAACGTGGATCAGTTTTCATACATCTCTTGGTTCAAACTTTTACAGTTTGCTAAGGCTGCAGTGCGCTTATGCCAGTTACGATAGATCCGCAAGGTTTGCACAATGGGTCCATTATGGCATTGAGTGCGGAACCTCTGTAGGTTCCAACCGTTTTAATAAAATAAAAAATACATATGTATATGGTTATATGAATGTTTAATGAATATAATACATGTCACAGATTTTTGTTAGACTTATTACTTTTGCCGGTCATTATACAAAATCGTCAATCTCGAACCCGACCCTATCTTCCCTTTCCTATTGTATTAAATTCCTATATATTTATGGGGGAGTGTAACCACCCGACACGTGTTTAAAATGTTTATAATAAGCGCCCGTAGCGCAGTGGCCGTTATTAAATAATCCAATGCTAAATTGCAATAAAGAGAAAATAGAAAAAAAAACATTTTCATTGCGATTTATCATTTTAACCAAAAGGATTTATCATTTTTATCACAAATTTGAAAAAATAAGACATGGATGCTGTTTTTTTTTACATTAAATTATGTACATATGTGAATTACGGTTCTTAAATGAAAGATATTTAATTTCAATTTTATAACTTAACAATTTTAAAAATCATAAAATTAAAATATAATTAAACCAATAAAAAATCGCTAATCAGTATAATAAAAGTCTTCGTATGCCAACATATCCAAATATCCAGGTCATATTGTATATAGTGGGGTCACGGTCAAATTTAATTCGAAAATGGTAGCTAGTAACTACATACAATATATAAATGTACAATACATTAAAATCTATAATAATATATTAGATTCCAGTACATAAGTACATTAATTTGCGTTTAATTGGCAATTAATATCTCGTTTACCTTCCTTTTCCGTTTTTATGAAAATTCCAATGAACCAACATCCTGCAGCCTTTTCTGTGTTTGAATATAAAATGTAATTGCTATAAATTGCGCTATAAATAATTCACCTAGACCGACGAATAAAAATAGAAATGCACTCTAAATATTATTTTTGAATTTTACATACCAATTTGGTACATTATCATCGTCACAATAAACAAGACACCAACTAAACAAATAGTTTCTGAACATTTTTTAATTGTTTCCATAAAAATTTAAAATTACATGAATTTTAACCGGAAAGTAGCACTTAACATAGAAGTAAACATCGTCCTTACATTTTTTTTATTTATTTATTTTATTTACGTAATAATGAACAGTTTTAAAGGCCATTACTGGCCCCTTACTGAGTCAACTATTAGGCTCCAACGGTTTCGATCCTGAGCATGGTCTTCATACTGTCTAAGATAATCTGAAGAGGCCAAGTCGTTCTCTACATCGCAACGACCTCTGCGTCTACCATACGGTGGCTCCAATGAAAGTTATTGATATCTTACCAAAATCCGTTTTTATTGTTGCTCATTAGAAAATTCGTTCTACGAGAAGGTAGTGTATCTATGACTTACATACTGAATTTGAATATTAGATAGTGTAGATGTTACGTTCAGACACTTGTACATGTGTAAAGATACGTGAAATTCAAATAATGCATTTATTAGAAGAATACCAACGGAAGGAAATAAATGTGGAAGTTTACGTTAGCTTTGCACCTTGTATTTTGCATAATTTGCAATTTGTTTAATTTGGATTTTGCCGCAGTTCCAAAAGTTGAGATGGCATAGAAGAAACGTGATTGAATAAATGAAAAGTGAATCGTTTTTAAGACATACGTTGGAACAAAGGGCACGAGTTTTCTAATCAAAACGATAAACGGACATATTTTCATGCTCATCATACAAATGTGTTTATCAAAATCAAGCATTTTCCAAGATACTTGAACTCGTCCACACGTTCAATAACAACATTAGAAACCTGCAAAATGGGCAAATCACAATGTGGTAGAAATGGGGAGTGGAATATAATAAATGTTGTTTTACTTAGATTAACTACTATTTTGTTGTAATTAAAATACTCCAAGAGGGTCTGAAAATCATTTTGCATATTAGTTAACGCCTGCGAACAATCACTGGAGTTATAAAAAATTGCAGTATCGTCACCAAACATTCTGATTTGACCAACCAGTGGTAATTGGGCTAAATCATTTATGAAAATGAAAAATACTTGCGACACCATTCATTACCAAAAATTGAGTGCGGTTTTGAAGATAACTAGCTAGAAGCTTATACGATATTCCCCTAAAACTATAACTATATGGCTTACCTATAAGCAATCGATGATCAATAGAGTCAAATATTTTGTGTAGGTCCAAGAATAAATAGACTACACATATATTCCTGATTGTCAAATGCCCTATAGATTAAATCACTAATTTCAACTAATGTAGTGTCAGTGCCAGACCCCTGTCTAAAACCATATTGATGACAGCAAATAAAAATTCTATTATTATTCTATCTTGCGATTTGCTATTAATTTTTCCAATATTTTGTCAAACACGGATAAAACAGAGATTGGGCGATAGTTGTTAATAGCATTAGAGTTTCCAGATTTAAAAATTGGTGATACTTTTGCAATTTTTAGGCAATTAAGCTAAATCCCGGTTACAAACACTACATTAAATACATCAGCCAATAGGTGTGTAAAACTACTAGGATTAGTTAGCCAGCCCTTATTATTATCTAAATTACTAATAATATTAAAAACTTCAGTATCCTGAACTAGATATTTGAACGATTTGATTTTTTTGTTAAGGAATTCCAACCTACCTTTTAACACATAATTGTTTGTGTTTTGCTTGATTCGTTTAAGAATGCGATTTTGTTTGATTAGATTCCAGAGATCTATAATCATCCATGGGCAATTGTTAGAATTTTTTATTTTCACCTTAATCTGTTTGGTTTTGGAATATTTATCAATCAGTTTATTATATTTTTTAATGATCATTAGTAAAGTCGAATCTGGATTCCAAATATCAAATGAAGTAAAGGGTGGGCCATTTAAAAGTTTAAATTTAAAAATGCAATAAAACAAACACGGTTTGAAATTTTGCCAAATTTATTTTTTTGTCGTGAAGTACAATTGTTTCGGTTAGAGATGGAATATTATTTCATTCATATGGCTGCCGCAGCTGGCCTCACAGTACCCCATTCGATCGGACCAATTTTCGAGCACTTTTTCGAGTGTATGGGGTCGTATCTCGGCGATGGCATCACGAATGTTGGCCTTCAAATGCTCAATTGTCTCTGGTTTGCCGGCATAACACTTGTATTTAACGGCGCCCCACAGAAAATAGTCCAATGGTGTAAAATCGCAGCTTCTTGCCGGTCAATTGACATCACCAGTTCGGCTACTTAAACGGCCATCAAACGTTTGACGCAATAAATCGATTGTAGCATGAGATGTGTGGCAAGTTGCACTATCCTGTTGAAACCAAACATATAGTATCCTGTTGAAACCAAACATAGTTCACAGCAATACCATAAAGAGCGGGCGCAAAAAAATCGGTTATCATGGTGCGATAGGTGTCTCCATTGACCGTAATGGTTGCGCTGTCCTCATTTTCAAAGAAATATGGGCCAATGATGCCTCCGCTCCACAAGCCGCACCAACCAGTCACTAGTAATGGGTGCATTGGCTTCTGTAAGACCACGTGTGGGTTTTCTGAGCCCCAAATACGGCAATTTTGCTTATTAACATGAATCTCTAACCGGACATGAATCTCTAACAGGAACAATTGTACTTCACAACAAAAAAATAAATTTGGCAAAATTTCAAACCGTTTTTGTTTTTATAATTAAGAAATTCATCAAAAAGTCGATTAACTTTACTAAAATTGATAATTTTCTTTTCTAAATTTCTAGTTACGTATTTCGATTTATATATGAATTTAGAGAAAACGAAACTATGATCACTGATGTTTGATTCAATTGTAGAGTTCAAGGCACAGTCAATGTTATGGAAACTGCAAATAGCGTGATCTAAAATATATCCATTCGCAGGTCGAGTAGCAAAAGTATTCGTAACAATCATGGCATGGCTGAATAACGTAGAACTAAATGTAGAGACTTGACTTGAGTCCTTGTTAACGGGGATCTTCAAATCACCAACTATAATGAAATACATTCGTTTAGAAAAGGAGCAGAAATAATTTCCTTTATAGGTACATATCTTCCAATGTATTATATACCAAAAAACTGAGCTCTGTAAAAACTGAGCTTTCGGTTTTTTAAAAATAAAAATAAACCTTAATTTTAATTTTTGACACTGTATTTCTTAACACATTGAATTACTATTCTATTCTGAATTCAAAAATACATTTTAATTATAAAATTGTATTGGTACAATATTGCTTACAACAGAGTTTATTTACTTTAAAAATTAATTGAGTTTATTGGCTTTATAAAATATTATTAAACTTCACACACGCGAGTGGCTTAATATTTCATTCAAGTTTTCCAATGACCGCGTTACACGTTCACGTGGTGATGTTGTAGGTGATGGATATAACTGTGTGACTGTGCACGTTATTCTAAATGCTCTCTTTGACTTGAGCATTATACATAAAATAATAATCGTTTAATAATCTCTTTGTGCAAAGCCATCTTAATAAATGAAGCCTTCACGTTGCGTGGTATGTTTGGACGACTCCATCTTCGAAGCTAAGGTATCAAAAATATATAATACCATGAAAAAGTCTATGCATTTGCACAACATACATTTTATACATCATTTTTTCAACTATTAAAAGTGTTTCAACTATTAATTAATCGTAAATTAATTATAAAATTAATGTTACTTTTTTGTGCTTTGAAATTTGTACCTACATATACATACATATACCGGGCGTTTCTTTTAAACTGAGACGATCAAATATCTCGAGAAATAGCCACTCTACGGAAAAAATGTCCATAATCAAAATTTAATCATCCCGCGGGGGAAATACATTAGTGCAAAAAAATAGTCCCCCACCCCCGCTTTGTAGGTGGGGCGTGGGTAACTTTTAAACTAAGATAGGAAGCCATATTTTTTATTGCAGATACGGATTCTACGACTAAAAGTACGTATGATTTGAATGAAATATTTTGTTCGGTTCATGATAGATGGCGTTGTAATCGACGAAATTCAATTTTTTCAATTTTTCCTTCTTAGAACACACACATTCGATTCTGCAATACGTTTGAAATAAAAAACATCACGTTTTCATTGGAAATACTCGAAATTCGTCATCAAAACAATTTATTCAGTTTTGTAAATCACATTTAACGTTTGTGTTATTTCTTATCTTCTTGTTTTTCGTAATTGCAAAATAAACGACAAAATACTTTAGAATGGAGCGTTTAACTGTGCCAGAGAAAATTGAAATGGTTCTGGTTTATGGAGAAGCTGGCAGAAATCTTGAAAATGCTGTTGCTTTTTACGCTCAACGTTTTCCGGATAGGATTCGTTCACGTGCTTCATTTGGCCGTACTATCAAACAATTTATTACTGATGGAAATGTTCAACCGAAAAAGAGGGCCCGTAGAGCAACAGTCACTGGAGAAATTAATGAAATTGCTATATTGGCAGCAGTAGCTCATATTAAATCATAAATCATCATATTAGTACACGAGAAATAGTTCGCGATTCCGGATTGCCCCTCACCAGTGTTTGGAGAATTTTAAAACGGCACAAGTATCATCTACATTATGTGTCTTTACACCAAGATCTTCATGGCGTTGATTTCCAAAATCGGGTAACTTTTTGTCAATGGGCACGCGAACAAATACAACAAAACCCCAATTTTTTTCGTTGCGTAATGTTCTCCGACGAATCGTCTTTTACAAACCATGGAACGGTTAATCGACATAACATGCATTATTGGAGTGTTACAAATCCGCACTGGCTTCGTCAAGTTGAACATCAGCGTCTTTGGACTATCAACGTGTGGTGTGGAATAATTGGCAACAAACTCATAGGCCCCCACATTATTGAAGGCAACTTGAATGGTCAAATGTACCGAAACATTTTGGAAAATGAACTGCCAATATTACTTGAAAATTTGAGCTTAGAAGTGAGACGGAACATGTGGTTTCAACATGATGGTTGTCGTGCACACTATTCGTTGATGGCACGTGAAATACTGGATCGTGATTTCAATGGTGGCTGGATCGGTAGAGCTGGTCCGATAAATTGGCCCGCCAGATCACCAGATCTTACTGCGCCAGATTTTTTTTTGTGGGGCTACCTCAAAAACAAAGTTTACACACAAAAACCAACAACACGTGAGACCATGATTGAGCGAATCAGAAATGCGTGTGCTGAAATTCAACCAGACACACTTCTCAGTTGTGTACAATCATTTGAAATGCGGATTGATAAGTGCATTGAAGTCGCAGGCCATCATTTTGAACACTTATTTTAGATTTACAAAACTGAATAAATTGTTTTGATGACGAATTCCGAGTATTTCCAATGAAAACGTGATGTTTTTTATTTCAAACGTATTGCAGAATCGAATGCGTGTGTTCTAAGAAGGAGAAATTGAAAAAATTGAATTTCGTCGATTGCAACGCCATCTATCATGAACCGAACAAAATATTTCATTCAAATCATACGTACTTTTAGTCGTAGAATCCGTATCTGCAATAAAAAATATGGCTTCCTATCTTAGTTTAAAAGTTACCCCCGCCCCACCTACAAAGCGGGGGTGGGGGGACTTTTTTTTTTGCACTAATGTATTTCCCCCGCGGTATGATTAAATTTTGATTATGAACATTTTTTCCGTAGAGTGGCTATTTTTCGAGATATTTGATCGTCTCAGTTTAAAAGAAACACCCGGTATACAAATATAATTCCGGTTTATTCTAACATGTATTATCTTTAAATATCTTGAATTCACTTCAATATAGAAGAAAATTAATTTGATTCACAACATCAAGATGAAAGATTGAAAAATAATCAGGGGGCCTACTATGACTTTCGCCTACTATTTTCGACGGCTATCGTTTTCCTATAGTAGGCAAAGGAAGAAAAAGGAAAACAGTATTATAAATTTACTATTGTTTACCTTTTTCTTCCTTTAACTACTATAGGAAAGTCATAGTAGAGCCCCAGTTCGTAAAAATTTATTTGCGTAACGGTGCTTGCACAATGGGGAAACATTTTACTTTTTACGTTTACCTTTCACGTTCAGTTTAAATTAGATCACACCATGAAAAAGAAAAGGTAAAACTGAACACAACTCATCATTATCAAAAATTGTGACATTTTCTAACCTTCAGGGCTTTAGTTAATTTAATTTTTTATTCAACATAAAGTATGTAAATAATTATATTTTAATTAAATATTACTTTCGCCTCTATAATTTGTATAGACATTCTGGTTGACATTTTTTGGAACACAATATCCAAATATTGTTAACTTCATTCTTTTATTCTTAAGGCAAAAGATTGGAGTTTGCTAACTTTAGCCTTAAGGTTTTCACTAACATATCAAACCAAAATTTTATTTTTCTCAAAACGAAATTCATACAAACTTGTAAGTAAAAAGTTTTGCATTGTGAGAGGTCTGTAAAAGTTTATTTAATTAATGGGAATAGGTACGGTGAAACGTCGGTTATCTCAACCACAATTACAAATAGGATACACAATATATTTATTATATAGCCATAGGTTTTTTAGCTATATAGCCATAGGTTTTTATCCAATTTATAAAATTTAACTAATTTTAACATAAATTTACAACACCCTTAGTTTGACTCGAGGTTTGCTTTTACCTATCCTTTGACTTTTAGTCATTGTCGATTTACTTATTAAGCTGCGTTTGAGTTCATTGCACAGGGCAAATTTGATGTTCTTGTTGTAACAGTTTCATGCAAACACTGATTATCTTATACGACTTAAAGCAACATGCGTTTACTATTGTGGAGGAATGGGGCACTGAGAAATGTACACACTTATTGAGATATGACAAAGTGAAACGCCTGTTGGAAACACATCGTAGCGTTTCACTTGAAGTAAATTGAGGTGTGAAGTGTTCTCGTATGTATGGTGGGGCATAGAACTTTTTATAAAAAAGTATATTTCATATTTAGATTAATCTTCTTTTCAGAGCGCCTGCTGTCCTTGATTTGATCTATGATTGTTTGGTAGACCGGACACAGTGAAATACTACTCAATTCGAGAAATAATCCTTTAACCATTTCCAAACTAGCCATGTTTTTCAAATTTAATTAGAATCTTGAGTTTGCATCGCTGGTTTTGGTAGCATTAAGTACGCAATGCTCATGGGTTCCAATCAATATTAATAATTAAAATACTATAAAAACTAGATATTACAATTTCTAAAACAACTTTAACAACATAATTCTAAATACTCAGAGTTCGGTTGAGTGCAGATCTGTTAGGATTTTGGAAAAATGTACAAGAAAACACGATATTTAGTCTCTTATGCTAAGTATCGCAACCAAAATTTACGATTAAATTGCCGGCTTTTTTAAATAATTGATTAGTTTATTCATTCATCATCAAGCAAATTATGATTATGTTTATGGAATTATAGACGCAGCATTTTCCATAGAAATTCAGAACTTTGTCGTTTTATTAAATTTTAAGACATTTTAAATTTGTTTATGTTTGTAATCAAGTTTTTTGAAATCGAATTTCAAAAGTTATTTTAACTATCGGAATATGGAAGCCCTCTAAGATTTTCTCAAATATTATACTTCGACGATTGATAAATTTAATTTCAAACGATATTTTCAGCTTAAAGATGTTAATCAATTTAAAAAATTTGAAACGTTATGAATGTTTTGAAAACTCAAACTTCAAAGCAATTTCAATCAAATTTTGCAAATACGTACATTAAGTACATTGGTAAATATTTTTAAAATTCGAGTTTGAAACTTTAGAAAATCGGAATTTCGTTTATCGTTTTTGACAGAATTTGAGTATGTCAGAATTTTGATTTTCGAATATGTAAATATTTGTTCCATTTACACATTATTGATCTTTTTAAATATAGTTAAAAAGTATAACTTTAAATTATTCACTAATTGAACTAAACAGGCCCGATGTAGTATTGTCAGTGATGAGATTTGAAAAAAGTGTATTTGAAGTTGCGATTATCCCTTTCCGAGCGGTGTGAAAGCAACCGTCTTTCCGAGCGCTTAATGTCCTTAATGTGATCGTAGCTAATATAGCGTTTTTTTTAAAAAATAATTCCAAATTATATTTATTTTTACCTCCACTTCTTTATGATGAGCATTTGCATTCGAGTTAGGTTTGGGCTAGATTACTGAATCTAATTGCTTTAACTATTATTTCAAGTAAACATTTTCTTGAAAGCGAATTGTATTTGTACATCGCTTTTCGTTCAATATTCATGTGATTGTCAAAAAAGTTCCCTAGATTTTGATTATTTTGTTGCTGTTTTCTAAAGAAAATAATCTACTTTTTTCCTTGTTGAGCAGAGTGCTCACTTGTAGATAGTTCGGTGTTCTTAATTGAATTCTTCTCTTAACGTTAGGCTTTGACTTCTAGTAGCCGTCTGAATTTTCATTTAAATAACGTTAATTTTTGTTACCGCCAAGGCCATCGATTTATACGCCTTGCTTCAATTAATTTCATTCAATCAATTTTATTTTATTTTACTAATGCAGGTTACTGTCAGAAGATCTGTGTTTAAGATCCTTAGTTGTTTAAGATCTTTTCTTAGTTGTTTCCTTATCACATATGTAGGTATTGGTTTGGTCTATGTTTTCCAGATATACAGGACTTGTGGTATTCTGCAGGTGTGATTTACGACACACCTACTCCTGCCCTTTGTTGTATTGCATATTTGAAAGCTTCTGATTCCATAGATTATGATGTATTAGTCAATAAGTTAGAGTTTCGTGGCAATTCTTATATTCTTTTGGAAAGTTATCTTCATAATAGAAATAAATTTGTTGCAATTAAATAAATTCGTCTGCAAACATTAGTCTTCAATATCTTTGCAATCTCAAAAATTATTGCTTTTAAAATTTAACACTTTTCAAATATGCAACACAATGTGCGGGTAGAGTTTAGCCGCTACGATGCTACGAAGTTTACCTAGCATGGATTTGTATACGACCGATGCAGAGAGAAATTCTTGCAAACATTGTTAATAGCGCTAAAAAAAAATTAAATTATCATCATCTGGAATGGTTTATAAACTCAGGTTATGTATTTAACATAAAAAAATTAGTATTGTAAATTGTGGCAATGTTATGTTGTCAGACCTGTAAATTCTAATACTATTAAAAAGTTGGAAACGATTTGTAAATATCGCTTAAAATTCGAATATTATGTTGTTTTAACTGTTAAGGACTAAACTCATGATAGAGTGCAAATTCTGACTTTTCCAAATTACTTGTGGTATTTAGCTGTATCGTAAAATAAAAATCAAACGAAATATTTGATTTTGTAATGCGGTAAACAAATCGAATTTTCGGGCATAATGGAATATACACATACATATGTACATATAGATATGTATAAGAATATATTATACCTCACGTAAAAGGGACCTCCGTCCTTTTTCATAATTTACCAAGAGCTATATTATATATTTACATAGATATAAAAAATACACCAAATTGATTGCTTTTCAAATTAGATATACATTTTCAAAGAAATTGTCGAGGCATTTTGATCACAATTCTTATGTATTATACATAATATCAGAAATTTGAATAATTCCTTTAAAACGTTATGTACCCAATTGAATCTTAAATCCGATTTTTGGAATCTTAAAGTTTAAGCTTTCAACCCAATTCTTTAGACGCGTTGAAAACAGGTTATTAAAAATTTAGCAGATTAGCCGAAAATAATTAAGTCAATGTGATCATATCCAGCATATCAATTCTATAATAATTAACATATTAGAATTAATTTGTAAAAGCATTTACCAAACCGAATTCGAAATATTCTCTTATTTGTACTTGTTTAGTTCACTAAACAGGTCATACAAGTTTATATATAATAATACGTCATACAAGTTTATATATAATAATACTTGTACATATTATATTACATACATTTCATACATATTTTTATTTTTATATAAAAAAACACAATGTATAGCAAAATGCTGAATGTATACAAAATTAATTTAAATTTGCTATATAAACCGAAAAAATGTATTTAATAAATCAGAATTAAAATGATTTCAAAATATATAAATAAATTCAACCTTAACAACGTGTTTATTCTCGCCTACTTAATAGACCCCACCCGTGGTAATCTATTAAGTAAACTCATAAATCGAAGCTAACTTAATTTTAGAATTAAGGCACAAGCCGAGATTTTACATGGTCCTTCGAGCCGGATTATCCAAAATTTACATGGTCCTTCGAGCCGGATTCAACAACATAATCCGGATTTAACTTTACATGGTCCTTCGAGCCGGATTCAACAACATAAGCCGGATTTAACTTTACATGGTCCTTCGAGCCGGATTCAACAACATAAGCCGGATTTAACTTTACATGGTCCTTCGAGCCGGATTCAACAACATAAGCCGGATTTAACTTTACATGGTCCTTCGAGCCGGATTTAACAACATAAGCCGGATTTAACAACATAAGCTGAATTTAACAACACAAGCTACAATTATTCGAGTCTTCACATTTCGAGCCGGTTTAAACAACATTAAGCCGGATTTAACAACATAAGCTGAATTTAACAACACAAGCTACAATTATTCGAGTCTTCACATTTCGAGCCGGTTTTAACAACATAAGCCGGATTTAACAACATAAGCTGAATTTAACAACACAAGCTACAATTATTCGAGTCTTCACATTAACTCATCAATCAAATGGATAAACTACTGCAGAAGAATGATGAGACTGGCACAAAAATAACAACTTTAGCCAGAAACTACCACAAGGATGGAGATATACGAAAGACTAAATCGTATCTTGAAAGGAAGATCGAGGAGCAATTTAAAATATCGCGAAAAAGAGCCGTTGCAAGGTTATTACAAATCGAAAGAAGATTCATGAAGGATCCAAACTACAAAAAACTTTATCATAAATTCATGCAAGAATACATCGATTTAAACCACATGGAGTTGATCCAGGAAAGACGGAACGACGAACAAGCTGAAAACACATATTACATACCTCATCATGGTGTGATCAAAGAAGGCAGCACAACAACCAAACTTCGAGTAGTGTTTGACGCATCCTCCAAAACAACGAGTGGGGTATCCCTAAATGATATTATGATAACCGGGCCCAAACTTCAAGAAGAGCTTACCGATATATTACTACTTTGGCGAAAACATAAAATTGTGATGACCGCGCCGACATAGAAAAAATGTATCGTCAAGTATGGATAAACAAAAGGGACCGAGACTACCAACGAATATTATGGAGAAGCGGCAATAAGAGCACTATTACAACTAGCTCAAGAAGGAGCCAGTACCCATCCCACAGCAGCTAACATCATCTTAACAGACTTTTACGTCGATGACCTACTCACTGGCACAGACAGTGCGGAGGAGGCACTAATAGCACTAAACGAACTACGAGAGCTCACAGCTCAAGGTGGATTTCCGTTAAGAAAATGGACATCCAACAAAATCGAAATAACAAAACATATTCCTCACGAGCAACTGGTCGATGGAAACATTCAAATCAAACTAAACGACTGCATCAAAACTCTAGGGATTTTATATAGCCCACAAACAGACTGTTTTGAGTTTGATATAGCCCAAATGCAGTTAATTACCAACCAGCCCACAAAACGATCATTGCTGTCCGATTCATCAAAGTTATTTGACCCTGTAGGATGGCTGTCACCAACAACAATCATGGCCAAAATTATGATGCAGGAAGTATGGATGACCGGAATAAATTGGGATGACCAGTTACCAGAAAAAATACGAACGAAATGGCTTAGCTATAAGGACGAGCTAAACGAAATTTCTAACATAAAAATACCGAGATGGCTGAACACCAGAACAGAAGAACAAAAGGAATTGCACGGATTTGCTGATGCTTCAGAACAGGCGTACGCAGCAACTGTGTATTGCCGCAACATTGATACCTGCGGCAAAGTAACAACCCAGTTGGTAACTGCGAAAACACGGGTCGCTCCAATCAAAACAAGGCTATCGATCCCTCGTCTCGAACTGAAGGCAGCTGTATTGTTAGCAAAATTATTAAAACACGTCCAAAATAGCATGCAACTTCAGAACGTTAAAACATACGCATGGTCCGATTCCACTATCACTCTGTGCTGGATCAAAGGCGACCCAAACCGTTTTAAAACATTCGTAGCAAACAGAATCTCGGTCATCAAGGAGACATTACCATCGACAACATGGCAACACATTAAATCGGAAGATAACCCAGCGGACATGGCTTCACGTGGTATAACACCAAGCGAACTCATCAATAACACTTTATGGTGGCACGGGCCGCGGTTCCTAACAACAACATCATTGCACTGGGATACAATCTTGGCTAGCAACTCAGATGACGATCTACAAGAACAACAGAAACTACTGTTACCGGAACTTGCAATTCTCAATAAAAACAACGTAATCACGCAAAGAATTATCGAGGAAGCCCACCAAAAGACATTGCATGGTGGCATACAATCAACTTTAGCTCTCCTGAGGAATAAGTATTGGATCATTGACGGCAGACGCGCTGTGAGACAAATTATTAATAAATGTGTAACGTGTTTCCGGCACAAACAAACCAATATGGAGCAATTGATGGGCAAATTACCACCATCAAGAGTAAGGCCGGGAAGACCGTTTGCAAAACGGGAATTGATTATGCGGGTTCTATTCAACTAAGAACTACCCAGGGCCGAGGCCACAAGTCATATAAGGGATACATCGCACTTTTTGTGTGCATGGTTACAAAGGCCATTCATATCGAGGTAGTGAGCAATTTAACAACAGAAGGATTCATCGCTGCATATAAACGTTTTATATCCAGACGAGGATTATGTACAGATACTCCACTCACCAACGACGCTTCGGATTTAGCAGCATTGACACCAGGCCATTTTTTAATCGGAGACTCTCTCAAAGCATTACCAACCACTGACATCGAGGAGAAAAGTCTAAGAACATGTGGTGGCATCTAGTAGAGAAAATGGTGCAAGATTTCTGGAAGCGGTGGTCATCAGAATATCTACATCAACTACATCAGAGGAACAAGTGGACAACCATTCAACCAAATTCAATGGTAAATGCGATCTTGTTCTATTAAAGGATGAACAACAACCGGCCACTCGATGGAAATTAGGACGGGCTCTTGACACCCATATTGGTTCAGATAATTTAGTACGAACAGCCACAGTTAAATGTAAGGACGCAACATACAAGCGGCCCATAATCAAATTCTGCAAATTACCTATTGAAGAGCCATCAGAGGAACCACCACCAACACAAAAAATTCCCCTGATTACAAATAAAACACTCAAAAATGATGAATCTAGCTCCGGTTCGAATCTTAGTGACACTCCTAGACGACAACCAAGCCAACGAGTCAAAACCAACAACTAACCCCTCTAATACACAACCGCCCGGGAGTATGTTTAGTTCACTAAACAGGTCATACAAGTTTATATATAATAATACGTCATACAAGTTTATATATAATAATACTTGTACATATTATATTACATACATTTCATACATATTTTTATTTTTATATAAAAAAACACAATGTATAGCAAAATGCTGAATGTACACAAAATTAATTTAAATTTGCTATATAAACCGAAAAAATGTATTTAATAAATCAGAATTAAAATGATTTCAAAATGATAGTTTCAATTCTCGCGATTATTAAGACCTCACCCGTAGTAATCTTGATAATCGCTTCAACCAAGTTTTAGCAGAGGCTAAAACTTTACAGTACTTATTGGCAATTTTTAGTACGGCATAATACCTTGGATCAAATAAATTCCAGTAACTCTTCCAAAAATTAAAATATCTCAATTGTTTTTGATTAATTTTAAAGGTATCAAGTTCTTCTTTCTTCTCTGATCTATAAATATAGAAATATCTATAAAAAAAACATTGGTGGTATTAAAAAGCTGTCCGAAAATTTTTGTTTTTTATTTCAAATTTAAATTTAACAGAAGATTTACTCCAACAAATGTTTTATTGTTTTTTATCTAATCATGCATAGTTTTTGAAATATTAAAACTTGCCGAAAATAATAATTATTATGCAACTTTTTATGCTATAATAATGTCCCAGCTACATGCCATACTCGTTTGGACTCGTCCCAGTGGGACATCCTGTGTATGTATATACAGAAAAAGGAAAAAAATTAAATTGTACTCCTGAGAATAGTATATAAGTATATTCAAGAGTATGACCTCGCTTAAAGTACATGTAAATCCGTCGAAGATACGAAGCATTTAAACTGCGGACCTATTACTAAACCTCATCAATCTCCAAGGTATTTATATATTTATATTAAAAGTGATTTTTGGATACTATATTTCTATTGGAATCACACAATTTGAAGTTTTCTACTGGCTGCATAATTGTATGGTGATATCTATATAACTGAATTAAAATCGTACGACATTCAATCTGGATTTGGTGAGATTAATGTTGTTCGTTGGGCGGCATTGCTTTGCGGTCAATGTGGTACCATATTTACATTATTTGTTATGCTAACCTGACTGAAAATTTATTATATTAAATTTTTATTATAATTAGGATAAAAACATTTGTTTAGTTCTAATTATTAATCTAAGTGTAAAATTAATTAGAAATTTGATTATCAAATTACTAATCAATGTTTTTGGCCCTATACGTATAAAACATATGGGAATTCCTTCCTGTTACTGGGATTTTAAATGGAATATATGTAGTTGGTGAAGTCTCTATGTTTAATGATTTTCTTTTCACTCAATGCTGTAAAACTGCCAGGTATCAATCTTTTTATTATTACTAAACATATAATTATGTGGGTTCTCCAACCTTTGGTTTTGTTACCAATTAAGCGGTCAAAGAAAAAAATGATTAATGATTTTTCTTGTTAAGATGATTATTTTTGGTTTTGCTTAATTTATTATAACATAAACTTTATAATCTTACACATATATCCCATTTTTTGTACACTTAACCAATAGTACTGTATTTTCTATTTTGAAAATTGTCAAGTGCTTATTTATTTTCTTCTTGTTTGAGTTTGTTTGTCTTTGGAATTTTTAAATTTATTTTTTGAGAGTTTCACAACTTTTATATTTTTGTGTCGAGCAAAGGAGATTGGCATTCACCGAAAAAATAAGCTAGAAATAGATGGAAAAAAATGTTATACATTCTACGGGTAAGCATTTAACATATGTATGCCATACATAAAAAAAGATATGGTACTAGTTTATTTAGAACCTTTGGAAGAGCTAATGCAAAAGTGTTCACAATGTTTCATTTGTGTCGTCGATTATAAAATTACGATTAAAGACTTAACATTCAATTTCTACTATATTCTTTAAGAACTGTATAAGAGATTCTGTTTACGGTTATGAAGCATGAACATAAAATTTCACAAAGATAATTGATATAATTATGAAAAGGATAGTGTATATGTATCAAAATAGATACACAATATGTATGTATTATACAAATGTACCTATTTGGTCCAGTTAATTCTGTTTTAAACTCAACTAATTTTATTTAACCGATTGCTAATGTTGAATTAAAATATTATATTTTCTTATTACTAAACTCAGACACAGAAATATTATTCTTTATCTTAAAATTTTATCTTAGTAATGAATTGGAAAATTATATAAATTGTGAACGGATTATAACAGTTCTTAATAAATGTACAGATAATTATTGTTCAATAATACTTGTTAAAAAAACACTCAGTCATAGTGTTCAAAAACTTTACCTAATCTAGAAAAAATAAAAAGCACGATAAACACGTTTAATAGGTTCAAACAATTTATGATCAAAGTTAGTAAGAACTAGGAATTCCATTATAGATAGCCCGATAAATCCATAAATTTATCAAAATTGTAGTTTAAATTTATCGACAATTTTTGTCGAATTTCTTCAATACATTGTAAATAGAAAATATAGTTTCGGAGCGTACCTAATTTATTTACATATTAGCTTTTTCACATTGGACGACAAAATGAAACAAAACTAAATTACGTATCTAAATTATCATCTTCATTTCATCATTAGTCATATTTACAATGTACATAGTTGAATCAGCTTAGGTATATAAACTTTAAGTTTTTGATTTGTGCATATGTACGTATCACAGTGCTATTAAACCATGTAAGTAGAACTATTTAGGTAGTATTATCCGTTTTATGTATGCAGATAATACAATGGCGTCGATGCAATCTTTTATCTTCTATCTGTTCTTCTATTATGTTTATGAAAATTCGTTAAGCATTTTGAAATATCCACATAAACTTATTAAAAAATAATTGAAGATTAGAAAAATGTCAGATAGAAAATGTACGTTGAATCTACGTTAATGTTGGCATACTTGTGCTCAAATATCACAAATTACGGTCGTGTTTCAACTGAAAATATAAAAATTTTATGTATGATGAGTTTTTTAACTTTTAAAATTTTTATGTGTTTCAACTGGTTAACAATTTTGACGATTCTAGTTATACATTTGTCTCAAACTGTAGAAAACTGTTTAAATAATAACGAAATAGAAAATCATTTGAAAGTATATTTTTCAACATAATATATATTAAGTAAATTATATGCACAAAAGAAGAGCTTCGACAAATGAAATTTGATCAAGAATAGAAAAACAAATTGAGGTTAACTTTTATTTTTTCTATTTTCCGTAAAAAAGCAACTGAATAAATAATTTGTATGAACAACCAACTAAAAAGTTTAACATTTTTATTCTTCCCAATTTTTATGCAGCATTTTAACCATTTGAAACATGACCTTATATAACTAAACTAAAGTTAATCTAAGTAAGTAGTTCATACAAATAAACATAGATGAAACTAGTCTAGAAGCCACATCTGCGCGTCAACTTATATCATATTCTTTGTCTTTCAAGCACAAAAATTGAGTTCAGATTTTTGATCGAATTCAATTTTTAAAAATCTGGGGCTCTATACTGTTTCTATCAGGCCTCGGAGCCTTGTTATTCTTCAACTTGCTTTAAGCACCTCCTCCGTGTAATTAATGGGAATATTTCTCCATGGCCTCTTGTTTCGACATTAACCGTGCAATCTGGTTGTTATGGAAACAGTGTCGTGACGATATTTTCCAACGTTCGTGGGCAGGATGGGCATCGTACATATGCACCCTTAACCTTTTTCATAACCATTTTATAAGGTCTGCCCCAGCGGTCCCTATAAACTTCTTCACACAATTCTTGAAAATATCTTTGTTTGCTTGCTTTAATTGCACACTTCAGTATAGAGCGGGCAACACAGTACTGTTTGCGTAGGTCGTCGCTAGTTTCCAATCTTGCACGTTGGTATAAACGTCTAGCACGGCATTCTCTAAGAAGCCGGGCTATTTCCTCGGCCCACTTCTTTTTTCCGATTATCCTTTGATTTCGGTGGGATTGCTGCATCACAAGCTCTTGTGATATGGTTTACGATTTGATTCACTTTCCTACCGCAGTTCCGGACAAAGTAATGTCGTCCAGCATATAGATAAATAACTTTTCATCAAACATCGTTTGCTTCCACTCAATAATCTTTTTTATCGATTCTGAACGAACTTTTCCTGGCCTTCCATCGTTTATTTCACAGATTATAGCCTGGTGATCACTATGTGTATATTGCTCACTAACTTTCCAACTCACTGTTCTATTTAAAATACTCTCGCTAATCCAATCGAGGTAGCGCCGCCCTATGGCAAGTGGATGTACTACCAATACACAGTACACATATATAAGGTATTATACTCCGATGTTTCATTTTCGTTCTTTTTCGCGCATCGGTCAACATGGCGGCGTTAGTCATTAAGAACATTTCGTGATGTTATTTGAGTTTCAATGTTTACATTTTTGTTTTAATAATTTTTGACATAAATTATAATAAAATTATTGAATAAACGCGCTGTGAATGTTTTCGTGTGTTCAAACTTTTATATTTCGGTGATTTTTTAAGTGAAAAATTGACGCTTTAAAATTGGCTTGTAGTGTGTGTTTGAAGTGAAGAAAAACAATTTTTTTAAAAATTGTATATTTTGGTGATTTTAAATTGACAGTGGTTTTATAATATGTTCGATTAGATTGTGTTTGTAGTGAAAAAAATATTTTCCGCAAAAAAATATTGTTTAGTGATTTTTTTTAATTGACTATATTGTGGTTTAAGTGGAAAATTTTTTTGTCAGTGTGAACTTTCTTATACATAAAACAACAACAATGCAGTGTGTTTTTTTTTACTCCAAGCAAACACAACTTGAAACTCAATATTATTACTTAAAAATGCATCGAAACATAAAAGTTTAAAGAATATATTTACAATACATGTGACACAATTTAACATTCACTGTTGAATAAATTTTATTTTAATTGAATAAATAAATAATCACCGAAAAATAAAAGTTTACGAAAATATTTTTTTCGCTACAAACAGACTCAATTTAAACATTAATATTATCAATTAAAAACTCCACGAAACACAAAAGCATTAATACGATTGGTTTTTGACTATAGTCAAATATTATCTAAAAGCCGCAATTTTTTTTTTAAATTTAATTCAAAAATAATTGATTACCAAACGTGAATATTAAAATTGAAACACAAATAGAAATATATCGCGACTAGTGCCGCCATGTTGATCAATTGTTGTTGCTTTTTCGGTATTTACATTTTTGACGTATGCGCAATATAATACCATGTAGTCGATATATTTTACTACCAACATTCAACATCGCCACTGGTAGTAGAGAAAATGCATCCAGTAGCGCTTTACCTCTAACATTAGTCTCTCGGCTGCCCCACTCAACAGCCCAATCATTTATATCCCCAGCTATCAACAGAGGGTTTCGGTTTCGCGGGTCACTAACTAATCGATCTAGGAACATTTTTAATTCCTCTAGGATACACTAGGGTGGGCATAACAACTATAAATATGAATATACCATCGATCTTCACAAATCTTCTGAATCTGCGTCGCTGGGCTTCTCCAGGAAGGGACGGTTACGATAAGCCCAAACAGCCGCATTTTTTGATCTGATGCCCAAATATTCTTATCGAGCTGTTTATATTGTTCGCATACAATAGCAATGTCAGCGCCTATTTCACGTACAGTTTGCTGCAGCAGGTCTTGCGCAGCTTCACAATGGTTGAGATTCAGTTGGATCAATCTCATTTGACCAGCTTCCTGTCTAGCGCCTTCTTATATGCAGGGCACTCTCAATTACCCGTTACATGTTTATTTTCCCCAACAGCTTCCTCGCTACAAAGCACTTATTTTGGGTCATTCTTGCACTGTTTAGCAATATGACGTTCTTTACCACAGTTTACATCTGTTTTTTTTTCACTCCTACATGTTTACGCCAGGGGACCAAACTCAAAGCATTTAAAACACTTTATCGACTTAACACCACTTGGATGTGGTAACTTCATCAATATTCCTTATTTCTATTAGATTGTCCTGTGACAAAGATTGACCTAATTGGGATTGGAAAATCGCTGTTTGAGGTTGATTGCCAGTGCTTGCTAACTCCAATAACAGATCTCCTTTGTTGTATATGCGTCACCTTTTCTCCCAACCCTTTGAGCTGAGAGTCTGCCTTTATCTTCCTTAGCAAATCAGCATACGAGACATCTCCCTTCTTTTTGACCGTCGAGGCTGTCTTCTCCATTTACGTTTTTTTTTTCGGCTTGACTTTTTGCCAGTCTAGCCTAGCTTCTAGTGTCCAGTTAACCTCCGTTTGAGTTTCACTTTAACCCGGTGAATCACGCCTTCACTTAATCGGTTCATCCTTTGGTATGTCCGCCGTTCCACTTATTTTCACTAATCAACGGTTTGGACTTCGGAGGAAGTTGGGTCACATTCAGACCAACAAGTTAGTCTCAGGTTCCTGGTTTGTCCGTTCTCTGTCTAAGAGCTTCGAACTCCTTTTCCACCTCATTATATAATATCATGCGTATCATCTTCTTAATTTCTCCATGCACATTGTTGAATCCTTCACGAAGTCCGCGAGATCACTAATGTGTTTTTAGTTGTAATCAACTTGGAAACCTTCGTAACGGGCTCACACGCCAACTCTTTCTCGAGTGATGCAGCTATGTTGGGAAGCGATACTGCCTCAAATATTTCACTGCGCTTAGGCGTTCTCTATAGCCTTCCACTGCTCTTGAAAGGGTTATAAACTCCTGGAGTCCCATTCACTGGTTTAACACTAAATGGACTTGTAATATTTCTAGTTCCGATAGCCAAGTTTCCCACTGCTGAAACTGCTTTATAAGCGGTCGTTGGATTTCGACGACTGGAAGCCCGCTTGCTTGCTCCCTAAAGTCGCCGTTACTGGGGTTTCGATTCCCTGCACCGTAGCACTATTGGATTTCAGGGAACCGCCCTTAGCATTTTTTGCCCACTGCCAGGACATTTTATGCAGCCGCTCCTCCTGGAGAACAGACGCCGACCTGGAAGCCACCCACTATGGAACATCGCGCCTGGGTTTAACTTTATACCTATTTTAAGAATGGTATATTATTAGGCTTTGTTGCTTCCTAGGTTAATATGACCATTCCGCATACACTCCACGTCCACCTTCGAAATCGCACCTCTGGGTGAACAGACACTGCTTGCTAGTTTTGGCCCGCGAGTGTTAATTTCTTTTTCTTACGGACCCGACCAAAATGGTTGCGGGTTTACACTCTACTCAAATAACCGCAAACTGATTGAATGCCACTATAACGTTACTTATGTAAATTTATTTTATAGTAACCAAACAGTAGTTAAAATTATAAACATAAACATATTGACTAAATGCGATGAAATATACGATGAATTATTTTATTTTGTATAAATTTAAACAATTAAATAAATAAAATGAAATTTTTCTAATTTTATTCTTATAGATTTTATTTAAAATTTAATTCATTTTATTTAAAACACATTAACGATAATGTCGAACACTATAATTTTACAATATCAATATAAATCGCTACAAAATATTTGTAAAGAATATAAAAACAACAACAAAATATGTGCTCGAAAATGAGGCAAAGGCTGTTCTCAGGGAGGTGTGCTCTCACTTCTGCTGTGTCTTTTAGTCATTAACGAGTTACATGTAAAGCTGCAGCAATCTGACTACATTGCACCTAACTCAGCATGCCTTAACTATTGTGGAGGCATGGTGTGTTGAAAAGAGTCTTCACGTCAACCCTGCTAAAACTGATTTAATTGTCTTTAAAAGGAAGAGGAATACTCTTAAACTATCTGTTCCCTGCCTTTTTGGGAGAACGATCACTAAATGTGATCACGTCAAGCACCTTGGCGCTGTCCTGGATAGTAAACTTTCGGTTGTAGCCAAGCTTAATGGTCTACAAAATCTTGCTTGCAGAGCCATAACTGGAACTATGTCCTCGACTCTTCTTGCCATGAAATTCATTCTTTCCTTACCTCAGTTATGCATCTTTATTTTAGGCACAGCCTGTTCTGCAGCATATCGTCTGAGGTGCATTGAGGCATGGAATTTTTAAAAATTATTCTTCATGTTTACCAGAAATCGATATGGTTAATGACTACTATCTGAATTCCATTTCTCAAATTTTTTCTCGGTGGTTTATCCTTCGAAAGATTTGTGGAGTTCGCAGGATTTTCTTAACAAATTAGATGAGTCGGAACTAATAGCGCTGACACGTAGTGTTATTGAGGCTTTAAATTTTGCTGTTAAAAACAAAAGTATTCTACTGTGTACAGATAGTAAAGCTGTACTTAACTCTTTATCATGATCATCCTTGACTGTTTCTAAACTCGTTCACAAACCCGGGTCATTGTGACATCGTACGCAATGAGATCGCGGATTGTTTAGCCAAAGCTGGCTCCCAATTGACTTTAGTTGGTCCTGAACCAGCAGTTCCTGTTTCTTTCAACTACGGGAAGAAAGTTACAAAGGACTACGCCTTGAAAGACCTAAGGTCTCAGTGGCTTGAGACTTTTAGTTGTCGTAAGGCGAAGTAATTCATTGAGGAGCCAAATTTGAGGTCAACGAAGCATGCTTTATCTTTAAAAAAGAACCAGTTAAGTATCTTGGTAGCGATTCTTACGGGACATGGCCGTTTTAAATATCATCTACATCGTATATGTTTAGCTCTTGATGTTATTTGCGAGGACTGGCTTGAGGAAGACGATGACTGCCTTCTCTTCGTGAGCAGTTGTCCTGCTTTCAGTTCTATACGAATTCAGGTATTCAACTTTAAGCCTTTAAATTTAGATCAGTTGTCCTCTCTGCTTTGGTCTAAACTTATTCAGTTTGCGAAGGCAGCAGTGCGCGTTTGAGAATTGGGATAGAATCCTAGGTTTGCACCATGGGGGTTTGTGGCATTGAGTGCGGAATCCTTGTGGGTTCCAGACAATTTTAATAATAATAATAGTCAACCTTCTGCAGGCTTTATGTTGTTACATGGTCAATACCATATTGACCGAAGCCATAAAAACTCAATGACTAAAGGAAAATTTTAGTTTGTCGCCTTAATTTGTTATGATGTTTTGTTCTATAAAATTCGAACGCATTGAGTCTCCAGCGTGTAAGATGGAAAGGTATTTTCAAGTGCTTTTCGATAAAAATATAAATAAAAGGGGAGTAGTTCAATTTTTCAGCAAAAGACTATTTAAAACTAAAATTTAAAGGATATATTGTACAATAACACTAACGTTTAATACGCTTACTTGAAAGTATGTAAAATTGTCTTTTCAACGAGCTATAATACGTGAAAATCGGACAAGAAATACTTAAGATACACAAATTTAAAGATGTCAACATTTGAGTTCCCGACAAAAACAAATTATAACGGAACTCCGCGTATTTTGACCCCACCGAGCTTTTACTCAAATAATATTTTTTTTTATCCAAATGAACCATCTCCCAGTAAATTTCTTATTTTTGTCTATTACGCAAGGAATGGCTGTAGGTATATAGGTAGATGTATATTATGTATATGGTAAAAATACGTCAACTTACAAATTCAGTATATGGAGCCGGAAGCCATCAAAATTTTATGATTTTTCTTTTTTTATTGTTTAGTACTTGATAAAAGAATAATGTTATGGAAGAAGTTTTTTTGTTGTTGGTCTCGTAGCCTAAGATACAGGGTCTTTTCTTGAAAAACAAATTTAAGTACGATTGGGGGGAGTCACCTTTGTAAAACACCCTGTTTCCAATTATTGAAATTTTATTCAATATTCGTATAGAGAATTGAATTCTAAGAAAAAAATTGTTCTACGATACTTTCAAATTCGTTACCGTTAAGCCGTTCGTTATAAAGGATTACATCTAAAATAGGGCGTTGTGTATGATGGCACTCGTAACTTAAGAAATATTTGCCCTACAGTTCCCCAATCTTTTACTGTTATGTTTAGAAAGCTAAGGTTTATCAATTTTTAAAACAAAAACATTTTTTAGATAATTAATAAGAAACGGAAATTATGGGTTTTTTTGATCGTACTTAAATCAGTTTTCCAAGAAAACAAAAACTGTGCGTTCTCTTGTTTTTTGGTATATGTAAGAGTACTAAATGATCTACGAAAAAAAGAAAACAAAAAGAAATAAATTTTTAGAAAATTGAAAAACAAAATTTTGTCGGGAATTTGAAGAGAGAAGTCTGTAACGATTCATTGGACGGGCGAGGTGGACACAAATCATTTCTGACTGCAAGTTTTACCCAGAAGCGTTAACAGAAATTAATTATCTTCGCAGAGGCTTCAATGACGGACTGTTTTTAAGCGCGGCTATGGCCGATGGAGTGGGTTTAATTTGAAGCATGCGCAGATCTTGCATTGCCCACGTAAAAATAAATAAATCTTTTCTTTTCTATTATTCCTTTTGTTATCACGAAATTAACATTAACACAGTGCATAGGCAATCAAACTTTACAAACCGTCACTACTTACCATGGTCACAACCTTCACAGCAATCTTACTGCATCCTGAAAATTAATACTTTGCGAGCGAATCGAACAAATTAGCGGACCAGAGTAAAACATTTCAATTTCGGACTTAGTATAACATTCTTAGAATTATTTTATTTAGAAAGAAATTTCCAGTATAATATAATAGTGGAAAATCAAAAATGAAAATTTATAGAAAATATGAAATTGTCAGTTTAAATTAATTTAATTACTAATAAAGGATTTTTATAGAACCATGCATTTAAAATTATAACTTAGGTTAGAATCGTTGGCCGGCTTTGTGGTTGAAGGTGGTTATTTATTTTAGTTTAATTACATAATTTTATAATTTAATATTTTATTATAATTTATGCTGATTTATTTATTAACATAAATAAATAAAAACAATATACTTTAAATTTAAGCGCACAACTTTGGTACCGAGGATGACAAATCACGTTCAGTTTTATTTAATTTGTTTATTTATTTTTTTGTCCTCTTGTTTATTATCACCGAACCACACTTAGATATTAGTCATTCACGGATCACCCCATAAAAAAAAATATAAATTATAACAGCGTATTCTGTTACGTTATATAGTATGTACGGATGAATTGGCGGAACTTTGAACAATTTGACCTTTTCTTGCACTTAAAATTAGAAGATGTAACTTTGGAGTTGAATTTAATTATTTATTTAGGTGATTAGAACGGAGTATATATATATACTTATATATATATATATATATATATATATATATATATATATATATATATATATTTGTATATATATATATATATATATATATATATATATATATATATGTATATATATACATATATATATATATATATATATATATATATATATATATATATATATATATATATATATATATATATATATATATATATATATATATATATATAAGTATATATATATACTCCGTTCTAATCACCTAAATAAATAATTAAATTCAACTCCAAAGTGAAAAACTTATTTTTGTCCAACAACAAAAATTTCACAACACAATAATTTTCCTTTCTTAATTTTAATTAATCGTTTTAGAAATTATTATAAGGTTATTAGTATCATTTTATAATAATTTTATTAATTTAATATATATATATATATATATATATATATATATATATATATATATATATATATATATATATATATATATATATATATATATATATATATATATATATACAGTCAAACTTCCATAATTCGAACTTCTATAATTCGAATTTCTCTATAACTCGAAACAGAGCATAAAGGAAATGGTCAAAACAATTTTCTGTAATTCGAAACTGTGTATATTTAGTCCTTATTTTCCTAGTCCCGCATTCAATACAGATAGTTGTTGTAATTTTAGTTGGTTTGTTACATTCATATATAAGTGTAAATACTCGTATATGTTCACATGGCAGTTTCATCCAACGGTTATCCGAAGTAACATTACATATGGTTAAGTGCAAAATTTTTAAAAGTAACCAATAGAATTATTTAATACTATAGCATGGATAAAAAAAATATAAAAGCCTTAGTATTACACAAAAATTAGAGTTAATAGCACAAGAGGACAAAGGCATGCTTAAGAAAGATGTGGCGGCTAAGTTCGAAATTCCAAAAAGTACAGTGTCGACCATCTTAAAAAATCGCGACAAAATTGATGGAATCAGTGCATACAATTTGACAAAAACAAAAAAATGCAAATCAACACAGCGATTCTTGCTTGGTTACAACAAATACGACATAAGAATTTACCAGTGAGTGGCCCTTTAATTAGTCAGAAAGCTCGTGAATTTGCAAAATCTCTCAACATTTCCGATTTTCATGCGAGTAGTGGATGGTTAGACAAGTTTAAAACTCGGCATAATATGGTTTTCAAAACTGTCATTTTTCCAGTGTTTGCCTAATAAAACTTTTGCATTCAAGGCTGATAAATGCTTTGGTGGCAAACGAAGTAAAAATAGGTTAACATATTTGGTGGGATCGAACATGTCTGGATCGGAAAAATTGAAATTGTTGATCATCGGGAAAAGTAAAAATTCTCGACCATTCCGTGGAATTAAATCTCTGGGGGTTGAGTATTATTCCAATCAAAAAGCATGGATGACAAGTGGTATATGGCAAGATTGGTTGGTGAAAATCGACAAAATGTTTGGTCGTCAAAACAGAAAAATCATCATGTTTGTGGATAAGTGCCCTTCACATCCCAAAGAAGCTGCAAAAAATCTTCGATTTGTAAGAGTGGAATATTTTCCACCAAACGCAACATCCGAACTTCAACCAATGGATATGGGAATAATAAACAGCCTAAAAATTCATTTTAGAAGATGAATTTTAAATACTGTCCTAAACAGATTGGACGATTCAAAACCAACAGCTATCAGCATACTAGAGGCTGTGAGGGTAATTGCATCGGCATGGGCTGTCGACGGCACGGAAAACACAATTAGAAATTGTTTCCACAAAGCTGGATTTGTTGAAAATGTCGCTTGTGATGAAGAAGATTTATTACCGCTAGCCGATTTGAAAAGACCAATCGAACGAGATAATCTGGAAGTGGATGAATACATTTCTGTATACAATAAATGGGTAACGAATACTAATGCAAATATCGACATATCCGCAGAAGAATATCTTCATTTTGATTTGCGCGACCGAATATCTCGACGAAGAAGCAATTTTGGAGCTATCAAAACCAACCGTGGTCATGAGGATTCAGAGGATGATGAACTCCAAGAAATATGCTCAGAAAAACCAAATGGTCAACAAATAAGAACCTCGATTGATACCATCCGCATGGCGATCGAAATGCAAGATAAGGTTCCAGATGAAATCCAATTTTGTATTTACAAGATAGATCAGTTTTTCAATAAACTGTCAACGTGTAGCAAACAAACGACAATTAAAGATTTTTTCAATGAAACTTCATAATTCTGTAGGTATATGTACTAATATATTAAACAGGCTTTCGTTGCAATACGTTCCAATATATATATATATATATATATATATATATATATATATATATATATATATATATATATATTACTAGAATTAAATAGTTAATAGAAAAATATAATATTCACAGGAAACTTAACTACACAAAATAATAATTTAATTAATTTAACTTTCCAAATATTATTATTATATATCACGAACAAACCAATGTTTTTATCTTTAACCACCGTACAATCACCAAGACCATCACCAATTTAAAGATGATGCCGGTTTTATAATTTTTTTTCGTCGCCATATATTTACCTAACAAACGAGTCCTCTATCATAATTATCCGATAACTAATTTTTATTTAACAGCCACAAATACATTATCATGTCCGCCATGTCACCGTGTATCTTAGGCTACGACAACAGCAACAAAATATCGTCTTCCAAAAAATTTTTCTTTTATAAACTACTAAACAATAAAATAAGAAAATCATAAAATTTTGATATGACTTCCGGCTCCATATACTGAATTTGTGAGTTGACGTATTTTTCACCATATATAAATATATTTACCACATATATATACATATATATATATATATATATATATATATATATATATATATATATATATAAATATATACATATAAACATGATTCAAGCTACAATCATAATTAATTTAAATTGACTACTATTCGCGGTTAATATAGTTAGTGAAATATTGAGAAGCACTGGCATATAGGACTGATATACGAATTATTCTGATTTCCTGTAGTTTTGCCGTTTTTATAAAATACAATAATTTATTTTTAGATATACCGGAAAATTACCGGTAAAAATTACCTTTTAGCGTGGTAATCGAATTTTAGATAAATTTACATTCCATATATAAATATAAAATGTTGCGCATCCAGTTTCTAATTTAGCTGAAATATATATTATAAAATATTGTTGTTAATTAACCTGTGTACCGCCAATTAATGGTTATGGAAATATTCTGGTGTGAAAAATTATAAATAAAATAATCGAATGCGAGTAGAATATTGCAAACGGAATGTGTTAGAGAAATAAAGTAAAATCATATAAATTTGTTGTGTAATCAATAAATATAAAATATGTTTGCAATGTATACAAAATATTTTCGCAATTGATAACAGTATATTTTCATTCTAAAATGTATATGTGTATTATATACATATATATGCATTACAAAAAAAATCATATATAATTTTAAAGCAAAAAAAATTTTGTTCTATATCGCAATATATGTACTATGTATTATTATATGATATGACATGGTTGGCACAATTTCATTTTAACATTATTCTATTTTTAATACGCAATGTGTTACCCAAATTATATCTTATTAAAGAAAATATTGATTATATACATATACAGCATTGTACAATGTCATGTATGAATAAAATTCTTAAGACGCCACATTTCTAGTCTGAATATCGAATCATTTTTCGACCATTTATGAAATTTTCTTTCAAATAAAAATTAAAGCGATAATATTAAAAAATCTAAGAATTATAAGTGTATTGCCAAATTATTATGATTGTATATGTATGTAAAAGAACTGTTAATAATGTAAAGCGTCTTTAATTAACTTCGGAAGTATATGTATAGCTTGTTATGTGATACGATAAATAATAATGATTATTGTATATATTTTCGGTCTAAAAAAGAAGAAACCCCAAACGAGGGGAAAGTATTAAAATCAATATCCTTGACAATGTAAACGACACATAATTTTCCACAATTTTATTCTTCATTGTTTTCATTTTCTCTACACATAATACTAATATTATAAAAGATGGAAAAGAATGAAGAATCCATTTTTATTCTTTTTTTAAAATATTTGTTAGATTGTCGAAAAAAATTTACACGTAAAATATGTACGTTATTTTACCATTTATAATATCAATAAAATCAATTTAATAAAATTAAAATATATAAAAACACAAACCAATCAACCAATTCCACTCGGATAAACAAAACATTCAACATGAAAATATCTCCAATATACCATAAAATAGCTTAGCTGAATATAATATTTCACTTGGTTTTTAATCCCTTCAATAAGGATAATAATTCATCATTTATTATAACACATAAATCGATTAAACTTGATAAAAATTTACAAATCATTAAATTCGATTGTAAGATTGTAACACCAAAACAAATCATTGTGGTGTTCAAATATATTTTCTTGTATGTATGTATATGTACGAGTGTATCAGTAAAAAATTTAGACGAAGAAAATTTATAAAACCATTCAATGAGAAACATCATCCTTAACCATCTTAAAAAATAATATTTCCTATTTTCTTGCCTTTCTTCCTTTTTAGTGTTCTATATCCACCGTTTTATGCAGTTCAGAAGAAGATATAAAGATGATACACACAATATAGCATGCCTTTTCAAATATTTATCCAATTTAAACATTTAAAAATACAATACAAATCGAATTTTCAATATTTTAGAGAAAACGAACAAAACAAAAAAATCGAAAGTTAATTTTGTGATAGAAATCAATGATCAAAATTAGATTTCATTTAAATTTTTTATTGATTATTCGGAAGTTTTTCCCTAAACTCTGTCAACCCTATTTTCTCACTCCATCGTTGGTATTTGCCTATTGTATACATAAGTAGGTAGGTTGTGTGTCTGGTGAATGGTTTTCATTAAAACAACATTGATAATTAGAGAAAAGGATATTTTAATTTTAATTCAAGTTTTTTATTTGTTTTAAAATTTAATTTGTTTCTCATCTTTTATATGTAGGTATATACTCGTAAGTACTTGTATATATACATACGAAACTAACTTTTAAATTTTATTGATAGTTGTTCTTATATTACGCAATTTTATTATGCAATCGTAAGTTTTTATTTGTTTTAAGACGATTTTATATTTAGGTCGGGGAATAAAATTATTTTGCTTTATGGGAAAATGATTTGGTTACCTTATTGTTGATGGTGCATTTAATAGTTTTAATATTAAATGTCAACTTAGCTACGATACTGAACTATTAGTATCTCAGAGTTCGGTTAAGTTTTACTCGGCCTTCAAAAACTTATACTTTTCACACAAAAAGCTTTTCAATACTTGCATAGATGATGGATCGTAGAATGAGTTTTGCAGTTTGTGGTCAATATTCATTTTTGTCCGGATTAATTGCTCATACAGTATTTCATAAAAATTCTTTAGTTTTGAATTAAGGTAATACTTAAAACTTGGATTTAAAGAATGACTACTCATAGATGTATTTGACTTTTAAGTTCATCTCAAATATGCATTGAATTTTAATTCTAGCTTGACTAATTACGGACGCCCTTGCAATATCTAAAGCTCGTATCCACATGGATGCTCCGTAAAGTATTGCGGATAAAACAACCGATGAGAGCAGTTTCCTTTTTCCGGCGCTTGGTCCACCAACATTTGTCATCAATCCGATGAGCCCTTTTGTTGTCCGGGTCGCCTTTGTCGCAATTTGCCTTACATGCTCTTGAAAGCCGCGACGGTAGTCTAGCCATACACCCAGGTACTTGATGTGGGTTGTCGGTGTTACTTTAACTCCTTCCATTTTGAAGGAGATCGATTGGAGCACTCTTCGGCCTGTCATTACAACCGCTTCAGTCTTTTCTGGAGCCAATTGCATCCGATGAATACGAAGCCCTCTGGAAATCACTTCTACTCCCGCTTCCACTCGTTCAACTAGTTGTTGCTCGTGTCTGCCAGAGACAACAAGTGCTAAATCATCCGCGTACCCCACCAAATTGGCATCTTCGGGTAGCTGAATTCGAAGGATGCCATCGTACAAGATGTTCCAAAGCATAGGTCCTAGGATAGATCCTTGGGGAACTCCACCCGTAACCTCCATTTGGGTTGCTGTACCTCCAGCTTCCACAATAATTCGTCGCTCACTCAGGTAGCTTTGAAGTACCTTCGTCAGATATGGGCTAACTTTGAAGTTATTTAGTCCTTTTAGAATTAACTCCCAGGATGCGCTGTTAAATGCATTTCTTATATCTAGTGTAATTACTACTGGGATGCGCCGCGTATATTGTGTACCCTCAGCGGCTGCATCTACAAGCTTCATAACTGCCGCTATAGCGTCTGTTGTGGAGCGCCCTGCACGAAATCCGAATTGATTATTAGCAAGTCCGCCGGCTCTATCAACTTCGTTAGCCAGTCTGTGTAACAACAAATGTTCGAAGAGTTTTCCGAAAGTATCTAGCAGACAAAGTGGTCTGTACGATGTAGGTACACCATCCGGTTTTCCGTGTTTTTTTAGCAGAACCAGGCGCGCTATTTTCCAGATACAAGGAAATTCCCCGTTTTCTAGGGCTAAGTTCATCACGTGTTACACCTTTTTTGGGTGGATTTCTGAAGCGATTCTAACGGCCTCTGATGGAATGCCATCTGGCTCGGCACTTTTTTTTGTTTTGAGTTTCCGCCATGCCATAGAGAGTTCCTCAGATGTAAAAGGTGGGATCTCTAGCGGATTTATATTTCCATGTTGCACTAGGTCATGCATCGGGAAGAGAGCAGCCACTACGGTGTTAGTAATATCTGGGGAAAGTGCAGGCGTTTTTTGCCCAAACTTCTTCATTACAATCTTATATGCGTCTCCCCAAGGATCCTCTTCGATTGTGTTACAGAGGGATTTCCAGCATTTCCTCTTCGATTCCGCTATCGCCTTCCTCATGTAGGCACGAGCGCACTTCAGGTTTTGTTGAAAGGATATGTCTGCTTGTCCGCTAGTGCGCCTGTTCTCCCTTGTAAGCCTTCGCCTGGCATGATTGCAGCGTCTTAGAAGTTCAGCGATTTCCAGAGTCCACCAGTAAACGGGTTTTCGTCCATTTCGATCCCTAGACTCTAACGCATCTTCACATGCTCTTCTGGTAGTTGCCACTAACTGTGCTGGTGATGTTATGCTAGAGGTGTCAAAATGATGTTGAATCGCGCTCCGAAGGCGTGTTTGACCCCTTGCTCCGACCTGCCAGCCTCGGTTGATGGAGACACTATTACCCTGTAGTCTAGCTAGTACAGCTGTGTTTATTCCGAATATAATATATCGGTGATCGCTGAGACTTTCCTCGTCTAGGACTTTCCAATTCCGGATTCGGTTTATGTTATTTTCAGAGACGAAAGTTACATCTAGGTAGGAACCATTATTTCCCCTTTCGAAGGTGGGTGATTGCATATGGTGTTTATATACACACATATATATATATACATTATATATATATATATATATATATATATATATATATATATATATATATATATATATATATATATATATATATATATATATTATATATATATATACATATATTTCCCAATATATATATATATATATATATATATATATATATATATATATATTTTTGGATATATATATATATATATATATATATATATCCCAATAAATAGATCGGAATAGGTGGTCCACTTCTTTTCCCGCACGATCACCAGATCTAACTAATATGGTTTTTATTTATAGGAAGAACTGAAAGACTTGACTGAATTGGGGCAGTTCATATTAGTTTTGGCAGGCGATTAGAAAAATATTAGAATTAAATGGCACTATGGCAGACATTTTAACATTCACTAAAATAACAAATATTTTTTATGAAACCACTTTTTTTTTTTTTTGTTTAATTCCATATTAATCTAATTTTAGCAATACCTAAATTAAAAATTTGCTTAATGAATCGAAAAACAATTGAATTAGTTTTATTTGGTGTTGCAATGAAACAGTGCAGAACGTAACAAAAAATATTTATTTTTAATCGCATAATCAAAAAACGCACTCAAAAGTATAGGGTCTAATTTAAAAAAAAATACTTCCGTCAATATCTCCCAAACTAAAATGAGTTTCAAGGAGTTTCAAGATCGCCACTAAACGTACCGTCTCCCTGATAATCATTTGTAATATTTGTCGTAAGATAAGTATCTTCTTGTAAATAGATAAATCGACATGGTTATGAAGATGATCGCATGTTAATTGAGGTGTTAGATAACATTCCTTATTTGCGGATAAACTTGACAAGGCCCAAGATATTCTGAATGTATGGAGAAGAAGAGATTTCCATATTTTTGGTCACAACCTCTTTTCAAACGACTGTTTGAATAGCATTAAACGACTGTGTAGGAAACTACCGGATATGATATGCTAAATTTCAAAAATTGACCATTTTTAAAATTCGTCGTTTTTGTCTATTTAAATTTTGCGGCGAAATACCTTACAGAATATATTATTAATGAAAGCCTCTTAGCATATTTTATACCACTGCACACAATTAGAGATTATTAAATATTTAAAAATGAACGACCCATACATTTGTTATGTTATTTACATTTTCTATAATAATTAAACAGTATGTTTGTATACATTTGCACAATAAACTCATGCAGCATTGTGCCATTTAAAATAAAATGTTCAATTAGAACTGTTGAATAATATTTATTTTATTGAAACTTCTAAAGCTATCAAAACTTAATTATCTGCCTGATCTTGTTTCTTTGTTGATGTTAACATGGGACCCAGAAAGTGCAGAACATTTTCACAAAAGAGTTGTTACGCAGGTGATCCTCCCAATTGTACACACGAGTCAGAGAAACTATGTTGTATTATTTCCGAATGATTTGGTGTAATCTACGACGACATTGAACATTGCCTTGCAGGTGGATTTGGCACAACTTTGATTAATTTGTAAAATGTTGTACTACTGAGTTGATTAACTTCTCAAATGTTTGTGATTATCCAATTTAATAGACTACAACATTGGGGATGATGACCGTCGTGTATCCTTACTTCAATGATTTATTGAACCACTAGAACTTTAAATATTTATAAAAAATATACTTTCAACGGTTGCACTATTATCAATTAGTTATTGTTTATGGTCTATGAAATTCATTTGTACAATTTTCATTAATTGTAAATATCCACTCATTTTTTTTTGAAAATACAATACTTTGTGAGCCAAAAATCATAGTTCGAAAACTGTCAAATCTAAAATATCAAATAATAGGACAACCGAAGGTTGCAATTAAGGTTATGGCTAGAGTACTACATCAAACATGCGAGAGTGAAGATATAATTGTCGAGTTGCAGAATAAAGGATTCGACATTAAGGATGCTGCAAACATCATTAAAAAAGCGAAAAAGGTAGATGATAAAGGGAACAGTGTCGTTACAAAATGACTATCGCTTTTCATGCTAACGTTTGAGAAGGAGGAAAATATTCAAAAAACTCATGATATTCGAACAATTCAAAATATGAAAGTCAGAATTGAACTGGTTCAGTGAAGAAAAAGTCACTGCGGATAGTACAATACAAAAAATTTCAGGGCTACTCAAAGATATTGTGGGCGCATGGTAGAATCCATTAAATGTGCTACTTTACGGGCACGTGCATATTAGATAGAAACTCAGCTGCAAAATGCATTAATTGCAAGGGTCGGCATCCAGCAAATTACCGTGGCTGTGATGTAGCTAAAGAACTACTAAACATAAGAAATCGCGCTAGAAACCGCAGAAATCCGGCTAATAAAGCTCCGACCAGTCCACAGACAAATCGGGAATCATATATGTAAATTACGAGGAAAAGAATCATATGCACAGGTTACCCAAGATCAAGAGGCAAAAGGAAAGGATAGCAACGACGGCCAAATGCAAGTTACAACTATAAAAACTCGCACAAAGTACAAAGAAATAAATGTATCAGCAATATATTGTTCACCACGACATAATCTGAAAAGAGACGATTATGAAGAACTTTTTAACACAATGGGAGGTTGTTTTATCATTGGTGGCGACTTCAATGCGAAAAACACTTGGACTCCAGAGTTACTACACCAAAAGAGAGTTGTTTGATGCAGGAAAAAAAATTAAAATGTGACTTTCAATCAGATGGCTCACCAACTTACTGGCCAACAGATTTAAACAAAACATCGGATCTTATAGACTTTTATGTAATAAAAGTATTTCAGATTACTATATTCGTTTGGAAAATAATGAAGAAAATAATCGTCGGACCACTCTCCTGTTATTATGACCGTCAGTGAAAAAATAATTAAAAAATAAATCACAGCGAGACTGTCTAATAAGAATGCCAATTGGAAAAAATTTCGAGACTGTACCAATAAGGAACATCAATAAGGGAAACATACAACAAGGTGCGTGGCAAAGTACATCTTTCAAACACGCAAATAACAACAACTATAAAAACTATCCACTTGAAGTAAGAGAGCTTGTGGCAAAGAAACGTAAAGCGCTAAAGTCTTAGCAAATAAATCGAACCAAAGAAAATAAAACAGACCTTAATAACCCAACAAGTTGAAATCTGTGATCAGAACAGTTAAGAATGAATAAATAAGTACATATTTGTCATCACTAACTAGCCAAAAAGATACCGAATATTCCTTATGGAAAGCAACGAAAGTACTTGAGACCAACAAATCGAACGGCTCCAATTAGAAATGAAAAGCTGACTTGTTTGCAAGACACCTAGAAGACCAATATTGCGATAAAAAGTCCTTCAGACCGATATCCATACTCCCATATCCAAGTTTTTTGAAATATTGCTCCTGAAGAGAATGAAATCCATAATGATGGGCAGAAATCTTATTCTTGACGACCAGTTTGGATTCAGAGAAAACCACTCGACTATAGAACAAGTCCATAGAATCATTGATACAATAGAACATACACTAGAAACTAAACAAATATGTTCAAGCGTTTTCCTTAATGTAGCACAAGCATTTGACCAAGTTTGGCACAGAAGATTGGAGTTCAAGCTCAAGCGGGACCTTCCCAAACAATATTATGAAACTCTGAAATCCTACATAACCGTAGACACTTCCGTGTAAAATATGAAGATGAAAACTCAAGTCTAAAGAAAATATTAGCTGGAATACCACAAGGTAGCGTATTGGACCCAGTCTTGTACCTCCTGTATACTCGGGATGTACCACCAATGGAAGAAGCAACTATAGCAACTTATGCTGATAATACTGCGATTTTGGCAGTTGGGAACAATGTAGAAGAAGCTAATAATAAATTGCAAAAGACGACAAATTCAGTCAACAATTGGATGAAAAAATGGAGAATAAAACTGAACGAAACTAAATCTGTGCATGTGAACTTTACTAATAAAACTATTTCTAATGGAATCCAAATCATAATCAACTTTAACAAGTTGCCTATCTAGGTATGACGCTGGATGGCAAGTGGTGGAAAGAACATGTCAAAAAGAAAAAGGTAAAGCTGAACAAGAAGTATAGGAAGATGTATTGGCTCTTAGGTAGACATTCTGAACTATCCATACACAATAAATTGCTTTTATACCGGCAAATACTGAATGGACCTATAGTATACAGCTTTAGGGCAGTACCAAGAAAACGAACATTAAGATGACACAGACGTTCCAAAACAAAGTACTTCGAAATATTGTAAATGCTCCATGGTACCTTAGAAATGAAAACTTCCACATTTTGAAAACATCGAGATATGCCGTATGCGGGACAGACCGTTGGCAGTAAGACGTCTCCAACGGGACTAGCCGTTGCGCCATATCCCAACAAATGTTAAAATAATTATGATAAGAAACTTACTGTTTAGATGACTTAGAATAAAGTCAGTTGTAATATTAAATAAATAATAAAAGAAAAAAAAATATCTCCAATGGTTTTAGTCGTATAGCTGATCTATTATACAGATCAGCTTTCCACCATGAGGATGATTCTTGAAAAATGTTGGGTTGTATACCATCGGCAAGCATCAATTTTATTTTTTTTCTAATAAACTATGATTTTGGTCAGATTCTTGACGAATCGATACCTTAATTGTAACCATTACAAATATTATCTATAATATTTAATTAATAACGACAATGGTTGATAAATGTATAATAAAACAAAACAATACAAATCCACATGTCAGTAAATAATTTACGTTTTAATGTACAATTTTCTATATAAGGACGAGCCAATTAAACTTACCTGTCAATTAATTGAACAAAGCAATGCAAATATTGAAATCTATTTGTATACGTATATACGGTATATATGTATGTATATACATATTATGTACATAAACATCGATATAATAGGTAAATAAGCAAATATTTTAATAATACACATTTATTAAATAAACAAAACTAATATTGGGAAATTTTTATATTGAAAATTAGTTTTGTTTGCAAATCATTTTTCTTGGAAATAAAACTTTGAAAAGTAATGTTATTGTATTATTAAAAAACAAGTATCAGTACGGCGAGTATCAAGTATTGCGAGAAATTTAGAATTTCTGAATCTTTTTAAAATTATTGGATTTTTTAAATTATTAGAGTATTGTACAGTTAGTTTATCTAACACATTTATGTTTTGTATCTTATATTATGTACAGTAACAAGTAAATATTTTAATAGGATTGTGAATAAATGGTATAAATTGTTGGACATTTGGTGCACATTGGACAATCACATTACAATAATCTACCATAATACTTTTAGTTGATTTTTAAATTATATAATTTCTCATTTAAATATTTTTGATTCAATAAATTGTGAGCAACATCGAATTTTCCGCGTACAATCGCAAAAAAACAATACTTAAAAAAAATTTTAATTTGAAATGTTTACTTGATTTTTACTTAAAATTGATTAAGTAGCCATATTTATCGATTTGCGAATTGCTAGACCGTCGAGTATTTAGATTTAGAGTCTTTACAGTCAGGTACGTAGTTAGTGTGAATTGAAAATTTTCACTGGGCTGGGATGTTGTAGCATCACAATTTTCGATATTTGATAGACGTCTGTGTCATTTTTTTCAAGAACAAAACTACACTATTTCGTTTATATAAGTCGCGATCTCGTAACGCCTGTTAGAATAAATTTATAATATAATATAACACTATCTCTTTATCCTCAATTTTATCGAATGTATGTTTAGAAATAGAATTGAGCAGTCCATGATCACAATAGAAATAGCGGAATTCAATGTGAAACAGCCCAGTAGGCGAGTTTATGCATTTCTATCTTGCTGCAAAATTGTCTGCAACACAGAGTGTAGTTAGCCGCTTTTTATTCTAGTATGTTGGTACATGGTTTTTTGATCAATTTGTTGTCAAAATTTATGTCAGTTTGACATAATTTTGACATAATTTTAACATAATGTGAATAAATTGATGTTATTTACAAAGCAAGTATGATGATAATACATAAAAATAACATAAAATACTACTGTTGTTAGTTTCTTTGCATAAAACTTTCGAGAGGGAAATCAAACTCGTAAGTCTTCATTCACAGGGTTGTTTTTGTCGCTGTTTTCCGCGTTGTTTTCAAATTGTAATTTTTTGTTGTTGTTTTCTTCACGATATTAGTAAGGAAATCCACCATTCCCATATAAAAACTTATCATTTTTTTTTTTAAATACAAGTTGACACTTTGACTTGTCACTTAAAAAAACAAAACGATCAAGAAAATACATTTTGTTGTTGTTGAAAACAACTTCGGAAACAATGCTGTGAATAAAGCCTAAGGCCACCACCAAATTTTACTAACTCATCCGTTTTGTATACTACTGGAAACACTGTTTCACCATATTTTTTTATATTTTTCAGAACAATTGTACACTCTGTGGTTTCACAACCAAACGTATGTATGTGCGAACCTTGTAAGGATGCACCAGAAGAAGATACAATAATCATGAGACTATCAAAAATCAAACAACCTTAGAACATATCGAAATAAAAGTATAAAAGTACATATAAATAAAATTTTAATTAATTTAATAAATTATACGAGTATAAGCGTGTAAGGTACATAAAATATTACAATTTTCAAAATAAATCTAGATAGAAATCCAAGATGTAAACATTTCTACGGGTAGATTATGTTCCAATTTGTGGTATGGCACCTCGACTTGCGGTAATTCTAGATAGCCTATACCTAATTGAACTTGATAGAACCGTGGCACAATTGGAGTGAAATTACGGTCTACATATTCTTTCATTGTGCGTAACCAGCGCATTTAGGTTTAAGGCTTTACTTTACTCAATTTGCGAAAACATGTGTATCTTATAAATCGTTTTATGGCCACATAAACTTAGGCATTGACTTAATTTGTTTTTTATAGCAAAGTTAAATATATTTGCAAGCGAGTAACACACGCATTATTTAAAATTCGCTATAGTTTTTTCGTAATTGCGTTTCAAAGTTGATGAATTTTTGACAAAAACCATTCACTCACAAATCAAATTTATCAATATTTTTCCACTAATCTGTAAAAGTTTTATATTTGGGTACGTTCAGGAAGATATTATCTAGCGATTAACACACGTTTTTATAAAAATTCGTTCTAATAAGCGAGAAAATTGAAAATTTAATTGAAAACTATCTTATATCGATAAGCTGACAAATCAATTTATTGACAAAAATGTATCTTCGATGTAAAAATGGTTTAGGAATCAACTAAATATCGTGTATTTTTTAGTTCATCCTTTTTTAATTAGATGTCATAAGTGGCAATAAAACAATTTTTTCATGGAATATTTTGTAATTTTCGATAGCGGAGATTTACACTATTTCAAATATTATTTTAGACGCATGTTTTGGCATTTAAATATCGACATCAATTTTTGTTCTAGGTAAAGTAGAGCCTTAAGCAAAAGCAATGTAGCGTGTAAAATTCGACGAAATTCTCACTAAAACGTTGAGACTATCAGAGCGCCGGATATGTGCATTATTTTGAATTTTTTGTAAAGTTTACAATCAAATTGTGATTTATTTTAAAATAATAGTTGTCTTTTGCGATCCTGTCAGTTTTTTCCATTTATATTAAACCTATAAGCTGTCTTCTTTTATTTACATATTATTTTAACATTAGCATTGGAACAAAGAAAAGATTGAATGTAAATAAGTTATTCAAAAATATGTATTTTGTCGACCACAAATGAGTTCACCACAACAAAAAATCGTGGAAACTATTACATAATACATTTTATTTTAGAGGGGTTATACTATTGATCTATGTCGATAAAGCAGATTTTTGTTTCTACTGAAATGTTTCTGCTAACTTCAGTAAGGTGTAGACCTTACTGAAGTTAGCAGAAACAAAAATCGGCTTTATCGACATAGATTAATAGTATAACTTATGAAAATTAAATATAATTTTAAATTAAAATTATTTTTGTAAGATGTGAAATTATAAATTTGAATTTTTTTAAACTATTATAATTACATTTCAACAAATTTTAAAATGTAAACACAAGATTAATGGAAAATAATTCATCTATTAGTTTGGGTAACCATTCCAATAGAGAACTTTTATGTTTCGTTTCAGGTCATATTTTATGTGGGATCAGGTTAAAAATAATTGAAATCCTCACCCATCTTTTGTTCATATGGAATGGCCCATATTCAAAAATTCGGCTAGGTGGCATTTTTGATTTGTTGTGTTACCTGGCTATTAGTGTATATTATCGTTCCAATGCAATTCATAGACAGGTAACAAGACAAATCAAAAGTACCAGCTACCCCAATTTTTGAATATGGGGCATTTCATATGAATAAAAGATGGGTGGGGAATTTAATTATTTTTAACCTGATCCCACATAAAATATGACCTGATACGAAATACAGTAGTTATCTATTGGGATAGTAACCCAAACTATTAGCTCGGTAAAACGACAAATCCCGAATTTTCGAATATGCGCCATTCCATTTGAATAAAAGATGGGTGGGTATTTTAATAATTTTTAACTTGATTCCACATAAAATATGACCTTATACGAAGTACAGAAATTCTCTATTGAGATGGTAACCCAAAGTAATAGATCCGTAAAACGACATATCAAAAGTGCTAGCTATACCCGAATTTTTGAATATGGGCCATTACATATGAATAAAAGATGGGTGGGGATTTTAATAATTTTTAACCTGATCCCACATAAAATATGACCTGATACGAAGCATTGAAGTTCTTTTTGCGATGGTAACCCAAACTAATGACTCGGTGAAACGACAAATCAGAAGTGCCAGCTACCCGAATTTTCGAATGTGGGCCATTTCATATGAATAAAAGATGGTTGGGGATTTTAACTATTTTTAACCTGATCCTATATAAAATATGATCTGATACGAAGCATAGAAGTTCTCTATTGGGATGATAACCCAAACTTATAGCCAAGTAACACGACAAATCAAAAGTACCAGCTACCCGAATTTTCGATTATGGGCCATTTCATATGAATAAAAGATGGGTGGGGATTTTAATTATTTTCAACCTGATCCCACATAATTTACCAGATACAGTCAAACTTCCATAATTCGAACTTCTATTATTCGAATTTCTCCATAATTCGTATTAATATTTTGACAAAAGCAATAAACATTTTTTTTATTAGTAAATTTCTCTCCCTAAATCGAATTTCTATAATTCGAATTTCTCTATAACTCGAAACAAATCGTAAAGGAAATGGTCAAAACAATCTTCTGTAATTCGAAATTTTCGCATCTCGTTATGTTTACCTTTATGGTATATCTTTATTTCGTTTGAAAGTTATTTCAGTTGATCTCTATCTTTTACTTTATACGAAATTAGTTCATTTTCTAATTGGAAAAATGATATTTTATATTTTTATGATGCATTGTCTCATTCTCACTTAAGCCTTGTGTATATTTAGTCCTTATTTTCCTAGTCCCGCATTCAATAAAGATAGTTGTTGTAATTTTAGTTGGTTTGTTTCATTCATACTAGTGTAAAAACTCGTATATGTTCACATTGCAGTTTCATCCAACGGTTATCCGAAGTGACATTACATATGATTAAGTGCAAAATTTTTAAAAATAACCAATATAATTATTTACTACTATAGCATGGATAAAAAAAAATATAAAAGCCTTAGTATTACACAAAAATTAGAGTTAATAGCACACGTGGACAAAGGCATGCTTAAGAAAGATGTGGCGGCTAAGTTCGAAATTCCAAAAAGTACAGTGTCGACCATCTTAAAAAATCGCGACAAACTTGATGGAATCAGTGCATGCAATTTGACAAAAACAAAAAAACGAATTAAGGAGTGTAAATACGAGCAAATTAACACAGCGATTCTTGCTTGGTTACAACAAATACGACATAAGAATTTACCAGTGAGTGGCCCTTTAATTAAACAGAAAGCTCGTGAATTTGCAAAATCTCTCAATATTTCCGATTTTCATGCGAGTAGTGGATGGTTAGACAAGTTTAAAACTCGGCATAATATGGTTTTCAAAACTGTCAGTGGGGAAAGTGCTTCAGTTAGCGTCAGCACATGCACACATTGGAAAAATACTATTTTACCAGAGCTAATAAAAAATTATGACCCACGAAATATTTTTAATTGCGATGAGACGGGATTATTTTTCCAGTGTTTGCCTAATAAAACTTTTGCATTCAAGGGTGATAAATGCTTTGGTGGCAAACGAAGTAAAAATAGGTTAACATGTTTGGTGGGATCGAACATGTCTGGATCGGAAAAATTGAAATTGTTGATCATCGGGAAAAGTAAAAACCCTCGACCATTCCGCGGGATTAAATCTCTGGGGGTTGAGTATTATTCCAATCAAAAAGCATGGATGACAAGTGCTATATGGCAGGATTGGTTGGTGAAAATCGACAAAATGTTTGGTCGTCAAAACAGAAAAATCATCATGTTTGTGGATAACTGCCCTTCACATCCCAAAGAAGCTGCAAAAAATCTTCGATTTGTAAGAGTGGAATATTTTCCACCAAACGCAACATCCGAACTTCAACCAATGGATATGGGAATAATAAACAGCCTAAAAATTCACTATAGAAGACGAATTTTAAATACTGTCTTAAACAGATTGGAGGATTCAAAACCAACAGCTATCAGCATACTAGATGCTGTGAGGGTAATTGCATCGGCATGGGCTGTCGACGTCACGGAAAACACAATTAGAAATTGTTTCCACAAAGCTGGATTTGTTGAAAATGTCGCTTGGGATGAAGAAGATTTATTACCGCTAGCCGATTTAAAAAGACAAATCGAACGAGATAATCTGGAAGTGGATGAATACATCTCTGTATACAATAAATGGGCAACGAATACTAATGCAAATATCGATATAACCGCAGACGAATATCTTCATTTTGATGATGATATTTGTGCGACCGAATATTTCGACGATGGAGCAATTTTGGAGCTATCAAAACCAACCATGGTTCATGAGGATTCAGAGGATGATGAACTCCAAGAAATATGCTCGGAAAAACCAAATGGTCAACAAATAAGAACCTCTATTGATACCATCCGCACAGCGATCGAAATGCAAGATAAGGTTCCAGATGAAATCCAATTTTGTATTTACAAGATAGATCAGTTTTTCCATAAACTGTCAACGTGCAGCAAACAAACGACAATTAAAGATTTTTTCAAAGAAACTTCATAGTTCTGTAGCTTTATAAGCGGATGTATTGCATGTTATCTACGTATACTATGTACTGATATATTAAACAGGCTTTCGTTGCAATACTTTCAAATATTTTAAGTTTATTATTATTTTTTGTACTGAAACTTATTGAAATAAGTATGTATGTATTTATAATTGAATTTAGTTAATAAATATGTGTAAAAATATTTAGAAACCCATTTATTTATAATAATTTGAAAATTTCTTTATTTCGAATTTTCCCTAAATCGAACAAAAATTGATGGCACCTAGTGATTCGAATTACGGAAGTTTGACTGTAATTCAAATGACCTTATAATTGTTACCCGATAATTGTTAATTCAATTCCCGCTTACATGAAAAATTATAAATGGGTGTATTGTGTAATTCTAAAAATTAATTTGAATCAAACCAAAAAATCACAAAAATATTTTTATGAAAACAATAGTTTTAGTGTCTAAAGTAATTGAAATTTCAAACAACTTAATATGAATAATGTCGAAAATGTATATTTTTTTCTGCTGGAAAATTTCTACTGAAATGTTTCTACTGAAATTTTTCTACTGAACCATAATATTTGTCGATAATGCAGATTTTTTTCTACTGAAATATTTCTGCTAACTTCAGTAGTGTGAAAATGTATACTTTTTCTGCTGGTAAATTTCTACTTTAATTTTTCTAATGAACCACAATATTTGTCGATAATGCAGATTTTTTTGTGCTGAAATTTTTCTACTAACTTCAGTAGTATGGTTCTACTGCTTATTATAAAACTAAAAAATACTTGATTTCCTATTTTCAGTATTGTACAATATGTATTTAAAATATCATGAAATTAACAATCTAGATTTATTAATTCAGTGAAATTGGAATGCCACTTCATCTTATGTATATACGATTTTCTGTTTATAGTTTCTTCTAGAATAAAATTTGTAAAGAGAAATACTCAATTTCACGCAAGACCCCGAGCCATGATAAAAGTACCATGTACAGTTAAACAAAAGTATTGAACGTATATGTTTTCGCTATAGTTTTTCTATATTCTTTACCATTCTATCCACATCCTCGACTATTTTCAAAATGTTAGACTTAAACCATTCTGAGAGAAAGTTGTCCGTGCCATCTAAGCCTTGCTGATTTTATGAATCCGGTGATGTTAACTTTATCGAAATCATTTCTGATCTCGTGGTTCCAGATTCATACGCACCCCGTAGGTGGCTCCCTCTTGAATGGGACCGAGAACTATACGAATTATTTTACGCTCAGTAACAGCAAGTTTTTTGATGTTTTGCGCTGTTAGTGTCCAAGATTCGCAACCAAAGGTGATAACTGGCCTTATCAGTGCTGTGTAGATGTCCCGTTTCACATTGCGTCTATGTGGGGAGATTTAGAGACCTTAATGTTGGCATAAAATGCTCGGTAGCCTGCTGCAATTCTCGATGCGATGTCGACTGAAACGGAGATTTGCTCACTGATTGGGGATCCTAGATATTTGAACTCTTAAACTTTTTCAAACTGTGTGTCTCCAGAAATAAAATCCCCACGTGGCTGCGTTCTGGCAATCACCATGCATTTGATCTTCGCTCCATTGATCTGGAGGCCAATTTGTTGGGTTGTCATTTCCAACGGAAGGAGGACTTCTTTCTGGGAGATGATGTTGCAAACCAGAATGCAAATATCATCAGCGTGCTCTAATAACTAGGATGATTTGTAATATAGGCAGCTGCGCTATATTAAGCTGACGAATGACATATTCTAATGATAAGTTGAAGCGAATCTCAGCTATCGGGTCTCCTTGCCGCACTCCAGATGTTATCTCAAAGGCATGCAAAAATTGTTCTTCTATTTGCACCTTACATATTGAGCCATCCGTTAAAACCTGATACAAAGAAACCAGTTTTGATGGTATGCCCAGATAGGACAAGACGTTCTATAACGTATTCCTCTTAATACTGTCGTACGCCTGCTGGAAGTCTACGAATAGACTGTGCACAGGGATGTCCTTTTCATAGCATGTTTCTAGCACCATCCTCAGAGTGAAATCGGTTATTGATCTATTCGGGCGAAAACCGCATTGATAATCACCCAAGATCCTCTCGGTGTATACTGATAACTTTGCCGCGACTACTTTGGCCAAAACCTTGTAGCGTGCATTCATCAAAGCTATACCGCGGTAGTTGTTGCAGTTTAACCGGTCTCCCTTTTTATAAAGTCATATATTCTCACCAGGTCTCTTGTAATTTTTCATTTGCTATATCACGTTCCGCACTTCGTCATATGTTGGAGGGGGTGGTGGAGTCATCTCGACGTTAATATCGCGTTTATCGGAGGCTGGTGCCTGTTTGTTTAGAAGTGAGGAATAGTGAAAAATATCTCCGGCACACTTCGAGGACGGTTTTAGTGTCCATCTATAATTCACCGGATTTGTTGCGAATAGCGCTGCTACGCGGATGAAAGTCGGTAGCTAGTTCTCTTATACACCGATATCTATCTCTCAGCCTAGAATTTTAGATATTGAGCGCCTGTTGTTCATTCCATTCTCGTTTCTTTCGTCGGTTGGAAATTTTCCTTGCAGTCATGTAGGCGTTGTGAGATTGTCTGGTTCTTTGAGATAGATTTCGTTGACGTGCGCGATCTTTCTCCCACATAGCACTAGACAATCATCGCCCATCAAAGATTTTTAGGTTTAGATGGAATTCGGCCTATGGTGGACGTTGAAGCATCGGTTACTGCCGTTTTGATAATGTCCCACTGTTCTTGAACGGAGTCAGGAAGTGGTTTATCCTACAAGTTTCCCGATAAAGTAGTATCGAAGGCGTCCCTGGTAACTTCGTTGTTCAATGTCGCTGTGTTCCAACGAGGGATACGCTGAAAACGATGATTGTACGTAGTGGAGGGCCAAAATTTTAATTCAGCAACTACCAGGAAGTGGTCCGTGTCAATATTAGCCTCACGTTTGGTTCTGATGTCATTGAGGCTAGAAAAATGTCTTTTGGACAAGAGGATGTGGTCGATTTGTTTGACCGTTGTCCCGTCGTTAGATTTCCATGTGGATTTATGGATGCGTTTATGTGGGAAGTATGTGCTGGCAACCACCAAGTTGTAGAGCAAAGCTAGCTCCGTAGTGCGCGTCCCGTTGTTGTTTGAGGTAGGGTGCAAGGAGTTTGGGCCGATGGTGCTACGATAAGTGAGCATTGAAGTCGCCCAAAACAACTTTAATGTCTGTTGTGGAAATTTGCTGAAAACGGTTTCAAGCTCGTCGTAGAAAGCGTCTTTGATTTGTTCCGGTTTCTCCACAGTAGGAGCATGAACGTTCACAAATGTGATATTAAAGTGACGCCCAACCTGAGTGTACAAATCCGATTGTTGACAGGTATGAAATCAATCACGAATTGACGACATCGGTTGCTAATCAAGAAACGAACGCCGAATTCATGTTTATTCATGTTAGTGCTGTGGCAGAGTGTTAGTCGTTAGCCGTTGCCGATTAGTCTTGTTTCCTGCAGCGCTATGAGGTCGAGCTTATACAAATTCTTGTTCGTAGAGTTGATCGAGGTTCTCCGGTCGATTTAGGCTAAGATTTAGACTAAATCATTAAAGTAAACTCTTTAAAATAATATACCATAAAAGCCACATAAATAAAATATAAAATGTTTTGGTACCTTCGTTTAATTATTAATTAACTACAGTTGTATCTGTGGATTAAACCATATATGCTGTGTGCTAGACTAGAGGCTCGTTTATGTATGTACATATACGGAATCCTAAAAGATGAATTGTTTGAAATTCGTTAAAGTTCAATAATTAAAATTTTACAAGTTTCAGTTTAATAAGGTTAATTATAAAGGGTGTCCCAAAATTAACATAAGATTTGAATTAAATAGAAAACACAGTTTTTAGTCTTCAGATTGTGATTTTTTATTAAATCATAAAATACTTAGGATAGGGTTATTTGCTGGCACATACGCACTCTTTTATCGAAATTTTCCATGACCTTTTTGCATAAATGTGGCTGAATTTCGTTGATGCAGCGTAATTGCCACCTGTAATGCACGGGTGGTTGTGGGTTTGTTGACATAGACCTTTTACTTCAAATAACCCCATAAAAAGAAATCTAATGGTGTTAAATCACAAGATCTAGGAAGCCAATTCTGATCACCGAAACGAGAGAGTACACGACTAGGAATGTCTCATGCAGTAATTGAATTGTTTCACGGGCTGTATGACATGTGACACCATCTTGTTGAAACCACATGTCGTCTATGCCAATATCACCCAACTGAGGCAGAAAGAAGTGTGTTATCGAGCACCAGTAACAGTTACTGCTTGACCGATCGAGCACCAGTAACAGTTACTGCTTTTAACTAATTCACACAAAAGCAAATTAAATTATGATAGGTAGCTAAAAACATATTTACAAGACCGTCATTTAAATTAGCGAGCTAAAAGGATTGTGTAGAGATAAATTTAGACATAATTATGTCCAAATTTTGGAATTAGTTTTTTAATGTTTGAGTTTCGGGTATTTTATTTGGTGTTTATGATCAAATTTTGAGAACAATGAAAATGTAATAATTGGGGTTGCATCTCTTGTAGTGCTAACGATAAAGAAAGGTGTTCAACGTAGAGAACTCGCCAAGTATAGCATTCATATTTTCAAAATAGACGAAACAACCGGCACTTTAATGTTAATGTGCTTCTTAAACAAGGAGGGTTGTATATTTATGATATCAATATTCATTAATATTTTGATTTTAATTTGCACAGTTCAACAATACGGAAGGCAACCAAATAGTGGTTTCTAAGAATAAATAAATAAACGCACATAATTGTTTTTTTGTCTTCTGAAGAAACTCCATTAGTTTGTTTTAGTTTTTTTAATTAAGTTTTTATTTGCTTCATGTTTTTTTCTATTTTTCGATTGGATTTCTACTTCTTCAATCAGCCACATTCCTATCGTTACCAACATTATAATCTAGGTTGCCAATAAAATATGCCGTATTATAATGATTCATTTTAATTTTAATTATGTTTGCGCCGTTTCAAAGTAACCAATCACAACCTTTGAGAACTAACATCATCATTTAAATCATTTCTGTGAAATCTTTTCTTCATCGATTAACCTAGCTGATTTCTTTGTCATGTATGGTTATATAATCCTTTTATTATGCATGATAATGAAAAAAAATTAGTTGTAGCATTACCCACAAGAAGGTTTTCAGGAAACGATAATAAATTGTTCAATTCCCCTTGCATTGAAAACTTTAATAGACAAAATGATGACCACTCAAACAGGAATATTCTAGATTAATTTACATTTTAAAATAAATTGAATTATTTTATTATTTCAAATAAGATTACATATTGGTTTTATTCGATCAACTTCCCGTTCGTTATAATACTGATCTTTACGCCTTATAGTCAAACTTAAAAACTAAATGTTTTAAATTTTTATGAAAATGCAGATAGCACATAAGTATTCATATTTCAATAGTTTAAATTAAATAAAAATAAAAGTTGTGTCTCTTAAAACTAATACATACAACACAATTTTTATATGTAAATGAAAAAATAAACGACTTGCGACTCAATTTTTTATTTTTGCGACTTGACCTCTTAGGTTTTAATTATGACTCCAAAATTGTGATAGATAGCAGTCTTTTCACGTATTTTTATTAGACTACTGTAGAACCAAACAAAAGCAAAAAAAAAAATAATTAAATTCATATTTAATTTAGTATTTAATTTTTTTTTTAAATTAGCTAATATTATTTATCGAACTGCTAAATTAAATAAAAGCATTAATTGTTTCTCAAATATTGTGGTCGAATAATCGGATAAAACTTAACTTTTACTTGTGTGTGAGGTGAGTCCATTTACTTTTCTAAAAACGAGTGTAAAAAGAACGAAATTAAGGTAAATAAGGTTGTTCTTTTAATATTGAGTAACTGATCGAGTGAGTAAAAAATAGAAAAAATCCGTATTACCGAATTTACCTAAAACACACATTTATTCAATAATCGACCTTGACCGCAGTAAATGTTTTTTGCCACGTTTTTATTTTTAACTTTCATTAACAACCAAACAAATACCACATAAGTATGACGTACCTAAAAATTGGTACCAAATTAAAAAATGGGATACTTCCATTTAAAATTAGCTCTCTCTCTCTCTTTATTTATTATAAATATGTACAAACACATTTCTTGTTTGTGAATTCGTAATCATACAAAAAAATGAATAATGACATATGTATTTGGTAATATGTAATTATAAACCAGATATTTTTAAAAGAACCAGTTTAACTTTTCGATCAGTTGAATTATACTAGATTTCTCATATGTAGAATGAAAGAGAAGTATATACAACAAACTTCTGACTTTTCCTATGTCATCGTTGTGATAGTGCATTCTATTGTATACACTGAACATACAATGGAATAAAATGGTTGTGTTGTACAACGATGGCATCGAAAATATTTTTTCTGTCGTACGCAGTGCAAATAGAAATATCAAAAAACTATATTAATCGGCCTTGTCTATGGGTGAATGATCCTGGTTAAAATAATTTGATTAGATCTATTTGGAACATCACTAGTAAATCATTTAAGTATTCGACTGCAACCATTTTCTTCGTGTTTTTCAGATCAGTTTGAAGAATTGCGTGAGGATTAACATGCGTGAGATCTGTCAGAATTGTTATGCCAAAAAAATTTGACGTTCTATGCATTTGGTAAGAAGTTCGTGGCATATTTTTAGTCTACAAAATAAAAAATTTTGTTTATAAGTACATCATTTGGTAGGTTAACAGTGTAATTAAACCAGTGCATACAAATTTTTTGGCGAAAGACTTATGGTTGTGGAATAATGAAGTGAAAAGAAAATTTGTGACTTGGTTCGGTTTTACTCTGAATTTTTTGTTCAATTTTGTCTTCAAAATAAAAAAAATTAAATTTTATGCAAATTAAAAATGTATTTCATTGTACGAATTTGTTGGAAATACAAATTTTAAAAAACAAAATTAAAAATTTATACATTTTATGAATTTTTTTTAATAGGTTTTCAAAGTTAGTTTGTGTCATAAAAAATCTCATCATTAGCCTCATTGTTATTTTCATCATAAGCTTCATCATTAAACAGTAATGGTGCCTGTTGTCTAATCAATACTGAATTTGGCACTGGAAATTTTTTATAAAATCTATGGTAAACTGGGGTATGTACTTGAGCAAATCCATCATGTCCCTTTTTTTCTATAGTTTTCTATTGATGACGCATTGGATATAATTCAATCTGTCCCAACATCTGAAGTGACTTAACAGATTTTCCTGCCTTGCCTTTCCTCAAATTAATTTCACAAAAGCTCAAGCAAGTGAAAGGTTGAGCTTTATGTTTCTATTTTGCCCTCCACAAAGATCGCTGTACATTGTTATATGCTTACAATCAGGTGGTACATTGGCTTTTAAATGCTTAATAATGCAAGCTGATTTCCAGAGATCCCCTATCCCCTTCGGTTTCATCCCATATGTACAAAAAAACTGTTTTGGTATGGCTTACATGTATGCCAAAATTATAAATATACATATTGCGTTTGTAATATACCACCGATGTTGAAAGTTTTAGAAATGCCAACGCTTGTTGCATATCGAAAGTTCAAACGTATTACTTATTTGACACGACTTCATTTTTAAGTGAGCCTATGGCTTGTTGTGCGTTTCTTAAGTGCAGCTCTTATTGTGCCACCAGTGCAGACGATTCATCACAAAACTTAATTTTCACTGCCAGCTCATTGCATATTCTGCAGGTAATTTTATTAGGTGGTTTAAAATGCAAATTAAATTTGGCGCTAAATACATTGTAGTAAAATTTTTGTTTAGCCACTTTTCAACTTACATGTCATATAATATACGAATGTTTAATTCTGGGTTTAAATATTTACGTTCAGGTTTATCTTTCCTAGTATAATGGCTCTGCCAGGTTGGAAAAGATTTGATATGCGATATGACACCAAAGTCATCGATTTTATTATTTTTCGGATTACGCCCTCGGCCATCAACAACTGCGAATACTTCTTGTTTTACCAAGCACCGATAAACTGTACCCCAAAAAATTTGCAGAGTTTTCTGGAAAAATGTCTTACATACCTTAACATTCTTCTCTTGCGCTAGCATTGAATATTCAAAAGTATTATTTTTATGACCTCGAGTGCCATCGCGAGTACGGGTTACCTTGGTTCTATTTGATTTTATTAGCCCTCTTAAAAACGAATTTTGTGTTGAATAATTTGCAAGTCTCCAAAATGTAAAAAAGAATACTCTGTCGAATACACTAATCTGTTCACCACATTTTTTACTACACCCGCAATCAATATCAATGATAAAGATTTTGGCTGGGATTTTACGACCTTTTTTCGTAATGTATTCCGTTCCACTATTACAATTGAGCTTACGTACATTTTTTTTCCAACGTAATGTGCTTCTTAACCTTTTTCTTCCACATTTTTGTACACAAGGATCATTAGTTACTGCAGAACCAGCTCTGATGAAAGAAGGGTCATCAAATCGGTCGGGTAAAGATATTACTGTCGTAGTTGCATCTGTTGGTGAATTCATAAAATCTTTTTCTTAAAACTAGAGTAATTACAGTGCGGTGTGCAATAAAATAAGTAATTATGTGGCTTTGACGAACGTTTTCAATTTAAACCGAAATAAAAAAGGAATTCCGTTAAATTTTATAATCAGTATTATAATCAGTACTTTTACTGTACTATATTATTTTTAATCATTAATTAAAAATTTGCTTAATTACCTATGTTATACACAATCTATTGATAAAGAAAATTAGGGGAATTTCGTTATTATGTGGGTTCAAATTGAAAACGTTTTTCAATGCAATGTAATTACCTATTTTATTGTAAACCCCTGTATATCAATGTTACTTACCTGTTAATTTCGGAACATCCTCACTATCTGAAGATTCCGAAATCGGCACATACTCATCATCTGCAGAAAAATCTAACTCACTTTCACTTTCCATAATAATAAAACACGTCTATTCATGAAAAAAAATATGAATAAAAAGTGACTTGGTTCATTCCCTCTGAACAAATTGCAAAAGTAACGGTGTTGACTTGATTTTTTTACGATTATCACCTGAACTAAACATTGGATTACTTAGTTCTATACAGCACTGAAAAATTTCAATTGTAAAAGTACCGAATATGGAAAAAAGAAAAAATTGACGGTTCACTTCAGCTTTGAGCCCTCCTTTAAGCCCTATGGCTTACCACATATGTATGTTCATTGTACAAAGTTAATTTAAAAATACTTAAAAAAAATAATTTAAAAAAACCGTCAAATATCATGCAATAATTATTTTACATTGCGTAGTATGATGCACATAGATAATAAATTTGGTTGTTGATGTACCCTTGGTAGTTCAAAACGGACAGTTTTCCTTTGCACTGAAATATTAAAATAATAATTTGTCTATAATAAATATACGGATTGCAAATAAAACGACGTCAATACTAAACTTAAAATTTGATAGATTTAGATGTATGTATGTACAAACGTGTATAATGTATGTTTATGTGCTATTTTTGCTCTTATTTGTGATCTCATCCAATAAAACTTACATAATAAATTAATGTATGTCACCAGAATTTCAAAAATACATATATAAATTTTTAAAATCTACATATATATGAGATGCTTTTAAAATTGGTCGCAAATCTAAAAACGTTGTTCGCTGGTTTATTTTAATTAAATTAATTAAATATAAACATAAATTGACGGTACAATAATTTCTTTAAATGTAAAAAATTATTTATCGATTTATCGTTTAGTTCTTCTTTAATGTTTAATTCGAATACTAAAGTTATAGGTATGCAGCTCAAGTTAAAGTGGACAGATCATTGGTTGATCTATAATGCAAGAAATCTCTCCTATACATAACATTTATAGACAACAAGATTATACATTTAAAATAACTGCTACTATACATCCATGTATTTCGTATTTGGTTAATATTCTTATTATTTGACGAAAATTGATCTTTTTTATGAATTACATAGCTTCACGCCTACATAACATTCCTTAAATATAGAAAGTTAATATTTTTGGAAATTCATCTTTTAATATTAACATTTTCCTATACATCATATATTTATGTATATTTATCATTACTTAAAATGTACATAGTAACAAGTGTTTTACTCTATATTTATGTATTTATATAATTTATTACGATAATTAAGAAACAAATTATATAAAAAAAAATGTTTGCTTTTCATCAACAGAATAAAGAATACGTACAAAAATTAAGAATATATTTTTTGGCTGAGTAGAAAAACAAGTGAAAATTGATATTGACGTCAAATAATGTTATCTATGTTTTAAAGACAAACAACCATCGAGACTAGAGAGTAAGGAAATAAAAATCAATATCAAATTTCATAATATGTACATATGTACATACATACATACATTTGTATTTTACACTTTTTTACTGTACATTTTTATCTTCAAAATATATTATAAGTTGTAATTGATATACATATGCCGTTTTAAATAAAATTGAAATGCAGAGCAACCATTAGTGTTATATTCGTTATATTATTATAGTAATAGAGCAATTATACTTGTTGATAATACATATATGTACATATTACATAATATATAGAAAAATATCGGTGGTAAATTAAATTTATTAAATTGCGGGTTACACGTAACTATACATATTATACAATTTTGTATTTTTTATTTTATTTTTTTTTTTAAATATTACAACTGATTACATATATCATCTAGTAATTTGTCTATCTATCTTATCCATTAGTTAGTCTCTAAAAATTTGGCCGCCTTATTATGGTCTTCCCAATTCCAGCGGTTTCTTTCTTTGGAGCCATCGTACTCCATTTGTGTTACTCAGCACACCACGTAACTCAACATTTTGATGTTGACCAAGCCGTTGTATGTGTTTCTTTGCATGAATCGTTATCTCTTCAACTGACGTTTTCCATTCGGAGGTCCCTATGTAGGTTATCGTTTCTTATGTACCAAGGAGCGTTCACTATTCCAAGTAACACTTTATTTTGAAAAGCTTGTATTATTTTAATATTGGTTTTCTTAGTACAGCCCCAAAGCTGAATACCATAAGTCCATATAGGTTTTAAAACTTGTTGGTATTGACATCTCTGAATATCTTTCAATTAGCTAATACATATTTCTATATTTAATGTGTAGTTCCTCCTTTTTAACTTAACATCGAGAGGCATGCCAATATATTTGGCACAAATCAGTAAATTTCAAAGACGCCAAAGACATCTATGCTTGAACAAATATTTAAAAGCATCGAAGCGCTAAATACGAGAGAGATTCATAGATGCTTTATACAGACGACTAGATAGCCGAGAAACAGTGGATGAAATAACATCCATATTATACTAAACTAATATGATAAATAAAACATTAAGAATTGTAATCTGGAATGCAAATGGAATAATCCAGCATATTTCAGAGTTAGAAATCTTTTTAAATACTGAACAAATTGATATATCTGTGGAAACAACTAAAAACAACTTATGTACGAAATACTGAATTTTCAGTAGACCAAAAACAAACTGTTTCAATAATTTTTTAATATTGTGTTGAACTAAAAGAAACGGTAAATATATCAAAATATTGGAATTTTTAAGCACGTTTTATAATAATTTTAAAATTTTTAAAATATTTTCTATTTTCATTGAAATTTTTGTTTGTTTTTCATAAGTCGTTTTAATAAAACTCAAATAAATAATAAACTTTACTTGCGCCAACATAATTGATTTTTCCAAAATGAAACCAAGTGAATACAAAGTTTTAAGTCGAGTTAAGTTTATTTATTAAAATAAAAATATACATAAAATTCACTTAAGTAAAATATACCATAATAACAAAACATATTTATTCATATACAAAAGAAACGAAATTCATTATAGTAATCATTTTTTACTGCTATAACTCTAATCTGCTTCGCTTTCGGATTCAACATCAGTGTCTGCAGATGGTCCTATATCGGATACGTTCTCGTCGGATATATTCAAATAAAAATTATGAAGCGTTGGATCAATGAATTAGTAAATCTAAGAGATCTTTCTTCTTCTCTTTACTTATTTTTAGCGGAGCTGAATAACATCTAGGTAGATCCAAAAGTGATACATTGTTCACTCCGCGACGTTTTATGTTTAGAGCTTTAAAAGGTTCATCCTCAGTTAATGAATTTTTATACAAAACTGTTCCAAATTTTTTTGTGTATCGCAGCCATTGAACGTTTCGCCAAATAAACTTATTCTTGTCCTTGTCAATTTTACGCATCATAAATTTTGTTGGAAGAATCTTTCCAAAGTCATACATTTTATTCGGAGTCATTTCAGTTACTAAAAAGTTATGCTTTGTGCCCACTGCTCGGATGAATTGATACCAATCGTGTGGTACATGGATGTTTATGGCCGTTCGTTTCTTTTTTCTTTCTATAAGAGCATGATCAGAATCACACTCCATATGAGTGTGGCCTGATACTAGAAACTTATGATCTATTATTTCTATATTTTCAGTATTGGACATTAATATAGAGAACATCGCCAAAACCATGGAATTTTTATTTTGTCCAGTACAGTTGTCACTGTACAATACAACGTGCTTTGTATTGTCACCAACCGAATTGAGATGTTGCAATAAACTTGAAGCCATCTGGTTACCTCCGCGACGCGCATCAACTGCACTCCACATGTAGCAGTTGTCACTGTACAACACAACGTGCTTTGTATTGTCACCAACCGAATTGAGATGTTGCAATAAACTTGAAGCCATCTGGTTACCTCCGCGACGCGCATCAACTGCACTCCACATGTAGCAGTAGGGTTGGTTGGTGACAAGATCATGAACCGTAAAGTTAAACGTCCAAAGTTGACGTTTGTAAAAGGATAGTGAATTCTCCAAGTACGGTGTTGACAAGCATTGTTGCAAGTCAATTGCAAAAACTTTAATCGATGAATTAGTTTGTGCAATAAGTTTATCAGTGCTTTTACATTTATAAGCAATATCCGCTTGTTCGTGGTGAATTTTTTGGCGATCAATTATATCGTTTCGAACTGCATCGTCAGTACAAGTTTTTAACTGAATTTTAAATTTTTCGCAAGTACTACACACGTCAGATTGTGGTTGTTTGAATTTTATACCCATTTCTACAAAAATATAAGGAATAAGCGATAATAATTTAATGTTACAATGGAAATAAGCAGTACAAACCTTTAAATATTTGAGAGTATTTCGTCAATGAAATTGGGTGACTATGTTGTTCTCTATACATCTTGTACGTTTTTTGGTGTGACGTCTAGAATAATGACTTTCGTAGCTAGGAAAACTGTTTACGTGACATTTTACTTCATTAATCTTTTCTTGAGAAAGCTTTGATTGTGGCGAATCGGTACCTCGTAAATCAGATAGAGATCTAATTTCACCTAGATTCATTTTCTTTTTTAATATAGTTTTTAGAACATTATCAGTTTCATCAAATGTCGTTCGAAACCATTTTTGGCATACCTCGATGTTTCCCAAGCCTATCTTAAGATGATAAATACAAGAATATTTTCTGGTTCTTGGACGAATGGTACTTTTAATCTGTCTCCGCGATTTCGATTCTTTAATCGAAATTAATCCTGCCAAGTATATAATTCTGGATGTATAGGATCCTAAATTCCAGTATGTACCGAACAATTGTTTTTGTTTTTCATAGGAAATACGGCCAGCGCAATTCTTTCTACATTTTGCGAGAGGCTGACATACTCTCTCTCTGATGATTCAACCTTTACTAGTTTTATATTCCTTTCCCGTGTTCCGATTTTTTTGTCTCAACTTTATAAGCTTTAATTTTGACATATCACATGATGAATCATGTTCTATAATTGGTGACATTAGATTTGTTTCTAATTGCACTCCCATTTTAATTAGATTCTCCTCGCCAGACTCACTTTCATTATCTGATAACTCGGGTGAATAATTCGGATCAATGTCACTGTCGTCATTATCTTCAAATTCGTTAAAATCAATTGTTTCTCTGTTTTGACCATTATCGATAATAATTCCCGATATTATAGGTACTTTATTTTCATCTGATGACGATGTTTCGTTAAGAACAGGCGCAAAAAATACTTCTCCAGTATCCATTGAAACAGGTTTTGCAGTAACTGTCGAATAGTTACGAATGTATTAATTATTTTAACCGAAACGTAGTTTATGTACACATAATATAAGATAAATTGCCCACAAAACAAAAAATAAATTATTTGGTATAAAGGTTAATTAACTGTAATAAATATTTTCTCAATTCTCTATTCTCTTCATAATGACGGAATAGATTGTCGAAGAAATTTATACCAAATATTTTATATATGTATAATTAACTTAACTAAACAAATAAATAAAGTGCTCACGTTTATTAGAGTCTTGACCAGGTTCTTCTTTTCCATATTGATGTGATGAGTTCGGCTCAATAGTATTAACAACTTGTTTCTCTTTACACGTACTTCTGAGATTTTTTGATATTGTTGGTGGCGTACTAGCCTACTGACACAAGGAAAACTCCGGATCTAATTGATTTCTATATTACAAGAGGTATATACGAAAACCACATTTTTCTAGAAAATAGTGAGTCTTTCATCGGACCACTCGCCCGTCATTATGACTGTTAGTTCCACAATTGTTAACAAGGAAAATTCACATAGACTAACAAATAACAAAATCAATTGGAAATTACTAAATAAATAATTTAGGAAATTGGTTGAAGATAATACCGATCTTCTTGTACCAATCAACCATACGGTTCAACTAGAAAATGAAGTGGAACTATCAATCAATAATATACAACAAGCAGCATGGAATAGCACCCCTGTAATCCAAAACAAGAAGCGCAATAATTTCACTTATCCCGTCGAGATCAGGGAGTTGGTTAATAAAAAACGGAAAGCAAGCCATGTTTTCCTTGCTTTCGAGCACCACAAAGTAAAATAGTTTTTAATTACCTCTGCAATAAGCTTAAGCAAAGAATTAGAGAACTAAAAAATGAATTGTTCACCCGTTATCTTCGTAGTCTTACAGACAATAAAGAAATTGAATATTCTCTATGGAACGCTACAAAAGCATTAAAAAGATCAAATTGTCAAATACCGCCAGTAAAAAATTAAGAGAGAAATTGGATAACAAGTGCCAAACAGCAAGCAGCACTATTCGTATGTCATATTGAAGAAACGTTCCAACCATATGCTAGACAATCAGTGGATGAAAATATAATACCAGTGTACAAGGAGGATTGTAGTGAAATACCACCTGTAACTCTACGAGAGTTGAAAGATGAAATTAACCATATTATACAATGAAGAACGAATATATAGACAAAAGATAGACATAGATTTTTTCAAATTGTATGGTGATTGGAATAAGATGGAAAATTTCTCAATGATAATTATGTATATAATAGGTAGTAAATCATAGTTGTACAATTATTTCATTAACACAACTATTTCATATCACATAATTGTATTTTGTTTATATTTATGTCAAACTAAGGTCGAGTGGTACACTTATTACACAGAAGTCAACGTACTTTGTTTTTCATCCCACAATTTAAATATATTATATGTACATTACAGCGATATTACAAACTACTAATGTGTACAATTGATTGATTTAAAACTTACAATTAATAAAAAAAAATAGAAATAAAAAATTTACAATATTCTATCCCATTCCAGTTTTTAATAATGTTTTTGATTTTCTGTAATAATTTTTAATATGCTCGTATGTAGTATAAAATACATTTTTATGGAATATTGTCTTACACTACTATCTCCTATAAGAGCTTGAAGTATCTAGAACTTGGCGAACTGTTTTGAGATGGTTTAGGTTAGAACAAAATTATAATCAAATGATCAGACCAAGTCTGTAGATTGACCACTAGTCATTTGATTATAATTTTGTCCTAACCTAAACCGTTTCAAAACAGTTCGCATACCGTGGAACCTTATCCGGAATTCAACTAACCGGAATATGTAATAACCGTAAATTTTGCTTTATAATTTTGTTAATAAGGTTGTGGTTTTTATTTACATACATTTAGATACATTTTTTTTAATAAAATTAAAATTTCTAAAATTCAACAAGTAAGTACATATTAGGTTCTTAAAGATAAAGTCAACATTATTAAAGATGTGGAGAGCGATAGAAGCGTAAATATACATAAGGAAAACTACGTCGTTGGCCTATCAACAATCTATGATTTAAAAAAAATAAAGACTCATTTTATGTTTTTCGCGCTAAGTATGACTGTAAAAGGTATCACTGAGCGAAAAATGCTTCGGATAGCCGAAAATCCTACATTGGACACAGCAATATGCATGTGGTTTAAACAGTGTCGTACCGAAGGAGTTCCTATTTCCGGCCCATTACTAACCGAAAAGGCAAAATATTTTCATAACGAGCTGAAAATTACATCGGACTGTAACTACTAGTCTTGGTGGCTACAAAATTTAAAAAAAAAGGCATGGAATTTGGCGCCAAATACGCAAAATTTCCGATAGAGGTACTAGCGAGGGAATCCTCGCTCTTCAAAAATCTTTTAACATTAAATATTTTATTTTGAACGTTTTTCGAGCTTCAAATGTAGTGACTCCAGTAGTGTTGCAAAAATGCTGGTACAACATTTGGCCGGATTTGAAAAAACCTGAAGAAGTAGACAATTTTGAAGCATTGGAAGCCGAACAGTCAATTTACGACTTAGTTAGTGTTGCATCACTGGGAAAACTTCGAATGCTTCATAAACGAACGTTTTTTTATTTACACACGTCTGTAAAGTTTTCGACAAATAACAAAATAGTTATGTGTATTTATACAGTGACCATGTATATAATAATAAAATCAGTGATAACAAAAACAACAATATTATTTCACTATCAATATACTAATTATTATAAGTATTGATTGGATTAATGAAAATAATACTTTAGAAGTAAAACTTAACTAAGATAAAGAAGAAGCTTTTGTCATTGGGTATGAAACTTTGAAATTCATGTATTAAATAATGGAATTTAGTTGTTTACTGTATTGAAGATTGGCCAAATCACAGAGATGTTTTCGACGTCTGAACGATACCTATATTTCGCTTAAAGAATACATTTCAAATCAAAATAGGGAGAATACCATAGGAAGAGATAACTTTTGTTATTGATTTGAACATTAATTTAACATTCATAAGAAACAGTAGAATTTAGATAGGTTCTGTCTGCATTTTCGAATAGTGTATAGAGATACGACTGTCTCTTTATCCATAGGGATGAATTTTAAAGGTATTTAATATTTTTCGCAGAATATAAAAATGGGGTGATTTTAGATGCCTTTTTAAATTTTGTATGTACTACCTTTTCTTCAGATTTTTCCAATTTTATCTTTCCGCAGGTTTTAATTCACTTTGACCCCCTTCAATATAATACCGTCAGGCTTCATTAATATAAAATAAATGTTGTAAGCACAGTACAGAAGTAAAAAAAAACATATGAATTATTCGTTAAAAAATAATTCAGTATAATTAAAAGTCTCCATAATTAAGTAATCTGTAAAAGTACAGAATTTTAAGTACAAATCTGATCTCAACAGTTGTTCTTATTTGATTTACCCATACAAAAATAAATATTAAAATTACGTTAAAATCAATTAATTTAAAAAAGTTATTTATAGAGCCTTCCTTATACATAATATACATATGTACAGTATTTATAAATATTTTAAATAATATGCTAGCCCGAATAAACGTGTCTGGTATAAATTATAATATTTTTTTTATTTTTTGGGATTGAGTGAATTTTTTTGCTGTATTTTACGTTATTTTTCGTGCTGATAAGCTTATCATGTATTTAGTGAAGACACGTATATTTTTTGTTTGAAAGTCTTATGGGATGACTTTCGGCCATCAAAACACCTTCACGCCATATTTGAATCATTTAATATTAGTATTAATTAGATTGTTCGAGTCAACATAAATTTAAAAAAAAATCTGTTTTTATATTTCATTTCATTTTATTATCTTTTAAAGGATCAATATATATTCCTCTCTATAAATACTCATAAGATTGTTTAATTTTATTTAAATTATATATCTGTGATCGTATAAGATCCCAGCGAGTACGCTGTCTCGGTCACGTTCTGCATGAGTTATGTTTCTTCAGCAGTCGTGTATAAAAAAAATTAATTTAATTGAACTTTTTTATTATTGAAAAATTAAAATTTTTACATAACACTTATATTTTTATAAACTCCTCTGTTTTAGAGTCACAATCAATCTGAATTTAATTTTATTTAATGTTGTTGGATTTAATTTAAAAAAATGTAATTTTGTTGATTTTACAAATTTATGCACACGATTTACAATTATGAATGATGATTTTAATTTAGTATTTTATTTATTCCGGATGTTCTCATGTACGTTTTGCATGTTTGCATTTTTAGATGTTATGCTGGACGTTATCACATTTCTATGTAGTGTAGCTGAAGGCACATGCCCCAGCCACATAGAATTTGTCCTATAAGTTGGTCCACCGCGGCATTGACCTGTAGCTCAGTTAGTAGGGGTAATGGTGGTCGTGGGTTGTGGTGGTAACTTATAGGACCTAGATTACCGCATCGGACTGTATACAAAAGCATACAGAAACAAAAAAAAATACCGGTTTAGTAAGAGAAAAAAATCGGATCATCAACGCGCGAGACATGTTATTCTCCTGCTTTGCAGCGGAGAGTACAACCGAGGAAAAACTAGCTTAGTTTATCCAATCATTATGATTTAAACATATATCTATTTATCAAAAAAAATCAAAATATCCCACATACCTTTATAATTTTCTCGATATAATTGACCAAATAGCCAATTTCAGCTTCATCACCAAAATTGCGGCAGGTAAATCACACACTCACAACTATATTTTCTCACAAAAAAAAAAAAAACAGTAAAGAAACAGAAAAACACAAGAACCAAATAAATGATTACACAATTGAATATCTCTATTTAGTATTTATCGGTTTTATTTAACTTTAAACACTTAAGGTTGGTTTATATTATCCGTTCAGTTCCTTACAGACACGTACCGACACAAACATCAAGTATTTATATTATCCGTACGTTTCCGTACAGACATTCATTTGTATTATTTCGATATGTCGATCGTATATATTCGTAACAACGTACAGTCACCGCTCAACTACGTACAGTCCAAACGAAAAACAAGAATATAAAAATACAAAATAAATAAAATTAAATATTTAGAATAAAATATTTAATCAATTGATAATATCAGAATTATAAGAGTAATATTGATAGTAAGAATCAATAAAAATGTTGTAATCGTATAACTTTAATAATCATATCTGAAAATAATTTAAATCTGAAATAAAAATTATCTGAAAGTAACCGACATATCCATACATACATATTTCGACCGATTCAAGTTGCATGATCGATTGATCGCAACAAACTAAAATAATTCATGTACAAAAATACAAAATACATCAGCATGGATGAATAATGAAACGATACTATGAGTTCGAGTTATTTCGTCTTGTTCGTATTTTTTCGCTTACGTATCATTTCAGACAAATATTCTTTTATACAATATTTGTCTGTACGGTACGTGTATGAAAGGAAACGTACGGATAATATAAATACTTCCATATAAAATGTATGAAACAATATTTTTTTTGTCTGTGCCGGTACGTGTCTGTGCGGAACGGAACGGATAATATAAATCAACCTTTATTTCTATATAGATACAAAAAAATAACTCATACAGAACTAATGTTTAATAACAAATTTCTTTAAATCTAACACCAAAAAAAAACACAAAATTTTAGAACCACAACAATAACAATAAGTATTTGAAACACATATATAAACTAATCACGACAAACCCGAACTATCCGGCAAAATAAAACTGTCCCGCGTTACGGATCCGCGATCTCTTCCGCTTAGTGGACAAACTTCAACTCCCTTTCTACAGAAAATGCCCGCGTTACGGATCCGCGATCCGTTCCGCTTGATGGACAGACTAGCACTCTCCCTGAAGAAAATTATTTTTCTTCACCACCTAAAAAAAAAAAATTGCAGGTGGGAGGGATTAATATAAGTTTTGCATATAATTATAAAACTTTAATTTAGGGCATCCAAAGTTAATGCACCCAAAAAAAACGTTTTCATATGCATTGGAAAATTTTATAAATTCTGCTGAAAGCAAAAAAAAATTGGAATATAGTTTTATTTCAAAATAAAAAAAATTGTATGCACTTAATATCAAAATTCATTTTTTTCATAAAAAAAATGCTTGAAATTAGAGCACTACGCGCACGCTTATTACAATTAATGTAATGTATTTAAAACAAAAAAAAATATGTCAAATATCTTGACCTACAGAAGTATGAAATATGTGCGAGAATTGTGAGTGTTGGGAATTGGGATTGTAATGGGATAGAGGAACTCATCCCGTTACAGCGTGGGGAAACCCAATAACGCTGAGATGAAAGAGATCTCATGCTCTGTTGGTATGAGGAAACAGAAAGAGTGTCAGCAGATTAAATTGCCCAACGTGGCGGACGCCCCACAACCTGAGATAGTCTCAAAGCCGGGCTAATTAATAACCACTACCGGAACGAATTGATTTTTAATTTAATTAAATTTTAACTTAAATTTTGAACCTATATTTTCGTTTGTGTGTTTTTTTTTTATTTTTACTTATTGTTTTTGTTTTGGATTCTCTTAATATTTACATTATTACTAATAAAGTTTCTTTATGACTTTATGAGTGTTTTTTTTTTACTCTAAATTTACAAAACTATAAATTTAAAAAAAATTAACAATTTTCAATACTAAACTAAATGAAGGTGCGGTTGGGGCTGATTTGTACACATGATTGATTTTTTTAAATGTGGACGATGAATATTTTATAACATCTGACAGTAATGTTTGATCATCAGATTTGTTTGTTTCATCCTATCTGCTTTGCTGCTATTTTCATTGGAATATTTTATCGCCTGACTGATGAAGCCGAGGATGAAGACGATGATTTTTAATAGCGGTTGTTGTTGGTCTTGGAGTTTTGGCTTCCATATGGCTTTCCGTAATGTTTTTTTTTTTTTTTTTTTTCAAAGTTCACGGTAGGTACTATACTAGTTGTATTATTATTACTTGGCGGTTTAACTGATTTTTGGTTTGTTGCGACAAGCTCTGGCATTTTGAGTATTGTGCTTATCTACAATTTTTAATTGGACTGGTTGCTTCTGCTTGTATGATAAGTCAACTGCCTGGTTGTCTTGTATCCTTTCAACATCACCATTGGATAAATTTATATTTTTACATTCTCCTCATTATCGTTTTCACCGTTGGATTCATCTTGAAGATGATCATATATCTTCGATCAGTTCACTTCCTTCATCATTTTCTTTTTTTATCGTAACTAAATATTATGTTTATATACACATATATATTTATTTGGTATAAATACACTTTATTTTTAACTTATTATCGTTGATGTGAACAATTACGCTCCGTAATCGCGAATGATCAGTCTCGAACATGCTATTCACAATTCCATAACATACCTGTAGTATACGATCGATGAAACTGCTGTTTATGTGTTAGTTTGAGTTACAGTGTTTGTATACATTACAGTAACCGTCATCGTTTTCTTTATATTTAACACTACTGATGCTAACGCATCGAACTGTTGGAGTTGTTAACTGCTTTGCTATTGTTGAAATCACTTCATCTGGTAACGTACATTTTCTTCGTTAACAATTTAATATGCGCCTTTTTAATATGCGCCATTTTATATGCGCCTTTTTAAGGTGGCAACAAAAAAAAAAAAAATACGCGGTAGTTTCAAATTAAACGCTCATGGATTGTATTCTTAGGATTTAATATAGTATTATCTCTTCTTCTGGTTCAGCTTTATCTCCAATCGTCATCAAATTCAGCGACCACCCGATGTCATCATCTCCTTTGTTATCCTCTTCTTCTATATCAGCTTCATCTGATGTTCCTCGTCTATCTAATCTTCATCATCATCCCCTTCATCATCATCATTTATCCTTGTCATCTAAATTATTTATAATCCCTAATGATGAAACAGGTTTTTCATCTTGTTCATGCTTACGTTGGCGTCTAACCCCATGAAGACACTATACGGTGCTACCCACATGATCCGTATACTAGGATTTAACTATACTATATAAACTAACATTTATTAATTCTTATTCTGATTACTAATATATATATTTTTAATTTATTAATTAATTACCGCATAATCCTTTTTTTTTTTAAATTTAATTTTAGAAAAATACATTTCTTTAGTATTTATTTTTTTATAATTTTAATCTCATGGCAATTTCGGGATATTAATTTACTTTACCTTTAAAATTTTGATTTGAGAACGTATTTTAATTGTTTTATAATTATTGTATGTTTAAGAAAATAATTATTTTTTTTTTTAAATTTTATGGATTCATTTAACATTATGTTTCTCTGCACACAAGTTTAAGATAATATATGCATTCCACTATTTAAATGTAGGTATATTTAATTCATAATTTAATAATTTTGTAAAATTTTGGAAAAAAAAAATTTATAATTTACAAAACTAAATGAAATTGATTTATGTAGATGAAAGAATTTTTTTTTTTGTTTACTAGGACCTAAACTTATTCTTAATTTCAAACTAAACTTAACTTAAGGCTTAGTTACTGGGGTTTCTATCACCATCTCCGATGGGATAGAGACGACCAGGCTTCACCTTACCATTACATTACCTGTTCACAATACTCTATAGGCATTATAATGGTAAGTTGGATACGCGGAAAGCTGATATTTGCTTTTTATTTATTGTAAAAAAAATTTTTTTTTTAAACACAATAATTTTCTCTCTTTGTTAGGGATTACTCTTATTTCATTTAATTAATTTTTTTTTAAACTATATAATTTTTATTTCATGGTCCACAAAAAAAACTATCCCGCGGTTGGGATCAAATAAGGATAGGAAAAGGTATGTGTGAAAAACCAAAATGGTAATGAAATTTTATTCATCGACCCGATCTCGCAATGAGCATTCAAAACCTACTACCAGTAAGTGAGCCTCATTGCTACAGTGTCAATTTCTCTAACATTCCATTAATGAATTTAATGGTCATGAATAACACCCTTGTCCTTGTTTCCACAACTCCGGATTCAAATTCCTTTCAGGAAGACACGGGCTGTGCAAGTAACAAGTTGTACGCTATCCATGAAAACAACTATTTAATTCATATGTCCTCCTGACAGAAAAAATAATTGTTCCTTCTACCATTAACGCTATAGCGCGCCGGCTAGCTCTTTGAATTTCTTTAGGTCATTGATGCTTTCAGTAACTAACTGATGAGTCAAGCTAGCAGTCACGCCCATCCACTAATCAGAACGAACGCTTGCCCATTAGTTACCTATTTACACCCTGGATGTCACTAAAACTACAGGTGAACTGGCAAATCCATCCCTAAGGATGACAATTTTAAAAAAAAATAATGAAGTGAAAAATCGCAAACTTAATTATAACCTTTTAAGAAATTCAACACAAATTTATTTGGTTGACCAGCTGGCACTTACTTATGTCAGCCTTAATCAATCGATTTCAGAGGAAATTTCGATTTCGAAATTCGACCTAGTATACGGAATGGTGGTCAGATTGCCTGAGAATGTGCAGCCCTTTATACCCCCGATTGCTTTTTCGGCAAGAAAGGGATAGTGCACATTACACCCGGGATCGCATCATTCACCCTTGCTAGAATCGAAAGGCAAGACCGACGGTTATACTAGTACGAAAACCGTACACCAACTATTTGGGAAAAAGAAAGAATTGTCTCAATTTCAAAACATGATAGTAAGATTTTAAACTAAACCAGCTTCTATGTGCTAGCCGTAAATCACCTTACTATTATGATTCAACTGAACTGTTCCATTCCGCTTTCCTTGGGTAGGAGCTTGTCGAATGGTTCAATCCAGCTTAATTTGAAAATAAAACTTTTACATTAGATGAGAAAAATATGTTTTTATTTTAGACCGTTATTATTTGGCCTGCTTGATTTGGGCGCCACTTTGTAGCGCGCCCATTAATGGTTTTATTTTAGGCTGTACCCTCAGCCGTGTTTGGGCGCCACTTTGTAGCTGAAGGCACATGCCCCAGCCACATAGAATTTGTCCTATAAGTTGGTCCACCGCGGCATTGACCTGTAGCTCAGTTAGTAGGGGTAATGGTGGTCGTGGGTTGTGGTGGTAACTTATAGGACCTAGATTACCGCATCGGACTGTATACAAAAGCATACAGAAACAAAAAAAAATACCGGTTTAGTAAGAGAAAAAAATCGGATCATCAACGCGCGAGACATGTTATTCTCCTGCTTTGCAGCGGAGAGTACAACCGAGGAAAAACTAGCTTAGTTTATCCAATCATTATGATTTAAACATATATCTATTTATCAAAAAAAATCAAAATATCCCACATACCTTTATAATTTTCTCGATATAATTGACCAAATAGCCAATTTCAGCTTCATCACCAAAATTGCGGCAGGTAAATCACACACTCACAACTATATTTTCTCACAAAAAAAAAACACAGTAAAGAAACAGAAAAACACAAGAACCAAATAAATGATTACACAATTGAATATCTCTATTTAGTATTTATCGGTTTTATTTAACTTTAAACACTTTTTTCTATATAGATACAAAAAAATAACTCATACAAAACTAATGTTTAATAACAAATTTCTTTAAATCTAACACCAAAAAAAAACACAAAATTTTAGAACCACAACAATAACAATAAGTATTTGAAACACATATATAAACTAATCACGACAAACCCGAACTATCCGGCAAAATAAAACTGTCCCGCGTTACGGATCCGCGATCTCTTCCGCTTAGTGGACAAACTTCAACTCCCTTTCTACAGAAAATGCCCGCGTTACGGATCCGCGATCCGTTCCGCTTGATGGACAGACTAGCACTCTCCCTGAAGAAAATTATTTTTCTTCACCACCTAAAAAAAAAAACGGGGAAATTTCCACATTTTTAAAACATAGAATGATTTCTTCCAATCCGAAATCAATAAATTGCAGGTGGGAGGGATTAATATAAGTTTTGCATATAATTATAAAACTTTAATTTAGGGCATCCAAAGTTAATGCACCCAAAAAAAACGTTTTCATATGCATTGGAAAATTTTATAAATTCTGCTGAAAGCAAAAAAAAATTGGAATATATTTTTATTTCAAAATAAAAAAAATTGTATGCACTTAATTAAAAAATGCTTGAAATTAGAGCACTACGCGCACGCTTATTACAATTAATGTAATGTATTTAAAACAAAAAAAAAATATGTCAAATATCTTGACCTACAGAAGTATGAAATATGTGCGAGAATTGTGAGTGTTGGGAATTGGGGTTGTAATGGGATAGAGGAACTCATCCCGTTACAGTAGGTTGCACTTTTAGGTGTTATACCGGATGTTGTCACATTTCTATGTAGGCACGTGTTGTAGTTTATGTAACTCTACTTCGCTTTGGTGCTGTGGTGTGGAGGCCACCGGACGTAACTCGTGCTGGTCCAGAACGAATTGTGCAGCGATCTCTGAAAGGAGCGCCACCATATGGTAGGCGCAGAGGTCGTTGCCGATTGTCTAAGACAGTATAAAGACCCAGCACAAGGCGACTATATTCATTTCTGTCTTGCTGCAAAATTGTCTTTAAAAAAGGGTGAAGTTACCCGCTTTTTATTCTATATTCTTTATTTTTGTTTTTTGCTCAATTGGCGGTTGTCAAAAATTATGTCAGTTTGACATAATTTTGACATAATGTAAATAAATTGATGTTATTTGCACAGCCAGTATGATGATAATAAATCACATAAAATACTACTGTTGGTAATTTCTTTGCATAAAACTTTGTTGTCAAAAAGAAAAGATATTTAATTTAATTTAACACAACGAAATGCTTTATTTGGAGTATTAAGTCAACATATTTTAATTATTTTTTTATAATTAATAGCAAAAAAATCACAATTTATTTTAATATAATATCGATCGATTTTTAAATAAAATCGATCGAATCTATATTCCTGATAATCGGTTGAAACATGCTTTGGGGGAATGCCACATTACCGACGTACACAACTTTGTATTGAACATGGTTCGCAATTGGAATTTTAACTGCGTTTGGTTTAATCTTATTTTTGTTAAGAATGTTTTGTTTATCACCACGTTGTCGATATGCTTTCCAATCCTCGCAGGGATAGGCTTTCTCGCCAGTATGAATCCTTATATTATTTTTTAGTGCGTCTGCTCGATAGAATCGTTCACCATACTTTTCGTATCCATATCGACGTTCTCCACGGTGAATAAGTCTGTGTTGATAAAATACTGATCTGGTGAGAATAATTTTTCGTATATGATCATTGAAATAAGGGCAAATCGTAAATTTTCAGGTACATCCTTCGACGCTGCAAGCAAATGGCTTAACGCCTTGGTGAAGTCTGAAATGTTGCCACAAATGACTCAATTGTGTATATGATTTACCACTATAATATAATTTAGTCTCAAAATTTTGCCAGAAATATTTACTTCCAACTGGAAGTCCATCCATTACATGAATCTAGAAATATACAATCAAGATGAACAACCAAAATTATAATAAATAATAAATACTTATCTTAAATAATAAATATCACATCCATCATCCACCATTATAAAAACAAATTTTAAATTTGATTACAATTATTTGTACCGAGCGCAAAAAGTTGTCTAGCCAGTTTTACTGGAATGGCAGTACATATTTTCCCATGAAAAAAATGAAAACACAATATAATTAGTAATTACAAATTAAAATTAACACTAATCTTTCCTTTAAATACATACAAATATTTGTAGAGTAAGCAAATTCATGTTATTATATTGACAACGTCAAGACGACAATGACATTTCGGTTTCGCCAAGTTATCGCAAAAAATAATTAATTGAAAAAGAGCTAAAATTGACATAATGAGTGAAAAATTTAGCATATTTTTAATTTGTAGCAGTTGGCAGTTGCCAGCCTGCTGCACATTTTGCATCGATTTGAAATTATTTTAATTTGGAAGGGGAAATTTGCTTACGAAATGGCTAGTTTTGATTGGTTTATATATGGTATAAACACTGTTTATTAGTACTTTAAACACTGTTTATTAGTACTATTATCTGTGGTCAAAAATTTTCTTGAAGAGAATATTTTTCTCTTAAGGATTATTTGTATTCATATTTTTTTTTTCGATTCAAACTGATTCTCCACAGAGTATTATTGTTAATTTCAAAATTTTGTAATATGTTTTTTTGGAACTAATGTAATTTTGAGATTTTTGAGTTAAGTTTTACTGGATAGAAATTTACTTGATTGGAATACGTTTTTCGATAATTTGAATACTTAATATGTTTAGTACATATATGGTTCAAAAAATGTTAGAAGAACATTTCTTTAGATTGTCAAATCATAAACGAAAACCATACAATGAACAAACCACTACAATCAAACAATTGAATAGTTAAAAAATTAAATAAATAAACATTTACACGGTTTTATAAATAATACATAATATGTAAAGGATGGGTAAGATCTCAGTTAACTAAAAAACAAATCGTGGGGTGCATTTTTCACTTTTACTTTGATTATATTTTATATAACCCTGGATTGGATAGGCAACACGTAGAAAAATCTTATAACCATCATCTAGCGTCACGAGCCCCAGTTTAATTCAAATGATGGAAATCTTTACATTTACTTAAAATTACTCACATAATAGATATCACTAATCACAAGTATTTGTAATTTCAAAAATATTTGACCGTTGTAGGTAAAACAAAAATCTAAACTTTTAATTATTTTTGTATTTGATTGTTTTGTATTTAATTTGAAATTATAAAACACTAAGGGTGGATGAAATGCGAATTTAAATGTATACGTTTCAGAAATGAGCATTTTTCGAAAAATTTAAAACTTGAAAATTAATTGAAACCAATACCAAATTTAAAATAATAAATACATGTCTAATGTTTCTAAGTATGTATCTAATTATAGTCCAACAAAATGAATATATTTTGTAGAATTTTCCCGAAAATATTGTTAATGTTGTTTTAAAATTTGTTGATTTCCAATATGATACAAGCGAATATTTGTGTGTATTTCTATAACTAATTTTATGTATTTATGGATTTTCATAATTTCACAATTCAAAACCGTATGACGAGTGATGTAACTATTTAAGAAAGAAAATTTATTTAAAAAGTATGTTTCTATTCTTTCCGCATAGAAATAATCATTTCATGTTATGTTTGACAATCAATATTAATGGGATAACAACAACGTATTGAAAATCAATACACCTGTGCTGGGATGTTCTATCATCACTTCGATTCGCTTCGATAGACATTTGTGTCTCTTTTTTTACGAACAAAATTGTGCTCCATTGCGTTTTTTGAATTATGTTTTGTCTATTGCGATCTCAGCCTGTTAGAATAAATTTGCAAACTATATCTTTTTCCTCTTTTCACTTGTCATCGAAAATAAAAATATTTGTGATATTTTTTCGAATGAATTTACAGAAATAGAATCGAGCAGGCTATGATCACAATATTAATTGCGAAATAGAATACAATTTTGTTCGTAAAAAAAGAGACACAAATGACTATCGAAGCGAATCGAAGTGATGATAGAACATCCCAGCACTGACTATGAAAGATATAGAGTTAGCTACGAAACTAAATACTGAGGAGATCGAATGGTACACATATGAAGATAAAAATAACCACTCAATTAAGGTTAATGCAAAAGAGGCCTTCACCCAGCCAGCTCAAAGGAGGATATATTGAAGGACCTACAAGAAAAGAACTGCAATAGAAAATGAAGAAGAGGTTCAAATAAATAAAAGGGGCCTGCCACTTTTTATGCTAACTTTTAATAATAAAGAAATGGTGGAAAATATCTACAATATAAAGGCTACCCTTAATAAAGCATACCTCAATGCAAAAAGGCTTCAATCATACGAAGAAATATTGCGAACGGGAGCCTAGATGCGTAAAATGGGATGGGATACATAATATCCCGCCAAAAAGTATAAACTGAAAAGGACGACATCCTGTAAGTTATAGAGGATGTGCCGTAGCGAAGGAACTACAAAAATTAAGAAACAAAAGGCGTGAAATACCACAAAATCCTAGAATACCGCTAGGAAGAATACCTACTAAAAACTAAGTAGAACTAAAACCGTTTAAAGGTTGGAATTATGTTTGACTGAGTGTGTGAATTATAAAAAGAACTAACTGTAAAAGAGTTTAATAACATTATAACTAAAATTGCTGCCGGATATAACTGCCGGATATTATATTGTTCTCAGAGATTTAGATTGGAAGTAATGAGGTTTCTAGTTATAAGATTAACAATTCTTACTCATCCGGTATAATTGGTTATGTGAAATCTGGTCTAAATTTCAATTTTGTTACTAAAACATTAAAAACTGCTGAAGTTTTGAGGTTAAATATTTTAATCGACTCTGAGAGTTTTTGTGTAGTTTGCGTATATCGTTTTCACTTTTGTTCAATCTTGGAGTTTGTTGATGAATTTTCGACTTATCTTAATGGTATCGGAAATAAAAATCTTATTATTACGGGTGATTTAAAGATTGATATTTCAGAGTGTAGTCTTACGAATCCTAATGTGTATATCTTCAAATGATGTCTTCCTTTCGGTTGACTTTGCTAGTCGAAGAGTTCACTAGAGTTACTGATACTACTTCGACCACTATTGATCACATTTTTTGTAGAACTAATGTTAACTCCAATCTAGTTACAAATGCTGAGGTTTTAGATTATAAATTATCTGACCATTGTAAGTTGTTGCTTGAAATCACAAAAAATAACCATAAAATTCGAATAGACTAAGTAATATCCATTCTAGGCAAGACTGATCAATCAGTCTAAGTTAAATGACGTTTTGAGTAGGGAAAATTGGTCTCATGTTTTTATGCAAAATAATCCAAATGAAGCGTATAACAGTTTTCTTCATATTTTGTCAACTCACATTACACACTGTTCTATATCTATAGTTCAACATTCTCACAAGCAAAAAACTAAAAGATTGGATTTCGATTTCTTTGTCCAAAACGATTAATTTGAAAAATAAACTCTTAAAAACTCTACGTAAACATCCCAGAGATATTAAATTAATTGATAGAATAAAGAAGTTAGAGAGTAAAATAAGTGAAGCAATTCCTATAGAAAAAGAACTTTATTATTACCAACGTTTTAATAACTATTAAATCGATGTGAAATCTCAATGGCGACTTGTAAATGAACTTTTAAATGGAAATAGTGAGAAAGCTATTATTGAAACCATCAGATCTCAGAATAATAATATTTTAAACGATGAACTAAATATTGCAAATGAATTTAATAAATATTTTACCAACATTGCTGAAGATCTTAAAGATACTATTTCGTATGCAAATCCAATGTCATTAGAAGAATCGCAGTATTTATTCAAAAAGACGCAAGAGAAAAGTTTTTTCTTTAATCCAACTGACAGCTGTGATACCATTAATTCGTTAAATAATTCATTAGCATGCGTATATGATAAAATAAATAACTCTCAGATCAAATAGGTTGGACTGCTTATTTCATCTGTTCTTAGTTATATTTTTAATCTTAGTATGTCAACCAGTGTTTTTGCTGATGTCTTAAAGAAAGCTGTGGTCATACCACTACATAAAAAGGGAGATACACTTAGTATGGATAACTAACGACCAATTTCCCTGCTTTCCGTTTTCTCTAAACTATTTGAAAAAATAATTAAGAAAAGATTACTTTCCTTTTTGGCAAAATTCAATTTTTTTTCATATAGTCAATTTAGTTTCAGAGTTGGTGAAAGTACTGAAGATGCTCTGCTACAGAGCTCACAAACAAAATTATATTTTCTTTAAATAACGATGAATCTGCTGCAGTAAATTTTATAGATGTTATAAAAGCGTTCGACACTGTTGATCACAATTTATTATTATTGAAGTTAGATAAAGCAGGAATAGGCGGCATTGCAAACGAATGGTTTCTATCTTACCTTTCTGATAGGCAACAGGCGGTAAAAATAATATTTAGGAGTCACGATCGATAAGTTAAGTTAAGTCATTACAAAATTATTTGTTAGCATGTAATAGAAAATTGTACCTTCTACGTGATATTTGTCCTGAACGCGTACTTAGATCAGTGTATTTTGGCATTGTGCAGTCAAAACTTTAGTATGGCTTAACTTGTTGGGGTGGAATTTACTATTCCAATTTGAAGGCCCTAATAGTTGCACAAAATTTTATAATGAGAACGATATGTTGCAAACCACGATTAACTTTTACCCTACCTTTATTTAGAAATTCAAACATACTTCCGTTAAGACATTTATACGTTTATAAAGTTTTAAAAATTTTCTGTTTACGTAGTGGCCACAGGAATTTAAAAGTAACTAACTATACATTAATTGCCCACCAACCAAGAAAGGAGCATTTTTAACATTTTTTTAGCTCTGTGGCGCCTAAAATTTATAAAGGGTATTAAATCATGGCTAATGAAAGTAAGTGATATTGAAAATCTTTTTTATAGAAGCTTCCCCACTGCTTCTTTAATTTTAGTATATTACTCTCGATTGTAATATCGATTCTGATCCTTTGTACAGATATTTCTTAATTCTCTTTAATTTTTTAAGCATATAGAAACAAAAGTTTTTCCGGATCAGTTTCTTGTAAGATGATTTCACCACAGCAATCATGATATTTGTATTTAAATCTGAAGCTTGTTTTATTGTTTAATTTTTATTTTAAAACATTTAAATACTTTTTATATCTTAGTTTTAATCAGTGCCTTGAAGCTGCACCAGCCAAATCAGCCCGCCACAATGAAACCTAGCCCATAATTTATTACAATTTTATTACAATTTATTACACCAAGTCCCGATTTTATTACATTTGCCGTTCGCGAGAAATCCGTGGGCGGTGTAACTTCAAATTGAACCTACACCGCCACTTTGTAACTTTTGATGTAATTATGATATCAAGATGGGACTTGGGCCAGAATTTATTACAAATTAATTACAGTTCACTGGTAAGTCACCGAAAAATAAAATGTAATTATTTTGTGTAAAAATCATCTAATTTTAATAAAAACCTACTGAAATTCAAAGGAAAATATCAAAATGTCGATAAAATTCAACTGTAATAATTTATTACACCAGACCGCCACCATATTTTAGATGGAACTGGATGTTGTTTACACTATACGGTACATATATTTTTTGTAAAGTAGTGATTTTTAATTATTTTGGGTAAAGTCTATTTCAAGTCAACGTAAAATACCAAAAAAGTCGATTTTATCACCTGTAATAATTTATTACACCAGACCGCCACCATATTTTGGATAGAGCTGGGTATTGTTTACAATATACGGTATACATACACCGCGTGAAGTGGTGTAACTTAATTATTTTGTGTAAAAATCATCTTATTTTAATAGAAACCTACTGAAATTCAACGAAAAATACCAAAAAAATCGATTTTATCACCTGTAATAATTTATTACACCAGGCCGCCACCATATTTTGGATAGAGCTGGGTATTGTTTACAATATACGGTATACATACACCGCGTGAAGTGTTGTAATTTAATTATTTTGTGTAAAAATCATCTAAATTTAATAGAAACCTACTGAAATTCAAAGTAAAATACCAAAATGTCGATAAAAATCACCTGTAATAATTTATTACACCAGACCGCCACCATATTTTAGATAGAACTGGATGTTGTTTACACTATACGGTATACATATATTTCTATTAAAGTAGTGTTTTATAATTATTTTGGGTAAAGTCTATTTCAAGTTAACGAAAAATACCAAAAAAGTCGATTTTATCACCTGAAATAATTTATTACACCAGATCGCCACCATATTTTGGATAGATCTGGATATTGTTTACAATATACGGTATACATACACCGTGTCAAGTGGTGTAACTTAATTATTTTGTGTAAAAATCATCTTATTTTAATAGAACCCTACTGAAATTCAAAGGAAAATATCAAAATGTCGATAAAATTCAGCTGTAATAATTTATTACAACAGACCGCCATCATATTTTAGATAGAACTGGATATTGTTTACACTACACGGTACATATATACTTTGTAAAGTAGTGATTTATAATTATTTATTGTAAAGTCTATTTCAAGTCACCGAAAAATACCAAAAAAGTCGATTTTATCACCTGTAATAATTTATTACACCAGACCGCCACCATATTTTGGATAGATCTGGATATTGTTTACAATATACGGTATACATACACCGTGTCAAGTGGTGTAACTTAATTATTTTGTGTAAAAATCATCTTATTTTAATAAAAACCTACTGAAATTCAAAGGAAAATATCAAAATGTCGATAAAATTCAACTGTAATAATTTATTACACCAGACCGCCACCATATTTTAGATGGAACTGGATGTTGTTTACACTATACGGTACATATATTTTTTGTAAAGTAGTGATTTTTAATTGTTTTGGGTAAAGTCTATTTCAAGTCAACGAAAAATACCAAAAAAGTCGATTTTATCACCTGTAATAATTTATAACACCAGACCGCCAACATACTTTGGATAGATCTGGATATTGTTTACAATATACGGTATACATACACCGTGTCAAGTGGTGTAACTTAATTATTTTGTGTAAAAATCATCTTATTTTAATAAAAACCTACTGAAATTCAAAGGAAAATATCAAAATGTCGATAAAAATCACCTGTAATAATTTATTACACCAGACCGCCACCATATTTTAGATAGAACTGGATATTGTTTACACTATATGGTACATATATTTTTTGTAAAGTAGTGATTTTTAATTATTTTGGGTAAAGTCTATTTCAAGTCAACGTAAAATACCAAAAAAGTCGATTTTATCACCTGTAATAATTTATTACACCAGACCGCCACCATATTTTGGATAGAGCTGGGTATTGTTTACAATATACGGTATACATACACCGCGTGAAGTGGTGTAACTTAATTATTTTGTGTAAAAATCATCTTATTTTAATAGAAACCTACTGAAATTCAACGAAAAATACCAAAAAAATCGATTTTATCACCTGTAATAATTTATTACACCAGGCCGCCACCATATTTTGGATAGAGCTGGATATTGTTTACAATATACGGTATACATACACCGCGTGAAGTATTGTAATTTAATTATTTTGTGTAAAAATCATCTAAATTTAATAGAAACCTACTGAAGTTCAAAGTAAAATACCAAAATGTCGATAAAAATCACCTGTAATAATTTATTACACCAGACCGCCACCATATTTTAGATAGAACTGGATGTTGTTTACACTATACGGTATACATATATTTCTATTAAAGTAGTGATTTATAATTATTTTGGGTAAAGTCTATTTCAAGTTAACGAAAAATACCAAAAAAGTCGATTTTATCACCTGAAATAATTTATTACACCAGATCGCCACCATATTTTGGATAGATCTGGATATTGTTTACAATATACGGTATACATACACCGTGTCAAGTGGTGTAACTTAATTATTTTGTGTAAAAATCATCTTATTTTAATAGAACCCTACTGAAATTCAAAGGAAAATATCAAAATGTCGATAAAATTCAGCTGTAATAATTTATTACAACAGACCGCCATCATATTTTAGATAGAACTGGATATTGTTTACACTACACGGTACATATATACTTTGTAAAGTAGTGATTTATAATTATTTATTGTAAAGTCTATTTCAAGTCAACGAAAAATACCAAAAAAGTCGATTTTATCACCTGTAATAATTTATTACACCAGACCGCCACCATATTTTGGATAGATCTGGATATTGTTTACAATATACGGTATACATACACCGTGTCAAGTGGTGTAACTTAATTATTTTGTGTAAAAATCATCTTATTTTAATAAAAACCTACTGAAATTCAAAGGAAAATATCAAAATGTCGATAAAAATCACCTGTAATAATTTATTACACCAGACCGCCACCATATTTTAGATAGAACTGGATATTGTTTACACTATATGGTACATATATTTTTTGTAAAGTAGTGATTTTTAATTATTTTGGGTAAAGTCTATTTCAAGTCAACGTAAAATACCAAAAAAGTCGATTTTATCACCTGTAATAATTTATTACACCAGACCGCCACCATATTTTGGATAGAGCTGGGTATTGTTTACAATATACGGTATACATACACCGCGTGAAGTGGTGTAACTTAATTATTTTGTGTAAAAATCATCTTATTTTAATAGAAACCTACTGAAATTCAACGAAAAATACCAAAAAAATCGATTTTATCACCTGTAATAATTTATTACACCAGGCCGCCACCATATTTTGGATAGAGCTGGATATTGTTTACAATATACGGTATACATACACCGCGTGAAGTGTTGTAATTTAATTATTTTGTGTAAAAATCATCTAAATTTAATAGAAACCTACTGAAATTCAAAGTAAAATACCAAAATGTCGATAAAAATCACCTGTAATAATTTATTACACCAGACCGCCACCATATTTTAGATAGAACTGGATGTTGTTTACACTATACGGTATACATATATTTCTATTAAAGTAGTGATTTATAATTATTTTGGGTAAAGTCTATTTCAAGTTAACGAAAAATACCAAAAAAGTCGATTTTATCACCTGAAATAATTTATTACACCAGATCGCCACCATATTTTGGATAGATCTGGATATTGTTTACAATATACGGTATACATACACCGTGTCAAGTGGTGTAACTTAATTATTTTGTGTAAAAATCATCTTATTTTAATAGAACCCTACTGAAATTCAAAGGAAAATATCAAAATGTCGATAAAATTCAGCTGTAATAATTTATTACAACAGACCGCCATCATATTTTAGATAGAACTGGATATTGTTTACACTACACGGTACATATATACTTTGTAAAGTAGTGATTTATAATTATTTATTGTAAAGTCTATTTCAAGTCAACGAAAAATACCAAAAAAGTCGATTTTATCACCTGTAATAATTTATTACACCAGACCGCCACCATATTTTGGATAGATCTGGATATTGTTTACAATATACGGTATACATACACCGTGTCAAGTGGTGTAACTTAATTATTTTGTGTAAAAATCATCTTATTTTAATATAAACCTACTGAAATTCAAAGGAAAATATCAAAATGTCGATAAAATTCACCTGTAATAATTTATTAGGTGATAAAATCGACTTTTTTGATATTTTTCGTTGACTTCAAATAGACTTTTCAAAATATAATTATAAATCACTACTTTACAAGGTATATATGTACCGTATAGTGTAAACAACATCCCATTCTATCTAAAATATGGTGGCGGTCTGGTGTAATAAATTATTACAGGTGAATTTTATCGACATTTTGGTATTTTCCTTTGAATTTCAATAGGTTTTTATTAAAATAAGATGATTTTTACACAAAATAATTAAATTACACCACTTCACGCGGTGTATGTATACCGTATATTGTAAACAATATCCAGATCTATCCAAATAATGGTGGCGGTCTGGTGTAATAAATTATTACAGGTGATAAAATCGACTTTTTTGGTATTTTTCGTTGACTTGAAATAGACTTTACAAAAAATAATTATAAATCACTACTTTACAAGAAATATATGTACCGTATAGTGTAAACAACATCCAGTTCTATCTAAAATATGGTGGCGGTCTGGTGTAATAAATTATTACAGGTTATTTTTATCGACATTTAGATATTTTCCTTTGAATTTCAGTAGGGTTCTATTAAATTAAGATGATTTTTACACAGAATAATTAAGTTACACCACTTGACACGGTGTATGTATACCGTATATTGTAAACAATATCCAGATCTATCCAAATAATGGTGGCGGTCTGGTGTAATAAATTATTACGGGTGATAAAATCGACTTTTTTGGTATTTTTCGTTGACTTGAAATAGACTTTACCCAAAATAATTAAAAATCACTACTTTACAAAAAATATATGTACCGTATAGTGTAAACAACATCCAGTTCCATCTAAAATATGGTGGCGGTCTGGTGTAATAAATTATTACAGTTGAATTTTATCGACATTTTGATATTTTCCTTTGAATTTCAGTAGGTTTTTATTAAAATTAGATGATTTTTACTCAAAATAATTATTTTATTTTTCGGTGACTTACCAGTGAACTGTAATTAATTTGTAATAAATTCTGGCCCAAGTTTCATCTCGATATCACAATTATATCAAACGTTATAAAGTGGCGGTCCAGGTTCAATTTGATGTTACTCCACCCACGATTTTCTCGCGAACGGCAAGTATAATAAAATCGGGACCTGGTGTAATAAATTGTAATAAATTTGTAATAAATTCTGGTCCAAGTCTCATCTTGATATCATAATTACATCAAAAGTTACAAAGTGGCGGTGTAGGTTCAATTTGAAGTTACACCGCCCACGGATTTCTCACGAACGGCAAGTGTAATAAAATCGGGACCTGGTGTAATAAATTGTAATAAATTTGTAATAAATTCTGGCCCAAGTTCCATCTTGATATCATAATTACATCAAAAGTTACAAAGTGGCGGTGTAGGTTCAATTTGAAGTTACACCGCCCACGGATTTCTCGCGAACGGCAAGTGTAATAAAATCGGGACTTGGTGTAATAAATTGTAATAAAATTGTAATAAATTATGGGCTAGGTTTCATTGTGGCGGGCTGATTTGGCTGGTGCAGCTTCAAGGCACTGTTTTAATCCTATATGTAATAAAGCAAAACAGAGAAGATACAATAAATAAATAAATAATAATAAAAGAGGCAAAAATTAAATATTAATCAAAGATTGGTGGAAATTTACAAGGTCGTCCAACGATGACAGAAACGTGGAATATAAAAAATCTTTTTTATTCACGAATTGTATATAGAGCACTGTTTTTGTGTTATTTGAGAGAAATTTGTTTATTGAGATTAAATTGAGGTTCGTAGCTCATTATTTTTAAGATGTAGTTTATTAAAAAATCAGCGTCATCTCAGGAGCTCCATTCAAAGCGAAATGAGAATTTTTAAGAGTAAGAACTACGGACCCTTGACCTATGATATATACCTACTTAACGTAACAAAGTTTTTTATCATGCCGTCGGAGAAGTGTGTGGAGTTATCCAAGAGTTTCTAGCCAGAAAAATAAAAAATATTTTTAAAAAATAAATCATCAGGCAATATTATTCTCATCACGGGATTTGGAAAATCATTCCAAAATTTGATATGATAATTTTCAAAATGTATAAATAATGTTTTTGATTATATATTCGTTTCGTATGAAATAATTGGCACTATATAGGCTCAGGCAGTCATATGAATAGAGCTCAATATATTAAATTCGGATTTTAAGGATGCGGCCAAATTCGCGGGTAAACATCGATCTTTACTTTAATTTTCCGTAAAATAATTTACCGTATTAAAGAGTAGGGTAAACCGAGGACACAAAAGTAAATGTTTAACGATTGAGTTAACTTAAAATAAACAAAACCGCGTATTTCTATAAAACAAAAATACTAAACATTGGCTAAACTGTAAACTAATTAACAAACGGACTTAGAAGGTAAAACAAGGACCCCTTTAAAGGTTTACAAAGAAGAATCAATTTATTTTATAAACAGAGATTAATTGTCTCTTATGACGTTAAATTAAGAACTGCACTTTTAATCATTTTTAAGCGTTATATGCGCATAATGCTAATTATGATACAATTTATAGGTCGAGAGACCAGTTCAGAAATTCACTTTCAACAAAAATGACTAATTGGCTGATAAGAGATAAAAACAAACATAAAAAAATAATTTTAAAAAATGTTTATAAAATATTCGTTACTATAAATTCAAAACGCCGGATAGATTTATTCAAAATATATCAGAACATTATTTGATAAGCTCCTTCCTGTTCTTAAAATAAATATATATTAGGAATTATTGTATTAAGTAAATTTCTGGTCAACAAATTTTACTCGAATATATTGGCTACTTAAAACATTATCTATAAATTGGTTTAGATTAGATTATATTATTAATTGTTAAATTATTATTAAGATCGATATATGTACATGTATGTATGTAGGTACACTATGATTTAAATGGCATGAGATATTTTTACAGTAAATAAAAAATATAAAGTTATAAATATTCTGGGGTTGATTTAAACTAGAGTAGGGTTATTCCGTATGCCACGATTTAAAATTTTTTTTTATTTTATTCACTCAGAGGCTGATTAAAATGATCATAAAAATAACTCGCGACATTTAAATCAGAGTCTACATATCAAATTTTATTTTACATTGATAATTTAATGACGCCATTAAACCGCAATTAAAAATGAAAAAATATTAATTAATTTACATAAAAAAATTTATTTTGTTTTAGATTAATAAAAACATGAGACGACGAACAATGCGTGGCCGACTATGGCATATGGGAGTATTATTATTAATTTATTCATGTATAAATGTTTATTCGGATAAAACAACACACAATAAATCGGAAATTAATAGCAAACAGAATATTGATGGGGCAGATCCGTTTACTACATTTGAAACATATACGGCTTCTCCAGCTTCCGAAGTAAGTTATAAGTATTTGCATTATACCTGAAGTTTTGTGATAAAAAATATAAATTTTTTTTTTGTAGCCGGAAAGTGCGAGTACCACAGAGCTTGAAATTGAAGCAACAACAAGTTCACACCATCACCATGCCGTACCAACATGGAGGCCACTTAGAGAAAATTGTACACCACCCGCAATCGAACAATTTCCAAAGCCATTAATGAGCCGAAATGCTAGAAAACATGGTGGCCTATTATTACATGTATTTGTTGCTCTATTTACGTTTTTGGGTTTAGCAATCGTGTGCGATGATTATTTCGTCTCGAGTTTAGATAGATTGTGTGAAGAATTAAAACTATCGCCAGATGTTGCTGGTGCCACATTCATGGCGGCGGGTAGTTCAGCGCCCGAATTAGCAACAGTGGTTATTGGTGTATTTTTTGCAAAAGATGACATTGGTGAGTGTGGCTATTTAAAAAACAATTACCTAGAATTATATATAACACAACTATATTTTTTTTGTTGGTCAGGTGTAAGTGGTGTTATCGGATCCGCAGTATTTAATATTATGTTTGTAATATCGGTATGTGCATTATGTTCGGGTACAGTGTGTCAGTTAAATTGGTGGCCACTTGTGCGAGATTGTTTCTTTTATGCATTGTCAATTTTAGTAATGTTAATGATAATAATTAATGATACAATTTCGTGGGTAAGTAATTTTTAATATTCATATTTATTGATAATTTGCGGAAACTTAAGTGTTTGAAAACTTGGTAAGGTTAAAGTAAATTATGTTTGTAACAATATTAATGCTAACTTAAATTAGTGGAAAAGTTAACAACTGGAATTCAACAATAATCTTTTATCAATTACTTTACCAAGATGACTACAGTAAATTAGTCAATACCTAAGATATTATTTACAGAGAAAGATAAATCTGGGTTGGTAATAAATTTATGGTTTAAATTACGAATGCTTCTATACAAGCTTATACCGTGTAATACAACAGTATAGAATAGATAATCGTTTAGACCATTCTTACTAATAGGTAAATTAATTCGAAAGTTCATATAAAACAGTTAAGGTACAAAATTTTTGCTACTTATTAATTAACTCCGCAGTTTACAGTTGATAATTTTTTATAAAATTATGTGTCAATATAAGAAAAAATGCTGTTTGTGATTTAACAATTTAATTACTAACACCAACAATTAGTGTGCCGTCATTTTGAGTAATTTTGCCATAGAAAATGGTCAATTTTTCAAGTATGGAACGTCTTAATGTATTCGCTATTTTATGTGATCGTAGAATATATTTTTTTTTTTCAAAATTTAACATTTAATGTAATTATTAATTTGAATCGGGATTGATTTTTTAAGGCGGGCTGAAATATCAAACAAAATCGACATAACATTAGCATTGTATTATGACTTAGAAGAGAACTGAATAACCTAAAATTATTGGTAGAGCTTTTGTTGTCCAGGGACTGCATAATAAAATTAATTTTGTTCAAGAATTTTAATTTATTTTAGATGATCCAACGATGAAGAAGTGTGCTCTTTTTTAATTTAATTGTAATAAACTATTTTATTTATAGATGAATATTTTATGAAATAAATGTTACATAATTTATTAAATTTTAACTTACAGTTTTTATCTGTTTACGACAAATAATGTAATCCCGCAAATTATAATTATTACAACTATCTGCGTATACCTCCGAAAAATCAAATACTACATTATCGTGTGATTGTATTCTATGAACCAGATACGACCGTTTATTTCATTCATCCATTCAGCAAATCAATTCATTTGAGTTCTGAAAAGGTGATTTGAACTTTATTTGAATACGGTTATAATTCTAACATAAATCTATGTTGCCTAAAACTGAAAAGTGTGAAGGATAAATTATATATTCAACCTACAAAGTATTAAACGCAGTATGAGAGCTAAAGAGAATAGATTAAAATGAAAGTAAGTACATTACAACGAAGTTCAATACTTTTGAATATAATAAAGCCTATAGCAAAGACAAAAGAACTAAGTATAGCTTTTCCAGATAAAATTGAACTTTTTCCAAGTTAAACGCAACTTTTTCAAACAGAAACGAAACTATTTCCAAAATGAACGCAACTTTCTCCAAATTAAATCAAACTATTTCCAAACAGACTACAAGTTTTACCAAATTCACTGAAACTTTTTCCATTTGAAATTAAATTGTTTTAAAACGGAATTAAACCATTGATGATTATAAATTAAACTTTTTAGAGGTAAAAATAACAATTTTCCATTAACGTTTTTCCAAATGAAATTAAACTTTCAAAAAATTGCATTATTTAAATCTGCCAAGGTTTGTTGATCGAGATTTTAAATAATCCAGTTTATTTTTAATGATTTTAATAGAATCCGTTGGTTCATTGGTAAGATTACGATAGCATTTTCTCGGTTTGCTCAATATAGCTTTTCCAGATTAAATTAAACAATTTCCATGTTAAACGCACCTTATTCCAAAGTAAACGAAACTATTTCCAAATAGAATGCAACCTTTTCCAAATTAATTGAAACTATTTCCAAATTAATGACAACCTTTTCCAAATTGAATACAACTTTTGTCATACTAAATTAGTAGACAAAAGTTGAATTCCATTTGGAAAAAGTTTAATTTAATTATTAATTTTTAATATTAATTAAAATAATATTATATTTTAATATTAATTTAATTATTAATAATTGGAAAAAAGTGTAATCTGTTTGGAAAAAGTTTATATTTATATTTATATATATATAGCTATATATTTATATATATATAGCTCCATGCCAGCCTGCACTGACATGAACGTTGGCTCGGCCCATGGGTTCTGCACTCTCAACAGAGGCTTCTAGATGTGTTCATCATCATCCCGATCGAAATCAAGGATGAAGTTGCAGTATATAGGAAAATTGTTAATTTTAATTCTAAAAAGTTTAATTTATATTCATCAATGGTTTAATTCTGTCTGGAAAAAATTTAATTTCAAATGGAAAAAGTTTTAATAAATTTGGAAAAAATTGTAATCTGTTTGAAAATAGTTTAATTTAATTTGGAAAAAGTTTAATTTAATTTGAAAAGGTTGACATCAATTAAGAAATAGTTTCAAATAATTTGGAAAATTTTGGTTGCGTTCACTTTGGAAATAGTTTCGTTTACTTTGGAATAAGTTGCGTTTAACATGGAAAAGGTTCAATTTAACCTGGGAAAGCTATATAATTTACACTCATTCTGAACTTGAACTTGGAATCATGACGAATTAGATAGTTTGGTACATATCGAAAATTTTCATATGTTGTGAACCAAAATCAGTGGTAAATATTAAATGATGTTTGCACTCAGTTTTATTTGCACTTCCAAATACATATACATATGTACTTTCTTGAACATGAAAAATATGACATAAATAAATTCAGTGCTGCATTTGTTTTTACTTCTGGTGGATCCTATTACTAAAAAAGTGATGGTTTGGATAGAATAGTTTTGTTTTGAATTAACTAGTATGTTCACAAAGTTATTCTCAAATGTTATTTGGCATTCGAAAAGGAACAAGCATCGTAAACAAAAGAATATATATCTTTGCCACTATTAACCTGAGTCGAACGTTAGATTTGCATGCTTTAGCATGTTCATCACGATTACAAGTATACGTCACAAATATACAATAATGAAATTTAAATTATATTAGTGGCATAAGAGCATGATAGCGACAAACGAAAACTTAAGGAATCTTGTGAAGCTTCAATAAAAACAACAAATTTTAATACATTTCACATAAGGTTGGATTATATAGTTTTATATAATTATATATTTTTCTCTACTGTACATTTATTTAATTAAAATAACAACATTTCAAAAATTTAAAATATTTTCAATTTACTTAAAGAACTATTTAGTTTAACTAGAAATGGTGGTTTCTTACAGTCAGCTGATTGTTTGGTTGCTATTTTCAAAGTGACAAAGCCAATAATTATAAATTGGAGCGTATACCAAAACATGTTCGAATTTAATGTAGTGCTTGCAAATGATTCAAAAGTATTGTGGTATTGTCGAACTGCAGATCTATCATTTCCTCGGTCAATTTGAATAAGTTCTGCACGACGCCTCTGTTCTCGAATCTCATTTGTTCTTCGTGTGATTTCCAATCTATCGCGAGAAATTGATCTTCGGTGGTCAACATCATCAATTCGACGATCGTTCATTTCACGAATTTCGGTGCGTATTTGTTCGGTTCGTTCTCGTCTTGGAGAAAGACTTTCACGTGCTCTTCGCTCCACTATATTATTTGCCATATTTTGTTTTCCTTCGTATAAATTACGGGATAGTTCAGGTTGCCTTCTGTTTTCTAAAATATTTTCGCCATTTCGCACCAAACGCTTGAGGCTTAGTCTATCTGTTGAAACGCGTCGAATAAGCTGCTCTTTTCGTTCCACAGAACTTATTTTACGTTCTCGTATTATATCTCGGGATCTTACATTTCGCATATTCTCTCTTGTTTCAACTATTCTCCTTATCTGCCGTAACCTTTCTTCGGCTGGATTTATTGGTGTTGCCCTGCGTTTATCATGATTATCAAATTGATCTTCAAGGCGCCGCTCTCGTTGTCTATTCTCTTGATCTATAGCTCTATTTCCATCTAAACTATCAGTTTTCTGCCTATTGAGGATTTGGCGCCGTCGATTATTTTCTCGATTATCCCGTCTGGGAACACTTCTTGATTCATCTCTAATAGCCTCACGATCGTTCAAATGCTCTAATCGAGCGACAATCCGTCGTTCTTGCTCCTTTGTCTCGTGAAGTCGTACTAAATTTCTATTTAGATTCCTATTTATTTCATCAAAACGATCAATTCGGCCATTCGTGAGTCGTTGGTTATCCTCTTCAACATTACGTCTTTCAACATTGCGCATACCATCTTTTTCATTGTTTACAATGCGTTCTGATCCAATTCTTCTGGTAGTTCTCGATTCAATTCTTCTTTCAGACCGTAATTGATTATTATTGTCTAGTGTGGGTATTCGTATATTTCGATTTCTACTTTCTTCGGCCCGTCTATTTTGAAACTTACTTTGAATTTCGTCATTTTGCATATGTTTCTCCTCATCTCGAATATTCTCTCTATGAATACTTCTTAATCCATTATTATTTCCAGTTAGAACCCGTGTAGATCGACTTATAACATTTCTTTCATTGTCCCGGCTGTTAATATTTAATACACGATTGTCACGTTCTTCACGGATATGGAAGTCGCAAACTTGTGCATCTCTCCTGTTTAGTGGAGATATTTTACAAATATCAATATTGTGCCTCGTCGTTTCATCACGATCTGAATGACGGCGTGAATCTACTGTATCGGAATTACGATTTAGTTTTAAACGTTCATCGTCAAGTCTCCGATTTTCGGTTCGAGTGAAACGATCACAATAGCGGTTGTTTGTTGAACAATCGCTAACACCAATTTGTATTAAATTCGAAATTACGATGCACACAACCAACGGAATTAGTGTTTTGTTACACCAAAAAAATGAGTGCATTTTCTTGGTACGGATCAGTTTTTGTATGATTTTATTTCTGCTTATAACTTTGAAGAACAGTGAGTTTTAAATATTTATCTAAGTAAATTTAATATGTTCACTTAGAAAAATTCACTTGAGAACTGTGATGAAAACAGAATTATTCTAGCTTTTTATACAAATTTTCTTCGGTTCGTTCATAATCGAATTACATTTTTCACTTCATGTTGCTGCTCTATCAGTTAATAAAACTGTACATGATTTTTTATTTCGCATATGCGTTCCAATTACAGTGTGGTTCAATAAAAATAAAACTGAGGCCAATATATGTACCAATGTGCAGTTCACGAAAAAACTAAACTGATGCCAATATATGTACATTAATACATTGTTTATTACAATTATACTGTACGTATATGAAGTTTCATCAAAATTGATTCGCACCCTATAATACGGACTATAATTCTTCCATTCAATAAAATTTTTCAATTTATTTCGAATCACATGGATGCGGTAGGCGGTACATAATTTTATTTATTGTCAATTGAAAAATAATAAAAATTCAATTGGGGCTCATTGTCGTGGAAAATTTTATCTCATTCAACAGATTTTTGCACTTTTATATATATGTAAATATGTTTATATATACATATATATATATATATATATATATATATATATATATATATATATATATATATATATATATATATATATATATATATATATATATATATATATATATATATATATATATATATATATATATATATATATATATATATATATATATATATATATATATATATATATATATATATATATATATATATATATATATATATATACTTATACATATATATGTATATATACATATACATGTTCTTATATATATTTGTATATATACAAGCTTACTGCACAGAAAACATCTTCCAAATTTTCAAGATTGGTGAAAACCGTTGGACAGAAAAGCACACAATAATATGTGATTCACCTACTTATGCTATTGAAGTAATAACTTGCATAGCCAATTTAAAGATTAAAGAACGCACTTTAGAACAAACTCTTACGAAAAATTTCATATTTATTTCAATTTATACAAATATCCTTGCTGACAATGGTCCCTTTCAGTTCCGCCAACTGTTGGTAACCTGTTGAACAAAATCGACAAGTTGAGTTCTAAACGACCTTGATATATAAAAATTTCATGGGCATAAACGTCAATTTTATCATCGGTATATTTGTATCATAGCATACAAATAATTTTGAACTAATTAATAAACTAATTACATTTGTATTAAATATAAATATAATTTTATAATTTAAAGTAATTCAAATATAATTTATTGAAAAATTTATATTTATTTATGCGTAATTACGAGGTCGATATCTTAACAAAACATTAGACAAATGATCAATCGGTTTCATTCTGGTCATATTAATGTTGCGAACATGTATCATATAATGTGATACCGATTAGTGATGTTGGGAGACCTGAAATTACCCAATGTATGCGTGGAAATTAAAAGCTTAACAAAAGTTGTCACAACGTGAAATTGTATAACTCAGTCACCAGAAGTGAAATAACTTGGGACGATTCATCGCGACAGTTCAATAAGTTTTGGTATTGACTGCATTAGTTTGAAAAACAACTGGAAACGTTCTTATATTATATTATCTTATATTAATATTTTTGGTTTTCGTTCCTTTTATTTTTACTTTCGGATGGCTACCACAACAATTCTTGTTTGACCAATTTTTGCAATGAAAATAGCCACAAATTGTATTAAAAATGCAAAGAAATTATATTTTAAATGTAATATATATATATATATATATATATATATATATATATATATATATATATATCATACATTCGTGGCCACTGATTTCGTGTACCCTGTTAAAAATTAGAGGATTACCGAAAGTTTTTATTTTAGATAATATGGTTTGATATATGTAGCTATCACAAATTTGAAAACAACACTTAAATATTCAACGCATTTTAAAATGTTCTCAGAATTTGATACAAAATATTTATTATCCAAAATGAAAATGAAATTGGTCATAAACTCGTCAAATTCATGGTTTGGCAAAAAGATAATCGAAACAATTAATAACGTGAGCAAAACACTCTCGGAAACTGACACGAAAGATTAGAGTAGCCAACCACCGAAGATTCGACCAAGCAACATCACGGACAGCACTATAGCCATATAGACCTATATTCGTACGAATATTATCGAATATGAATTGCTTCTGCATCCACTCAATCTTATTTGAATGTACCTGATAATATCGTACCTCAAAATTGATCAACATATAAGTGACCGACTGAAAGAATATTTTCAAAGTCTAAGAGTCTTGAAGCAATAAATTTACTTTCCTATAATTACATATGTATATAGCCTAACTACTCCAAGCTCGTGATATTTCGGTGAGTTCAAACTATTTTATTTTGATGATTGATGTAATATACCTAAAAAAAATCATTTCAGGAGGTGGATATGAGATGTCCATTGCTTCTAATTTAAATAGTATATATACGGAGATCGCTCTAGTTTTGTCATTTGTTTTGTACAATTCGACCAAAAATTTCAACTTATATTATTTACGCGTATGTACGTATGTACGTACGAGCGTAATAGATAAAACCAATAAATGGGAAATAATGAATGAATTTTCCACACATTGTGTTTTGTACTGTAAATTTTTCAAATTGTGCTTTTTCAACAGCTTTTACATTAAATAAAAATGTATAATGAAAACGCCCACGTAAAATAGAAATTCAAGTAAAATGGATCAACTGATAGACGAAAAATAAATAATATACATGAAGTGGAAAATGTAATTCGATTACCAGTAAATTGAACAAAATTTGTATAAAAAGCTAAAGAAATTCTGTTTTCATCACAGTTCTCAATTGAATTTTACTAAGAAAACATATCAGAGTAAGACTTAAATTGTTAAACTAAATACAAAATTTTCAAAGTTAAAAAGCTAGTGGCAGTAAAACGCAATACAGCAAGTGATTGGTACCAAGAAAATGCACTCAAATTTTTGGTACAACAAAACACTAATTTCATTGGTTGTGTGCATCGTAATTTCGAATTTAATTCAAATTGGTGTTAGTGATTGTTCAACAAATAGTCGTTACTGTGATTTTATCACTGGAGCCGAAAATCGAAGATTTAACGATGGACGCTCCATTAGTTTGAATCATAATTCCGAAGCAGTAGATTCACGTCGTCATACAGAACGTGAT